>LR989855.1:11215000-12415000 GCA_905146925.1 Autographa gamma
AACCGGATCTCTGTTCACAAGACTCCAAGAGTTGGACTCGAAACTTTTACGAAAGTGTCATAGTACGCACTATGTGTTGCAAGTGCTCAAATGTAAATAGTCGGTGATAAAGTGTTAGTTATCGTTATGTCGATTTTGAAAATGTAAAAAAGTTCGGTTAAATCCTCTCAAAGGATCTAAACATGTTGGGTAACTAACTGGCATAAATAAAAACGGTAAAAATAGAAGCTACAAATTATTGTAGAGAAAAGGAAAAAAAAATATTTTTGGCAGAAAAGGTTTTGCACCCATGACATTAGTTACCCCTCCCATGTTTTTGTAGAACGAAATTCCTAAAGAGTTCCTAAGCAGAGGTGTTAAACATTTTCGATCGACGTAACTGAATAGAAAACTAAATGACTTTTGTAATATAATTTGTAAATTTAATTGAGCGTCATCTATTAGGTTGAAAACCTAAACGTCTGATTCTAGACTTAGGTAAACAATGTGATGTTAGCACTACCTTAGTCTGTATTATTTAAAAATATTATTATTTTTCCATTTCCTGAATACGTTCATTTTATGAGAAACTTTATATAGGTATAATATTGTAATTTTTTTGTATGATGATTTACGCTTTTAAGAATATCCTCGGTTTATTGGTTTGCTTATCATTTATATGGGTAGAAATTGGTAGCTTTCATTTTTTATTTAAACACCCAGTACGATGAAAAAATTATGTCTAAATACTCTTTTAAACAAACTTTAATAAAAAGTACTTACATTAAGATTTAAGGATATATTAATAAAGCCGACCGAAAAAGTCGAAAACGTCAGTTTATTTCAAAATTCGAATGAAATGTCAATGTCATTTACATTGTATCTTTTTGAAGGTATTTGGATATTTATAAAGTGAATTCGATTTAGTATTTTAATTATTCGACGATGTAACTCTAGTTGTAAGTAATCTTTGTAATTTTAAGCCTAATGGTGCATTCACACCGATGTTACATTTTGTAGAGCAACTTTTTGCAAGATAATAACTAAAAAGAAAAAAAATATTTTAACTAAAAAATAATACTATGTGTACAAATGCAGGCGAGAAACGAGGTATTCCAAAGTCAAGTTAAGAAACGATGGAGTTTTGTTTCTTAAAAAAGATAATAAGATACACATTGAAAAACAAAGATGTATTTTTTATGTTTTTTTTTGTGTATTAAGTAAGAGTTTTGTAAACGTTGCTCAACAAGAAGTAAGTTCGGTGTGGACGCACCTTTACATGTGCCATTAGCACGTGCTTGATGTACTCGCTTCTACGTTCTTCAGCTTCTATTTATTTATTTAAGAAAAAACATCTGGTTTCAGTCAGGTTCTATAAATGTTAGATATTTCACAAAAATCATACATTTACACATAGAAAATACTAAAGTCCCTCTTATTTTTTCTGGATTTAGTATATTAAAAGATAATGCAAATGATTTAGGTATTTTAAAACTGCTCCTTTAATTATAGCAGCGCTAATCAAAATTATATTACATTTGTTCAATTTTTTTGTGTTTTAAAAATAATTGTATAATTTTTTTTTTAATATTCAATACAAATTGCCTACCAAGTTACCTACGTAGTTTTTGGTGAACATTTGAAAACAAAACGTTTGGAAAATATATAGCCAACTTTTATATTAAAGTCAGTACACATTAGACTAATAAAGAACCTTGACTTGTCTAACTAGATATCATAATTTGCGAAAGCCAAGCCGTTCAGCTTAACACTGCCTTTAGATGTAAATAATTATAATTAAGGATCGGGTAACTTAGTCTTAAAATAGCCGATTATAAAATTAGATAGAACATTTCACAAAAACTTTCTTCTAACATTTTATTTTGAACCTTAAGTTACACAGCCGAAAGAACAAATTGCAAAAACATGTAACAATTTTTCATAAATACATTTTGTGTTTCAGCTCTATAATAATATTGCCGTCTCATTTTATTTCATGTAAAATGATAAAGATGCAAGTATTATTGAGTTTTGATAGAATGTGTTTATGAAATAAAAAAAAAGTTCTAACATTCTGAATTTTTATCAGGCATAAAATAATAATTGGAAATTAAATTCATTCAGAAAATTACGAATTTATATAATAAATTAAATATAATCGGTATTTAAAATAAAATCACAGCCAATTATTTGAAATTAATAATTTGTAATTTAATAATATTATTTTTGTACTTTGAAATAAACAGTAATAATGTATTTCAACTGCGTTTGCTTAACGCTTATTTAAGAAAGACTTGCCTTTTGGGCTTTATATTCTAATGTATTATATGTATATGTTTTATAATATCTTCGGGAGAATAATAGGACAATAAATTATTTTGTACATTTATTTATGTTGTTTGAATTTTACCCAATTCTAGCTTTCATATCAGTACTAGTCTTATTTTCAAGATCATCATAAATTAGTTGTCAACTTCGCCGTACCATCGTGCATCCGAGAGATGACTCTTGTTTCTTTATGCGCATAAAATAAAGAGTATATTTTTAGCTCTACTATGATATTAATATATTATGTAGATATACAATTAATATCATAAAGCTAGTAGTAGTTTTTTTTTGTATTGGCACCCATTTGTCTCCAACACTACCAGATCAATTTGCAAAAATCTTTTTCGTTAGTCGTTACTTTACATGTGAGAAAAGGAGTCTTTTGAGTGAAACCGAGGGGCGTAACTAGTAGTTTTGTAGAAGTTAACATAAACATATATTATAAAGTTTTCGCATACATCAAAAACATCAAGAATTGTTAGCAAGTGTACTGACAACCATTTTAACTCGATCATTTTAGACAGGCGTTATGTTAATAAAATTGTTTTTAACATCACAATATATAATATTTTCATAATAAGATATTGAAAAATAATACTGTTCATTGAAATAAATATTATTATGTTCACTGTAGGTACTTGTACTATGTTTCCTTTTAAAAATAAGTTATTGTTTAATTGTAGTTTATTGCGCATCAATATAAGTTAAATTAGATTGATAATAGTAACTTTATTCATGTCCCTTGTAAAATTTATTGTTTCCACAAATCTAACTATAGATGATAGTGTTTATATGTTGCTAGCTAGCTCGTAGCATTTACGTTTTTTACTACTTACTATTAATTTCTGTAAAAAATAAATTCGACACTAACTAATACCATATTATTTTATCACTATGCAAAAAAATCTATACATAAAATACATGTATAATCTAATCAAATTTAAATCATGTATCAGTTGTCGCAAACAACTAAAACACGTTTAGTATATTATCTATATTTATTGGGCCTTGGATTGTGACCGAATACAAGATTAGGAGATTTTTGTGACCACCTGGTGTACAGTAAACCACATAAACAAAGCTACAATTTCACACTAAACTAGCCTTTATTACAAGGCCATAAGATTTGTTTTCGATTACTCATTTTTGAGCCTCAACTCCACACTAAATTCACCTTTATTACAACGTCATAAGATTATTTTTCTTTTTTTCTTTTTTACTGTACACGGGCTGTTTATTGTACGGGCTATAATTAGCTCAATACAGACTAGGTTTACGAAAACAAACGAAGGCTTAGGTGCGGCCGCGAGTGGGCTGAATGCAAATGTACATAGAATTTGTGAAGTAGTATAATTTAGCGTGATTTATACTATGAAAATGTATAATGGACACTCGGTTAGATACACACAAGCTCGACATGCATTTCAACTATGGTTATTACACGGTAAGCCACAGCAAGGTTTAGTATACGATGAGATTAGCCCGCTTACCGTGTCTTTTCGATTGGTACGTCTTTTTTGCATAGTCTTAATAGGGGAGCATGATTTATACTATGGCAATGTACATTTTACACTCAATTAGATACATAAAAAATATTTATTTATGTGTGAACGCGAGTGTTACACTAATTGAAAACTAAACGCCAGTTTGTGAAAGACTTTTCAATTAAAAAATTGTCATGTTAAACATGTTATTTTTTGTAATAGAAGAAAAATATATTTTTCTTGTTTATTTCTTAGGTACTTAATTAAAACAAAAATAGCGAAAAAAGAAAAATATATTGACAACAAAGACATTTTTATTAAGTAACAAACAAAGCAAACAAAAAGCATAGGTCAGTAGTCTTTTAACATGACGTGTTAATAAAATAAAGACCATTAACTAATCACACCAATTCGCTTACGGTTTGACACATACCTAATTATTAAATTTAATGAACGTTGACCTTTATAAATGTCACCACGAAAGCTCCCGCCGTGCAACGAGCGTTGTGGATTTGATCTCCACTATTTTATTTACAACTCAATACTTAAATGTAACATAACAACAAACATTTACAACTATACCTACTAAAATTAAATCTCCACGCGAAAGTCTAATGTACTCGTAAGTAATATGTATCGAAGCTTTTTTGATCTGTTTAAATTCTCATAGACTCCTTGAAGAATGGAAATGCGTAAGCCAATCTTACTGAATTACTTACAAATAAATTTTTATTTCTAAGCCCGAACGTCTTTCTAACCGACTTTAATAAATGAGGAGGTTCTAAATGCAACGTTAAGTATGCTTCAATTTTTATTACGCGACATCCCCGGCTAGTAGTGCTTCGATTTCGGGTGATTCCTTTGGTATTTATATAAAGCTATATCATTCAAGTCAGTCATTTTAAAATTTGTGTATAATAAACAACATACATACAATCACGCTTGTACTCCCGAAGGGTTGGGTAGGGGCGTACCAATGTACACCCACAGTTCGCCGGTATGTTTAGGTCCTATTGACTACCGAGCCTCTAACCGGGCACAAATTCAAACTCCGACCTGCTACTGAAAATTTCATAGATAAACCCTATAACACCTTGGTCGACTTGGGAATCGAACCAAAGATCTCTCGCGTAGCAGTCGCCTAATGTAAAGGAGTCGTGTAATAATATAATATAATATTCCGGGACATCTCACACAGGGTGGTCTGATTCCAAACTAAGCAGAGTTTGTGTTATGGTAACCAGACTACTGATACACATACTTATATATTTCTAAATACATACATATTATAGATAAATTACACCCAGACACCAAACAAATGATCGTGCTCATCACACAAACATTTGTCCCGGGTGGGAATCGAACCGACGACCTCCGGTATAGCAGTCAGGGTCTCTTACCACTAGACCAACAGGTTCGTCTATAACGTAAGGTACAAGTAAGTAACATAATTGTGTTTATGTCTTTTGAACACAGATACTTATGGCGGCCTTGTGTCGCTAGAGGATGTAGTTTGAGAATAGAAGGGAATCTCTTAGAATTGTATGTAACAAAACAGTTATTAGAATTTATTGCCATCCTGTTTTATATTATACATGAAAACCGATGAACCGATCGAATTACAAGTGTTGAAACTTTAAATAAGAACCTTACAAGGCTGAACGCATCAAACCCTAAAATCAATAAAATTCTAAAATAATTTGATAGGGTGGAGATAGAATGAGCATTCGCTCGTTTGATAAGAATCGGCCTTTATAGGGCTTAAACTAAGTTAAAGTAGGTCGATATTTTTTTTATTTATTAATTTAATTATTATGAGACCTCTTTCCTTGTCAAGGTAATAGGTACTGAGGTAGGAAATAAAACAGATGTACCTATAGATAACTAAACAGTAAACAACAGTAACAATCGACGAACGACTTTTCAAGGAGAGCGTTGCTATTGTTTATACTTATTTAAAGCTAGTATAGAGACTACTCTACACTTACTAAATAATAATAATATAATAATATCCTGGGACATCTCACACACGGGTATCTGATCCCTAGCTAAGCAGAGCTTGTGTTATGGTTACCAGAGAACTGATAAACATACTTGTATATTTTTAAATTCATACTTATTATATGTATATAAATTACACCCAGCCACGGAACAAATGATCATGCTCATCACACAACATTTGTCCTGAGTGGGAATCGAACCCACGACCTCCGGTATAGCAGTCAGGGTCAGTAACCACTAGACCAATAAGCCCGTCACAAAGTACTGTATAAAGCTATACTTTGAAATTTCTCATTGAGTAAGTCCCACAGTTTATAATAAGCTTGTAAGCTAGGTCCCAGCTGTTGTCCAACTATCTAGGATAGAGTAATTCCTTAGTTATTATGAGTCTCGTGTCATTCCCTTCTAATTGTAAGCCACCCTGTTCCCACGTGAGAGTCGGCTACTTATCTACTCGTTGCATCATGAAGGCTAAACTGGTCTCTTAAAGGTAATTAAAATTAATAATATATAAGTATATGTAGAGATTTGATACAATAAGGCTCAGGTAAGGAAGTAGAGATGAAGTTTTTACTAATATCTCAATGAGTTTCTAACCAGAAGGTATATTATTTGGTTTATCTCATATTTCTTTCCTAATTTCCAAATGCTTTTGTGCCTTATGGTCGTCATCACAGAATTTACCAACTTCCCAATTCCCAATAATTACCATCTTGCAGACACTCCGACCCATTTACTATACGACCCCAATCGGTTAACAGAGATTAAATGCCTCTAACAACATAACATATTAGAACTTGAGGCAGCAAAATTAAAAATAATTCCATAATCACTCGGCTAAGTTTTTGAAATCGGAAGTTATAACTCTGGCCAGCCCCGGGGGCTTAGAACAGAATATTACCCCGAATGATCTCGTCTAGACTTTTGATTTATATCCGTCGTTACCGCGCCTCTGCAGCTCTGGTGACATTAGTCGAAATGGGGCAACAGTAGCGACTTACAGTCGTTTCCATGTGAATAGTAATACATTGATTTCGGATAATCAACCTTACGGGTTAGATAATGGTGCTGTTAATCCTAAAGTCATGTATAAAAGAAAAGGTTTACAATTCGTCTGTATTTTAACCAAAAATGTATTTTTATATTTCAAAATTTTATGTTTTTTTTTACATTTGTGTGTAAACCAATTATTGCTTAATTGTCCTAGCAAAATTGTAGTTAAAGTTTGTTACAAATTTATTAGATCAATGCATCTTCATGTACTTTTTACAAACTACTAGTTCTTTGGACTAAATAGCTCTGCTTCTAGACGTACTCGTAATATTACGAGTAACTTTTCGCAGGATCAATTCTTATTATACCTAACAAAGTATAAACTGTGAAAGTTAAACCTTGCCTATTAATGATCATGATTGAACGATTTCACATTACATTATGTTCTAATTAAAGCTATCTCGTCATTGTTGTGTATTGATATCAGCGCCTATTATTTCGATATGGTTTCGAAATATATATTGGTCGTTTTGATTTTCTAAATTTTAAGCGAATTATCAAGACTTCCTTTGTTGGTTTTGATATAAGGTTTTTAAATAAAGATTATTAGAAGCTATAACTGTGGCTGAATTTGCCCACTATTTCTATATTTTGTGAAAAATTAAGCATTTAACTATGTACTTCGCCCTAGATAAAGATAAAAACAAGAATATAAGTTTTTACTAAACAGCTATATTTCTTAAATTATAATATACGTATCAGTATATATAGTTAGTTTAATTTATACCCTTAATTATAATATTTAAATGAGATCTATATTTATCGAGCTGTTTTCAGTAAACCTTCTAGGTACCACTATTTATCACCAGTGCAGCAGTGTGATGCAGAGATAATCTAAAAAAAAGGTTTTGTATAGTTAATACCTTTAAAGTATTGAAACAAAAATCAAATAAAAAGTGTATGGAGCAAATTTGACTGAACTGTAGTCATTTACGTTATTCTTATTTAAAACGCTGTATACACGTGCAAATCTGTAAACAAAAAAAATCAATTGTTTGTACTCAACTTACACGTGTACTGACTTTATACTAAAACAAAAAATACAAAACATGAACCTGCAAGGTCGTTTAGTAGAGGAAAATTCTTTGTGATTAATTTAAAAGTTGCTGCCATTTAAAAAGTTAGGTATACGTAAAAGTCGCCGGACATGTTCTGCCAGACAGTTTAAGATATAATTTACTTTTGAGTTCGAGTCTGGTTTTGATTACTAATATAAACCTGCAAGAATTTGATAAGTAGGTACCAGTTTAATAGTGGTGTACTTATGAAAGATTTAAATATGTTGTAGGCAGAATGACAAATTATGCAAGTAATAAAGTTAAGGCCCAAATGTTGTGTAGACGTCTTATATGTCTCCCTTCGCTCTTGTTTGTATCATTATGTAACAGTAGCATATACGTAACTAATCCAGTAAAGAGATTAGTTACTTAAAAATGTGTTAGCAATCTTATAAAATACTACTGAAACGTAAAATACTTTTAAGATGTTCTTAAGTGTCTATCTGTCTCTACTTTCCATATCGAAGTGACAGAGACACCATGACATTGAGATTTAACAGCGACTTAAAACTGAGTCGTTTCAATATTTGCCCACTACTGGTTATAGAAGAATACTATGTTTATATACCTCGCAGATTATGACTATTTAAGTAACGTCATTAAGGAAAGTCCTGTATCAAAAGTTCATTTTTACTGGATACGTTTTTTGCTTAATATTATTATGCATCAGAATTTCCGAAGAATAGCCGATGGCCCTAAAAAATGAAAAAATTGGGCGGTAAAGCCCCTTAAAAATAAATAATACCTATTAGTCATAGGCGTTAAATTTATATGCAATTCGTGTCAAGTATAAATTAATTTGAAAATGACCTAAACATAATATATCTGTAAATGTGTCAAAGGCAAGGCTTATTCTATACAAATTATGTTTGCACAAACTTGAAAGATCAGTCGATATTTTATGGTTGCTCCCAGCAAGCTTCAACTATAAAATTTGTGATAGGTTATACCTATGTACATATAATTTAAGTAACCATGACCTACTTTAATATTTTACACATTTTTATCCCGGTAGTAAGTAAATTAGTATTATGTTACCTGTCCGTGGGATTTCCCATTGACAAAATTGAGAGATAAAAGCCTGTATATTTATAGATTTAAAGTCATGGCTTAACTTGGGAAAGGACGAGCATAATCGTAGATGAAAGATACCCCGACAAGATGTCGAAGTCAAAGGAAAAGGAACCAGGAGGACACAAGGAGAAACAAGGAGCTCTACGATATAGTTATTCAAGATTAATTTGATGTAAATAAAAAATATTTCAAAACCTATTTTCCCGAAAGAAATATGAAAAAAATGTGGAGCAATTTATAAATTCAAAAATCTGTTGTGATTCGACATCTATAACTTTTTGGGGAACATCTGTTGTGTTCATTCAGTCCTGACCGGAGTTATCAACCCCCACAGTTTGTCGGACTATTTACCGGACCTGTATATTTTGGTGTAACCTTTTAAAGGCTTCATAACATTCCACCATAGATTATCGACCTCTGCTAAGTTTAGACAGCATTATAACGCACAGGTATTGAGTAATACAATATTTGTTTCTGCTCACGTCCCCATGACTAGTCCTGGCTACGTGTTGTGCCTGCCAGCCTATTTCGAGAAGGGAAACAAAGTATTCAGACCTTATTTATCTACTGCGATTGTGGAGAAAACACGCAGTGAATGTGGTTGTACTTGTGGATTGCATTGTTAGACATTTTGTCTATTTTTATGGGCAACATGTTACGTCTTTTCTATAAGTTTCCAATGTAACGCTTGTAGGTACTTTAGGTTGGAAATTTTGAAAGAAAATGGGTCTTTGAAAATTCAGATGACTGCTAATTTGTATTTGCATATTTCCCAGATTTATTTAAATTAATATTAACGTCATCGGTTTATTGCTAAGTCAAGTTAGTATTTACCGCCTACACGTTCAACGAATATACATAATATTAATTAATTTAATTACTCTGGTCTTTACGTAAGCATGGATGTACGCTGTGAATATCCTAACTCTGACTATGTACTAAGAAATGATTATCATAAACTCGAACTTGTAATGAATTCAATTTATATCTATACATAATTTCTATGTATGTTACCGACGATATAGACAATCAGTCGACAATAACTTTTAGTATTATGTAATTTCTTAAGTTATTAAAGAATCGTAAAGGATATTTTATACACTTGTAATGAAGAGGTACAGTCAAGGAAACAATACTTGTTGTCATTTGTTTTTAATTGTACTTTACCTTTATCATGAATCTATGAAAATATTTGTTGGTATTTTTTTACAAAATTTGCTGTAATTAGTGACATAAAAAATTACAAACACTAAAAAGTTTTGAATGTAAGAGAAAAAATAAATATGTTTTTGCAGTATACCTCTACTCTTTTATGAATTTTATTATTTTGTAGAAAATGTTTCTCTACTCTTCATTCGACTGTCATATATTAAATTGATGACGTTGCAATACCTTCAGTAATACCTCTTTAGTTTATCGTAATTACTGTATTTAACCTCCAATTACAATTAAGATCCGTATTCTTAATATATTGGAAAAATGCGAATGTTAAGACGTACAATGAAATGATACATATTCAATGCGGGCTTTTCCTATGAAGTACGGACGTTTTTTGTTTCAAGGATCAAGTAACGGATGTTTATTTTCGTTATTATTTGATACTCTTGAAACTCGATTGGTAATGAGATTAAGGTGATTTCGAACTCGAATTGATTTATTACATTTTGATTATGAAGGGTTTTTGTAGTTGACATTTGTTTAAATCTTTTTGCATGTACTGTTAAAAATTAAACAGGTGGACTAGATTACGCAGCAAAAATATTAATAATAATTTTTACCACATTAAAATCAAGAAAGTCAAATAAATGACTCATATTCATCATCATGTATAATTTTATTTTCAATTTTAAGATTGTAGCTATTTTAATTATAATTTTACTATATATATGCCAACATTGTCGCATTAGGTATTAACCTGTAAGGATAGTGATGTAATATTTAAATAAATAAATAAAATAAATAAATATTTTGTTTCCTTGTTTTGAAAAAAGAATCTAAGACATTTTCTGTCGTCGAAAAAAAATCATACCCACTTCGACAAAGGAGAGTCGAACCTCTTTGTCACCAATTTACTACCGATCTTCTATGACAAATAAAAAAAGATTGAAATCAATTGATTTCCCATAGTACTCTACAATCTGTCTCTTGTTAATTTTATCTCGATCGATCACAGTTTTGACATAAGGGGTCACCCAAACTTCCAAGCAGGCTTCTAGGAATCGAATTAGTTACGACTCAAATGTTCCGTGATCTGTACGCAATCAACTTGTTTCAAAACATCGAATGTACTATAAATCGGACTGTCACCGCTGTGGGAGCGAGACAGCGGTATGCACTGCATAGCGGCGTCCCGCTCACTTGATGCCAACAGTTCTGCTTAAAGAGCCTGGTACAGATATGGATTACGTGATATCCTTTTAGGTGAATAAAAATAAACGGTTTGTTTATTTGTGTTCCTTACATAACAAATGTGGAGTGGGTCGTGTTTATACCTTAAGTAGGTGGCCATAAAGGTCAAAATGCATTGTTATTAAAACTTGAATTTCGGTGTATTGGACCAGTGGGTTTGTTTGGTTTTGAGTTTGATTTTTAAGTGAAACAATATTTGCATTTTCCTTGATAATTCGATATAAGTTAGGTTGCTCTTTTTTTCTTCAATATTTATTATTTCAATATTTATGATCACTTTGTACTTTAATTTTGTACTATAAATTCAACTTTTTTAGAGTTTATATAGATCAAATGGGTATATAGTTATAGTGTAACAGTGTGCTATTAAGACTTCTTCAATGTTGTTATTTAATTAGTTACTACAAATTAGGAGATTTAGAACAAAATTGTCGCAATATCTTTCTTGCATAAACCTATATCATGAGTCAATCTTGATATGAATCATGATTCGTGTGGGATTAGGTTATTGTTATGCTTTCTTTTTATAAAGTATAACATACTTATAAGGGGATAGGTAGTACAAAATGGTGTACCAATTGAGTGTTTTGAGTACCAAAACACTCACTATAATGACCCAAAACACGAATTTGTGTTCAATAGTTTCATTTTTTTTTGTATTTGTTACATATCTGATAGATATGGTTTTGAGTGAATATAAGTAGATTAGAAGATAGATATCTACAAACTATTTCCTTTTTTTTGATTGTAACTCTTTCTAAACCGTTCTTACCTAAAAATTACTTATTCGATTTATTAGAGAACTTTTCCTAAACAGTATCGTTTTCTTGCCTTCTTAATGTCATTTTCTCAAAGATTTAACAAATAGACATACAGCTTTATGTTTTACATATTTTATGTCTTCCAGCAATCTGTCTAAACGATTATATGGCCAGTAGGCAAAATAGCTCGTTCCAAATTTACATAATCGCCGTCACTGCCTGATATTGCCAAAGACTCCAATCAACTATTACTTAAATGTCTTTTACTTATTAACACTTTATGCAAAAAAGTTGCTCCTAAAAGTCACCATGGAACCAGTATGAACCGGTTCAAACATAAAAAATAATAAAAGTTTGGCTTAAAATATCTTATCGAATAAGTGACCTCTGACAACTCAGTATCGATGCTTAGAATAATTTACAATACTACAGAAATTCGACGGGGATATCTTTAATTTTAATAAACTGTATAAAAAAGAGTGGTACGTTTTTGTTAAGTTAACCAGACCACCTATGTACATAACGACTTCTACACGAGCATTTCATCGGAAAATGCGAAAAAAATCGCCGTTCGACCGCAGCGTTTCGAAGTAGAACAAAGTAGGTCGGCTAACTTCGTCGCTCGTCGGCCGGCTTCGTGCGCGCTCGGAGATCGGTGCCCGCGCATACAGCATCGAGACACCGCCCCGGTCGCAGTCGCGCTCGTGCTTTGTAAAAGTTTTTCCTAATAATTACGTCACGGGATGCAAGTTTACTTTAAAATTGCACTTTCCGCCGATATGGACTGATACTTGTCGAATTAATCACGTTTATTGGAAAACTTTTCTCTCTCACTCATAATAAATTTTTTGTGGCCGTGTTGAACTGTTTGTACGAAAATATGTTGTGGGAGACTGGTTTTATCGAGGAGTCAGATACAGTGAGTATTTAGTTTAAAATTTAATTGGCATTATTTCGATACTTTTGATGTATTATAATGTTTTAAATTATGAAACCGTGCCTTGCACGCGCACACTGGCAGGCACGTACGTACGGCGTGTTTGTGTATGTGTGCGTTAACTTTCTAGTTTTCGCTCGACGCTCGAATGTATTTACATAAAACGTGAACAGTTTTTCATAATATAATCCACATGGAAGCATTTAAGGCGTATTTTAGCGTGTAAATATTCATCGTGCACGTCCCAGCTGTGATGGGATTAGGAATAGCTTTATTTAATGCAAATAAAATGTTGATTTTGATGTTATGCTACGTGCGGACTAAAATGACGCTTCTGGGAAGCTAGGCAAGAAACTATACGCAGCGGCATTTTAAGTGCCATTGTTAAAGTTTTATCAAAATGCTGTTATCTGTGACATGTGAACAGTTAAACAAATGATAGCAAGTTGTAAACATATCGTTTTGTTATTATAACTACAATACTTAATTAAGTTGAAGTTAGTTTTAAGTTGACTCTACATTAACGTTTGTATCATCAAAGCTATTTACCTACCTGTATTTCTTGATCACTTTTTAATGAGTTGCAATATATAAGCTCATTTTACCTGCAACTGATCACGTCATCATCAGTCAATAGAAACCTAACAACAAGCCTTAACCAATGACGTCACCACAATTACCTTTTAAATAATTTTCCTTACTCATTTAAGTAACAGTATAAAAACATCCACTAAACGAAATTTATGTAAAAAATAATTAGACTCGTCTTTAACGATGGAACTCATTATGCAAATAAAAATCAGCAGAAACTGCCCATAAAAACTGATGATTTAATGATACATTATGACCAGTTTTGATACTACGGAATCAACACACACATACAAACACAATCAAAAACACATTTTATAAACAATTATTACGGTACGAGGAGATAAAACAGACTTTGGTAATTATTTACAACACTTAGACTTAGATTTTTTCTATTGTTGACAAATGTTACATCAAGATCTTATCGAAAAAGACAAAGCTGATTAAAACAAAAACACAATTTACATCATAACAGAACATAATACAATAATAAAATACAAAAATTAATAATCATTTACAAAACCAGCTTCCGACCAAGTAGACAAATCTCGCTTGTTAATTTCAAACACTCTAAAAAGTTCTTAATTAAAAGTATACTTGACGCTACATTTTATCCAAAACTAACAAACAGAATGAGAGTTAATGGCGCTTTCAGCAAAACTCTTCCTCTATTATCTCTAAAGCCCTACAATGATTAAGAAAGGAACAAACGCCACATCTACACTTGCCCTTAGTTGTATTGAATTCAAAATCATTTCCTAAATCCCTAGACAATCCCAAATCCAATCTTCTACGCACTAAGTAGTTCCATTGTACCGAATATAACAATTCAATCATCGACAAAAACTATTTGGTTGTAACAAACAACTTTTTATAGATAAATTCTATTGAAACAATGCGTAAAAGGGACGGCATGATAAACTGTTACCGTTAGAACGAGACAGAGATATACCGCTTCATGTATACTGACTAATTATGAAGTTATTGACAATAAACTGATTAGATATTTGATCAAACACTTTAAGCCTGTATTGCGTGTAATAGAAAATGGCTCAATTTTAGACACGTGTAAAATAATATTTCAAGTATTACCGACGAAATGAAGCAACATTTTTGTACAGATGTTTTCGCGAGACTAAATTTAGATTTGGATGGAGATTTTAGTTTCTACCTGGCTTGTTGAAGCTAAAATAAGATTCACCTTTTGTTACATCTGAAATCTTGAAGAGTTTATCAAACTCTCACCTTACAAAAGCTGATTTTTTGCATATTACATACTTTAAAAAAACTTATTTTGAGAAATACTCCTAACTATTTCCGTGTGACATGATGTTGTCATAATATTTTCCATAAAATCAAACTTTTCCACAATAAAAAAAAGCATATTGAAACAACAAAAACAATCCCTAATTGCTTAAATTTTGCGGTATAGTCAATTATTACTTTATATTTTCATCCCAATTATCTATCTAGGAAATTAACCAACAGATCAAATAGCAAAATAATTATAACATGCGTTTGTATAAGCAGGACGATGTGACATTAATGCATCGCTTTCTCGGCTAATAATCACTACAGCTTGTGCTCACCCTAATTGACTGATAATATAAAGATCAATTACTGTTTAATGTGTTTTACAAGTAATTACATAGACACCGATCTGATCGGCTTTTAGGTACTATAAAGAAAATTGGTAGTGATGGTATACGATTTGCAGGTGTTACACACTTAGCAAACTTGTGGAGTCGTTTTAGGGATACAATTTCAGACAGTAGTTCTTCTGTGTTATTCAGTAAACTAAAGCAAATTTTCTTCAGATCTTTCAATAAAATTTTCGGTTCGTTTCCACGAGGAAAGTCCCTTTTCCGAATAGTATGTCTCTGCTGTGTGATGTGATTGAACCTTAATCACTTTTAAGTCATCTTTCTAAGAATATTATTTTCCTGTCTTTGAATAAAACTCCAAAAAAATCGAAAAGAAATGTATATTCAAAAATCAAAATATAAAAAGACAAAATACTACACAGCAGATATGATTTTGTAAAGAAACACACAAGATTGATTACGATAAGTTATTCTTCGTCAAATTTTAAAAGGAAGAATTGTACAAATAATTCAAATATAAGAAAACCTCCATGGTTTTTATATTTAGTAAAGTAAGACAGCTCACCTCATGTTTGCGTGTCAGAACACGTGATGGGCACAGTTAAATGGCTTTTATGAGAGAATTATAATTACTTATAACACTATTATGGGCGATAAAACTTAACATCTTCATTCTAGCGATGTCTAAAGTAGCTAGAAACCAATTTTCTTTAAGTACGACATTATGGGCGTTTTTTTAAACACTCTACGTAAGTGATTTCTCATGTTCAGTTATTTGGAGCATAAACTACGGTCAGCACTTAATTGATTGGTCTGCTAGCAAATCATTTTAGATAAGACATGAACATAACGTTTCCAAAACCATTCTTTCGCTTCTCAAATCGCTCAGTAAATTAAAAACATCAAGAAGTATTATAATAATAACTTACAGGCCCTAAAAACTATCTACTTAGTTAATACAAACAACAAAAAAAGTTGTCAACTTTTAAAGATCTCATTTCATTAATATTCAATCCACATTCTTTCTCCATGAAAAAGCCTTGTGAATCATAACCTGACATTACAAATTCTCAGTAGTGTTAATATTTCCGTATCTCTTGCAATAGTTTAAAAGTAAACAAAACATTTCTAAGGCCTTACTAAAGTCCAAATCTGACGGCCATTTTGGACACGATCGATCTTAGATTAGAAGTCGGAAGTATAACTTGTAAGTTAGTATGTTGTTTGTTTTGTACTATGCTTAGTATACGAGATGACGAAATAAAAAAAATATGACTCAGGACCCATTTTAAGTTGATTAGAAAATTTTGACTGGTGCCTGAAAAATGGCTTCGCTCTACTCTTAATTAAATTATACGTTACTTAAATTACACAAAATTTAGTAGAATTGGGGAGTATGATACAAAATACTATGAAGCAAAGCAACGGGATTGCAAGAGCTGTGAATGTTGATGACACATAATATAATTTACAACAGCAAAACTCTACATTTAAGAAGTGTACAATTATGATGATTTCCCAATTATAATTAAAATGATTATAATTAAGGCACAATTTACCCACCCTTTCACATGGAAACAATTAACACAACCTGAACTTTAATAAACAACCTTTATACAAACAACTCCTTTTTCTTCAAGGACTGGGCGTAATTATCATTAATTAGATGTTGATTTAAATCAGAGTAGGAAATAAGTCTCATTTGTTTACTGCGCAGCTTATCAAAAAGGTCTGGCAGATAGATGTGTTGCTTTGATTGTAATAAGATGCAACTCTTCCTAGTAAATCTGAAGGATATTTTTTTACTAAACCTTTGTATTATCGTAGTTGTATTGATGTGCCTTTGAATTGTTTGGGTACAGTTGTTTTGATATCCATTCGTGCGTGTTTGCACGTATGAGTTTGGTAGAACGTTTTTTGGCGTACGTTGAGTATGCGTTAAATGTTTTGGGTGTAAATTATTTTGTTTTTCAAATTGTGAAGTGAAGGAAGACAATCTTGTTTCGAGTAAAATATCCCACAATAAAAATAATATAGTAAAATCGTATTTACTATAATTATGATGACATTTATAGTTCTTACAATACTTAAAACATAGTTATCTGTTTATTGGAAAACTTATAGTCAGAATTTTCTACACTAAAAGAAAAAAGAAACAGCAATAAAAAAACACTTCAAGTGTGTAAGTTCACAAAGATGTTATTATTTATTTAATTGTTCAAGTTTCTCTTGAGACAGTGAATAACAACATTGTTTTACAAACAAGACTACTAAGTAGGTACATAGTGAGTCGCTTACAAAGCTTGTTTGCCACGATAATATCATATTAAAGCTTTGATCTTTAAAACTCGGAAGCAATCCCTTTGAAGGCCGCTCGTAAAGCCATTATTATAGAAGAAAATTACAGTTCACACGTCAAGGCAAATTGTACTCTAATCAAATAAGTATACGGTGCAATTCGCTACGGGCTACATTTATTTTTTGCATATTTTATTAAATTGTACCAGTTTTGAACTATGGTGTGCGTCTGGTTTCTATAAGCTTTGCCATTATAATTTGAGCTTTAAGTTAATGGAGTAAGGGATATAGTCGTTTGGTATGGTAAGCTCGTTTACCGAAAGTGTAATGGGTAAACCAGGTATTTTTTTTAAGTACGTTTTGACCTTAAATGTGTTACAATCCTGTAATTTTAAATTCATTATGCGAACGTAACCATTGTGTTTAAATGCAATTATTTTTATTGGATGAATTGCGGCGACAATTTATTGTGCTAACGACTTAACGATGTTCAAGTATCCATTTTCAATAAGTTAAATATTTTAAGGAATTTTCATCAACTGAACTGGCTTGTTAAGAAAATAAGAAATTAATGATGAACCCAACCCTCCTTGTTTTAAAAACAATCATATTTAAAGACATTTTATTCATTATACCTTGCCAATTATATTCTTGTTAATGTTTTTGTTACTATTTATAGGTAAAATAAACTACTTCATGTTAAACTTTTGACCGATTAGTGACGGTTAAACCACGGTCTGTTGAGCAGATCTCGGCGCCTAAACAGCCTAAAAATATAATATATGAGAAAAACATGAAAACAAAAAAACGTCGAAGAAAAAAATTGCTGTTTCATCTGTGTTTAATGGCTTTAAAAGATTTATTTAACTTAAAAACGTTTATATCTTCGGATTAGGATCAAATTATATTTTTTTACTACTTACCAATACATTTTTCATTATTTATAAAACTCTTACTGTCATAGGTTTCTTTTTGTTTTAATTGAAACGACGACATCGATCGATATCTGCCAGTTTGGTGGGAGGCGGCTCCAGACAGCATAGCTTGTAGCAAATTGGGGGAGACCTTTGCCCAGCAGTGGGACACATAAAAGGTTATAAAAAAAAGGAACGTGTTTTTTTTTTAAACTTACGCTAAAATGCTTCGTAAGAAAGAAAACTTTAATACGTTACAATATGAACTACTTGCTCAATACTCATACATTGGAAAACACAACCGTATACTATGCTTTCGAATTTTCCGCGCGTACATTCGCAATTAACCCTTCAAATGACGGGACAATTTAGATTCTTCGCAAATTGTCGCTTAGTAACATAGCGAGCTACATAGCGAACCATACTTTCTTGACTGAATTATGTACGAACCATTGAGTTATGTTAGCAAAACACATTGTAGGTATTGACGTACTATATGCATAGACTGCTACTATCGCTAGTATCCCCTTGTGCCAAGCGAGAGCAGTTTTTAGTCTGAACCTAGTAAATTCCGCATTAGTTTACTGATTTAAGTTAATTTTCGCGCAACGAGAAACTTATAAACGAAAATATCGCTGGTTTTAACATTGTTAGGATAATATTAGTGATTTGAATAGTAGTTTTTTAAAACGGTTAACTTTATCTTCATATATAATTCACGACAAAACTAGTTCAGACTAGTGCTTACTTTCAAACTCTGATAGGCTCACTCTAGTTGCTTATGTATACTCTAAGGTTGTAGGAAATGTTTTGTTACATTGTCGTTTGATTTGCGAGTGTCATTTACAGTATTTCTTTGCATGAATGGGTTGGAATTTCCTTTGATTCTGTTACTGATTGGTTAGTGGAGAGATAATTTTGTAATTGGTAAATTGCTTTTGTCAAGAGATGAGTATTTTATGTTTGCAATTATTCGAAGCAAGGCACCTCTATAGAGACTGTTTTTATTCGTTATTGTTTATTATTTTATTTGTTATTCGTTTTTGTTCGTGTTTTTATTAGTTTAGATAGTGCATGCATTCTACTTATAATTTATGTTATAATTATTAATTCTTCAGCTTTACGATAACTTCCATGAAACATAACTTAGTATTCGTCACACACCACGCACATTTAACATATGACTAATAACTTCTAAATACATACTTAACCTGTGAAAAAGCGATTCGAAACGCATATTCTTCAAATGACATAAACAAACTATTTCGTAAATCTTCTCTTAAACAGAATTCGAAAAACGAATTATCCTTGAGAGTAGTTGTTTCTTGGATTCTCTTTTTGAATAGGGCGTTCTTATTGGTTCGATTTTCACTTTTCTATTTGGGTCGAGGACGAGATCGTGACGTCATTGTACATGTTGGCACTTAAGTTTGCTTGAATGAGGTGTTTCTGCGATTTGAATAAAAGAAATCATTTTGGCGTGTCGCCGCGTATTCTGGAAGCTAACCGCAACACACATTGTATGCACGTGTATGTGGGTGGTACAATGGGTTGAATATGAATAAAATAAAGCATTTTGTTAAAAATTTTGAAACGTTATTTCAGATGTAAAATAATGTAGGTAATTAAAGGAAAAATAATTTGTAGCAATTACTCAAAAACAACTAGCAAGCACCTTTTCTCGGCAAGTTAAACTAACAATTTAATATTATAAGTGGCTCTTTTTTGATTTACTACTTATAGTTAAACGACTTTTTACTTCTTTTACTAATGCATTCTAGTTATATTTTAATGTTTATACTTCAAGAGGTTTTAAGTAAAAAGTACTGCTGACGTTTAGGTTTCGTAAGAAGAAAAAAATAGTGAATGAAGTAGATTTGCAATAGAACATTACCTCAATGAGTGTTGCAATAGACATTTGACTATAACATGGATTTTCCGATATTATGCAAACAAGCCAAACCATTCTAAATTGAGCCTTATACCTAAAACACAAGGTTCAAATTACTACAAAGAACATTTAAATCCGCTTTAAACCCTATTTATGTGGTGATTAATTTAAGAAATGTTTTGACTTGAGTTACGTATTGTTTATGTGTGAGACATGATCGATAATTAAGTTTATAGTTAGTCGCGTAAGAGCTAATGAGTTGTTACTGCACTTGTAATATAACATTGGGGTTTTCTTTTGAATAATAATGCAAATTTAAATGAAAATACTATTACACAATACCAAATACTTGAGAAATATACATCAGGTTTTTATGACATTGAGACAAACGTCTATACTTTAAAAAATAACATGTGTGGAGGTTAATTTCTAACAAGGGAAAAGGTTTATAGTTTACGTGTTGTTTTTAGTATAGTTACTTATACCTTAAATCATACTACACAGGTTCTTCAACATCAGCTAAGTTATCTTAAAACCTTTAATTATATCCATTAAAAATACCCCCAAATTAAATTGTATGTTATATTTAGCACCGAATACTCAAGTTTTGGAACAATTTTCCAAGAACTCTCATTTCTCAGTCAGAGATTGTATCAAATGGCGTCTATCATGAGTCACAGATTGCGAAAGTTAGAGGAAAATGTTTATAACGAGTGTTGAGTATTGCAAAGCCTCGTTTTGGTAAAGCCACTGTTGAGAAACAGACTGACTCAAACTATAATTACGATACTTTAGATTCTGCATATTCTTTTTTTGTTGTAGGTAGTCTTTTTGGGTATGTTACGGCATTGGATTTGGTTAGTTTGTGTGCGTAATATAAAACTAAATTTCGTTAGGTATGATAATTTGTTTGGGGTTTATTTTCTTTAATAATATTTTTTTAATAATTTAAAAAATAGGTTATTATTATCATTATTTCTAGCTGTGCACCACGGTTTCACCTGAATATCCGCGTGAATACATAGGTTCCGTTCCCGGTGCCTTTATATTATTGGAGGTGGAGATGAATCCAACAAATTATTATCGTAACAAAGTCTCAATATTTTTTTCGCGCAATTTTTTTATTTTTTCTTTCGTAAAAACCTTCTCCTGATAATAACTAACACAACAAAAAAGAATTAGCGAAATCGGTCCAGCCGTTATTGAGTTATGCGCTTACCAACACATTTAGCGATCCACTTTTATATATAAGATTTAATTGAAACAATTATTACTATTTTTTAATTCTACGGTGACTATGATAATAAAAAAATATGTTTAAATATTTATGACAAGAATTACAGTAATTTGAAAGAATTACGTGTTATTTGTTCTGACAACTTAATTACTGACACTGACATTTATTTGTACATAAACTTAACTTATTAAAACATGTCACACATAAGTATGGGAAAACCTTTGGGTGACAGTAAAATATACATAATTATAAATTATTATTCTTATTAATTGTAGTTTTTTTTCAACACATAACATTTATTACAAAAAAATATAAGTATTTTTTTATAATATATTTTAACATAATCCTATCATGTTCTTTAAAGTAAATTATTTTAGCAACAATTATTTTGCACATTTACTCATAATTGCTATTTGTATAATGTTTATAAATCAAAGCAATTCTTGTTGCAGATTTTTTGAATTTTTATTTATTTATTTAATTTAAATCCAAGTGTGCACCTAGCTATTTTATGATGACGTATATTCTAAGAGTATAAATAAGAAACTATAGAGCGAGTCTATCAGAGTTTAAACCGTAAGCACTAGTATGAAGATGGAGTTTTCCGTTTTAACAAATCTATCTAAAACACTAATATTATCCTAACAATGTCAAAATCATCGATATTTTCTTATATAAGTTTCTCGTTGCGCGAAAATTAACTTAAATGAAAAACGAAATGTACTAGGATCAGACTAAAAAGTGTTCTCGATTGGCACAAGGGGAACCTAGCGATAGTAGCAGTCTATGCATATCATACGTCGATGGTTATCTCTTTCTACATATAGGTGTGACGGATGACAATTATTTGGTTCTATTAACACTTATCGAGTGATAATTTGTAATGGAACTTTACCGCCTCGTGCTTACTTCGTTATATTTGTTTAATAATATATCATTACATATACTAAAACAAAAGATATAAAATGCTGATTAGATTGAGAGATAGAGTTTAAACAATCATTACGTTTTTTACACATATTGAGTAATGATACCTACCCCAAAAGTAGAGATAGAGAGAGAATTAGAAGATTATAAAGCAAATTAAAAGACAATATTTGAGGTGGCGAGGGATAAGGTTGAATGGAAGGACTTGGGGGAGGCCTTTGCCCAGTAGTGGGACAGTACAGGCTAGGGAAAAAACTGAATTAACTATTGTTTCATTAGTTATAGGTAGTTGTATAATATATATTGTTTTATACTTGCATACAATTTATTGTTTAAAATGTGAAATTAAATATGTACTTATATATATTTTTTGACCTAATCTAAAAAAATCTCTAAAAAAATATATTAAATTTTTTGACCTAATCTGAACAAAGAGACCTTAAGGCTGTTGATACGCAAAGATCTAAGCACAGCCTCCAGATTCATTACAATACAGGAAAATTGATTACATAACAACAACTCCATTGTTCTAAGCCTGTTAATAACTGCATATTTATAATCAATCATAAACATTCAAGATATTATTATTGCTACATATTCAAACATAAACATTGGAAACACCTCAATCAAGAATTAAACGTGACTTAGAGTGATATGAATATTGAAATAAATTAAAACAATACTTAATGTATTTTATACAATATTAAATTCTCAAAAAACCCAAATGCATACAATGCAAAATATATGCAACAATAATCCCACTATTAAAAGGTAGGTACTAAAATATTCTAAACAAAACAAAGGTAATCGTGAACAAATCAAATTTATCGAATCGAATAATCGAGTGGGCGGCGAGCAACGATTTTATGTATCGAGTGGCGCACGCGCAGCCCAATCGCGGCGGTGAAAGGGAAACTCGTTTGCGTCACAGGCTCTATAACATTACGTTTGTGTGACCTTGTTATACATGTAATAATTATGCCTTATTGTGGCTACTATAATATTTAATACCTAAACGCAAATCAATTGTAAGCTTAAGTATCGTGCTATCTCTTTCATTTTCAGGCGTTAAGTAGAGACGCATAGACTTTTAACATCGTCTCAAAGTTGATTAAAGTTTCAACATACAGGGATAAAAGGTTTTGTCCCAAATAACTTACGTATCTTTTTAAGGTTAAGGATTTAGGTTTCGAGGTTAATAACTAAGCTTTAATGTCCTAACAAACTTTAATTGGAGTTTAGGTCGTTTAAAGGTTAAATCTAGTACCTAAACAAGTTTCTAAGACAATACTTTTGAACTGACAATTAGTGACGGTACTACTAACGCCATCTGTTATTGTTTATCAGAACTATATCAAGCAAAGCTTTTGCAAAGAATGAACTCGTTTTTTTTTTTAAATGAGAACTGATTAAAATTTAGAAGATAAGACAAACGTCTAATTTTTTTGGAAATAAGTTATGTCTATGTTGTAAATTCAAATTTAGTACCTATTTTGAATATCTAAAACAAGACGATTAGTCTCGGGCACGTGGTGTAAAATATAAAGTCAAACGACCATTATGTATTCAAAAAGTTTTTAAACGTTGCATAATTCATCCATTGTCTGTGACCAAAGTAAGCGTAGGTAATCGATTCTAAATTCTAGGAATAAAGTGTTAAACTTAATTTTGAGTTTTAACAGCTTTTAGTAATTGCTTGGAGCGTCAAATTGTTATTTCCTTTTGTAGTTTTATTGGCTATAAATACAGATTCATCAAGACGAAGCGACGACTTGTACAGTAAACTTTTAGAGTTTAATGTGTTGTGTCACTTAAAACACCAAATTAATGGTTAAATAGTTAAACGAAGTTTTAATTTCTGTCAAAGATTTAAAAGCTTAACTTATTTATTGGAAATCCCAACTTGTACCTCGTGCAAGTCACTAAAAGTTAAGTTAACTAAACAGAACTGAATCCTTAGCAACAAGGCATGCAATAATCGTAAGATTAAATCCACCATTTTGTAAGCGGCGCGGGAAAACCTGAGACCTTGAGAACCGGTTCCCGTCACTGCGCGCACGACGCCACACAAACATTTAATACGCGTATAAAGGTACTGTGATTTTGTCGATTGAATATTTCAGGTTTATATTTAGCCTTTGGAGTCGTTTTTCTTTAGGGATTACAGTTAACTGCATTCCAATTCTACATGTGCAGGGAATTCCCTTCATGACTATCTTGCTGCGTTCTGCTGTTTCACTTACCTTGGTTTTCTCTCAAGGCAAGTTGTCCTTAATAGCCTACTTTCTAGAATTGGACTATTAAATGAGAAAAGAGTTTTTTTTTGTTCTAATTGGGAGAATCTAAAATAGCCCGTTGAAACTTATGATGTTAAGGTTCATGAACAATGCTCGTTCTAAAGTTGAGAAAAGGCCTCTGCTCTTATACCTACTTTAGATAAGGATACTTTGTAGAGTCCTATACTTTACATATGAAGGATTATTTTATTAAAATTAAATTTATAATCCACGAAACACCAAAATAAAAGTTCAGTAAAGATTTTGATCATTGTGAATTAAATTGTATTCCAAACACATAAACTATAATTTCAAATGATTCTTGTAGTTTCTTTCTAAAATTTTTATCAAGCTTTTAAATCAGTTGTCAATAAACTTATTAATACTAAAGAGCGATAATTATAGTGCTTAAATATTAAGACATGTCTAAGCTAAGTGTTATTATGTAACTTATAATATTTAGATACGTAATGTTTGTGCTTTCAATGCATATCTTTACCTATTGAGATTTTATGATATAACAATTTTCTTATTACATTTTTATACAAATTCTAATTCTAAAGAACACATAGGTTTCCCAGCATTAACTAAGGTTTTACAAAAATCTTCATCATTTTAAACGAAAAAAAAAACCAACACGCTTATCTTGACTTTTAAAAAAAATTTTCGCTAGCAAGTGTGAAGAAGACTCATAAATTGCAAGAAAGATAATTTTATTCGCTGATATGAATCAACGTCAAACGCTGATAAGTTTACTATGAAGTTGTGTACGTGACCCGACACAGATAACTCAACTGTTTACTTGTAATACTCGAGTTCAAAATACTTGAACCAACATCGATATACATTATAGGCCTAAGATTTTTAACCGACGGAACAACGGAGAAGGTTCTCAAGTCGACGTATCATTTTTTAAATTATAATACTTCAAACTGTGGTGTAGTCTTTTAATAAATTGCTAGAAAAAAAAGGTTTAATCTAAATATTTTTCTGAACGAGGATAATGCTGAAAAAAATATTTATCGATATTTAAAATCTACACAAATATGTTTACTCATTTCACCTGTAAAATATCAAGTAAGGATGACGAAACAATTTTTAACAAGATTAGAACGATTTCTGCGAAATAATAGATTATTTTTTAGGTAATTGTTATGAAATACAGTTTTTTTTCTTCTAATAAATATTTCAGTTGGTTACCAACTTCTTTAAATTAATAGTGTTTTTTGGCATACAAATATTTTATTGTATTTTTTAAGGAATTAAATTATAACCAAAGGAATCTGATAACCAGCAACAAACGTCATTTTGATTTAAAACAATCGAATTTTATCAGCTATCACCTTATCACTTAATTCAACACTTTATTATTTAGGAGCTATCATTATCATCACCAATTGATAAAAATAATAAATTTCAATCAGATACACATTTAAATTCAACGTGAAAAGTACTCTCATATCTTAATATTATTATCTATTTAATAATAAAAAATATTCCTTAAAAGACGAACTGAAAAACGACTATCTAATCAACAAACCGAACTTTGCTCCTTAAGATAAAACGAAGCGATAAAAAACATATAAAAATTATCGAAATAATATAAATGATAAAACATAAAAGAATTACGTATTTCCACGTAGACAGCCGCACGGATCACAGTTAATAATAGTTATTCAATAAAAATAATTGAAGAATTATTAAATAAATTAGTGAATAAAAATTATGAATGAGTGACGTGGATAAAAAAGGGCAATATTTTTTTATTCAATAAATAATAATAAATATTTAAAAGTGATTTATTATTTTGGACTGAGTGCGTTTAAGTATTTACTTAAGATACTGTTGTTTAGTTGGGTAAATACAAACATTAAATAAATAATGGTGTCGGTATGGGATTACTACAGGCGAGGTTACGACGGGACCTACTATATGGCTGAAGATTATCAGGTATGATTAAGATAATATAAAAAATATATTATTATCAAATGAAAAAATTAAAAAAAATATATTTATATTACTAATTAATTATTCTAAGACACTTCTGACAAAAGGTGAAGGAAAACATCGTGAGGAAATTGGGATTACAAAATTGGGATCTGAAATCGCCAACCCGCAGAGAACAAGCGTGGTGATCAATGCTCCTGCCTTCTTTATATGTGCCCAATAGTTGTACGTTCATAGGATAAAATTATTATTATTATACCAGCGTTAATTACTTCTAATATTGGGCAATAGAAAAACCAGGATTGGATTATTACGGTTTTCATATCTCATGAAAGTTACACAAAAAAGGAATAAAAAAACATTGATAAGACGTAAACTGAAAAACCCAATTTAGCCATGAAAGTGTTATAACAATAAATTGGTCACCCTATTATATTTTCGATGTGGCCAGCCTTTCATTTAACATTGACAGTGCAACACTGACGCGTACTGACGTCAATCGATGACATTACGTAATTAGGCTTTTCCCTCCTTTTTAGTCACATTTAGTCATTTGACTTAAATATATTGCTTTTTTTATTGCAACTTTTATGCACATGTTTTATGATTATTATATAGAGAGTCTATGATATAAAGTAATATTCGTTATTACATAAAAATAAATTGACTTCAATATTTTTATAGAAAAGAAGATTTATTGATACACATTTATTTTGTACTGCTTTCTATGAGATTCATCCTATTTTCATAATATATGAAATGTTACTCTAATAAAGTCGTATAATAGACTTATATATTTAGTTATCTTTAATCTAGGATAACCAAAGACAAAAGATGATAAATTAAAGATAAACTTACACGCGGTTTTGAACTTCATTATTATTAGTTAATTAGTTAGACTTTTAGATGTAAAATGGTAAAGGTATTAAGTAATTAAATTTAAAAATTTAAATGGTTATTTAAATAGAATGTTACAAATAGTAAATTTTTTTTTAAATAACTATTTATGTGTTCTACTGCTGGGCAAAGGTAACTAATATCTTAAAATTATAAACATAACATATCATCACGCCTGTATCCCTGAAGGGTTAGGCAGAGGTGTACCAATGTACACCCACAGTTTTCCGGTATGTTTAGGTCCCATGTAATAGGGGGCGGGGCCTATTACCACTAGCCGGACACAAATCCAAACTCCGACCTGCTACTGAGAATTTCATAGAAAAACCCAATGACACCTTGGTCGACTTGGGAATCGAACCCAAGACCCGTAGCAGTCGCGCTTAGCACCACTAGGCCAACGAGGCAAGTACACTGGAAAGCTTAACCTGCCACTCTCTGACTGAAAATAGCGGTATCGGGCCCCAGGTAGCCTGTATACCCACCATAGAAAAAGGCTTGATACTATATGTATATGCGTTTTTCATAGTAGAATATGTATGTACACAATCTACGTACAAAATATGAATGACATGTGCTAGCGTGGGTGTTTTATGAATGGGTTTTAGGTATGACATAAAACAAAACAATCACTTAGTCAGCGGGTAATGCCGGCGTTACTTATGTAAGGCTTTATGACCTTAACTACCTACGTGTATACTATAAATAAATATGCAATTGTTATTGATATTGTTTCGTAGGCGTGTTTCTGGGTTAATTTACTTTATTAGCATTTTTGTAGCTAAGGATGTTAGGTTCTGCGGCTAAATATTATTATATAACATTATAAATATCTGGGCTTTATAATAATATAGAACAGAGTACCCTAATATGTTTTATTTTTTTATTATATTTCTTATTACCACAGTTTTTTTACCTGTTATGGGTAATCAAGTTAATTGACATTTTTACTGTTCAAAAGCATTTAGACATCTTATATATTAAAGGCATAATTATTAGCCATTATAGTGAATCGTTATTGTTAGGGAAAATACTTCGAATATCTTAGATATGAAACATATAACTAGATAGAGGAGAACAGGCTTGAATGCAAATTATTGACTCTTATGACGTTAATACTTGAAAACTCATTAGGTGACTATAGGAATGTCTTATCGTCACAGAACTAGCTGAACATGTATAAAATTTAATATTTTAGTAAATTAACTCTTAACTACTTTAAAATATGATACATTTTCGTATGGCAGAAAGTTCAACTGGTATTTTTGGCAAGTGCACTTTTCCTAGTGCACGACGTTGATGTCTTTCGTACTACGGTTAAGTGAAAGATACGTTTTACTAAATAAACAAGAAATTACTATTTTAGTACGATTAAGTTGAGGAATCAAAGGGTTTGTGGAGCTTGACTCACTTCGCTCAAGGTTATGAGTTTGATTTCCATTTGATAAAAATAATCTCATAAGTTTCAATTTTGCATAAATAAAATGTGTGAATAATGCATTTATTCATAATGCCATCAAAGTGCAGTTCTACCAAGAATTTTCCACAACAAAAACTAATCAAATCTGAGAAAGAAGTTAAGGACCTCATTGAGCTTATTAATTAAATATTGTGAGCACAATTAAGAACGTGGGACTAAAATACACTGTATAGTTTCTCACGTGTAAAGCTTGTATGTTCGCTTGTCTGTGTGTGTGTAAAGCATGTTCTTTGTCCGCAATCAAGTATTATTACCGAATGAATGAAGTGCGGAAGGCTGACTGACGTAATAGAGATCACGACTCACGATTTATTTACCCGTAGGTACAATCTAGGGTGGATTACCCCGTTTATGTAATGTAGATGAATTAAATATAGATTGTAATGTGGAACTGTAACTTATTGATTTTATTTTAGTGTTTTAGTGTCGCCTTAAGAGTTTAGTTGATAGTTAGTGTGTCATAGTTAGACATTTTTTGAAATACGGATTTGAATTTGAAGGTATGGGGCATCTATATACAAAAATGTCTTTGGTTAGTATAAAGTCAATTAAATACTTTTTCAACTTATCTCATTTGATGGTCACCAGTAATTTTGAATTGGCATGTGTAAGCATCGTGATAATTTTTGGCAACTGCAATTTAATGCGCACACAATTTTGGATATAATAACAATTAAAATAAGTTCATGCCTTAACGATAAGATTAACAAAATAAACTTTTTGGGTCACCCACTCAGATAACATTAAACCCGTTTAAATATTCTAAATATTTTCGCATTTTAAGACTGACATTCAACCGATTAGTGCGTGAAAATATTTCTGCACAAATAATAAACGAGTACAAGGAAATAATAGAACGCTAACAATAGAAAACTAACAGAAATAAAATGTTAAAATTCCTTTATTAAATTTCGTGAGCGTCATAGAAAAATAATTAAATAACGTATGACGTTCGGCGTTCTGTTCCAATGTGAGAAGTATTTGTTATATTAGTGTAGTGGCCGCGTACTTCCCGTAGTGACGTAGTATTCATTGAGGCAAAGCCTTCGTGCGCGGGCGTCGCGCTCAGTGGCGGTGTGATCTATCCGCGGTACACACGCACTCCACCAAAAAATACCGGCGAATTATCACAACATAATAATACAAAACAAAAGAGTAACAAGTGTTTTTGGGAGTCGCCGGCCGGCATAACCTCTACGCTATGGAAGCGGCGCTAACGCATCCCTGTACGGATAATTGACCGTGTGAGTGCTTTTGTATAGTGAGTGAAAGTCTGGCAAGTGAGTGAGGTTTTAAGCTTTTTGTGGACTTATGTAGTAATTGTGCCTAATGTGGATTGAGGAGATTGGTTGTGTCATTCATTGTTGTACCTTTTGAACGAGATACTTTACTCTTTATGATCAACTTAGGTATTAAACATAGATGCATTTATTACAACAGATATACATATTAAAGAAGCAGTGTTTCTAACCATATGCTATACATTTTGTTGTATATATGTAGGTCTATAATTGGTGTAACTCAGTTCACAATAACGGTCCAACCAGTCAAAGGAGATCATTTTTGATAGTCAACGACTCGCGTGGGAAGTGTTGTCATTCGATAATTTAACCACGCCTCCTTGATACTTTAAATAACGTTTTATTAAGAGATACAATACAAAAATAATTGAATAAAGTATCAAGATTATATGCTTAATTGAGTATTGGCGATGACTATGTCTAGGAAGAATTTAATTATATTGCTTATGTATGTACTGGATGTATATACATATGCTATACTAGATCATAAAATAGAGCAATAAAATTATGTCTAGTACAGGTTTATATCTTGCAATATACTTAACGTGATTTTTTATGATTCAATCTATGAAACAAATTGACAAGTTTAAAGTTTTCTCGTCATCATTGTGGCGTTACATTTGAGCTTATATAATTGCAGGATCAAGTACCAAGATTAGAATCAGTTAACACAACTATACTTATAAATTCCGAATACATAAGCATGTAGCAAAAAACGTTTATCGAGGCCAATAAAATTCTTGAGAAGACAATAAATTTATCACTTGACACCCGTTTAATTGACAAATAACTGGGAATCCCTGAATAAATCTAGTTCTAAAGTGGAATCACTAAAAAAATAAAGATATACCTACATATTTCTAACGTAAAAATGTAATAGGTATGTCCACCGTATATGGTGTTGAGATACATATGTTAATTCTTTTGTTGATTTTACTGTTGTTTGATATCACACCCATAATCCGTGTCAGGTATTTCGATCAGGTTCAGCTGCACTTGTCAAGGTCGAGATTTTGATGGGTCAAGTTTTTTTATATTTTTTTAAGTACTTCATTGGTAACTAGTAACAATTTATATACGAGTTAGGTATTTAATATACAATTGTAGACAAGAAACATTTTTTTTTCTGTAATATGAATTGAAATTTCATCAAAACCTTCTGTCAATAGATATAGGTATATTATTGGACTTTAAGTTTTATTATAATATATTGTCGTAGCATCCCTTTGCTACAAAATTCGTAGGATTTTCAGTACCATGCGACCTTTACAAAGCGTCCACAGTTTATCTATCACTACAGAGTATCACTGAGTTCATTGGCATTTCACTTCTATACGGCATATATACGAAGTCTTAATTTGTAAGGCGTGGGTCTCACAACGAGATATACAACGGTGTTTTAAGATTGTTCTTAGTCTGCTTAATATATTGTTTTGATACTGACAGTGATTACTGCCAAATCAGAATAACTCCCCATCAGTAGAAAGATAACTAATAATAATACGACTGATCAAAGTTTTTGGTTCCTGGTTACAATTTTTTTAGACTCTCTTATCAAGTTTATGATTATACGAGTATCAAATAAGATTTTAAAATTAACATTATCAACAGCCTAAGATTGAACCCTCAATTTAGTGCATCTGAACCCATTTAACACTATTTAACTTGCAATAAAGAAGTGTATAAAGGGTGTTCAACTTTGAGCACTTTTTGCCAAGTCGGGAACCCCGGCATATAATTCAAAGTAATGGGCAATTTGAGTTTATCTTGTACAGACATCTAGACGAGACTCGTGTTACGATTATGTGAGCTTTAGAATTAACCTTTTGTTGTCACTGAAGTTATTTTTAAACTGGCCGTTTTTAGTTTTATGTTTGGAGTACTTAATGAGACTTTGTACCACCAGTTTGAAAACATGGTGGAATTCAATCTCATGTAGATGAAGTCATTGAAAATTGTATCTTAGTAATATTCAGCTTAGGGTTCAATTTTGTATTTGCTGGTCAATGTACAGTCTGTGTTTTTAGAAACTAATGAATAATCACATACTTTTGAGTATTGATGTTGATGATGATGTTGTGTGAACGCATGTCTAAGTTAATTACTAGCAAAAATACTAAAGAATCTTATTATAAAACGTATATCTTGAAGCAAATCCATCAATATTGTATTATTTCTAGTAAGTGCTTTTACAGATAGACGTCAGACTAAACGTAAATAAAACGAAGAAAACGTTTCAACATAAACCATAAATATTATTCCACTACTAAATAATGAAATGTTTTCTTAACAATGCTTTTTCAATTAGTACCAAACGTTAACAACTAGATGGCGTGTTTATCAACTTTGGGAGTTATCGAAACTTTTTTACTCTTATATTTAGAACTGAAAGATTCATTTGTTTTCAGTAATGTGTTTTAGTGAGAACGGAATTTTTCCTAGCAACATAGAAACACGTGCCTTTTAAAAATAAATTCATTCACGCAGGTTTTATTTTTGTCTGCTTATAATAGGTGTGTTTAATTCTAGTTATATACTTTGTATTATAGACTTTTTATTATAGACTTTGTATGTTTTACTTGTAGTGGTTTAGGAGTTTCGCTACCTCATAATTTAGTACATGGTCATTAGCATATAGTGCCTTACTTTTGTATATTTATTTTGAATTAATATTACAGCTTTACAGGAGTGACATTCCTCAGTCTCTTATACAAAAAATAATAAAAAAATATCGAACTTAATACATACAAACTTAAGTCTCAAAACTATGTCACATAATCACGACTAAATCAACAATTCACATGCATCTATTTTTTATAGCAAACGGTTGAGCGAACTCTGTGTTCGTGAAAACCCAAGGCCTAAGGCAACTGTTTTAGATACTTGTATGATACAGTCACGCTCTCTATCAAATCCGACTTAATAATGACGTCACTACATTGTAAACCTTTTTGTTGAAAACGGAACGGACACTTCCTATAACTTTTCTAGACATATTACAGATTTTCGATTAGCTAAGTCATCAGTTTTTATAGTCGGTTAAGTACAGATAAATTTTAATTGTAGAGATTCGTTCTATCGTTAGTAGAAATTATCTTTTAGTAATAAAATGAAGAAACAATGTAACCAATATCTTAAGTAGAGGCATGATAGTAACTTTATGAGTATGAAATTTAACTACACCATGTACCTACATTTAAGAAATTTTCTGCTTAGTTATGTTAGATATTTACAACTGGCATCAATTTCTCATAAATTACTGTTGAAGAGAAAACGATACAAAATGTGTTTTGTTTGTATCCAAAGTAAATTTCATTTTGACCAAACATAGATGTCAGACGCGGTCATTGGCATCATATCAGTTTATATACCTTCTATATTGTTTCTTAGATAATAACAACGACTTTAATATATTATTATACGGCCTAATCTGTTACAAATTGGTAGCATTAAACTCATATTTAAATTACATTGATGTATTAATAATGCCGGTAGATATTGTTGTCGCTTAAAAAATAATACTTAATATTTACGAGAGAACTGCCTCGTTGGCCTAGTGGTGCTAAGCGCGACTGCTACGCTAGAGGTCTTGGGTTCGATTCCCAAGTCGACCAAGGTGTTATTGGGTTTTTCTATGAAATTCTCAGTAGCAGGTCGGAGTTTGGATTTGTGCCTGGTTAGTGGCAATAGGCTTGCCCCCTATTATATCGGACCTAAACATATCGGCGAACGGTGGGTATACACCTCTGCCTACCCCTTCGGGGATATAGGCGTGATGATATGTTATGTGTAGAAAGAAAAACCGCAAAGGACAATGGCAGGTCTCCATACTAAGAATTGTCTGGGATCAAATTGAAGCGTCCCTTAATGAAAAATATGTTAAAAGATTTGGCGTTAGTTCTAGAATCTATAAATGAGACTATTTTCATTTGAGAAAGCCGGAAAAAAAAGATTTCGGTGTTAGAATTTTATTATTTAGGTTATGAATTAACGTCAATGTCAATTAGCTATATCTATAAAACATAACGCAGATCGAAATTATGTCCTTAAGAAATGATAATGTGGTGTGGTCTAAGTGAGAATAAGAGTATTTACGGATAAATGGGAAAAACCTAAATAAATTCTAACACTCGATGTAGAGTAGTACTCAATTTAAACTTTTAAACTATCGCGCTGCATATTATAGAACGAAACGTCAAGCCCTTAAGGTATTTACGCATGTACGCGCTAATCCCCGTTCTATAATATTACTATAGTACTCAATTATTGAATGTTTAAGAAAGCTGAGCGCGTATTAAAAAAATTCACTTGCCGCGTAAACAATGGAACTATGTTAGGGCAAATAAAAAACATATTTTGTTTAAAATAATTATTTATTTCATTCTTCATCTCATTATCATCATAACACATAAAATGCGCGTGCGACGATGATCTCTATCGTAATCTTCCATAGTTATTGTTATGGGTTTACAACAAAAATCCAATTCTCTATATAGGCACAATCGAAGCAAAGTAAGATTAGCTTATGCTCACGCAAAAGCAATATCGTAGTCCTAAGGGCACGCACTAGTCACACAAGGCAGTATCAATCAGTCCATAAACAGTCCAGGTAGGGTAAAAATAAATAGAAAGCCAAATATAATCATAAAACACAACCGACATAGTAAACACGGAAGGATTTTGTAGCATAGAAAAATATAATGGAGAGTAGTTCTGTAGCGTCTTCACTTGACAGACAACCACAGATAACATTCACTGTCCAAAACAAAAGTAGTGCTGCACTTTTGGATTCGTTTTTCTTGAGAATCGATACGACACTGAAACGATCCTCTGATATTTTGATCCATTATTAATTGGATTTAAAAGTAGGAGCATTTCTTCAAACATATCATTGATTAAAGACGAAAGAATAGATAATTCTAATATTATGTTAAAAACAAAACGAACTCTACACGGGTCGATCGATCGGTCGATTATATCGATCATTCGTTTGATTGTACAGCGTCACAGCACTATTTTAATGGTAAAATGTCGAATGTAGGTAACCTAATTCGAACATCATTTTATGAGCTTTTAAAAACATAAAAATAACTCCGGCTTTTACAAGAAGAAGTGAATAATTGAAAAATCGTAGAAAATTAATTAAATTTGATTGATATTTATGAAATCTATGGACGCCAAAAAAAGTCCAGACCAAATTCTGCCATTGTTCTTTAATATCTGTCATAACATTCAAGTCTGTAATCATGCATTATGTATTAGCGGGAAATATCACAATTCTTGTACTTTACAGTGTAATAAACGAGTCAAACTGGAAGCATAGTAATTATGACAAATACTTGGCTACTAATTTATGTATGTATTTCAAGAAAAACTGTGAATTCCCATATCCGTAACATTTTCTTAGTAAATAGTAACTGTGTCTAGGATGTTATATCGGACGTCCGGATTTTGTGACTAGTATTTTTAAAGTAAATAATATGTAGGGATTTTTATAAATATATTTAATTTTCAAATGCATTGGAATTAACTTTGATAGATTTTACATATATTTTATTTAAAATGTTTTGACTATACTATTATGCAGGTTTACATTTATTTTTTCTATTCAACATTTCAAATAATCGACCTATATTACGAAATAGTTTTGCGATATTTATTCCATTACATAGACTTCACAAAAAAAAATACAATGATTTTTCAATTTTGTAACCATGCTGAAATACTACAGAATCGTTTCTTAGAGTACACATGTTCGTCATTATTATATCTTATCAATGAACACCTAAAGTGATTGTCTGATAATGATTCTATTGACGCAATTGAATTACAACAATAGGTTGTATATAGCGCGATAAACAAATTTCTTATTTGTGTTGAAAGCAAGGTCAGTAATAATAGGGACATATAATTTAATTATGAATGTGTAATGTAAGAATTTCTGAAATTCGAATTAAATTTATTTTTGTTATAGATAATTATGACAAATATGTATTATCCTCGGAAAATGCAAGTCTCTGAAAATACCAATCAAATCACTAGTCAATTATCATGGCAATCTATTGATAAAAATGGTACACGTAAGAATTTAATTTATCAACTAAAATAATCAGCCTACCTTGTGTAATAGGTCTTTATTTCGTCTATCCTTAATAGATAAGTATCTATCAAACTGATTTAATCAAGCCATCGAAATTCGTATAATTTATTCAAACATAAACCGACCGCAAAAATTGCAGACATACGACCTTTAACGTCTAATGCGGGCATTCCTTAAATATTTTCGTTATACAATTCGGTATAATATATTCTAATGAGGCATTTGATCAATACATACATTCCCAGACATTTCCGTGTGTAAATACTAGCTAGACATAAAGTATTCGTTGACACGTGTAATTGTAAAAGAAACTTGTAGATTATTTTATAAAATTTAAAAAGTAATAAACTTTAATATATATTTTTTCAATATTATTAAAATACTTTTTGCAAATGATTTTATTTTGATGAGTACAATATGTTCTGACTTTTTATGCTGTTTAAATAAACGACACTTAAAGTAGTTATGCTACCTTTAGAAATAAATTACCAATAGTGATATCACCTTATAACTCATCGCCAACATAAAAACAGGTTGTTTCTGTAACTTATGATTTATATTATAAATTAATACCGCTAAACACAAAAAAAAACAATTAAATAATAATTTCTAATCAGGCTTAGATTAGGTGACATCATGCCGCCGTCCATAAGTTATAAAATTATGTTATCTTCATAAATCATAATAAGTCCAGATTTATATTTTATAATCTTGAATAACATGATTAATAAGAAATAATTAGTTTTAAACTACCGCCAAAAACAAAATATGTTTATTTTCACACCAGAAAAGTAATGAACATTTTTTTTTAGTTTTAAAACGGTGTATATTTTTATCATTCAAATATGTGTGGAAATTGAATCTGCATAAAAAAACATGCCTTTATCACATTAAAACAATATCAGCAGAAGTAGGCTAACAATTACTGAGCAATGCGTGGGAATTATGTAAATGTTCCAACAATTGTTCTGAAATACAAAAAATAGAAGAAAAATAAAGAAGCTCGTTTGATTATCCGGCCAGACCGGTTCAGTACCAACTCTAAGGATTTTCACGAAGAAAATGTACAACGCAGTTGAGTGTTAAGTGCGCACACGATGGGTCTGTCACTACTCAGAGTGAGGAACTTTTGTATAACGAACGTATAAAAAAAAACTCTTTGAAAATGTACCTAAGGAATGGCATATCTCGTTCATGCGTAAAATTTGTTCTTGTATGTCAGATGGGTTAGCGAGTGTAGGGTTAAATGTTTAAAATCTACAGAGTTGAGTTAGCGTCTATATCCATAGTTAGTTTGTGTAATCAGAAAGGTCACTGGTGTCAAGTTCATTGATCGTAATTCATTATTTAGTTGTTTTTCTATGAGTTTGTTTATTTGATTATCAGAATTCGTGAGTGATGTCAATTTGGCATGGAAACAAGACTTAACATAAATATTGAAAAATGTTATTCCCCTCCGTATTTGGAATTAGTTTAGTTATCTTCAATAAATTTTGATCATTCGCTACTCGAGTTATTAGCAAACAATCTACATAATTTACATAACTTTTTCATGTACTTCTACGATTTCTGAGAATCGGACATACATCGTGAGATAATAATAAAATATTCAATACTAAAATGTTAACAAATTGCTAAACTTAATACTTATTTACTTTTTTGTCACCTGTCGATTTAATATTTTTTGTCTGATTTTTAACTTCCGTTGGTTTGGTAGCCAGTGACTCGTCACTACTAAATATAGCGTCGTCTGACGTAGTGATTAGACAAATATTAATACAGCTTTGAAATGGTGCGAACACATGGCCGTAGGCACGTCGCGCACTGACGCTATTAATCGGTGACCTAAGTACTCGAGATTTTTTGCTTCCAACAGATACGTCATAGATATGTTAAACAAACATCTTTCGGGATGTTGCCAAAAAATCATTAACACCTGCTATTGTGAACCGCGCGCAACTTCTGAGAAATGGCGGCCGTAACGTGACTTATAAAACAACGCCATTTATAGGCAATAAGACCAATTTGATAAAGACACTACGATAAACAACTAAAGTTTATTTTCCATTGTTCTCAGATGCCACAAACGGTGCCGCGGTCCGGGTGCAGCCCGCCTTCGGCGTCTCAGGGCGAGAGAGCGGTCCCCGCCTCTCCCGCTGACTTACAACATCTCCTCCGCCTGCTCGGCGCTGCATCCCCACCAGAATCGATGCTGCACTCTCCACCCAACCCGCACAACAAACCACCCCCACCATACCCTGAAGACAATTCAAATAACGTCTTCTTGGAACGCCTATACGATTTCGAGGGTTATCCTACTCCTTCTCCATCTTCAGACGAAGGTTCCATTCCTACAGTGGCGCTGCAGCCCCCCTCCCCCTACAGTTCCCTTCAGCCCTCTTCACCTTACAACTCCCTGCAGCCCGGTTCACCATACAACTCTCTTCAGTACAACTCTCCACAAGTGTACATCAAGGAAGAGCCGAACAGACTTGCCGTGCCCGGCTTCGCATCTCCCTACCCACTCTCGCCATCGGGGTCGTGTGTATCGTACGGAAGCCACAACCAATACTCCTCGCCAGTTCCTCAACACGACGAATACATAGACATCGAAGAGCTCTTAAAAGAAAATCAGATACTACAAGACAGTGTCCAACAGAGCTACATCACACCAAAAATCGAAGTTGAAGAGCCAAGAGATCACATTCTTCTGCGATCAGCATTAGAAGACACATCTTTCCAAAAGAGATTAAATCTCAGACCAATTCCACTGGAGTTGGGCAGTGTTAAAATGGAAGAGAGCAGTGGAGGCGACGACTCTCTAGTAGCGCCAGATATCGACCGCGTCCTCAACATGGCCATCGAGCAAACCAAGAGGGATGTGGACAACACTTGCACAGTACTTGGCATCTCACCTGGTAAGTCTATAACGTCACTCCCATTACTCACTAGAGCAGCATTAAGTGTTGCATTACGTGCGAATAGATTTATGATCAATCACGTATGATTTACAATGGCATGTCATGGGAATGTTGTACTCGCATACGTCTTACATGATTGCTATTAGTATTGTAATTAGTAATGACGTCACTCTGAAGTTGAGGCGGCAAAAAAAGTATTTCCATGTACAGAATATGTTAGCTACCGCTGAGTGTAACTCCATTATACATAAATGATTTCTTAGAAGTCACTCTGAGCAGATTACGTAAGCTGTTTATATTGGCCCAGCGATGATCTCGTCTTATATTAGTGACGTCTTAACTATACACATAAATGTGTATGCAAAACGTCCATGCGTATCAGAATCTCCAGCCATATTTTCTAAGAAATGTAGATTTTTCTTAGGTCTAATAACTACCAAGTAATTAATTACGGACAATGTGTAATGAAATGAAGATTGCTCGATAATATCTTTCCAATTGTTCATTGTTCTAGATTCAGTTAACACAGACAATAAAAGCGTAAGGAAACGCATGATCAAGTAGTCCTGATACAAGTGGTATAATTAAATGTAAGACAGTAGATGACACTGATAATGTTTTCAGATCCGATGCTATGGAGTACGGGTGACGTCAAAGCGTGGGTGATGTTCACACTGCAACATTACAACCTGCCGATGGTGCCGATAGAGAACTTCACAATGGATGGAGCGGCGCTAGTAGCACTCACAGAAGACGAATTCAATCACAGAGCTTCTCAGGTGAGTTATATCGACTTATTAAATGTTATTTTTTATTGGGATGGAAAAATGAAAACATGTTAACCTAGACAAAAATATTCCTAAAAAGACAGTATTCCAAATAACTAATAAGCAGGCTCGTAAAAGATGATTGTTTCATGTCAAATGAATTCTCTTGGGAGGTCGTTCAGTTATAGGTCCCCAATAAAAGCGTGTTGAAAACATACGTAAGTAAAGATAAGCAACTACTTGACCCTGGGACATATTGAGGGCGTCCGTTGGATCAAAGTCTACACTGATTCACAAACTATTTACTGATAATACAATGTTTACTTTAATAGTATTAATTAAAACAGTCGGTATAGAAGAAAATATCCACAATTGTGTTATCTTGATGATACATACATTCTTCTTTCCACGTGTCAGTTGAGGTTAAGAGATACAGTGTTATCATCTGTTATAACGACGTAGGGGCTTGGGCGTTTTTATGTGTGTGTGTCTGTGTGATTTAATTCATAATTATTCCTGATTCTTGTAAAATGCAAAGTTTGATATTCAAAAATTACCTAATTGAAAATTTTAGCAGCGTTAATAGACCATTCGTTATTAGTCTCTTTCTCAATTAGCTTTTTCTCATCGTTAAGTCGATCATTACTGAGAATTGATACGGTTAAATCATCTACATCTTTTTCACTTATTATATCTTCATTTTTTTCATCTGCTTACATCACTTTTAGTCTAACATTGGTTTTGTACATAGTCGTCGCATTGAATTAATGAGCGTAGATGATTCAACTATAATCGCGTTTGGATTAATGTTTCTATGATCAAAGTGCGAACTATTATTTATATAAACATCTTCAAACGCAACTATTAAATATAGTTAAAGTAAACAGTCTGGATATCAGTCACATTAACGCCAAATTCAAGGTAACTACTAATAATATATTATTATCTACTGGTGTATAAGAAAGCAAATAATTTGCGTTCTATAATTTCCAAAATATATTCCAAAAACTGCCATCGATTAAGAATTCTCCAAAAAAACTTTAAAATATGTTATTATTAAATATCTAAACAATGTTGCAACTTCAGCCTTTAATTCAGATAATACTATCAGTACTTGAGTTAATACTGATAAATAATTGTATTGTTTAAATAATAATGATGCAATGGCTATTGTATGACGTTATGTTATTGCGATATTAATATTTTAAGTAAATTTCAATACCACGACTGTGTTAACAAAAGGAGTGTGTGATAACCTAAGCGATAATGTATCTACTTAGATATGGCGTTAGGATTCTTTGAACAAGATAGAATATTTGAGTAAAATCAGGACTATTTAAAAAACTAAATTTTATCTCATTTTTTCAATAGAGTTTTTTAGGGTAGAACATTGTTTGTGAAACAGTCCAAAATGTAACAATTTAAATTAAATAAAACTTTTACGAGATCTAATTTAAATTATTAAATTTTTATTTAACGAGGATATTTAAAATAAATGACCTTATTTGAATTTGATAAAGCGTTTAGTATACTTATGACGTAAGGATAAATATAAAACTAAGAAGTTTGCAGAGCAAACAATTGGAACGTAAAGCAATATTTGTTTACACCATGAGGAAAAAAGTGCAACATAACATATTTACGGCACTGATGTAGTGTGTAGGTCAGTATTCCGTTTCCTCAATAACCATTACGGAAAGTTCAGCTTTAATTGGTGTTACGCAACAAGGACGACGAAAGCAAGGAAATCCGTTATAGTTGACCCATCTTACATAACTAACAAACTCACTGCACACCAGTTTGTTTTTGACGCTTAGATTTGCAATAACCGTTACGTCATCTCCTTTATTTATTACTACATGTGCGAAACCGTTTATGATTTCATTGAGAACATACGCTTCAAGTTATGTAAGTTTCTATGAATAGCGCTCATTAAATAAGTGTCTGGTTTGGCAGACTTCATTAGCCTAGTCAACTACCAATTCAAAACTATGAGATTGATAAAAATTTAAACACGATCGATAGCAGACATTTTAAATGTTGTCATTGCAATACGGTAGAATTAACAACGTAGGTTAAAATAGAAATATAAAATACTTATTTAAAAAAGATCACTTCACAAAGAGAACCGCAATACCAATATAAAATCGCTAATCTAGTAAAAACTAAGAATAAACATAGCTAAATAAGTAGAAAAAAGTGTGTAGCATCGTATCGAGCACGCCAGTTCCAATGGGCAGGTATCTTTGTTATCGCACGCGTCGACGAGCCGACTTTCTCTAACCGTTGAAAGTCAGCACCCTCGGACCCGTCTGCATACAAATTGCATCTGGTTTGCTGTGTGGGAAGATACTAGTGTTGAATTATAGGTAAATGCGAGATCCAAAGATAAGACAGTTTAGTCAAGTGCATGTGATTAGCGTAAAACTATCGTCGACTAATTACACGATAAGCTATTTGCTGCGGATGAGCGTAACTTGTTTGTTTCAAGGGATTCCTAAAAATAGCTCGTACGCAATATTTGCGCGGTCTTTACACTTTCTATATTCGCTCTATGTAACAGAATTTGTTTTTCGCACCATTTGTTTCCAAACATAGATTTTAGTTCAGTCAATAAATCACCCAAAAGTAGTTATAGAGTGCGTGAGCAAGGCCCTAAGCAATTACTTCAGAAAATTGTTCAGGGTGCTTAGACAGTTAACATACTAAAAGTCCTGACGTCTAGGGGGTGAGGCGGAGTGGGGGGAGGGGTTTAAAGGTCCCATTTTTCAGTTTTTCGCTAATATCTTTTAAACGGTGCGTCATGGCGATAAGAAGTCTTCTACGCAATGAAAGCTTATAAAATTATGTACAACTTTTACCTTATGCACTTTTTCAAATTCCTACCTATTTTCGAACTACGTGTTCCGGAAGAGTGAAAATTGAAAAAAACTTCTTCGATTGAATACTACCTTTTGTATACTACTTCTTTCACGTTATTTGGGGATCTAGACACGCGGCAGCAAGTCAATCCAAGTTCAAGTAAAAAAACTGGCTAACCAGCGCCAAGTGTATCATTACACGAACCACAAGGTGCCACTTTTGACCCTTGTATAACTCAAAACTTCTTTAACGTAAACACATATAACTAAGTGTGTTTATTAATATCCATAAGGACATCTAGAAGCCCAAATTTCATGAAGCTAGCTCAAACAGTTATTAAGATATGAAAGTCAAAAAGTCATAAACTATTCCAATATATGTATAATTATTTTTCCTAAATACAATAATACATATATTGGAATAGTTTCAAATATCTGCTTGTAACGGTTCCAACGCTATAATAAAAGAATTTTTTTTTTTTGTATGGGGATCCCCTCTTTTTTTTTACTTTTTTTTTGTTTTTAGCTTTTTTCCTACGTTTACACACAATTACCGAGCTGGATGCCAAATTTCATTCTTCTAGGTCATCTGGAAGTAGGTTAAGATTAGGTACTATATTATTATGTTAGTCAGTCAGTGCTAAAATTTACGACTTTTTGACTTCATATCTTAACAACCGTTTGAGCTAGCTTCATGAAATTTGGGCTTCTAGATGTCCTTATGGATATTAATAAACACACTTAGTTATATGTGTTTACGTTAAAGAGGTTTTGAGTTATAGAAGGGTCAAAAGTGGCACCAAATGGGTCGTGTAATGATACACTTGGCGCTGATTAGCCAGTTTTTTTACTTGAACTTGGATTGACTCGCTGCCGCGTGTGTAGATCCCCAAATAACGTGAAAGAAGTAGTATACAAAAGGTAGTATTCAATCGAATAATTTTTTTTCAATTTTCACTCTTCCGGAACGTGTAGTTCGAAAATAGGTAGGAATTTGAAAAAGTGTATAAGGTAAAAGTTGTACATAATTTTATAAGCTTTCATTGCGTAGAAGACTTCTTATCGCCATGACGCACCGTTTAAAAGATATTAGCGAAAAACTGAAAAATGGAACCTTTAAACCCCTCCCCCCACTCCGCCTCACCCCCTAGACGTCAGGACTTTTAGTATGTTAACTATCTAAGCACCCTGAACAATTTTCTGAAGTAATTGCTTAGGGCCTTGCTCACGCACTCTACAATCTCTTTGTTGACTGGACTATTACGGCAAACAGAATATTATTCTGTATATACAAGTAGTACCTGTACTGTCTTGCCATAAAATAAATCCATTCAACATTTGCCAGTAACTTTATTTTCGTTCGTGGAAATTGCACGTACTTTCCAGGTATCGTGTGTATCAGTTTGATCAATGTTTATGTTTGTTACAGGCGGGCAGTACGCTTTACGCCCAGTTGGAGATTTGGAGAACATCACAGCGGTCTGATCATCAGCAGATGTCAGCGTCACCTATACCTGCGCCAGCTTGCTTACCGTCAGCCGACGACATGAGTGATGGTGCGTTTCCTAATTTACTATCCTACTCTTACCTACAACCCATATTTACTTGGGAAATATTCCTATCTGTTAATTCGTCACTTTATTTGATACCAGTGAGATTTGAAGTGGTCCCAATGCTTGTATTACTGTTTTTGCTAGGTTATCTACAACCAAGAAGATCCTAAGATTTTGTGTATACCCTGTGTTGTTTCTTATCTACATTACTATAACGCCAATTCCTTTTGCAGGGTTGGCAAAAAATCAAGAGTTAGCAACGGATAAGATAGGTACATACATACAATATTTTATTCACTATCATAATTTTTCTTTAAGTCAGCTTTAAAATTTATGAGGCATGTCTCTTATCAGTTGCTCAACTTAAATGCAATCATACATTTCGTAATATACTTTAATCCATATTGTAAACACCATTACTACTAATCTGTTTATTAAGAACGTTAAACGTAAATGTCGACGATAACCATAAAATTAATTGACTCGGGATTAATTTAATCTAGATATTTAAATGGACATACCAAACCGACAGCCACGCCTAGAACAGATTTATGGGACATTAATATAAATAAATAATTGAGATTGCATAAAATATGGATGATTGCGAATTTATGTACTCGCTGATCCGGGAATCAAGGCAAAACACAAAGAACTAGCGATGCATGTCCAAACTTCAGCATTACATGTGACATTCTCATACTATAACTAAAATCATTCACATAAACGTCTTAACCTCTAATATCACAACTGATTGTCTGTCATGAAAATCCATTTGTCCAAACAGCTTATAAATGCCCATAATTCTCGTATGCAACATACCGTTAGTATTAGAAACTCACCTTATCTTAAACTTGAAGTTTTAATCCTGTCGATGTCGTGAAGAAGACGCGTGAAAATAAAGACACATGATTGAAAAGTAGATAGTGCAATACGTGGTCGAATGTAGCACGGCAATGCATCAGCCGCATGCATTGTGCAACGACCGTTACCAACCCACATACGGACTCTGTTAGAGACAAACGAGCTAATGATATATGGCCAACATCGTACGCAGTTGTAAACTGACTTTATGAGGGAATTGAAAGCTGCGATGTATTGGACGTAATGAGGACAGGTCTTTATGGGTGATAAACGATTAGCAAATGATAAGATTTGTCGTTGACGCATTCGGGATTTACACAACATTGTTTAAACTTATCAAGCTTAACTACATATCTTACACAGTAAGTGTCGGCTAACAACATCAAGATTGATAGGATTTAAATTGCAAAAGCTAATCGTATCGCAATTGCATAAATATTAAATCATGATAAAAGTCAACAGACGAGACACCCAGTCGCCCTTAATGGGTGAACAGTTAGATATAAATAAAAAAGTGTCCGATAGTAGCACAGGAAATTGCGATCGACAATTATCTGAGACTCAGTTGTCAGTCCACACATGTTGTTTGACATAAAGATTTATATCAGAAAGGCCCTGACTGAATAAAGTCGATCAAAGGGGTTACTGGGCCAAATAGTGAATTTAGAATTGAATCAGATTTTTAAAATACAAAAGTTGTACAAATAGTTGAAAAACGTAGCGCCAACTGGCCATTGTAAAATGCAACTCTAATAGAATAACCATTGGAAATACATGATAAACAGGCTAATATTATTATTGATGATTTTAAAAAATCTTGAACTCAAGTGGAGATCAGGTTTCGCTGATTTTTGCATATGATTGCAACTGTGATAGCTAAATTTATCATTCCATAAAAATACCTGTTTAATAAATATGTATATTGAAACTAGCTTTGAAGCTTAAAGCATTAAATCTTTAAATCGCTGACCGATAAAATGAATTGGATACTAATGTTATATGGAGCCACGCCTCGTTACAGTTAACCCATCAATCAGACGTTTGTCGTTCTATTGCCGTTCTGTCCCTTACACGTCGACTTCGAATCCATATACGTCAAGTCTTGTTTTTGTGGCGTTTCCCGAAGGCCTAGTTCGCGCCACCGGACCCGCAAGGTCACATGCGACCAACATAAAAGTGCTGTCAGCATCGTGAAAATTTTCATTGCCACCTTCACATAGGGCAAAGTACTTCGAAATTGTATTCACCTTAGTCGGTTTCGTTTACTCGTCTCTTTTAGTAAGCTACACCCATTTGTTTTACATCAGTAATTTGAGCTTTATCGCTTTGTATTTAAACTTGAAAATTCCATGGATGTACCAGATGCCATAGTTCTCTCCAAACGTCTGCAGCATTCCACTCAGCATTTGGCTTTCTTCTTTAAATAGCTTGTTGCTATTTAACCGTTTTGAGTGCATCGTTTTGTTTATATGATTCGTTTGAATGTCAGTCTGTTTACACGTCTAGAAATGAAGGTCGGTTGCTGTTAATTTGGACAATGTTTATAGATTCTATTTTAAAATAACTTTTTTCTTTCAAATTTTGCTCAGAAGCATCTTTGTGTTACGTGTTCAGAAGTTTCTGCTTTCTGTTTATAACGTGTAGTTGTACGAGAACGGTTTGAGTAGGTCCATAGTTTCATGGAAACTATAAACTGAAATTATAGGTTACTTAGAACCCATACCGTTGCGTTGTTGGTCAATCGTCTGGTCCTCTGTCTACTACATTTTCAATAGCTATATTATGGCCGTCTAATGCTCCTTAACTATAAAATTATGCATATGTTTATGCAACCAGGTCACCTTTGACAACATGGTAGTCTTATTCTTGCTACCGATTTGCATCTAAGTTGGATCTTAGTTAATTATTTTGTAGAAAGGCAGCATTGTGCAGTAATTGTTCTTGGCAATGACTGAACAGATTTTTGTCGCTATATTCGGAAAATTCTACTACTATCGTGACTATCATAATTATTTTTGTACTCTAGCCTATTCATTGTTACGTTTTATCTTTCGTTGATTAAATTTGCAGGTGTTCTGATTAACTTATTGTGCAGTTCATTCATGACATTTCTTTTTATTAAACAATCATCTTATCCACGTATTACAATTTTCAGCTATTCGCAAAATCATCATTATTATTATTCATAACCATTTGGGAACGTTACCTTAAACACCATTGCATTTTACACTTTATTTCCTGAACTCTAAGCTTGAAAATCACTTGCTCACCATCGTTTTCTTCAACAGATGAGGATTCGGAGACAGCGGGCACGAGTACGACGGTCGGTGGCGGTAAGGCCAAGACCGGGAGTACTCACATACACCTCTGGCAGTTCCTCAAGGAGCTTCTGGCATCTCCTCATGTTCACGGATCGGCGATACGGTGGTTAGACCGAAGTAAGTAGATATAAATTAGTCATAAATTAATGTTTTTTTTAGAATTCGTCCTTATAACTTAGAATTTTAAGTCCAAATTCAAGTGTTTCCTTATAATCTGTGTTCTGTTTTTGAGAGACATTGAGGTTTTTTTACTACATATTTAGGTTATTTTCTTTATTACATCAGGTGATAACTTCTTGAATGATTATTAATTATGCACATTTTTCAATGATATTGTGAAGACCCATTAAAATTCTTATCTACTGAGATTTTACCTACATGAATTTCAATTATAGGTACTACTAGTATTTTGTTGAATGAATTAATTGCAGTTTTACCTCGTAATAGGTATTCATATCTTCAGTTATTTGTAAGCTTACAATTTATCATAGAAGTATGTATTGGCTGTTATCGTTTACTCCAAACAAATAGCACCTCGTGCGTACTTTCTTATCAAAAAACATTGCAATTTTGTCATTTCTATTTTTAACGATTACCTTATTTTTTCCATTGAAATTACTAAACTTATCACCTTTTATCTATTCATTGACGTAAGTATTGTTGTTTAGTGGAAATGATGTTATAGATAGTATAAATAAATCCCATACCTGTTAGACAATTTTTAATATTTTTTGATGAAATCATTCATTTTTAGAGTGCTTAATTAAGGAAAATGATAGAACATCCGGTGATAAGGAGATTAAAAAATCAAATTTATCAGTCTTTAAACGGATCTGTAGTAGGAAATAGAGTGACTATATTTAAATCTTTTTGATTGCATCTATTTAGGTTTACTCTATCTAGATAATATAATAATAATGATACCAATTTCACGTGGTAACAATGACTGAATTTTAATTCATAAATAGCTATTGGGAATGAGAATGCTTTTCCCCCGATCGACTTAAAAAGGCGAAAATTTATTAAAAAGCAGTGTTTAAAGAGAGGGTCTCTTATTTCGTTTAAGTATAATTTAAATAATTTTAATTTTGTTTATAATGGATGCAACTATTAATGATGTCGTATTAAGTTTAAATAACATAGTATCAGTAAAGTTAACCTCAATAACCTATTTTCGTAGAATAAACGTAAACAATTCGAACTCGGTAAATTCTAGTACTTACACACGATACCTACTTTACAAGTAAATAATATAATTGTTACGTATTTGTTTATTAATTAGTGCCGGCCTTGTTAATTAGTTACAGATAAATCGCAACTTAAAGATCAATGTTTGTGCATTTGTGTTATTATTAGTGTTAATCATAAATTGTAATCTTCGACTAAACAAATTACTATGACATTAAAAAACAAAATAGAATTTCAATCTAAAGAATTCTTGGTAAAGAAGATATTAATTTCAATGTTGAAATTGTTCAATGAAATTTAATATTCGGCTAAAACACATTATTTAAGATATTTCAATTGCCTAAAAAATAAAGCTCTTTAGTTGACAATGTAGAGAAAATCTTGCCTCAAACGGGGCCACATACTAAACTTATTTAAACTAATCCGGCCAACTAACGACATTCAAGTCCCTTGAACGACAACCGCAAATAAAAAAATCTTAAACTGGTCAGACAAGTCTGTACACTTAGTGCAAGATAAATGTACCAAACGACCCTTTGTCTGATACCTGTTTCCTGAGGTAAAACTACCATTATAATTGCTGGAGGCACGGAATTGATTGAAACTCTTTTGTTTTGCTTTTCATTAACAATGGCGATCAAGAAGTGGGCGTGGTCTAGTTGATGTGTTGTCTTATTGGTCAAGGAATGTTAGGCGTTATGAAGCGAGTTTAAGCCGTTAGCATTGGAAAATGTCTGCCATAGTCTTCGTAAAAGCTTTGATTTTGTACAAAAGTTGGGACAGTCCTTTCGTGATAGGTTTTCTCGTTTAATCGTCAAGACAAAATGTTTTTTTTTGTAGCCTACTTCAGATCCCACTGCTGGGAAAAGGCCTCCCCCTCCGTCCTCTAAATTTGTCTGTCCTTTGCTATTTCTGGCCACGTGCGTCCTGCATAATATGAAATATCCCTACTATATTCAAAAGCAAGCCTTAAGCTTTTAAAAACTAGTACAGTAAAGCTACAATACCTACCATATATAAAACTGTAGCTATTCTTATTCTTTGACCTGAATGTCACAGCAGAGCAGCGATTGACCTTCCTTGCTCGAGTGGTAGGTTCGTTCAGGTTGTTACGCAAGATTGATGAGGCAGATATAAAAGCTACTTCAAACGGGACAATGTTTTTTATTATTTGGATAGTAAACATACAAGGTAGGTAGGCTACTAAAATGTTAACGCTATATAACATTTTAGAGATTGCAAAATTAATTTAATCAGAAATTGTTTTCTTTTGCTGTAATCAAAGACAAAGAGGCTTACAAGAAAATTAGATACACTTGTTTAATTTTTTTATCGAAATAATGAATATTGTAGTGTTGTATTTAGTCCTTTGGTATTTAGGCACTGAAATTATGAATTCAATTTGCGAATCAAATTTCAATCGAATGCATCACTTATCGAATAAACGCTCGGAAAATTCATTCGAGCGACATTCCGTTTTCAAGGTAATCTGGCCAGTTACCATCTGTTCAATAAAATCGTTTGAATAAAGGTTATCTTGTTTCGTGACTTGTTCAGGCGATAGACAGGCATTGTTACCATTTATACCATTATGCAGTCCCATTGCGATCACGAATATTGTTTGTTACAACCCTAATGAGATGTGTATTTGCTTTGTTTGAAACCTCGATTCGATTTTGTTTTATGTCTGCGTGACAGTAGTAGGAAAGAATCAATCTAAATCAACCTTAGGTAGTACTATGAAACAAAGGTTTTGTCAAAGTCAAAATGTTAGGTACTACTAATGTGTTCCCGACTGTATTCTTTAGCCGTCTTTGTTTCATTTCGGGATACAGATTTTCTTTTGTTTATTTGAGCGTCTTAATGTAAAACATTGCTGGCGCTCTAGAATAAACGCAATTGACCTTTTTAGTGACTTAAATAACACACGTCATGCAAAAAGTTGATACTAGAAGTAGGTAATTTATTTATCTACGCGACACATTTTACTAAAAAAGCAACGTAGCGGGTTTACATTTATGGGTTCAGTTTGCTTTACTTTATATAGAATAGTTTTTATGCTCACTCGGGCAATCAGGCCGCTTTACTGCACGGAAACAAGAAAGTCTAAAATGTTTCTATGATACAATGTTTATCTTTAAAAGTAATGCAGTTTATAAATAGCTTTCTCTAGTATTGCTTGCCCGATTGACGCAAGAAGACGTATATTATTACAAGTTGTAGATAAGCTTGACATTAGGCCATGGTAACACAAACGATCTGTGTCACATTCATTATTATTATACTGTTTAATCATTGTTGCTATAGATGTTAGATATAAGTCGCAATGACCCAAAGAAATACGCGTTGAACTTCGTTTTGTTTTAAATATTACGGCTCATCTACATAATTATTAAAATAAACAGTGGCTAATTACAAAATATTTATGGTTAAAAGATTAAATTAGTAATTATTACTGCCCAGCAGCTACCTACTGGCCGCGTATAACACTTTGTAGATTATTATGTCCTGAAAATTAAGTAATATACTCATAGATACTCGTACTGCCTATCAAAAGCATTGCTGAGTAAAACGAAACCCAATTCTGACTGATCTTTTTATAAAGCTTTCTGATTTCCAAATTCCTTTCACTCGCTTTACTTTTAAACGAAGAAATCAACAATGTTGTCATTTATACTTGTTATACTGTTTTTAGTTTAAAATGATAAGTTATGTGACAGTACCGAGAATAAACGAGTCTTTATAAATCTGGCCACGAACTCGACGCGCGACAATCAGGCGATGTAGCGGTCACATGAAATTAGAATAACCCTCACGTTTTATTCTATAAATACAAGTACAATGCACTATTTAGAACATAAATTTAACAAAACGTTTGCAAAAAAAAATCTAAACGTATTTAACCCATCAAAAACCGGGCCCCAAATGTCTCTCAAAAATAAAACGTGTGATTCCGTTTCTATGTACAGATGGTTAATTCATATCGTGTTCCACAGGTAACGGCGTGTTCAAGATTGAGGATTCAGTGCGTGTCGCCAGGCTGTGGGGCAAGAGAAAGAACAGGCCAGCGATGAACTACGACAAGCTGTCCAGAAGTATCCGACAGTACTACAAGAAGGGGATCATGAAGAAAACTGAGAGGAGTCAGAGGCTCGTCTACCAGTTTTGTCACCCGTACTCCCTATAATACTCTAGTTTACCTAAGCTATGTACATAATTTATTTACGTTGTATATAAGGGTGCGCGCCGCGGTAATGCGGACGGTACGATGGCTGGTTGCGGTTTGCGGCGCCATCGCAAATCGCAGCGCAGTCGCCGAGTTTGTTGATCGCCGAATTTTCGCCGACCTTTGTATCGACTTGTCAGTCGTAAGGCCGCGAATTAATAGGCGTCATTACACTATCCCTCCATACAATTCGGGAAAGGTAATTTTCTCTGGAATTCTATTGGACGGGACTATTTGCTGTGTTAGTATTAAGTTATTTTTACCAGCGACTAGACGATCGCGACCCGATTATTTTCGAGTTAACAATGGGTTGCCCTCGTCGAAAGTTGGTAATGTTTATCCCATATATCTATGATATATTTCTAGTACGTTCTATGAACTTATAGTTAGTTAAGTGTCCTGTAAATATTAAGAAAAATGCGTCCTCTGTTGTTTTGGTACTCAGAATAGTGATGTCATCGAGATTATTCTCATATTAAGTTAAAATGTAAAAAATATTTCTATAAAGTAAGAAAAAATGACAGTGTTATTTTATATTAAAAATATTTAAAAAATGACGAGTTACGTCACGTATTGCAATAATTATTTAAGTATTAGTTTTAATGTTGGCGGTGGATTTATCTGAAGCTTGTTTCGGTTTGAAATTGATTATAGTTTTGTGCCAAATAGACGTTTATTTATTCGGGACAAAAGTGTATTGTAAATTGCTTGTAAATTTAATATCCCGCCGATTGTAAATATTGTATTGTGGAAAATATTTGCAATATCTGGTTTTGGGATAGTTTAAGATTAGGCTTAAAATAATATTATCAAATATACATTATCACAATGTTAACGCAGTTAGCGTTATTTATAATAATTATTATTGGAAAAAACTAATGTAGTTTTTATGAATAAATTTTTATGTCATAATAAAATAAAATGGCCATCAAATATGTTATTTTATTTTCCTGATACATCGACACGATTAAGTTATAATTTATAATCGCTTTAATTATTTAATTTAGTTTGGCTATAAATACTTCTTTATTAGCTACCGTATGAGATGAACGGTATTCACAGTTAAATGGTTTTGATCATTAAGTTTTAATTGCAATTAAGATACAAGATTCATAAAATGTTTATGCTTTCTACGCTACAGGCAGACGTATTTATAAATGAGATTTTTTTTCCATAATGCCTCTTCAAACACGGGCAAGAAACTTGTATTATCATAAACCCTAAAAAGCCTGAAACTGAACAAAATAAAGCAGTTGGTACTTAAAGCCAAAGACATATGTAGTTTTATGATTAAGTTATATTTACAGTAGACAAAAAAACACTTATCTTCACTTAAGGTCTCATGAGATGATAAAAGTTATCTACTTTCTTAGGCAGTTTTAAAAACGGTTACCGTTTAATTTTGTGCTTAAAAACCAACTACCTAAGTATATGGCTTTCTGCCCTACAACTCCACCGTGGGAGCTCCTCAGCCTAAAAACTGAACCTAAATTCCCTTATAACTTCGGGAACACGGATTTACACTACATAAACAAACACATTTTTTTTATAAGGTAAAACGCCGACAAATATAGGTATTATTATCACGCTTTTTTTCATCTAGTGTACATACGTCACGGGCAGCAGTACAACCGTTTTTCCATAACCAATCTACGTCACTTGTAAGTACTAACTAACTTTACCTACATCTTACAAAAACAAGACAAAATTTCAAACAAAGGATTTTAAACAAATAAGCGCAAATCTGGACCATGTTGCGTCAAATTGCGCAAAAGTGACGTCACGAGACGCCAACCGCCAAATTCCAAGAGTGAAAGTGCCTTTCGCCGTCCTCGGGGGAGGGGAGGACGACCTCAAGGGGGGAAGGGGGGGAGAGGGGAAATTGTGTAAGAATATCACTTTATGCTTTAAGTTTTATTGTTTTTGTCTGCGACAGTTCGATTATTACGTGCAAATATTGGGTGGAAAACTTTTCGATTGTTTGGTGTGAAGATAAGAATTGAATTGAATAACAAAGCGAAAAGTATCGGAGTAGTAGGTAAGTATGGTAACGGAAAAATTTGGTTCTATTTATACCTGGGTCCAAATTTTCCAATATAGATGTTTATATAGATAATTCCAGTGGTTAATTCGTAACTTCGTAAGTACGCAGGCGTGGTGATAAATGCTCGTTCCATCTCTTCAATAAAAGACTGGCTGGCCTTTCAGTTCGTTAAAAGATGATGACTGTGTCTATATCCATAAAGGTTTGTTATTAGTCACACACATTTCGTCAATCAGTATTAGTGACATTTAAAAGGGGTGCGCCTATTGCAATTATTCGGTTTGATTAGTCATAGGTAAACTAAAAATACATGAGATATTTAAGAGTCATATAGGAAGAAATGTCTGGTTACTATGAGACGATTATGACAACAATAATTGTGTGGTAATAATTATTTTTAACATTTTATAAGGACTTACAGTCACACTGCAGGTTTTGGTTTGAGGTGGCAGAAGATTGAGGCACATGGAAGGACCTGGGGGAACCCTTTGCCCAGATGTGGGACAGTAAAGGCTAGATAAAAAAAAAATACTATGTTTTCAGGGATTGAACTTCTATTTCTGCATATAACAGCCTCATCATTTTAACTTCAGACCTCAGACTCCGCCATGATAACTATAAAATGAAATAATAATAATATATTCTATAGATTATAATATTAATAAAGTGTGTATGCAAATAAGGCGGCACGTCATTAAAATAGCTAAGAGCCACCAACCACATTACAATCGAGAAGGTAGAAAAATGAACCTTATCCGTTTGACATAAGAGCGCAGTTAAATCTAACTGCTAGTTGGACCATGTCAATGTCGACAGCTTGTCAAAGTTATAAAGTGACAAGTTATGAAGACAGTTTTTGTTCCAGTTTGAATTCGTTAATGTTTTTGTTTTATAATCATGAGGTTGGGCAGTTTCGCCGGCATGCGCCTCAAGACATGAAAAGGAGACCAATACTAGTGGTGATAGCGGGTAAAGAAAGAGTCCTACATTCCTTTTCATCTTCGCCATGGCGCAGTAAGGAAGTATACAAGAATACTGGAGGATATTGTTTTTACAGGATTTAAATACTTTTCAGTTCTAATGTCCTGAACTAAACTTTCAGGAAAATAAGATTTGACGACCTCCGGGGTCGAGTGGCGTACACACCGGTTTTCAAGGTGTCGCTTGCTCTGAGGTTCAGGGTTCGACTCCTGACTGTCTCGGGTGATAGTGTTACGTATGTGGTACCTTCGTTTCCTCTGAGATTTGGATTACAAGCTGTGTTCACAAACTTACGTTATACCTATCTAATCCACATGTTTGCAGATTCAACGTTTAGCCGTTTGGAAATTCAGAACTCATAGAATATGCAGACTTTAATCATTGAAGATTGTGTCATCAATATTAGTCAATACCTAAGGGATTTACCAACAAACATTCTATTAAAACCACAAAGTATCTATTATTGCGTAAAAAAATGTTGCTTACTATGTTTACTTAATTTTCAATAACACTTAGAAAACCAAAGTCCCCATTTCTTGAATCGAGTCATGAGAAATGAGTCAGTGACCATTATTAAGAATTTTGGAGTACCGTTATGTATTCAATAATTTAAGATGGCGAAATATGATGCTATTTTGGGCAAGCTTTTGAAATAAGTAAACAAACAAAATTTTAGATTTCATTTACAGTAATTTAATTAAACATGAAAGGAATGTTCTTATTAAGGCAAGCCTTTTCGTGTGAAAATTGTCGTCTGACAAACAAGGAATTAAAACGAGCATTGATTTCCATTTTGAACAGTTTAGACTTTTGGGTTGGGTGGGTGAAAAAAGGGACCCGAACTTTTAAATGCAACTGAAGAATGCTATTCTCACAAAATAAATAAGCAAAAACTTGGGTATCTAAAAAACTTATCGCTTTTATTTAGTATTTGCTTAACTTTATGTAGTTCGTCACGCCACCTGGCATAGAAAACTAAACTGTAAATATTTCGAATTCGATCTTCAATTTGCAAGAAATATTTCTGACCATTATAGACCTGTTTTCTCAAAGCGAATTATAAGATTTAAGAGAGACTAGATATTAAGATTTTATTATAACAGGTGTCCAAACAATCTATTTCTATTGCCCGAGGTGACTATAGGTGAAAAATTAGCTTACAGCCATAGGTCAACCAATTTTGGACAAATTGATCGTAAATAAAGCTGTTTAATCGCTTAGAACGATATTAAACACTTGTGTACGGCTGGTGTGATTTAAATAATTTGCTATGTATCATAATGTGGTTCAATAATAAGTCAAAAGCGAGTTTACATATTCTTATATCTAAATGTAACTGCCTCGTTGGCCTAGTGGTGCTAAGCACGACTGCTACGCTAGAAGTCTTGGGTTTGATTCCCGAGTCGACCAAGGTGTTATTGGGTTTTTCTATGAATTTCTCAGTAGCAGGTTGGAGTTTGGATTTGTGCCCGGTAAGTGGCAATAGGCTCGCCCCTTATTACATGGGACCTAAACATATCGGCGAACTGTGGGTGTAAATTGGTACCGAAGGGGTGTGCTTTTGAGTATGTGTTTTCACTACTCGTTACTTACATCAATATAACATTCACACATCGTCTTTCCGCTACCCGCCCATTGCTTAGACGTATCCTAATGCGTTATTTGAAGGTCGGTTACATTCCGAAATTCTGAGTCCAGTGGAGTCGCCTGGTACGAACGGCGCGGCGCTCCTAAGTCGCCACCTTTATACCTATAATGACTAGCTCTGTTCACTGGATCGCGAGAACGAGCTTTTGATTTTATTTGTGCAGTTATTATAAAGTGTTTATGAATATTTGATGATGACTAGATTTTTAATTTGGATGATTAAGGCGCGTGAAAGACCTACAATGTAACTATTTCTCAAAAAGAAAATGTATTTTCATTTTTATTACATAGGTATAATTATTTACTTACTACGAGTACTACGAGGTTTATCAATGAAAAGTGCGGACTGTGTTCATACATTCCTATTTATAGGTGTGTTCATTGATCCAAAGCTAAGTGCTTTGTGTCGTTAAAGTTTTAAAGCTGTTAAAGTTCCTTATACTTATGCAGGTGTTGGAATGAAACAATTAAAATACTTTACCAAAAAGTCATTAATAATTTTAAGCTTTTACATAACACTGGAAACTTATTGCAAACGAAACTTACAAAAAAGATTGCTGAGCTTAACGGAACGCAACGTTTTGCGTAGGCTCTATTCGTGACGTCACAATGACGTCATTAGATAAGCGTTGACATTTGACATTTCAATTTCAAGTAGCGAGTTTTTGTTTTTAGTTACGAAATAAATAGTTTTTATCAAAAATAAACACAAAAATGTGCTAAAACTAGAAAGATACTAACTTTGTGTTGTTTTCTTTTGATTTGCTGCATTCAAATATGCTTTAATGTTTAGTTATTTTGAAAATAAGTGACCTATAGAAAATTTGAACTTTACGTGGGTTTTGTCTTAAATATTCCATGATGAAGCCTGGAAAGAGTGGTGATGAGAAGGAGGAGATAGCTGAAGTGCATACCACTGGTAGATCACCATCCCCGAAGCAGAAAATGAAGAGATCTCGAAGTAGATCGGGTTCACGAAAAATGTCAAACGGTCACACTGCCCCTGACGAAATCCTCGCAGCTGAAGAACCTACGAATGACAAATCTAAGCGCGACAGCTGGATAAAATCCGAACATGAATCCCTAGACACTGAACTACCAATACACGATCAAATCAAACAAGGTATACTGGGCTTTGTTGAAAAAGAAATTAAGAAGTCAGATAAGAATCCTTCTTTTGTTTTCTACTCTCATGACCCTAATCATTTGGATGAGAAGTTCATGAAGTCTTTGTCGAGGCCTTCTAGTGGACATAAGGAGAAACGGAGTCCGTCTTACCGTAAGAAAAAGAGGCATTCGTCTAAACATCGGGACAGGGATTTACATGATTTTGAAATACCTGGGTCAAGTCTGAGTGCTTTAGAAAGGGTAAGTTTTTAAAGTGGTATATTCAAATTATGAAGTTTGAAAGTTTTAAAATATAGCCTACAAAATAAATATATAATAACTAATAGCTTGTAGTGTTAGAGAAATAAAAAGTTGTGTATAATATTATTATCTAAACATTTTCAAAAATTAATGTGAGTACTAAAACATAATACTAAGTAGAGATAACTAAGTCGTGGTATATTAAAATTGATGCTACATAATAATCAGCATTCTATATTTATTTATAATGGACATCAACTTATCAAAATAGGTAAATATAAGGTGACATGTGATCTTTGACATATTCAACTAATCTTCACTCAAAAATGTAATTCCTAGCTTATGCACAAGAAATTCTATTCAATAACAAATATACAGTTCATGTTTAGTTATCTAAATCTAAGTCTTGCTAAACACGGCTGGACCGATTTGGGTAATAATGGTACCTATTGAATTATTTATGGAAGTTCAAAAAGTGGGGGGAAGGTTTAAAAGGTGAATGAATATGAAAATGTTCCGAATTATATTATATAAAAAAAAACTACTTAATTGTTTAAAGTTTATTTTATTCAAAAGATAGGCTTTCATTTTTAGGAAGTTTGCAGGGTCAGCTAGTATTTAAATAAAATTATTTTAATTCATGCATATTAATATTTTCCAGGTTGATGACTACTTAAAAGAATATAACAAGGATGAAGTAGTAACTCTGAGCGGTGAACTGGAAATTGAGGCGAATGATGTGGAGAACAATAATGGTATATCTAAAGAGCTCCGTCACAAACCCAGGAAGACTAGACGGAAAGTCAGAGATGAGCGGCAAGACAGTAACGCTAATGGCCGGGATGTTAGTCCTAAAGTGTTTAAGAGTAAAGCAAAGGCAGGGTCTAAGCCAGGTAATATTGCCTTTCATGTTTCTTATTTACTTTAAGATTTTTTATCAGTAAACGTATTCTACGAAATATATTATTTCTTTAGCACTTCACACTTCACGCACATTTTATTAATAAATTTAATTTAATTTTCACAATAAATTTCAGCTCAGAACAGAACTGTGATAGAAGGAAAACTTCAAAACTTTATTTAACTTAGCTTTCATTTTTGTTTCTTAATTAATTATTGTTTTTTAATTAAAGAACTTAGATTAGGTACTTTTTATATATATGTCTGCCTTATTTTAAGTCAATAAATTATGGTTTCTGTATTGTAATAAAATACACCACCTCATAAGCTTAGAACAATACAGTCAATTGGATGTAAACAACCAATTTACCAGAAATATTTTATGTTGTTTTATTTCCAGCTCGTCCCACAGACCTAACAGCCATGCTGGAAACTCTGGAATCCAGCATGCCATACCACGACCAGTACATAGACAACCCATTCTCGTCCCCATCGCCTCTGACGTCACCGAACGACGATAGACTGGACCCGTTCGGGGCGCGGAGACCAGAGAAGATATATATGCAGGGCGGCGGGACCTTCAGAGCGGTGTCTAGAGATAGGATTCTGGAGTCCCAACAGTCGAGGGATGGTGATAAATATTTAAGGTTAGTCTTGAGTGATACAATTTATAATAGCTAAAAATGAGTTTGAATGGAATTTTGACTTGGTTTCAAAAAGACTTGTTTATTTAATATCAAGACAAAAAAGATCAGTTTTTAATAGCTGTGTTAAAAAAACATAATGAGTTCAAAGACTAGATCAAGATGATTAGATTGTCTAGTAAACCTGAAAATTTTTCAAAGAACAAATGGAAAATGAATTTCTTGATGTGATTCACAATTACCAAAGAATCTTATCACTTCAAAGTGATTGTAGTTGACAAGATAACTGTATTTTAGATTTCAGATTATCATAATTAATTGTATTTAAATCTTATAAAATCATAACATACCCAGACAATAATAAATGTTATCTTAGTATCTAATTGATGAATGCATTGTAAAATTGGTCTCTAGAGCAAGGAAAAATATATTTTAGGAATATATATTAATAATATATTTTAGAAATATATTATTTTATTACAATCTACTTTCTTACTAATCAAAATTGCACGCAAACCACAACCTTACACACCTAAACATAAAGTCCATTTCTCTACCCGCAGACTGGGCGACTTAACACCTTTGGACGTGGCTCTAGCAGTGCAGAAGGCGTGGCGGTCATCGGCGCCGGCCTGCCACGGCGTATTGGGAGGATTATCGCTCATGCACCTGTTGTTACTGAGCTACTCTGATGCATTAGATGCAGGGCACCTGTCGTTCCATGCAGTAGTGACTATGCCTTACGTAGCTACGTATTATTTCTTCTGCGTACTGTGTTTGCTGTCGGTTTTGGATCGGTATGTATGAGCATTGAGCATATTATATTTATTGAAATTACTTTTTTGATTGTTTTTGTGGCCATATTCATCTGTCACGCTAGTAGACGAAACAGTAACGACATTGTGTAAAATTTATTCTCCCTTCTCCCTTTATCTCAAAACACATTGATTATCTTCCAGCTCTATGTACACAACATAATAAATTAAAAAATAATCCCAAGAAAATACACCTTACTGCATTTGTATAAAGGTGCTTTTGATGACAAAATCAGTCATAGGCTAGGCAAAGATTTGATTTTAAAAAACAATTACAGAGAATGAAAGTTTATTTACAATGAATTTTGTATCTTAATATTTAATCCAGTGCAAACTATATTCGAAATCAAACTTAGCTAAAAAACCGAAACCCCTAATATATTTTTTATTTTTCCCCACTCTATATTTTATTCGTTTTCTGTTCCAGACTCGACGTAACCAGCCTAGACCTGACCCGCGGCCTGCAGCCGTACTTCCAGCCTATAGTCCTAGTGATGCTGTACACCGCGTGTCTACTGGTCTGTACTGCGGCGCGCATGTACGATGAGCTCATGGTCTACCAGTATGCGCCTCTAGTCAATAATGTTACTGGGAATGTTACTACGGTGAGTTTTGGTTTAAGGCCGATAGATGGCGTGCTAATATTATACGCAAAGTTAAAAATAAACATGTTTTTGAGATCGCTATAATGCGCATTTCGTTTCTAAATTCATTTTTTCTACTCAACTTCTGAACGTTCACTGAAGTCTATTGCGTACATTTATCAATGTGATGTATCCTTATGTATGTATATACTGTGTAGTATCCGTGTTATAAAAAAATAGAAGTTTCCAGAAAAAAATATATGAGACCTGCTTAAAGTCATAGGGTGCAATATTTTTTAACATTTCCTTCACAATCTTAAATTACTATAGATATTGGATCAGCGTTTAAATCTCTTGACATAATAAATTAATATTTATAATATTATAAATATTATAATAACCGCAACATTTTTGAAATTTATCAATAACTACATCGTTTTTTTCGCATTTTACCAATTATATTCTTCTAATTTCAGCCAACAATACCAACATTCTACCACACATGGACTCACTTCTCAATATGGCGGGCAGTCCTCTCAATACTAGGACTGGTATACTTCATAATATCAAACCCACAAGACTTGGTGTTCACGAATCTCAGTAAACTGCTACAGTTTAAACATTCCTTACAGAGTATTGGATGATTCTCGTTTAAGTAGGTTATTGTTGGTAAGTGTTTGAATGTTTGTATGGCCTAGAGTAACTGTGTAGTTAGTTTAATAAACGTGGTCGAAAATATACCTACTTTATTTTATGTATGTGTTAATAATTTTGGGTTAAAATATAATAGAAAAATATAGTTTAAAATCACCCTTTACACCTGGGAAGATTATACAATAAATAAATAAGTGAACCACAGATAAAAACACTTTAAAGGACAATGCCAGATCGTGACCCACCTATTTACAAAAAATGTAAATTAATGAAAATAATCTTATGAATATAAGATCCTTTGATAATGAACTGTAAATCTGTTATACTTGCGGATAAGAAATGTTTAAAAAAAGGAATTAAACCCCCGGGTCTATTTCCCGTTTTTCTGGCGACCATTTGCGTTACTTTGGACGCATAAAAGACGGACTGAAGAGATCAGTTAATAAAAAAAAATCTCATGTAGCGTAAAATATTTTTTACAAAACATAATATATATTTTATTCAAGTATAGATAGTTAATTAGTAAAAAACAATTGTTATGTAAATAATTGTGTACATTATTATAGTCAATTACAAACATTGTTATGCATTCGCGCGTTTGGTTATTGGAACGTCGTTGACATGCTATGTCAAAATGTCAATGTCATTCATTCGCTCTGTGATTCGGGTCGATACTGCCGGGTCTGTATCTATAATAATACCCTCTTTCCTCATGCTGAACTCCCGCCCAACAATGGCATTATAACGATAAACAGCAATTATTTATTTATTTTCACAATATAAACTACACCTAACCTAATGCTGTCCGAAAACTTAAGGCACCTAAATGTAATTATTGTTCTTAGATTTAAACAGAAACCGTAAGTTCTAAATGCATTAAGACATATGTTTCGTTATCAGTAATAAAACAGCAATAAAATGCTGCATATGGCATGCTTGTAAACGATTTTTACTGCATGGGTCAAAGTTCTATAGAGTTTCTGGCATTGTCCTTTTCTCCATCTTTCCATTTAAAAAACGCTGTCAATTTTTGACACAAGATGGCGGCAAAATATGAAGTTGTCATTTTGACCACGTTTATTAACGTCAGACTAACTATAATTGCCTAGGTAATGTGAGTTAAGACTACATGATGTAAAATGTGTATGTTGGCTTCCATTGTACTTATAAGTAAGATAGTTGAACATAAATAAACTTTCATACAGTGCATTCTTCAGCTGACACTACACATCTGACAGCTGTCAAAATGGGCGCGAAACAGGAGACTTCTTTTTCAGCGCCATTTAGGAATGATCGATATTAAGAAAACATCGATGTTGACATCGATGTTAACATCGAATCAAAAGTATCGATGTACGATAAAAATCGATTCAAAAACATCGATATGTGTAAAATATCGATGTTTTTTAAAAATAAAATAAAACTGTCTATTATATTTATGAAAATTATTTATTGTAATTGTAATAATAAAAGTTGAACAAAAATATTAACAATCCCAGTATCTTTTGTCCACACTTTGTAAAAAAATTAACTTTGACAGGTTTTTTCCCTTCAATCGGTTACGTTGCTGGTATAGGAGTTGGCCAGCTTTAGAAAAAAGCCTTTCTGATGCTGTGGATGTAGATGTGCAACACAAATACTTAAGAGCTATTTTCTTTAAATTTGGATAGGTGGATTCTAGCATTTTCCATAGGAGTAATGGGTCTTGTTTTAAATCAGCTACCGGACTTTTTAAATAAAATTGTAATTCCATAGGCATATTTGTGTCACGTTGACCAGACAAAATATTATTCTTCTCTATAACAAGTTTATAATGATCCTTCCATATGTCAACATCTTGGTCTTCTTCCACTTGAGTTCTCTCCAAATTCTCCGTCAATTGATCATTTTCAGTTTGGTTCAGCTCAATATCGGAAATCAATTCCTTGACACTCCGAATGGCTCTGGTACAGGCTAATGCATCTTGGAAATGTATATTTTTAAAACGAGGATCCAAGAGAGTGGCGACCGCAAGAATATTAACATTTTCTGTTTGTAGCAATCTTTTCTTAATTTCTTCCATTACATTATTTCTTAAATTCTCTCCGATTGACTGTTTTGTTTGGGAACCTGAGACTTTTATAGTAAGTAACCTAGTAAGTGGAATTACTTTACTACAGGTTACATATTTTTCACCACAGACTTCACGAGTAGTTATTTCTATTGGTCGCAAAATCTCACAAACTTCAGTTAAATCAATAATTTGTTTTGCATTCAACATTTCTGGTGCACTAGTATGGCAATTAATAATTTTATTGATTGCAGGGCGCAATTTTAAAAATCTTTCGATCATATAGTATGTGGAGTTCCAACGAGTGGACACATCTTGTATGAGTTTCAAATCAGATTCTCGCCTCAATTCATCACTAGCGGTGACACATTGTTTAAACCATGTTACAATTCTTTTAACTGCAGCTATAAGTTCAGGCAAATTAGGTGTTTTTTCGATGGATTTTTGTGCCACCAAATTCAACATGTGGGCATAGCAGTGTATATGACGATTTTTACCAAATGCAATTTCTATTGCTTTAACAATATTAGCGCCAGCATCAGTAACAACTGCCACTATTTTATTGTCGTTAATATTCCACTCGTTACAGATCTTCAATAATATATCCGCTATATATTCCGCAGTATGAGATTGCGTCAAATCATATACTCCCAACGATACAGATTCTAATTGTTCCTCTTCATTACAAAATAAAACATTCACTCCCAAAAAACTTCTTGTTTGCATTGTGTCAGTCCAAATGTCTGTTGTTAAAGTCAAACCACTTACTTTCTGAAGTTTTTCTTTGAATAGTTCTCTAATAATGTCATATTTGGTCTCTAACAACCTTTTTAAAGTGAATCGTGAAGGCACCTTGTACAATGGACATGCGACTTTCATTAAATTCAGAAAACCTTCATTTTCTACAATTTGAAAAGGTTGGGAGTCTTTACAAATCATGTATAAAATGCTATTCGTCAACTGAATCCCTTTTGAGCCCATATCAGCATATTGAGATATTTTATTAAAGCTAGAGCTTAGAGTTGGTTGGGAGAATAATTTTTTGGCGCTATCTGAGTAACTTTTTTCAGAGTCACAATCGCTTCCTGATTCTGACAATTCCAACGTAACATTAGCGGTACTAGTTGAAGGCACACAAGGTTCTTTAAAAATTATTGGCGTTGAGGATGGTGTAGTTTTCATAGGTTCGGGTTTGGGCATTAAATTTGGATGTTTTTTATCCAAATGACATTTCAAATTAGTAGTGTTACCAGCAGTTTTTATAATTTTTCCACAGGTACGACATTTGGCGCTAGAATCACTAAATTTTTCAAAATATTTCCAGTATTGGCTCTTTGGTGGCATTTTATAGTATCTGCAATAAAAAAATATATATTTATTACCTAAAACACAAAAAAGAGAGCTTTAAACTTTTGCACTTTTTTCGATAGTTAGAATTCACAATATCGATTAATATCGTCTTATTCCCAACCCTATGCAAGCCTAACGCCACCATGCAATACAAAAAGCGTTAAGAATTTAGTTTATTCATTCACTCACCTGCATGCAAAGCTAACGGACACCGAAACAAATGCTTAGCAGTCCTTCAATGCAAAACAAACTCAGCAAGCAGGAAAATTGAATTTGTGTACTTTTATCTCAATATAACCTAAAAATTGGAAAACACATTCAGCAGATAAAATAATGCAATAGTTACTGGAGAAAGAAATAATAATCCCACCAAAAACATTCCATGTAAAAAAAGCCAAGTCTCTCTATGCACTTCTATCGTAAAAAGTTTTGAGATCGCATAGGAGCCAAGCCCTGTTTAATTTTATTTGTAATAATAAATAAATATTTTGTGTCTATTTAAATAGTTTTGTTTGCATTGCAATAATAGTGACTTGGCCATGAGCACAATAAGGTACAAATATAAAACGGCATATTTGGAGCAGTTGAAAGTAAATAATAAATAATATCAGGACACCTTAACCGACAGTCTGTATCATCCAAGATCAGTGAACTGCACATGCACTATGGCGCATTTGAAGTGCATAGTGATTTCAAATTCCAATTAGTTACAAAATCATTTTAACGATATTTGCACGTAATTACAAAGAGCAAACGGCATTTAACTTGTGCTCATGGCCAAGTCGCTATTATTGCAATGCAAACAAAACTATTTAAATAGACACAAAATATTTATTTATTATTACAAATAAAATTAAACAGGGCTTGGCTCCTATGCGATCTCAAAACTTTTTACGATAGAAGTGCATAGAGAGACTTGGCTTTTTTTACATGGAATGTTTTTGGTGGGATCTCATTAATTTTTGGTAGGTCTCTTTCTTTTATTTTTAGGTGTTTTAATTATTACTTGTGCTTCAGCTGTTGCTTTGCTTAGAGCCCATTCGCTGTCTCTTACTCTGTTGCCTGTATTGTGATGTTTCGTAATTTTTAAGGCACACAAGTCTGGGTGGTAAATATTTCTGAGTCGATTATATTCAACTATTGCTATCTCCTGAACTTTGATACTTTTAAAATCGATATTTACCAAATGTAATCCACCCAGACTTGTGTGCCTTAAAAATTGTCACTCTTGAAAGAGCCACGTATACTTGACCACAGGTGAAAATGGAGGAACCTATGTCCTTCATCGCGTGGTTCAGACTTAGCCCCTGGCTCTTATGGGTCGCTATAGCATAAGCGATGCATATAGGAAATTGTTGACTATGCGGCACCGTGTCTCATCTTAATGCTATACAAAGTTCATATCTTTTTTTTATGTATGTGCGTTGTTTAGTAGCATTTATTTTACGCTAGCATTGGAAAACGTAATATATGTTTATTTAATTGAATCTCAGTACCTACATCTGCATATTTATACTTTTACAAACATATAAAAATAATAAGTAGGGTAGATTTATCTGTCAAATAATTAGCCGGTTATTCGTAAACATTGTATAATAGTCCTCCGTATTTACTTATGTTACATTACGTGTTATTAAAAAAATTATTAATTACAAATTAATTGTAAGTTCATCGTATATAAATAGTTCATTCCACAGATTCGGCATACTGAGGGAACCTAACAACCTATTAGTTTCAGTAGATGAAAGTTTTTTAAAAGGTAATTTTTTTTTACCGGCGGTAGCTGTAAGAGATCTCCGAATACTACGCTATGTAACGAAACCATAGCGCGATTTAGACCAGGTACACAGCCATCTATCGAGCCAGCATAGAATATTTATAGCATTGCATTATGTGGATGAAAGATTGTAGCTTTATTCATTTCATTTTAACTTAGCTTTGTTTATTAATATGTAAATTCAATACATTATTACAATTTATTGGAATGAAGTTTTTTATCGCGCGTTGAGAAAGGCGGCTAGACGGAAAAAAATCTTATTACGAAAGGTTGTAACGAAACTTTTTAATGTCGTCATTAGTGAACAGTCTTATGATTAAGACTTTCGATAAATATCCAAACTTCTCAGATGGCAGTGCTGACACACGACGAGTTTGATAAGCCGTTGGTCTTGCGTTCAAATCCTAATGATAATTAGATTTTTTGCGTTTACAACTATTCATATATTTTTTTTTTATTTGATAATAAATTAAATTAAATTATATTAATTAAATTAAATTCATTAAATTAAATTATGTTAATTAAATTAAATTCATTCAAATTATTTCTTAAATTAAAGGAAGTTCGTTCCATCCGAGTGTCTCTTGACATCTCTTAAGTTTTTTTAATTATATAAATCGATTTGTTTTACTTTTGTACGTAAACGAAGAACAAAGTTAACAATGCAGTCAAAATTCATACTTCATGTTCCTGTAAAACCGCAAATATGAATTTGTTTTCTAATATTTACTAAAGTATATAATTTCTCACCGTTTTTATAATTTTCCCTTTACTTGTAGCTAAAAACCTATCTTGGTGCCTTTCTAAGTTTGCTAGAAGTACCTTAGATTTTTGATGATCGGTCAGTCGGTGAGTGACAAAATGGTGTAAATTTGATGGCTCATAACTCTGAAACTATTGGTTCAAATGTCATGTCATTTTGAGGCTAAGCTTGTTTTAATACTCACTCTAGGTCATCGAAAACCGAAACCCCAAGCTTTGTCCGTATCGATGATACAGGGGGGTGAAATAGCCGCAAAACGCTTCGAGAAAAGTATGGTACGGCCGTGCCCGTTTTGCTCGAGACGAACCTGTTGTGCCCCTAGATACATTATTACAATTGATTGGAATGAAGTTCCTTATCACGCGTTGAGAAAGGGGGCTAGGCAGAAGAAATTCTTACGAAAAGTATTAACGACGCTTTTTAATGACGTCATTAGTCAACATTCTTATGATTAAGACTTTCGATAGATATCTTAACGTCTCAGATGGCGGTGTTGACACATGACGAGTTTGCCAAGGGGCGGGTCTTATGTTCAAATCCTCACGATAAGCAGTTGTCTTTTTGCTTTCCAACTTATATATTTAACTAGCTGTGCCCTGCGGTTTCACCCGCATGAATGCCTATGTCCCGTTCCCGGTCTCTTTATGTTATTCAGAGCGCAGATGGATCCAACAAACCACTATCGTAACAAAGGTCAGGATTTCTTTTTTTTTCCCCACGCAATTTTCCAATTTTTTTTTCATAAGAACCTACTCCTGATAATAACTAACACAACAAAAAAAGAATTGGTGAAATCGGTCCAGCCGTTATTGAGTTATGCGCTTACCAACACATTTAGCGATTCATTTTTATATATAAGATTAAATAAATTGTGTTATATTTTTTTTATTTAATAATTAACTAAATTAAATTAAAGTAACTTCGTTCCATCCGGGTGTCCCTTGATACCTCTCAAGTTTTTTTAATAATATAAATCGATTTGATTTACTTTTTGTACATAAACGAAGAACAAAGTTAACAATGCAGTCAAAATTCATACAACATGTTCTTGTAAAACCGCAAATATAAATTTGTTTCCTAATATTTACTAAGGTATATAATTTTTTACCATTTTTATAATTTTCCCTTTACTTGTAGCTAAAAACCTATCTTGGTGCCAAATTTGAAGGTTCTAAGTTTGCTAGAAGTACGTTAGACTTTTGATGATCGGTCAGTCAGTGAGTGACAAAATGGTGTAACTTTGATCGCTCATAACTCTGAAACTATTGGTGCAAATGTCATGAAATTTTGAGGCTAAGCTTGTTTTAATGCTTTCTTTAGGTCATCGAAAACCTAAACTCCTAGCTTTGTCCGTTTTGAAGATACAGGGGGGGTGAAATAGCCGCGAAACGCTTCGAGAAAAGTATGGTACGGCTGTGCCCGTTTTTTTTTTTGCTCGAGACTTGGCAGGGGCACTGCCGTGCCCCCAGATACAGTGCAGAATAAAGACTTATTTATATGTTACCTGTTATTTCGTTTCCGAAGTTTCATTTTTTAAAAAAACAATATTAAATCAAATTTGTTTCCACTTCACAAGTTTACTCACAATCTATCTAACTACAAGAATGACGCGACGCGAACCACAGATAAAACACTAGTAATATCGCGAACATTGAATTGATGCTGACAGATTTTTTTTTTTTTATCCGTCAAGAAATGCAATGAAATAACTATTCATACGGCATCATCCGATTTTATTGACCAGTGTCAGTCATGTAATGTAGTGCATCCAAAATACGCTAGATGACGCGCAAAACTTTTTTTTGATATTTGTATTCATATAACATCGATGTGTCGATAATATTGAAGTCATAACATCGATGTAAAAACATCGATGTTTTCCAGCTAAACATCGATGTTTATTCAACATCGATGAATATCGATCATCCCTAGCGCCATTGTTTTTGAACTAAAATGAATTAATGTAAACATACTGGATTTTATTAAAGTTATGCTTAGAAAATTAAATGCACTGTTGGTTTCAAAATGAAACTAAAATTCTTAAATCTCATTACAAAAAATATTTTATTTTAATAATTGTATTTTGAAGTGACCTCCAAAGATATTTATTTATTGATACTTTAAAATATATTTTATACTTTAAAGTCTTATCGCTTTAAGCACAATAAAATATTAAGTTTTAGTTTACATTGACTTAAAATGCACCCGCATAGACTTTGAAAATAGCTAGTCAAAGAGTATTATTTAAAGTATGGTTATGGAAAAACATTTTTGTTTTCTTAAGTAATTATTTGCTTAAAATGTATTAAGACTATTTCTTTTCTCAAATAAGATAAGTATCAACCTAAAGATTAGTTCTAAATACATGAATATTTTTAATATAAGCTTATTCGAAACCAAAGTTACAAACATGTATGCCAAACTATGTAACATAATTTATAAAAGAAAAATACATTTTTAACTAAATGCTTAAAATCCATGTAGTATGTCCATGTTTATAAGAGTCCGTTTAATACCAAAATGTAATATTATATGATACCTATACTAAATAAGACATCACAAAATGTAACTTAAAATATCTAGTATAAAGTTCCACGCTACTTAACTGATCAGTCAAAGTATGTTTTAAATTTAAACTTATTCATACACAACATATTTATATAATCTATCTGTTATAGTTATAAAAAAATAGATTAATTTACCTGCAACTGTGATCTCAGAAAGAATTCGACAAGTCAGGAATTTAAACAAAATTAATACGCAAAATGCAAAACTAAAAATATATTCGTATCGGTTCTATAGAAATTATATTAAAACCAAAATTGTATCTAGTCGTTATGTTTAAGGGACCATCGCTAACTAAATTGTTTGTGGCAGCTACTTAATATTATTAATATAGTATATATCTATAAAACACTCCTTGGTTTCTGAAAGACGAGACAAATTATACTTAATCATTTGAACATCTGTCAAAATTCAAGTAGTGTGATTGGTTCTAAGCAACGAGGTTGCATTTGAAACTATAGAGTGAGCCTATCAGAGTTTAAACCGTAAGCACTAGTGTGAACAAGTGTTGTCGTGAATTATGTATGAAGATGGAGCTTGCCGTTTTAAAAATTCTATCTAAAACACCAATATTATCCTAACAATGTCAAAACCATCGATATTTTCTTATATAAGTTTCTCGTTGCGCGAAAATTAACTTAAATGAAAAACGAAATGTACTAGGATCAGACTAAAAACTGCTCTCGCTTGGCACAAGGGGAACCTAGCGATAGTAGCAGTCTATGCATATCATACGTCGATGGTTCTAAGCAACGAGGTTGCATTTGTGTGAACAAGTGTTGTCGTGAATTATGTATGAAGATGGAACTTGCCGTTTTTAATAAATCTATCTAAAACACTAATATTATCCTAACCATGTCAAAACCATCGATATTTTCGTATATAAGTTTCTCGTTGCGCGAAAAATAACTTAAATGAAAAACGAAATGTACTAGGATCAGACTAAAAACTGCTCTCGCTTGGCACAAGGGGAACCTAGCGATAGTAGCAGTCTATGCATATCATACGTCGATGGTTCTAAGCAACGAGGTTGCATTTGTGTGAACAAGTGTTGTCGTGAATTATGTATGAAGATGGAACTTGCCGTTTTTAATAAATCTATCTAAAACACTAATATTATCCTAACCATGTCAAAACCATCGATATTTTCTTATATAAGTTTCTCGTTGCGCGAAAATTAACTTAAATGAAAAACGAAATGTACTAGGATCAGACTAAAAACTGCTCTCGCTTGGCACAAGGGGAACCTAGCGATAGTAGCAGTCTATGCATATCATACGTCGATGGTTCTAAGCAACGAGGTTGCATTTGTGTGAACAAGTGTTGTCGTGAATTATGTATGAAGATGGAACTTGCCGTTTTTAATAAATCTATCTAAAACACTAATATTATCCTAACAATGTCAAAACCATCGATATTTTCTTATATAAGTTTCTCGAAAATTAACTTAAATGAAAAACGAAATGTACTAGGATCAGACTAAAAACTGCTCTCGCTTGGCACAAGGGGAACCTAGCGATAGTAGCAGTCTATGCATATCATACGTCGATGGTTCTAAGCAACGAGGTTGCATTTGTGTGAACAAGTGTTGTCGTGAATTATGTATGAAGATGGAACTTGCCGTTTTTAATAAATCTATCTAAAACACTAATATTATCCTAACCATGTCAAAACCATCGATATTTTCGTATATAAGTTTCTCGTTGCGCGAAAAATAACTTAAAACCGTAAACGAATGTACTAGATACAGACTAAAAAGTGCTCTCGCTTAGCACAAGGGAAAACTAGTGATAGTAGCGGTCTATGTATACCTAAAGTCTATGGTTGTAAGAAATTTGTTCAACCAATCACACAATTTGACAAAGATTAAGTTCAGAACACAGGGGTAAGTGTTGCCTATTTAAAATAATTTATATTAAAATATCTGGATTGTTATGGTTGGTCTCTAGGACCAATGTTGGCACAAATATTGAGAGATGATAATTATTTATAAAAACATAATATGTATATATTTATCTGTTTAGTGTTATGTAACATGTTATTTACATCTTCAAACTATTTATTGCAAAATATATCATTATAAAGCAGGTAGCATATAAATTAGGATACTATAAGAAAATGTATCATATCTAAATTAGTATAAATGCTATTTTCAATTGAATATAATTCTAGTCAATATATGTCAAGTCTGCACAATGTGAGCTTTACCACAAGATGTTTTATTATTTGCAACACTTGCACAAATAAATTGCGCATTCCTTTTTTTATGTAAGTTACTGGTTGTGCAAACTTCTCTTAAATAAAATAAACGGATAGTGCCTATAATGCACTGTTTATACTATAATAAAAAAATTTAGTGAAAAACCATAAGATATTACATTAAAATTTTATTAAAAAAATAGACTGTTTTTTGTTTAAATTCGTGGCAATAAAAGCTTGGAATGAATGTGGTCTTAACACTGATAGATATAATTTTTGTGTTGCAAACTATTGATATTACACTTATGCCACGATTTTATCATTAAAATGATTTAGTAAAATGCATTCCTGTGAAACAACATTCCCTATCTAAGGGCCAGTGCACATTATGTCGGAGCGCACGCGAGTTTTAATGTTCTGCGCCCCCAGATGTGCATCGGCCCTTACACTCTTTAAATAATATGAAAGATGTATCACAAAATTGATTTCTCTAAGTAGTGTATATCATAATATAACTTTTATGTGGTACATACCTATATGCAATTGTATAGTATATAATATTGACTGTTGACCTGTGTAATTTTAAATAAATCCATTGATTTGTGATAAATTCTTGTGGTTTTTTTTTATTTTCTTAAATACATATATTTGAACTGCCTCGTTGGCCTAGTGGCGCTAAGCGCGACTGCTACGCTAGAGGTCTTGGGTTCGATTCCCAGGTCGACCAAGGTGTTATTGGGTTTTTCTATGAAATTCTCAGTAGCAGGTCGGAGTTTGGATTTGTGCCCGGTTAGTGGCAATAGGCTCGCCCCCTATTACATGGGACCTAAAAACATATCGGCGAACTGTGGGTGTACATTGGTACACCTCTGCCTAACCCTTCGGGGATACAGGCGTGATGATATGTTATGTTATGTTATATTTGAAACTGGACCTCTTACACGGTACGTTAATGGGCTTTTTTAATACTTGGATTCAAATATATTTGTTTGAAATTGTTATTTATTTGTAAACCAGTGGTAGTATTGGTTACTACATAGCTAACACTCGGAAAATAAAAGTGAGAATACCGATGAATAATTTAGTACACGTCAAAGCCGGTAGATGGCGCTGTATGTTATAATATTTTGTTGTCAGTCTCCGTATAATCTCTAAGATCAAAATCTTATCCCCTAATTAGCTTATGTGGTGTAAAAAAATATTATATTCCACATATTCCTAAATTGTAAATGTAAATGTATGAGCCTTCATACAATAACATATTTTTTTTGTAGTTAGTTGACATCTGAAAACTGTTGGGCCAAACTGACAAAAATGTGGACTCCAAAAAACATCAAAAGACCTCGTGGCCGGCCCAGAAGGAGATGGCGGGACGAACTTGACTGATTTTCAGCATTTTGGAACACAATAGCTCAAGACCGGGAAAATAGGAAAAAAGAAAGGGAGGCCTTTGCCCTGCAGTGGGACGACAATGGCTGAAAATAATAAATAAATAATAGTGGACATCGTTAGGAAAAGAAATCTTTCCCTTACTAGTCTAAGGGAATAGTAGATATATAGATGCTACCTACACTTTAACTCTATTTATACATTTTATGATCTTGCACACTAACTGCTTACTCACGTAGGAGTCAGGGATAATATAACAGTAACGTGGAGGCGCTTATTAAAGCAATAAAGTTTCTTATATCAACATTTATCTGAAGCAAAATACCTCCCTATATTATTCCACTATTATTTACATAACATATCATCACGCCTGTATCCCCGAAGGGGTAGGCAGAGGCGTACCAATGTACACCCACAGTTCGCCGATATGTTTTAGGTCCCATGTAATAGGAGGCGAGCCTATTGCCACTAACCGGGCACAAATCCAAACTCCGACCTGCTACTGAGAATTTCATAGAAAAACCCAATAACACCTTGGTCGACCCGGGAATCGAACCCAAGACCTCTAGCGTAGCAGGCTTGCTTAGCACCACTAGGCCAACGAGGCAGTTTATTTGAATGTCAAATATCGTAGATAACAATAGCCATTATAAAGAAAGTAATAAAGGAACGATTTAGGAGTAAACGGTGAGGTGGTCCAAAAAACTTCAAGACTACTATTATTATGTCCAAATAGCAGATTTATTAGGCATTCGCTATTAACATTGTGACTGCTTGTAATAAGCTCACGTCTATAATTTATTATTTTCGGGTTCGGAAATAGTCGTTAGATACCTTTAAAATTTTGGATCTACTACTATCCTAGTAGAAACTTTAATTTAGGACGTAATGATAAAAACTTAATCTCTTTTATTGCGGTACCTTTTTTATCAATGATTATTTTTACTATCGTGCATGAAGATATTAGAAGTTAGAATTTTATATCTTTAGAAGTAGAAGGTACCCTCCTATAAATTGCAATCCTATATTTCGTTCCCATTAATTGGGTAGATAGATAAATGAATCCATAAGTCACTAGTTTCATAAACTATGTGTTTATCTCTTAAAACTACATAGGTAAATAATACTTCCCTGAGTTATTTAAACTTTTTAATTCTTCCACTGTTCAAAAAAATATGTTCTGTATTTTTTTCAGGCTATTTTCTGCGCCTCTTCCTACAAATCGACAAATAGGAATCGATGTCAACTCGCCATTGTCATACATATGATAAAAACTTTCCCTTTGTCGGCGTATCGTTAAATTCATACATTAATACCAATTTTATTTGCTCGGGTTTTCATAGCATAGGTAACAACGCTACTTTATTGTTTTTCGATATATTCAAATTGGGTTATTTGCAGGTAGGTACCTTCCATTGTAGGTAACTAGGTTGACCATTAATTTATATTTTTGAATGTGCTGAGTTTACAAAATAAATAATCTTGTATACAATGGTTATCTGGATAAAAAAGTGGATAAGGTAAAAACTCTCTTAAAAAATCTTAATAGCATTACATATTAAACGACGACCTCCGAGGTCGAATGGCGTACGCACCGGTTTTCAAGGTGTCGCTAGCTCTGAGGTTCCCGGGTTCGATCCCTGGACGGGTCAATGTAGAAAATATGTATGGCACCGTTAATATATAATAAAATTCCAGAAAAGATTAAAGAAATAGCCAATACTATTAAATATGATGAAGTATTTAAAAGAGAACTTAAGAAATTGTTAGCTAATAAATGTTATTATTGTGTAAAGAATTTTTTAAATGAAAAATTATAATGATTGTTGCAAGATTTAATGTTGTTTTATAAATTTAATTTGTTTTTGTTTTATATTTCCATTTTATTATAACTTTAAGAGAACTTATGATGTCCACCATGGACAATTTAATTTGTACGCCAATTATGGCAAAACATGTTGAAACATATATTTTTATTTTTTTACCATCCACATTTATATCTCCATGTATAATGTCACATGTGTTTATACAAATAAATATATCTGTATCTTTATCTACATTTTCTCGGGTCTGGGTGTTTGTGGTACCTTCGTTGTTTCTGAATTCCATAACACAAGTGCTAAATAGCTACTTACTTTGGGTTCAGAGCAATGTATGTGATGTTGTCCTCATTTATTTATTTATTCAAATAGCACACAGCATAGCTAAGTCGATTCTAGAGGTATATTACATAGATTGCATATCCTTGCATCCAATTTCAGCTATCCTGTTAATAATCTCTACGTGTGATGTTAAATGGATCCTAGAGATTATTACGTACGATAACTAAAATGAGATTTCATTAAGGAACCAAGACTGACTTAGATAGGAGGTATCTAAGTAATATCTAGTTTAGTCGAGGGTAACAAAGATTTAGTCCTAAATAGTTAATATGTTATTTTTTGCAGTTAATTTTGGTTCCTCGCTCGCCGCGGTTGGTCCGTGGATGGGTGACCATTTATAACATATCGAGACCCCTCCGTGTTTCGGAAAGCACGTTAAACAGTAGGTCCCGGCTGTCATACAAAGATCTTTAGCAGTCGTTAAGCAAATTATGACAACCAGTCTTACTATGGGATACTGTGTTTCTCAGTAAAATGGGTTTTGGAGGTCAGATAGGCAGTCGCTCCATGTAAAATACGGTATTTAGTTAAATCCGGTAAGACTAGTAGCCGACCCCAACATTGTTTTGAAAAGGCTCGGGAATGATGACGCTGATTAAAGTAAACAACCAATTTTGAAACTACCCTTTAAGAATCTAGGTAACCGCATTCAATTCTTCAGTTTCGAAGTTCACAAAAGGCCTTTGTTGTGTTCAAGCAACTTATTTCGTAGACAGCTCTGGCCGTCAGTCAGAGCCGGCTTAAAAGCTCCATTGCCAAAACCTCTGTTAACGTCCAAGTAAGCCGCAAAAATCTTTGCCAACCTAAATTTAATAGTTAGACCCCGAAATCAGTTTAAACTTTACGGACAGATTTAGGTTGTCAGAGTTATTTCACGAAGTTATTGTGTGACATTAATAATGAAATCAAAATCAAAATATTTTACGCCAAATAGGCATTTCAAAGCTCTTTTAGAACGTTAAAGTTACTGACTCTAGTTGCAAGTTCCAAAATGTCAGTCCTATGGAAAAAAACAAGGAAGAAACTCCTTAAATGAGATGATGAATGAAAATCCATAGTAGGCAATACCAAGTGTAAACTGTTTGAAGAAAGGAGCGTTTATCACTACACAACACTCAATATGCCTAAAGTTCACAGATTAATTAAATTCTGATGTCCTTACCATGTTTTTCTTCAGCATAGGCCTGCAACTTGGGGATATAAATGAATGACACAAGAAGTATTTAAAACATTTATTACGTTCCAGACGAATCAAAAATAGATTATCGTCTTTTGGTTATAAATAAAAAGTATTAACTATTGCCTTCCGTCTTACACTAAACGTAGTCAGTTTTCTTTCAATTATCTCAAGCTATTGCAGTTCATAATGGGGCATCGATTTCAAGAAGTTCACGTCGTTAAAATCAATGCTTCCTCGCTCGTCCGTCCAATTACCATATCCATCCCTTCCCTTTATTTCAATACCCTAACTTAGCAATAATTTCACTAATAGCCGCATAACATCCCGACACTAAGACTATAACATAGAAAACTAGTAACAATCCGTTCTTCCAGAGAATGTATGAGTATTTGCCCAACCCCCGTTCCCACCTGTGGACTGTTTGTACCACCACTGGGATTAGGAGACCGAGGGTTGAAAAGAAAATGGCGCCGACCAGGCCGATTAACAGCTCAAGATCTGGCACTGCAACTGCCAATACCACTGAAAAAGATACATAAAAAATTATAACCCGATGAATATCAAGTTGCTTATAATTTTCAAAACAATGAACAGATTTTCATGAATTACAACTATAAACCAGGTCGAATACGTCTGCTTTTAAAGCAAAAAGAAAACGCATCTAAACCGGTCGATTCGTTTAGGACCGACCAGTCAAACTACCTTTTGCGTCAGGGGTTAAAAAAGTCTCATTGAAAAAAAGTGGCCGCAAAAAGAGATTAGAAAATCCCTTAGAAAAAGTATGCAATAGGTAAATCAATGTCCTATTTAGACTACAGACTGTACCTATCAATGATCAATCATTTATTTTCTCTGCCCGACCTAATGAAATTCCACTTAGTCAATTTATTCGATTTTGAACCATCGGCAGCGAGCATTTGTTTATTGAAAAGCTATTATGAGAAAAGTTTACTCACAAAGGTAACTTTTGGAAAACAAATTCGATTAGAAGCAAGCTTAATGGAGAAATGCGGTAATTATTTTCTTTTGTACGAAAACCGGTCAATACGACTTTAGTTATACAGATTTATTACTTGACTATTTAATTAATTTCTCTTCTTATTTAGCTATATGGTTATTTTTTCTTTTAAAGTTAATAGAGCTCATTTGTAAGTATCGTGGTAGTACTTTAACTCGGTGTATTAACCTACTCATAATAAATATTCCTTACCAATTTGCAAAAAATAAACTATAAACGAGTTTGCAAAACTTTCGTTGCTACGTTAACAAGGCTTCAGATCGGCATCGGCTTACATGTGGTTTATAAATACATGTTATAGTAGAACATATTGATTGAAACATCTGCACTATTTTGCTATTTCCTTAACTTTTTCATGTATTCTAATAATTATAATTAACGCAAAAGTATCTGTCTTTTCGACTGTCTGTCTAAACTGCTGAACCCATTTTGCATGGGATAAAGATGGATCTCTGGAAGAGATATAAGTTATTGTTTGCCTCAATACGCTCACGCGACACTCACGCTGACTTAGCTGCGAGTAACAAAGCTAGTCAAAAGCATAAAGACCAGTCATAAGTGATTGAAATTGACACTTTTTTAAAAAATACCGTTCTAAAACTCACCAGTAAGCACCACGCTGCCTGTCCTCAACACAATCTGACTGATATTGTGATAGTCTTTGCGTACTCTGCACTTGATACGAGTCCATATGATGTCCATGGGCGCGTACATTTGCAGGCAGTACGTGAACAGCACCGCTATCGCCACCAGTATCTTAGCAGTTAAAGCCAAACTGGAAAAAAAAGTAGTTTTAAGGTCAATGGTCTTTGCTCGACAGACCTATATAGTAGTTCATCATTTCCAGAGCCTTTTCCCAAACTATTTCGGGGTCGGCTACCAATCTTACCGGATTCAGCTGAATACCGTATTTTAAATGGAGCTACTGCCTATCGGACCTCCACAACCGATTGTAATGGGAAACACATCATCTCCTAGTAAGACTGAATGTGTAATGTAATAAATAATTCAATGCGGACAACATCACATACATTGCTATGAACCCAGAGTATGTAGCTAAAGCTTGTGTTATGAAATTCAGAAACAACGAAGGTAGTACAAACGCTCAGACCCGTTACAATTTAGAAAAGTTGCTACCTAAATTAAATCGTACGGGGATCGAACGCGGGACCTCAGAGGTGTGTTACTTATAAACCATCGGCTTGAATTACCTATGATATCCACTGCTGATAACTGGATTCAAATGCGTTAAGTAGTTAATGAGATCTCAGCAAAGAACGGGAACGACTTTGTTTTATCCTATATAGGTAGGTAACGAGAAGATTAAGCATTATCGTATGTGAAGAGAATACTTAGAATTGTTGTCAGTCTTCATTCGGAAAATGAGATTAATTAACTAGTCTATCTAAAGCACATTTCATGATATATTAGCAAGAACGAAACATTTCTATTTCTCAGAAAACACGCTAAGCCCGATTTCTAACCTAACGTATAGTCAGCCGCGGAACGTGAGAAGGTTCAATGTGAGCTCCATTTAACTGTAAAACAAGACGGTTCGAACGTAATGTATTAATAAAGTTCGAACGACGAATAAAGTGAGTCGGTAATGTATGAAAAAGTGAACTACGAACTGCGTAAAGCACGCTCACAGTCGGCGTTTGACTATAAGTCTGTCTTGTACACGGCCTAAGGGCTAGACTCCACCAAAGCAGTGTGGAGCAGAGCGGAGCGAAAAGGTTTAAAATAACCAATAGGAATTCGTTATTGAAACTTCGCTGTGCAGTCGGGCCTGAAAAAAAGACTTCCTTTTGGTTATTTAAAAGCATCTCCGCTCCGCCTTAGTGGAGTCCGGCCGTAAACGTCAACATGCGTGTAACACTCAATAATTAAGTTGTGTGGAGACTAATGGTTGGCTTAACTAAATAGTTTTGTTAGTTAATTAGGTAATAAGACGAATAGGCTGTTATATATAGGCTGTGTTGTATTACTTAGATGTAAAGTAGCTTTTCAAAGTAGTAAATATTAAATACTTGCTCTTGTATTTTTTTTATTTATAGAGGTAGAAAGATAAGGGTATAGGTACTTATTTATAGCGAAATTTTCAAACATTTAATTAGTTATGTTGGATAATAGATAGTTAAGTCGTAAGAGCAAATAAAAAAGACTATCGGGAAAATTTCAATTTCCATTTACTTATCCGTAGAAATAAGACAAACAGATTAAATAATGAACATGCCAAGATAACAGGAAAAAGCTAGTTCAAAATATATTCCCTTGGTACCAGGAAATCAGAAAGTAAAGGCGGTAGATTCGCTACGGGGAAATACCGCAGATACAAAATTATTACATTAAGAGAAATGGAACCATTTGTCCTTAAACCTCAGGAGATTTATCATATTTATTGTTTTAAGCTTCCGGAAAATATTGAGTTGTCTTTATCTTATTTACCTACTTTGTTTAAGCTTATTAATTTCGGTCGAAATGTTGTAATTGAAACAAAAGTTACAATGTTTTCGCTGACGCGTTTTTAATATGTAAATATAACTATATAAGGTGCCAAATTGATTTTCTTTACTCATAATTCATGAATCGTGAGGGTTTCACATAAGTTACAATCAGATAGGTAGACGAAAGACACGAATAAGAACAAAGCACGTCTTAAAATCGAGCTCCAGCGAGTCGCACAACAGTAGTTGGCGCGGTGACGACACCTAGTAACAATACCTACTTTTGAAAGTAATCATTTTAAAAATATAATGTAATCTACATAAGATAGTTACCATTATTTTTATCCTATATCAACGTACAGTTTACTAAAGGCAATAAGTGCTACAATGCAAAAGAATTATTTTAAAAGGCAATTGCCTTTAAAAGTCGCTTCATCTTTGACGGCACGCGACTAATTTCCGGGCTCTCTCATCTTAACACTTTACTGACGTAAACTGCATCAAAACGAATTTAAACTGAAAACTTATTTTTATACCATTATTGACAAAACTATTTTTATTTCAGGATTTATATATAAAGGCTTTTTGTGTGACATGACATGTCTACGTAACTACTAAAGTTATTTTAAGATTTAACACGTGTATTATGAGTTTGATTATTCTACCATAACTCTAAATTTTCAAAACTCAATTCGGCTATATTGTTTTATGTTTATTACCTTACACCTTTCGACTGGGTAAACTGATTTTGTGACTATTTTATTATTTGAAAGGTGTTGCTTCCCGTGTGGTCCCAATTTAATTTGGTTCAGTTATGACATAAGAAAACCATGTAAGACTTATTTTGAACTGGTTTTTTTTTTGTAAGACTTATTCAGTTTCATATTTTTACTAGGTAGGTACCTACCTCAGATGTTATAGATCAATAATTTTAGAAATAAATGTTTGTCAACACATAGAAGTCAACAATAGAAATTATGTATATGTATCCATAGAATAATCGGTCTTTGTTAACGCAACTAATATTAATTAGCATTTAAGCTCACATGGATTTGAATTGTAAATATTTAATGACTTGGCTTTTGTCGCGGTATAAGTTCAATGTATGCAAGACATTGATGCAATGATTTAGTAATACATCTCAAACACTATTACCTACAAACTTGACAGGTATACATACTAGATATATGCCTTCATAATACAATTAACTATGTGTAAGTCGTATATCGGTTTAGACGAGACTAACATCATTCTCATCTTCCTATAGCAGTCCACTGCTGGACATGGGCCTCTCCAATTGCACGCCACTTAGTGCTATCCTCGGCTTCTTGCACTAGATTTTGAAATTTGATAAATATCCATTGATAATGTAATAGGTTGATCAAAGGAATAATATACAATCACTGATTTGAATTATTATTATTAACGATTATTGAAAAATTATTATTATTATTATTATTATTATTAATAGCCTGCAATGTCCCACTGCTGGGCAAAGGCCTCCCCAATCTCCCTCCATTTATCTCTCTCAAGAGCCGCGATTGACGATTGAAATATTGTCGATCGTTTTTTTTTAGATGTCATAAGTTTGTTAACACCCGGATCTATATCTCGCTGTACGTTTCTTGAGCGATTTTATGGTCGTTAGTTACTCGCTTCTCGCCCTTAAGTCGGACAACTGCCTCAATGCTTAAATTTTAACTTAATGTTTTTAAAATAATTATTATTTTAAGATTTCTTGTTAAATAATTTAAAAACCTTGACCTTATTCAACCGGCCTAGACAAAAGTAAAATAGAATATATTGTCCCAACCACTTTTTATTTCACTAAATTCATTTTGCTAAACTGATAATTTAAGTACAGATTTCCACAAATAGCGGAACACTACGAATTATCTAAAGGTCTATAGTTTTAGTGGCGTCCGGTAATTCGATTATCCGAATCGGATTTAATTAAATACAAAAGCAGTTAGTGGTGAAATAATAACGTACATTAATGTGAATTACTTGGTTCAGTAAAGTGGCCTGTTTAACATGTTTGCGTGGTGCGTGCGGTTACATACCTTTCATTTAACGAAATTGTTAAACGGAACACCTCTGTTTGAAAACACTTCATACGACCAACAACAACAAAACAAATTATTGCTTCATCAAAAAACCTTTTATATGAATTATTTTTAATTATTATTATTATTTTTGTTTAAAATTGTCTTCTAACAAACAGATTCTCTTATTTTAAAAACAAACATACATAATAGGAAAAGTACTTTTTATAAGGAATGTCTAACAATATATCTATCTCTCCTTGTATTTGAATTATTATATATGTAAATATATGTATTATTATAAGTATATTTATATATATTAGTTATAGTATGTAGTATTTTTGTATGTTTACATATGAAAGTATATGTATTATGTTATGTTTTATAAAATTATTGATTTTGTGTTATAATTTGTAATTCTTGTAAATCAAGTCGCGCACAATGACTGCAAATATTCATGACTTCTCCTTTCGTGGGTCCGCTGGCAGAAATTTCTTAAGAAATAAGCGGCACCTGTGTACATAATTTATCAATATGTTAATCTTTAACAAATGTTTGTGTGTGTACATAAATTATTAAATAAATAAATATTTTTAGTACAATCCTAAATTCGATTAAAAATGATTCCGGAGTAGAAGCCATTATTAGTACAAGAAACCAATTTATCTTTCTTGAGCATCGTAATTATCACAAAATATCTTTGTCGCCGGTAATGCCAATTTAGGTTCTTTGAAATCGGCTTATAAGATAATTCATAAATAATAGTCTCTCTGTATTGTCTTAATGGGAAATGCTTACTGGTGTTTTTCAAGAAAACCTACAGAATGCTGGAATTCGTTATCATTATTGTTTTACTTGAAATAACGTCACAATTTTTCCTTATAATCAGCAATAGATCGGCAGTGGTATTTAAAGTACGGTGAAGCAGTCAAAGCCTGCGCTCAAGCTAACTGAAAGATCTCTTAGAAAAAAGGCGGTGTATTACCTAACTGGCGAAAGCCAAGCGATAGCGAAATGAAAAGATTTTTGTTAAAATACTACTTATAAGCTGTAAGTTTTACTGACTTATTTTTAAATAATTTTTATAATTAAACTATTGTGAGTACATAAATGTAAAAATATTGATGCCGGCTTGTTGTTGTTTGTAGTCGACATATCTAATAGACTTACCAATTAAACCAAATTAATTTTAACCACATACTCGCGAACAGGTGTCTCAACGTCTGTGTGATAATTATTATTATGTTACAATCTGTTTCAGACTCAATCCGTCAGTCGTCTCAGTCATAAGGTTTAATTTATAAAGCTTAAAACGTAGCTGAATTAATTACTGGATGTTAAAGTTACCCTTGACTAAGTTGTATCAACTTACAAGTGTAATTATAATGATTTAGTTTAAATTCTGACGCAGTGTGCACTGCGTGTTTATTTTGTACAGTAGTCAATACTCAAATCCTTATTAGCATTCCATATGTTACATAACAGGTGGTACAATTTCTTATAGTATAAACACAATATGGACCCGATAGGGCACAGCTTAAAGAAGTTTGAGTATAACTATGTAGTCGATACAAAAATTATAATTATTTTTAACATTTAGCAACATTTTAGTGTGAGTGTGTATGTCTATGTATCTGATGCTTTATCTTTTTCATAGATGGAAATGAAAATCAAAATATAGGTAGTGATTCTATACAATAGGTTGCATAACAGAGCGATACAGCTACTTTTTCAAAGTTCGTCAAAAACTTACTAAGAAACATTATTTATAAAATTTAAACATAACTTTTCTGATAGAAAACGAAAAGTATATTTTTAAATTCTTGAAGAAAATCCAATATAGCGCTAGTAAACCTTCAAGTTAAAGTAAAAATACTTAGCGGACATAAAACCTTGTAAGAAGTAACATTTTCGTGAAGCGTTCAGCCTACTTTCTGTCCCCAAAACTAGAACCATATTTCACGGATATTTTACTTCTACCAATATTTACGGTTATTCAATAAAATTCTCAGAATTTCCCAAAGCTCTGGGGACAGATTTATTCAGAATACAAATCGTTTTAGGGTCAGTCCAATGTGTACAGTTTGTCTGGAATTGGTTTAGTTTTTGTTACATGCGAACCAATAAAAGCATGTCAGTTTGTTGCGAACCACCTATTTGTCATTCTGGACTATGTGGAAATTTTATTTGAACGTTATTTTCCATTTTTTTTAATCAAACTGCGCCAATTACCTTAAAAGATTATTTATGTGCTATCCTATTTAAAACTACAAACATCCGAATTGAGAACCTCCTCCTTTTTTTAAAGTCGGTAAGTAAAGATGCACTTGCTTGCGGTGTTAAGCTTAGATCGCAAAGCCCTGAGATCCACAAGAAAACTTTTCTATAGTTAAGTTAACGGCTTGCTTATAATCCAGACCACGTGATTCCATTACTCTAAAAGATTTAGGTATCATCTTACCACGTTGGACAAATGAAAAGAAAATGAGAAGAATTTCTAGTTTGCTAGATTAAAGTAGTTAACTAGGTTATTCAAGAAGATTATGTAAGTAATAGTAAGGGCATGGTAGCGTTGTGACCTTATTTCTCTGTTCTATTATCATAACCAGGATAATACTGCTCTGCAATACAAGTTTGTAGATGTAATAACAAAATAGGTATGCATATTTTTGTAAATACAAGAAAAATGTGACCCCGTTTTCAAGTTTTTCATTTCTGAACTTAAGCTAAAACATTTTTACAAAAGAGCATCTTATTTGTAAGATCTAGACAATGGGACCCCACTTTGATGTATTTCATTTATAAGTTTATCTTTTAATATGCTGATATAAAAATGGCAGCTTTTTAGACTGTTGACACAAATTAATCTCTTGGTACAATGTCATAATACCTACGACTCTACAACGGAGAGATTCAGTAGAATTCTTCTGATGAATAGTATGATCTGCGATTATATGCGATTCCCGTATGAAGGACTGGTTCACGTTTGCCCTAAAGCTTTAAATAAAGAAGAATGGAAGAAAGGAGAGTTATTTAGCGGCGCTACAGAATTGGTAACAATAAGAGAAGCTGCAGAAAATAATACTTGTACATAATGCTTAGATATCAAACAGATTGTCAATTACGCAAAACTACGTGTAGGTTTTACGCTTCTCTTGATCCAATATAGTGTGCTTGGAAAATTCAAACGTAGCGATTTACCGAAACAAATTAGCTTTGATTTTTCAGGCGAAAGAATATTTGAACTCTATGAAGATACAACGAAACAGCGACATAGTCTGTCTACATTTATTTTTGAAAGGGTTAAAAACGAAACAGCTTGTATTTTCTGATACTCAAAAACTTTTATATTGTAGTATATTTTCACTCCTACAAAAATTGTAATTTAACAACTTTTTCAGTTTGCTCTTAGTCAAATAAGTAGTTCAAAAGGACCTGAAAGTTTTTTATGGGACCTCGAAAATAAACATCAAAAAAGGTAGCGACAAAAGTTCAAAAGAATTAATAAGTTTACCTTTTGTTTAAAATTGAAATTACAAAGGCCTCTCCAATTTGAAATTTTCTAGTAATTAATCGGGTCGAGTGATCGGCATGGATCGGGTCCTAATTTCCATTCGAATGCCTATTTCCCCTTATTCGTGACCGCAAAATGGGTGTTTAAGTTAAGCCTCATACTGAGAACAGGAATTAATGGTATAAAGGCCAGAGAAGACCCAGGATCCTAAATTAGAGGGCATTGACTTCAGTTCTCATTATAAAGTCGATTAAATTTCAGATAATTTTTAACAAAAAAAGAAACGACTTCAAAACAAAAATAAATTCAGTAAAAAGGACAAAATAACTGCGTTATTTAAAAACTCTCTATTTTGAAGGCGGTGCCAAGTAAAACTATTGAACGAATTGAATTAACTTAGATATTTATCTGAGTTTCTCATTTTGACTTTTAAGTTTCGAATAGGTGTGTTAGTTTAGTGCTATTAGTTATGTATTTTTATTATATTAAGTAATTTAGATAGCCTTTTAAAGAAGGTTGTTAGTTGAACTCATTTTTCTTTTAATATTGATTTATTATTCATTATCATTGTGTGTCTACTAGTTTTACTAGGCACTGCCTTCAAAATAGAGAGTTTTTAAATAACCTAGTTATTTTGTCCTTTTTACTGAATTTATTTTTGTTTTGAAGTCGTTTCTTTTTTTGTTAAAAATTATTTTATTTCAAGATTTTTTAGTGAATTTGACGATTTAGTTTTTTGCGTAAACGTGGGTAGGCTTACGAAATGCGCTGTTCATATGTGAAATCGTCGTTTGAATGAGACAAACGAGGAAAGAGAGAAAAGCCTATCGCAAATTAGGAAATCTAAATCCAATGTTATTTTGCGCGAGATTACTAAATACACTATTTTTTTATTAACTGTTTAAATTGTTATTTTTTTTAATTGTTATAATTTAAACTGTTTTTTTTTTGTCTACACTATCGAATATGCAACATTAACCATGTGCGCATCAATAAGAATAAAATAAGCTCAAACACTATGTATCTGCTATCAACCATTAAGGAGTTCCCTAAACTGTGCTGCACCTGCATCACGGACCTTGCAATGGCAGTCATTACCCATCTCGGTGTAAAGATATTGTCAACACGAATAACATAAGCCCAAACACGAGGAAGTTAAGATGTGCCGTTGAGGAGTTCCCTCGATCCTCTGTCGTCTCCATCATCAGATCTGCTCTAAACTTCCATAGTATTGTAGTCTCATCAGAAATACACATAAATCTCAAGTTTTTAACCCATGCTCGCCTACAATTTTCAAGAGATGCCCTCGATTTCTCAGGGTTTCCACCATCAGGTCCTGACCTGATGACAATGGGACCAAATGACAAGCATACCCTTTCAAATAGAACAATAATTTTTGAAATCGGTTCAGGCGTCTTTGAGAAATCAAGTAACAAACATAAAAAAAAATAAAAAAATACAACCGAATTGAGAACCTCCTTTTTTTGAAGTCGTTTGAAAATGTTAACCATTTCCCTGTCCCATGAGTCACATATGAATATTTCAAGTTAAGTTGTTAAGTAGGAACAAAAATACCTTTGAACGTTATAGGTAATTTTTTGGAAGAATTTGCAACTATCACTCGTCGTCCAGTTTCGGGATTCTTGATACAAAATGTTAAATGATTTTAGTTACTTTTCATAGCAAAAGGAATCAGCTGCCAAACTAAAGTTGAAGCAAATTGCCAGGTAGCAATTAAGTTTCTGAAAACTCAAGAGCAACCTGCATTATAAGACTTCTTAACAAATGCTCGCCTTTGTAGTTGCTACTGCTGGTTCTTGATTAAGGGCTATGATTAGTTTCCATTTAAATATAAATTCCTAGTAGAATCGGTTTTAATTAATTCTCTGAGAAAACACGCGACTTAAAATGTTGAAGTTCGTTTAAAGATTGCATAAATAAGCATTTCGCAGATCCTTTTTTTTCAGGTTTAAAATCTAATGATTTCGACCCACGTCGAGGGCACAACGTGGGGATATGTTGGACTTGCACCGACCAAAAACACCCCGGTTCCCTTCTCGCCTTAGCTGGAGCCGCGGGATCGCTAAGCATTCTCAGCGCAGCTCCGGCAGATCTCGGAATACTCACATTTCTCCCTCAGGTAGATTTAGCGTGATGCTTCCAAGGACACCTTCTCCATACTTCAAGTATCCGAATATCCCCACCACGCCATATAATGCTGCTACAAACACCATGGTCACATTGAGCACGCTAGGACAGCCGAGGAAGTGTTGTGGTTTGGCCATCTCGTTCTCAACCGGCATGACCACGTTGATGCCTTCCATTGCGAAGATTGCTGTACTGGAAACAGAAGAACAACGGTACTCAAACGTGAAAATCTGTAAAGAAATTTATTGGAACTACTTACTTAGGCACTACTTCTAAATAATTTAGCTGTGGGTTTCATGACAGTTAATCATTTTCCTGAGACACACCGAGCTTAAATGTCTCATTGGTATAAATTGGTTATCATTGCAGATCCTATATAACAGGTGTTGCAATGATGGATAAACGCGGGCGTGCTTGTCTCATGCTTACTTATTTACTATACAAAAACAGGAATCACAGTAGGTTTTGAAATCGATGTTGAAAATACGGACGAAATTGGGAATTTTGGTGAAAAGACTTAAGTGATTTTCCTTGTCGAAGCCATGTGCGTCTAAACTTTTTAGACCATTTTTCTGTCTTTTTGCGGGAGATTCTTCGCCAAAATATAAATTTTATATTTGCAAACTGGGCGTAAATAATAATTTATGAGCTCTAGAATAGTGAAAGTTACTTGCTCACTTAAAATATTTTCGAGGACATCTATTCTAATTAGGTAAAATCAAAATTGGTTAAACTCTAGGTTTAACCAATTTTGATTTTATAAACTTAAGGACAATAATTTATTTATTTCATAACAGATGACAGCCCTAAATTTCAACTCAAATATTATTATCGATGTCTGAAACACTCAGGATCAGGAAGTTTGCAGTCTTACAAACTCGTTTTCAGTTTATAACATTTCATATTTTACTGACACGTGTTTGGCTTAGTTTTCCGTTTCTTTTGGATAAAAGCCAAAGCCAAAGCCATCTATCTGTAAAAGCTACTTTCTTTATTGTTAACAATAAACTTTCGGAGTCACCCAAAAGTTTTGAAATAAGTTTTACATCAACTTAAGATTAACTTAAAAATAAATGAATAACTTACTCGAATTTAACTAAAAACGACTTTATCGTCTTCTTCATAAAGTTGGATAACTATCTCAAATGCTTTGTAAGCTTGTCCTTTGTTCAACAGATATTTATTACTTAAATAAAGCCTAGATTATTTTGTTTACATGAAAATATGAATAAGGTTGTAAGGTCAGATAGTCGCTGCATGAAAAATATATATTTAGCTTGATCTTAAAACTGAGAGCCGACTTCTACAGTCTTGCTCCTCAAAAGGCACTAAGCAGAGATTGAAACACACTGCGTTAAAACCTATGTTTTTTGCAGTGGTTATAATTGAAACTCATTAAGAAGCCTTGGTATAAAAAAATTGAGATATTAATAATTTATTTTAGTCATCTCAAAGTTAAGGGTACTTTAGAATATTAGCATAAGACACTAAAATTAGTTTATTTTTAGACACATTACTAGTATATAATAAAAAAAGTTTACCTGAGAAACAACGGCCACTTCTCCACACTGGCGACCATTTCCACATTGTCAATGGGCGGCAGATCAGTGAAAGTATAATAGCAGGTTATACCAAAGGTTATCACTAGGCACACGTTGGCGAACACTGAGAATGGCACTAGGAACTTTAAGTGCCGGATCTGGGTGATTAAGATGAGCGGTAGCAGAAGAATCCCGCAGTACACTTCAACTGCAAACTTTGTTGAAGGAAAGAAGTGGTCGAAAATCTGGAAACAGAAAAAAACGTAAATTAATGAAATCCTTTATTACGTACTTTATGGTATGTGGCAAGGTAATTATTATCCCTGCTATATCACTAATTTAGGGGACTCAATAAAAAATTGGGTTAGGGGTTATCGACGGGGTGTTTAAACACTTAATATACTCGTAATCATCATGGAGTTTTAAAAACGCAAATATTTATGACAAATTATTTTTAGGTCTTCGAAATCTTGCTTTATGTTATACAATACTTTATATTATTATGTTCTCAATTTTATGAAAGCATACCATATAATAATACTGTTGCTATTTCTTTCAACGGCAACATGAACATCTCAAAGCATTTTTTATTCATTACATTCTTGTTTAAAACCTGGTAACACATATTTTACGTAAATTGGCCGCTTGAGAGCTCTCGCGAAAAATACATTTCTTCGCAAGTTTTCTTTTTACATTTGTTTTTCCCTAGTTTATAGAGCCATTTTTCAACGGTTAGTTAAACATTCTCAAATAAAATTTATATTCAATCACACACTCTGGTAAACCTAAATCTTGTATAAAGCCTTCCTTTTAAAGCTTCTGCGAAAAAGGTTCTAGATAAATAAATTTGAAGATTATGCTGACGGCTGGCTTAGTTCATATTTATTTTTATCATTACCAAATGGATGAAATTTAATTTAGGTCCATAGTTAGCGGAGTCTTAATTTAATTTGTGTAATTGCGAATGTGTTAATTTATAAAATCATTTAGTTTTAATGCTGATTTCATTTATTGTTTGTCCGCGATTTATTGAAGCACATTTTTCAGACACGCATGACATTTTGAGATTCGATCGTTTTAGATTTAATCTGACTAAAATTACTGCATAAATATTTAATATTTTTTTTAGTTTTATATCAGATTAAAATACTGTTATGTCCCATAAAAATGTCTTCTTAAATCTTTATACAGATAATATTATATCTTCAATCTGATTACACTTAAGAGCTCCCAATGGAAAGATCTAATGTTTATTTTTGCATGAATGAACAGACTATCAATAAATGGTAATTATAATTTAAATGGTGATTTGCTTTTTATCTGCTTGTAAGTATCTGTAACGACTGTTTAACCAAAATAGATATATTGTTAATTGTGTAATTAAAAGACTATTTATTTTTTACTAACCCAAAACTCGTTTGCTTTCAAATAGTACTGTTCAAATATAGAGAGATATTTTTCAAAAGTAATTTAAACTACGATGTACTAGTGGGAAGAATTATTACCGTAGTTATGCAACTTTTCAGCCGTATTGCTGCCAGAAAGGAAAATGGAAAAAAATGGCTTCAACTTAACGACCGTGAAAATATAACGATCTTCGAAATTATGATTTAATTTAATGATCCTTTTTGGGTTTGACCTCGTCATCATCAATAATGGTTGGGAGATCTAGTCGCGCACTTAGGAAGCGGTGTAGGGTAGACCAATCGGGAAGCTGTCAGCGTCTATGATATTCTACTGATTTAAAAATTGTGCCACTGTGACTTCTATAATACCTATATGATGGATGTGTTAATAAAGTTCCTGGACTAACTAGTAGGCACTGTTGAAAGTTGTAGCGCAATATGAACCTTATGTGTAAGCTTTACAGTTGTATTTCTAAAAACTTGTGTTTGTTTATGTTAACACGTTTTTCATATAAATTGGGAACGCAATATAGAAGCCTAATTTGAAAATAATAATAATTTTAATAACAAAACTATGATGTATCGGCGCATCAGTCTATAAAATATTTTTGTTAAGTAAATACGGACAATTTTTTCAAACAGTCCTTTTTTAAAGCCGAAATGCAGCGATATGAAACGCAATATGTCTTTAGTAAACAAATAGTATTTGGGTGAATTTCCCAAATGCCTTATTTTTTTGTCTTCGTTGAAATTAGTATTTGAAAAAAGGAATATAGTTGTAAATTATTTTTTTTAGTATTCAATAGGTAGTTATTGGGTTGTGGCAAAAATATGATTTGCCTAGGACTATTACAAAGGTAGAAATAAAATACATAAACCTCTATTTTTTTGCAAATCGGTGCTGTCCCACTACTTTTTTTGTAAACAAAACAGCTTATACACTAATAAAAATAAATAAATTAGGCGTATAACTTATTCTATTTCATAGAATATTAGTTTGTTAATTAATATATAGCATATTTTATTACATAATTAACGATTATTATTACTGAGAGGCACAAACGTACTTGTCCTGAAAAATATTCTCATATCGCTGGACAAAAGTAATTCAAACATAACTTTACATCGTAGAGTCGGACAGCATCCCCACCCCAATTGTATTTCCCTCGTTGGTGTGTGATAGTGGGCAGTCAGGATAGAAGTGTGTTAAATTGCTGCATATGCCCATCAAAACTGTAAGAACGTCATTTCAGTGACTTCCGGACAATTATTTTATATAATCGGTGGTTGCATTTTTCTAGTGTAATGAGTTGCTTTTTTATTGTTATTTGGTTCTAACAGAGGTATGTGGTGAATAGGTGAATTAGCTTCATTTTCTGTTATTGAATTTATCCTAGATATTATGCTTTTTTTATAATTTTCTAAAAAGTGTGTATTTTCTCATGTCGCTGTTCTCATATCGCTGTAATCGGTGGTCTTTTTTACCACCGATGTGATAATTTACACCGAAATGATAAGAAAAAATCAATCGGTGGCATATATCTAATATCGGTGTCTGGATTCATGATGAACAGACAGTTTTGTCACATCGGTGGATCATTTTATCATCTCGGTGGGTCGTTCTATCATCTCGGTGAGTCGTTATATCATATCGGTAGATCCCGTGTCATTTCGTTAAGTATACAAAGAAACAATGGCACATACAAACATACATACAGACACACACATACAAACATTCGAACATACATACATACAAGGTAAGTTTACCTACATAGACTGCCAAAATCATTACCACGATACTACTGGGTAGTAGAAGATGGATAAATAAATATATCATTAAGGTCGTCATCATCGTATTCGGTAATACGTCCATAGGCTGAGATGATGATGGTGAGGTGGAGCAATTGAACGCATTAAAAGTCTCTATGGCAAAAAAAAAATTGTAAAAAAAAAATAGTAAGTACGTAATAATAAATAACAAAATAATTAATAGCTAAAAAGAAAACATAATAGAAGCTTAATTTTGTTTAAGAATGCCGAGGCCAAAACTAAAAGATGAGGAGAAAAACAGGTGGAATAGGTTGCTGGAAAGAATAAGCAAAGCTTAAATCAAAAGTGATTCTGTGTTAAGAGAGGAGGCATTTAAGAGAACGTTTAGTTAGACTTACATATGAGATTTTTGTATTTTTTTTTTCATATTTCATTTAATAAAGACAATGATAATAAAAATAATCATAATTTTTTTAATTTGAAGTACCTCTAGAAAACGTAAAAAATAGGTACATAATTTCGAAAATACATTTTTATTTTATATCTAAGAACTTAAGTTCTCTTTGGATGTGATCTACCCTAAGTTCAGATCTTCATTTCTAAGTCACCTTTAAGTACCTACTAACTATTTCCTTTTCGATGTTCAAAGGTGAATAGATTATCATATCGCTGGATATGTACATCATTTCGGTGCATACACTTATCATATCGGTGTACAAAAAAAAATATCGGTGCCGGTTTTTCACATCGGTGGAAACCAAAATTCAAACTGAATTTTCTCCTCAGTCTTAAATGATACGTTGATGATATTAAATTTGGGGACATTTTGTATCCTAAAGATTACATAAAACCTGAAAAATCTACAAAAAAATAAAAATTGTAAAAGTTCACCGATATGATAAGAAAAATGGCATTTGTTGAAATTCACCCATTTATTTACACAGTTTTGTAGGTCAAAAATATATTTCGAATAAGTTTTATTTAGGTTCCAGTAATTCTATTTTGAAATCCAATATACCTACTCAAATAATTATAAACAAGTCTTTTGAAAGCAAATAACAGCGATTATCTTGTTTTTTTAAATATTATAAATTAAAATTTAATTAAAATATTTTATGACGGGCCTGTTGGTCTAGTGGTTAGAGACCCTGACTGCTATACCGGAGGTCGTGGGTTCGATTCCCACCCGGGACAAATGTTTGTGTGATGAACACGATCATTTGTTCTGTGTCTGGGTGTAATTTATCTATAGTATGCATGTGTTTAGTAATAAATAAGTATGTTTATCAGTTGTCTGGTTACCATAACACAAGCTCTGCTTAGCTAGGGATCAGACAACCGTGTGTGAGATGTCCCGGAATATCATTTTATTATTATTTAACGGATCGTATATTGGTACGGAACCACGTGTTTAAGGCGACTGCTATAGTCTAGCTCCCTTGATATGCTTTGAAAACGGAACCCTAAGAAACTACTGACGTAATTCTTGTTTTGTTGATATAATGTAAGTACTTTTAAACTTAGTTAAAAAAGTCGGTCAGTAAATCAGTTTAACTTGATTTATATTTATAAAATAAGTTGTTATGTTGATCGAAATAGCTATTTCAATTTTGGTTGTATTGAATGAAAAGTTCGAAAGTTCCAGAAAAGCGAATATCGTGTTGATAAATTTAATCAATCAAAGTCAAGATTTGTTTGGTGATTAATAAATATAAAAGCGGTACCTTATGAAGTTTGGGTCATATTTAAATCATTATCGACGAAAATACGTTTGAGACATTGAAAAGGTTTTACAAGGTGTATACCTACTTGAACCAACTATTTTTAGAATACTTAAAATTGACTTTAAACAGCTATGTTTTTTTCTAACAACTAAAGTAAATTGCTTTACCTTAAATGCTTTCACGAGTCTTTGAGCTTCTTCAAGATACCATGGGGTGACAATACCAGGGGCCCGATGCCGTTATTTTAAGTCAGTGAGTAGTAGGTTAATGGGCGTTCGAGTTCCAGGCCATGAAAATTAGGCACAATAACAAGTAAACTGTAACGTTAATTGATCTGCCACTCACTGACTTAAAATAGCGTTATCGGGCTGCAGAAATTTATCCGTGACTGATCATGACCAAAATGATGTTCAAAAATATTGTTCTGAAGTGATTTTCCATTTAGGTATAACGTAATCATCAGAATTGACCTGGGCGTGCTACAAATTACAATTCTCCATATACGTAATAAGATTACACATAAATCGTACAGTAAGCAAGAATGATTTAATAACATGTAATATATTTATTACTTCGTATAAAAATGAGATATAATATATTTTCTTTATTAATAACACACATAATCATATTTCTTTTTTCTCTTGACGTTCATTTAGGATCGGCTCTTTAAGATGGATTGGGTAGATTGATGAGGTGGGATGAAAACATTGTAAGTGACACTTTTATGAAGTGAACGAAATTATGTCGAAAATATATTTTATTATTTTCGATATATTAATATATTTTAATATTATTTCTGTGCCACTTTATCTAGTAGTCTGAATTGTAATTACTTTATCATCTTTGGTTAGACCCTATTGCGCTTCAACTTTTTTATTTAATTTTAATCTATAATCCCATTTTAACTGGTTCGAGGTGGCGCGAGACAAGATACAATGGAAGGATTTGGGGGAGGCCTTTGCCCAGCAGGGGGACAATATAGGCTAAGAAAAAAAAAATCTATAATCCCAATCTTATTAACCTTCGGAAAAGTCGACGTTAGTCTTAAGATTATTCATGTTTTAAACTAATTACCAAAATGGATCTTTTGTAGAAAGATACACCTGTGCTTGCCCCACAGTACGTAATAATATTTTTTTCTAAGAAACAAAAGAATGTCACATTACTTCCATAATTAAGTCTTTGTTTGTGTAAAAAATAAACAAAAACTAAACCAGAACCCTTATTTTGCTCAGTAGACCGTGATGCGGAAAAAGAACAATCATTCATCTGTAAAATAACCAGTGTTGTTATCGAAAATTGAAAGCAAGTATTACAGGCTAGCACATTATATGTGAGCAACATAGAGATAATAAAATAAAAACTATAGAGTGCGAGTATCGCTTAAAGCCCATTATGCCGAGTGTATACAGATTCTGGACTGTTCTATGTAGTACATTAATTTACTGATTTGACTTATTTTCCGTGCAACGATAGAAGTTTATACAAAAATATCGATAGTTCTCATATTACCATACTTAGTGATTTTAGGTTTCGAAATAGTTTTATTGAAAAGGTGCGCTCATATTTTCATACAATTTTTACAACATTACAAGTTCATACTAGTGCTCACGGTTCATACCCCGACATGTGCACTCTGTAGTTTCTTATCTATCCTCTAAGGTTAGCAAAAAACCCCAGCTTACTTCGGTCGTAGTGTTGGGCAGATTAATTTGTCGGCCGAATGAATAATGGTGAATAAGGCTTTATATTTTTCTTCGGTGAAGCAACAGGGATCGTAGTACTTATCGTTTTTTGTACGAGTATTATCATGAATAGACGATCGAATTATATACATACATAACATATATTTGTTTGATTGAGTAGAGTAACTGTCATATTGGAATTGGATTACAGTTACTGCGTATCCGCCTAGCCTTTATTAAGCCTTTCAGTAGATACAGCGAGATAGATTTTTTGAAAATATAGGAGTAATGTTATGTAATGGGAATTAAAGCGTATCTACACGCTTATATACCTTATTGGGTTTGACGTTTTAACCAGGTTTCAAAAGCCGTGGTCGCAAGTTAATTGAGTGACTCAGTCTGCTTACGACCACTAATGTACGCGCTATTTCCATTAAATAATATTACTATAATCATGTAGCGCGATAGTTTTAAAGATTAGTAATGAAAGAGTAGTTATAAAATGTTCGACAAATACAAATTTTATACATTTGAGCATGGAAATACGCACTACATTACATATTTATAGAGGAAGATAGTTCCACTTTAAGGAAATCAAAACTTTCAAAGTCCTATCCTTCCATTCTTCCCATCTTTGCAACATCATCCATCTAAGTCTTGTTAGAACAAGTCCACATTAATCAGTCGGTGAGTAGACAGATTTCAGAACATAAACTAGCGCGGGTTAACGATCTGGAAACTACGATACATTTGTTTTAGTTCGTAGATGCAATTAGTACAATCGCATGTAATGCACGAAGTCAGACGAATTACAAACAAAGGTTTATCAAAAATGAAACACGTTTTTTACTGCTGTTAAAGATAAGATATAGTCGGGTAACAAGAATACTTTTATATTTACAAGTAACTAGCTGTGCCCTGCGGTTTTACCCGCATGAATACCTAGGTCCCGTTCCCGGTACCTCAGTTGAATCCAACAAATCACTATAGTAACAAAGGTCAGGATTACTTAAAAAAAAAATCCGCACAATTCCCCAATTTTCTTTTCATAAAATCCTTCTGATAATAACTAACACATCAAAAAAAGAATTAATTTTTAAATCCTTCCATGCGTTATTAAGTTATGCGCTTACCAACACATTTAGCGATTCATTTTTATATGTAAGATGATACAATCTAGTTAGAAAAATACCATGCTTCGTAATTGGAAGCAAAGATGAAAAGAAAATTTTGGGAACGAAATGAAATAAAAGAAAAATTCCGGACACGCTATAAGGATGTTATTTTATAAAACAGTCTTAAACGAAACTGAAATGGATCTTACAGATGGTTTCAGACGATAGGCGATGTCGCGGAAATCCGATGGGTCTAAATGGCCTTTCAATGGCCACGTGATGGCCGAAAGCGACACTTTTCCTACGGTTTCGGGATTACCGGATTAATGTAATAAAATTTTATTAAGGCAAAGTTCTTTTTTACCTAAAGCAAAAAAAAAAAATTAGGTACGTTTAGGAGCTGAAATTTTACGTAAATGTAGATCGATTGGACCTTAAAGTAAAATAGCATGGAGCTTATAATTTGGACTTCCTTGACCTTTTTTATTCAGTGCCCAAAATTTTTATTTTTCAAATCCAAGTTAACGTGTGAAAATTTATCATCCTTAAATTATCATTTTTCATTTGCATTAATGTGGTTTTGAAACATAAATCAGCTGCTGTAAACAACATGTTGTCTCTTTTAGACGAATTCACATTAAGATTTCTTTATTAACTTTATTTTCCGACCACGTGTCCGTCTATTTCGTTTCTATTCTATAAATAATTTATTGTATTGTCGTTTCCATTGTCAATGTCTTGGCGACCGGTAATTGATTTCTTGTTAAGCGTCGTGTTCTTATTTACTATAAATACCTATATGGTATTATCAATGTCTAGCCGTTTGATATTTTTATACGTTCAGGACGTAAGTGATTTATATTACATCTTTTATTGTTTTTGTTATTTTACCACATGTTATTTTAAGATCTTTTTCAAGCTGTTAAGATGAGTAGCATAAAACATGAAAAACTAACCTTAACCTAGCCCAATGAAAATATGGTTTTGTTAGGTTAGGTAAGGACTTTGAACTCGTGGTTTCAGAGATAAGAGGTACACAATCACTTCAGTTTTGATAAATAATCAGGTTTTCAGTATTTAAACAGTGTTTAGTGTAGTTATCAGGCACTCAATGATAACATCGCATTTTTGATCTTCTTCCATCTATCTCAAATAAAAACATTTTGTTTTAAAAATGGCAGTGGTTAGTAGTTATATATTCACAGCAATTTACTCACATCTTTGAGCGAGGAAGCGATAAATATAACGTACACACTAGTACCCCCGAGGCACACGCCTGCCATCGCTGCATCTACAAAGTGCCTGGAAGTATAAAAAATACGTTTTGAAAGTCTCTGAAAAAATCGGATGTAAGCTAGCAAAACTTTTAACGTATCCTAGTCCTTTTTTGGATAGTGACACGAAATGGAATGTTATGAAAATATATTTTTGAACAGTGACTGAAAATAATAAAATATTGTAAGAGTTTTATGGCAATAGTTCTGAAAATTCATTTTTTCATGGATGTGTTAATTTCAATCGACATAGAAAGAATAAAAGCGATATACAAGCTGTACTTTTTAATGATAACAGAGTTATTTATCGGTAGAGCTACTTACCTAACATGTTTTGAATATTTTTTTAATTTCTTTGGTCCTTGTTTGAAAACACCTTCGCAGGTATCTGTATAGCTTAGTAAAGGCACTCGGGTTTCCTTGCAAACCTCACGTGATGTTGACACCTGTAACAATGGGAATCATTCCATAATAATTTACTACCTTCCTTACCACCACATAAACATTTTTGCCTAACATGCAATGCATGTTTCTATAAAATGCACTCTATTTCCTTACTCTTACAGAACGGAAGGATGCAATCTTACATGCACGGAAAAAGATTCTGGTGCTATTTTCTAAACATACAGGCTTGTAGACAGATTTTATTTTAGTCTTATAATAATTTCAGGGTGACTTAAAATAACCTTATGTGTTGTTAGAGCAAAAGAAAACATCTACTTCTTTCAAAAATTTTATTGCTTGTCAAATCTATCTCAACATAAAAAATACGGATACATTTAAACAAACCCAGACAGATATTATTTGAAAAGACCGACTGATATTATTTGAAAAACGTCAGACAATTTCCAAAATTGCTTCATTAGACAGAGTTATTGAAATTATGACGCCTCTAACTAGCGTCGCCGATTTCAAAAGAGACAATTGAATGTAATTGGCTCTAAAAGTTGATAATTGATTTTGAAATCTAACTTCTTTAGAATATGACTGGTTTCGGGTTGGCTGTTTGAACTAAAGAGTGCATCGTTAAGGCATCTAATGTGCATGCATGAAGACAGTCCTTTTGTTATCATCAGCTGATAATTATTCCTCTGTGTTGGTAGACGTGAAAATTACTTTTATTATCTTAACGACCTTGTCGATTTGGAGATTGTGGAATGAAAATTACTTTCAGTTAGAAATTGGTCTGTAGCATCCTTTTCAGGAACAATCAGAAATATTTTCCAGAAAAAGTCAGAAAAGCATAATAATGGACTAGGACTAAGACAAAAAGGGTAATGATTTTTCCTTAAACAAATTGTCAAAGCGGTTGTATGTAGTTTAAACAACAAACAAACCGTCCCCATTCTAGTTTTAATAAGCGAATACTTGTGCTAATGTGATGAGTTTCAGAGGTTATATTACATGAACATTTTCTACACGTTTTACGTCGGAATTCTTTAAGCGGAACATCTTCCACAAGATGTTGAGAGATAAAACTCGTTTGCAAAAGACTTCGCCTCAGAATAGCGAAGTATACAAGGAAAATGACGTATATAATATTTTAATAACTGTTCAAGAGTTACCTTAGCGATATTTCATATCGTAGAATTTGTTTTCTTCATAAGTATCAAATGAAATCTTTTATAAGCAAAAAGGGGCCAAAAGAAAATTGCATGGTTTGTTTGAAGAACGAATTATGGACGAAAAAGTGGCTGATAGCGGGAATAGGAAAAGACATTTTGACGTTAAACGGTCGACCAATATTTGAGATGACAATAAAAAAAAAAAAACATATGTTTGACCGTTTTCAAACTCGCACAAGTAGGAACGTAAAACTCACATGCCTGAACACTACTAAAATAAATCTTATACCAGTTCATAAATTAAGTAAAAAATAACCTCAACAGAATAATTTTAAACCTAGTTCATTATAAGTCGCTTGTGTGGCATTAAGACATCCTACACAGACTTGGCGTCAGATATGCGGTGTCACACAACAGACACGACAAGGCTAAGCTAATGAGAACATCTTAGCGTAAGCAAGGAAGCGTAACTAGACCGCAGACGCTGTATCAAAGACTTTGTTACTGCAAAAAGGGAGGCCGTTAGGCTGGTTACAAACTAGCTTAAAAAATATAAAATTATTTTGACCGTTTCAAATAAATGTGTTCCTAAAATTGATTAAACAAGAATGAAAAAGAAGCGACTTTAAGAAAATTTTCACAGGACCAGCAATGATTTATTAAGAATGAAAATAAAATCTATTCATTCTATCTAAGTGTTCTATTTCGTGTTACAAGAGTGAAAAAAAAACATTCTAAATTCAGTTAAAAATTTAATTATCATTAAAAAAAAACAATATAATTTATTGCAAATAAATGATTGTGAATTTAGACTTGGATTATGAAAAAATGAATCTTAGAAATATATCGTTTTGCGCCTTTATATCATGTATGCGCTTTATCTCCTAAAAAAGAGAGGACCTAGAAAGCTTTACCCCAACGGTACGACGTGATGCGGGTTCAATCTACCAATGGGAGAAAAACAAACACAAAAAAGTTCCGTTTCAGGTCTTGGTATATTTTGTGTATGTTAGTGAAAGTTTGGGTGAGTAGTTGTGTTCATTTTGAAGTGCCATGTCCCGAATATTTTATCTCGGTAGCCAGTGTGGAATCAGCATAAGGCTTAAGGTTTTGTCACGAACACAAAATTTGGAGTAATCGCAAGAAATGGTCGGCAAACGCACAGAGACAGAATTATTGTTCGTGGCCCTTTGGTTTCTTGCAAACTGTTATTTATGTTCCAATATTGTAGACGTTACAAAAAGGAAGTCGAAGTATTTATTAAAGTTTCCTTGGAGATGTATCGTCATGTACTATTTCCAAGATATTCAGGATAATAATCCAGCCTATAAACGTCCCACTGCTGGGCACAGGCCTCTTACCATATAGAGAAGGCATAAGCATTGATCACCACGCTTGCCTGACTTTGGATTGGCGATTTCAGATCTCAAATTTTGGAATCCAGGTTTCCTCACGATGTTTTCCTTCACCGTTTGTCACAAGTGTCTTAGAATAATTAAGAAAGTACATATAACTTTCAAAAAGCTACATTGGTACTTGCCTGGGTTCCAACCTGCAACCATGTGCATACAAATCCGTTCATTGAACCGCTAGGCCACCACGACGTCATGTATTATTTCCAAGATATTCAAGATAAGCAACGCAAAAAATAAGTACCGAGGTTAAAAGCCTTTACAGCATAGTTTTAGGTAACAACAGGATCAAAGATCAAAAGTAGAAAAGGTGTGTACAGTTGAAAGGTAATGTCAAGTTCCATGTAAAAGTGGGAGTGAAACACATTGAACCGTTGAACTGAAGAAATGTTTCCGATAAGGATCCGAAATAAACCTTTTGTTTGCACCACAGTGAAAGGGTTCAATGAGAATCAATGATGTTTGATTTCCGGATATTTGAAAATGTGCATTATTTGCAATGTGAGTTTCCTGCTAAGTTAGTTTGGTTCCCAGCGCTTCGGGATTAGGACGAGATTTTCAAGTGAAATCTGACAGAATTTTCAAATACTGATTTTTTTATCCGAAATACTTATTTGCTCACAAATATTTATGAAGCCTATATTACCAATTTTTAAGGCACTTAACAGTCCTTTGGGCTTTCTTACAATCCACAGTTGCTCATAGACATTTCTACATCATACGACTTGAAGATGCATTGCCACTTAATGGCCCTACGGATTTCCCAACTGAAATTAACGAAGTGGTACTTCCTAGAGTCGACCCAATTCCAATGCAACTCTGGCATTGGCACTAACACTACATCTGCAAAATTAAATGTCGGGGCTAACCATTGTTTTATTTGTACCAAATGATTTCTGAAAGCGAGTTGCGGAGTTTAATTTCCGCATTATGACTTCGCGAGAGTCAATATGAAATGTGGGCCGCGACACATAGGAAATTGTGCATTTAAGCTTTTCGTATGGGTTTAAGCTTTTGTTGCTACGAAAATAGTCTTTAAGGTTTTAATAATAATAAATTAATTTCACGTCTTAGAAGACAGAAGAGAGTATAATAAACAATTATATGCCCAGCAATGGGTTTAACAAGGTAAAAAAAAAATGATGTCTGAAAGATGGAACAAAACCAAAAGATAAAAATGAAATCCTGATGTTTTTTTGTTTTTCAATACAACATTTATATGGAACGCTCTTGCTGCATCAGTTATTTAATTAGGTATAACTAATGAAACACACGTGTAAAACAATTATTTAGAATGTACATAATATTACTTTAATGCATTATCTACATTCTGTGACTCGGAAATTGATTTGTGTGCTAATGAGCGATAATTTATTTATGCTTTGCATAATTAGTTCAACCGTAACAATTGCATGAGAACAAGAGATTTAAGATAGGTATTGTTTGAAAATAATTTTTAATTTACAATTTTATCTGTGTGCAACGTTAACACAGCAGTTAAACAATTGGACGGTAACTAATGACTGGATGAGCTGTAAAATACTTGTTGACGCCATTAGAAAATTATCGAAAAATGGAAATTTGATCACGCTGCAAATACGTGTCAATCTATATGTTTATGTTGTCAACATTCGTAATATTATAGTCGTCGAAAATTCTTAAGTAGATTGAATAATCAATACTGGCAGTCTGTCTCTGAATGTCTGAGGGACAGACAATAGACACTTACGTGAGTGGAGCGACAGACCATAGCTAGTGAAAGTATATTTAGTTTAGTTAAGAGAATAGCACAATTATTTTTAGCCATTATTGTCACCCTGCAGGGCAAAGGCATTAAATTTTTATCTCGATAAAAATAAACTTACCAAAATATGAACACAATGCGTTGCTATTACTCCAACGAGAACCGTACCAATGCAGCCCGGTATTAACCCGGTGTTTTTGAAGGCAGCCGGCATCGCAAGCAATCCTGACCCTAATGACGACTTGAGCAGGTGGAAAAATGCACCTAAAGTCCTGTGAACAAATTGTTTACAATAAATAAAAATATTTAAATCAATAAATGTTTTTTATTTATTATTTGCCGGAACTGCACGGTAAAGATTCGATTTCTTTTTCACGTTTTTCAGTATCACTGGCTTATTGAGGCCAGTCAGAATAAATAAACATTCGACCTGGTTTTTATTTTATTTATTTACTTATTAAAAATTTGCTTTTTAAATCTACTTTAAACACGTACGTTCATCAAAACATCTTTATATCAAAACCAGGTACCTCTTGCACTACACTGACAAAAATAAATACAGTAAAACCATATTCTACCTATTATGAGTTACTCCCGAATACTAAAACACAAATCAATTAAAGACTTTCTTAAATATTTCTGTCTCAACTTAACACCGTAAAATGAAAGAGAAAGCATGAGACTTCACAACTGTTCAAAACTGACTGATGTTATAGTATTTGGTCTCTCGGGTTTCTGAAAATATCTTAATACCAACACTTAATAACTTAAACTGTAAAACTATTCTACTTGGGTATTGTGGGTAGGCCATTTAAGACTATTAATCCCAAGCTTCATAATGTCCTACTTCCGAGAAAGTTAGAGAAACTAGAAGCCTCGATTTATTTCCGTCAACGACATACAAACTACATTTAATTGAGTTGTAAAGGCAGAAACATACTTACGTGTCGTGACGTGTCGTGACGCGGCAGAAGCACGGCAGAAGCATATCGGTTTCATACATTTAATATGGTTAGAGACATATTTGCATGTCGACACGACACGACACGTAAGTATGTTCCTAACCATATTAATTGTATGAAACCGATGAGCTTCTGGCGCGTCACGACACGCCACGACACGTATGTATGTTTCCGCCTTAAGGTGGATTAAGACAAAATTGTTCACAGAAATGAAATCTTAAATGAAAATATGGACTATTTTTAATCCCTACAAAGACAAAAGAAAATTTTAGGCAGACGAAATCATAGGTTTTAACGAGCTTGGTTTTCTAGATAACTCTGTGACATATGTCTTTTAATATCTCTTTGACAGTATATTAATAGTTCTCTACATAACTAATACACATCTATTTTTTCATATTTTTCAGCTAAAATTATTATCATATATATCTTCGCCAGACAAAGTCGATGTCTTCGTTTTCTCTCGTAATCGAATTTAACGACATCATCAAAAAGGTATTTTAATGTTTTGCATACATTTACGATTGAATGAGAAATATTATTTTTAATGTATTTAAATTGAAAATCAATACGACTGAATTGATTTATTTTTATGAAATGAAGAACTGTACCTTTTGTAGGGACTGCATTTCTAAAAGCAATCAAAGCACCACAGACTTGGTTTTTGCTTTACGAATATATTTACTATTTCATATTCTATTATTATTTGCTGTTAAAAGATTTAAAAGTAAAAAAAGTAACGGTAATGACCTAAAGTTAAAGGCATATAGATTATATACCTACTGTCTATAGGTAAACCAACTTATAAAAAATCTTAAACAAAATATGAAATCAACCCTCTGCTGTTCCCATTCTACAAAATGAGCTAAATAAAATCTCCTTTAAAACTAAACTAGACTAAGGGCCGGACTCCACCAAAGCGGAGATGAGCGGGGCGGAGCAAATCAGTATTTCAAATAACCAATAGAAATTCGTTATTCAGACCCAGTTACACAGCAGTCAACCCTCTGCTGTTGCCATTCTACAAAATGAGCTAGATAAAATCTCCTTTAAAATTAAACTAGACTAGGGCTGGACTTCACCAAAGCGGAGACGAGCTGAGCGGAGCAAATCAGTATTTCAAATAACCAATAGAAATTCGTTATTCAGGCCTAGCTACACAGCGAAGTTTGAATACCGAATTCCTATTGGTTACTTAAAAAAGTTCACCGCAGTTCGTCTTAACTTTGGTGAAGTCCGGCCCTTAATATCGAGCAAAAAGGTCAACGTTTGCATTACATTTTTATGCGACCAGTACTTACGAAGTAGGGTGAACTAAATCCCTGTGCTCAAAAGGCTCGTATTCCTCCTTGTCATCGTCCTTTCTGTCCAATGTAATGGTAGACTGCGTTGCCGACGGTACATGTTCGGTGCTGCTGCGAACACTGAAAAAATAAATGAATTTAAATTAGGTGATTTTATTTTTTGTTTGGTTGAAATGGGGGGCTCGTCTTTGCAACCGATTTCAAAAAGAAGAAGCACTTAATTAGTTATCATCATAATATGTTTTCTTTCCTGTAAATTTTAAAACGATTTGTATTTTTTTTTACACCTTTAGTGTATACCGCAGTGGTCCCATATTTTTATCAAAATCAATTGAAAAGTGTTGTTTTTTTAGTAATTTTTCTAACATTAATGATAGTCAATTATCGAGGAACGAATGATAATGATGAGAGAATTCCGTACTGTACTTGTTCAATTTTGTAATTAAGGCAATTTTGCTAACAAAACCTAACCAATTAGGCTTTGCAGACTATTCGCTAATTAACAAAACCTTTTTAGTAATATTCAACTGTATATTTAGGATATTCGGTTTATGCACGTTGTTAATAACCAATTTGTACCAGACCCAACATTTGGAATTCGCTGAAAATTTTACTCCAATAATATATAATGCAAAGCGGATTAGTTATTAAAATTTTTGTTTGATTGCTAATCTGTGGAATTACTTGAAAAGTTTTGGGTTTCGGCTGTAGAATAAAAAATATCATTAAGCTTAATAAACTATTTTTTTACTATAACTGCGTCGACAGCACAGGTTATTAAATATTATGTAATTAATCGATTGCTTCAACACATTACATTTTTTCGGGTGTCGGAAGATAACATTTTATTTAAATAACTTATTTTTAATTTTCCTTTATTTGCCATTTTTCGTTGTTGACGCATATCTTTAACTAAAAATGTAGAACAATCTTTGTAATCATTTTATTTTTGCAACAGTAACAAATTCGGTTCCTTATAGACGAAGACCGCGTGGAAGACCCAGGCGGAGATGGAGGGATGAACTAGACGCATACAAAAAAGAGTGGCAACAAACAGCTAACAATAGAGACCTGTGGAAGGAAGGAAGGGAGGTCTTTGCCCTGCAGTGGGACAGTTCAGGCTTTAAATATATAAATTTAATAACAGTTCTTGCCAACTCTTCTCTATGTTAGAACACTTTGGATCGGAGCATCAAGAATCAGTAGATTTGTAACGTATCGCTTTTTGGGCGCCTTTTGATATTTCATCATCATCATCGTCATATCAGCCCGGAATAGCCCACTGCTGGGTATAGGCCTCCCCTTTTATTCTACCATTGTTGTCTTTTGAGGTTTATAAAAAGTATTTTTTTTTAATTAGATTATTTCCATCACTTAGGACAGCTATAAGATTACTCAAAAGAACTCCAAATCGATAATCTCTTAACCTTGTCTCGAATACTTTAGACTACTAGCAGTTGTTAATTAAAATAATAATACACAACTAGTTTCAGTTTAAAAACGCTAAGTGGCTGTTTAGTCTACTTATGTAATTGTATGTCTTCATTACTGAAAATGATAATAGCTGAAAACTGATACTTAAATATCAGTATTTAGGTTTTAGGCATAGTTACGAATGTTAATAAGCTGTTATTACCTATAGGTATGTATGTACCTACACATATAAAGAAACAATTTCAAGGTTTTTAATGTAACTTTTAAGGATTGGTTTTTAAAGCGTAAGGGTGTTACCATACCAATCGATCGATGGTCGATCGATGCCGTCGAACGATGGAGGAATGGATTGGTCGACGTAAATAGTATGGTAGAAACTGTCGATCGACGTCGACTAGTCCATTCTGCCGTCGACTAGTCCATTCTGCCGTCGATCGATCGACTGTCGATCGATTGGTGTGGTAACACCCTAAGTTAGCTGTTATAGTACGTATAGTAGTTTTACGCAATATTTTTGCTAATTATTATTGCTAAGATTTTTATATTTGGTTTCATATAAATTTACGAAGGATAAATAATATTTGTAAGCTTTTAATTATTTGTAGGTCTAATGCCTTTCGGTATGAGACCATTTCAAAACACACAAATATTTTTTTGCAAGTTATATAATAGCCCTGCCGGTGAAAACATTAATTATATTTTTTTTTACTGAGGCGCATTACTTTTAAAATTAATTAAATAAATTTCTGTGACCACTGTAATGTATTTAAGTATACTAATTGGAACGGTTCTATTCTACTTTCATTTTACGCAGCAATTTTTGTAACACAATAAAGTAAAAGATTTCTGTACAAAATGTTTTTATTTAAGCAGTTTTAATTCAGAATTCACGGGCTTAAATTTTAATCCTATTCCGTTGTCCATTGTACAGTTATAGCATTTTTTTTTAGTTTAGAGATTAAAATATGGTTATTGTTATGTACTTGGAATAGGTAGTACTTTTATTTGTATTACGTTATGAATAAATAGGTCTGAAAAATATATATAACATTTTTTTAACAACCTTATTGAATCAGTATGTGTAGATAGTCGAATTATAAAAATACATTTGAAAAAAAAAAAAATATTTTAGTCTGGCAATCAATCGAATATAAACCACATGAAACACTGCATGCGCCCATGCAAATTATTGTGCAAAATGGTTATACAGGTAAAGTGCACTCTACAAAAAACGAAGCCGTGCATGCACTTCTGCAGTGAAATATAAGTGTTATAACGCATCCATTCCAAAAGTCAATGACCGATTACGTGAGATATCGTCACGCTAATCGAATACGGGATCACCAACAGTTGTGCAAACTTGTGTTCATAAACCGAACTAGATTTAAATCGTTAAGTTAAACCCCACTTTTATTTATTTTTTTAAATAGTACTAATCATCCTTATCTTTCTTATCTCTCCCAATGCGACAATGTTGGCATACACATTATCGAGCAAAATTTTAATTTCATAAACTTTTTTTTAACATTAGTTGGCCAAAGAACAATTTCACAAAGCTGGGCAAAGGTCATCCCCATATAATTCCAGACAAGCTTTTCTTCCTAACTGCAGACTATACCCACAGTGATGCAACTCATACTATTGTAAACTAGAGACATTAAGCCGTGTATTTCACCTTATTCTTGTACTGCGTGGGCAATGATATTCTAATAAACAGATATGTTATACACATACAAAACAATCGAAAAAAGTGTTACGCGCAGCAGCGGCAGCTGACATACATGTCACTATAAGTCAAAATTATACAAAAGAGATAGCGCGATAAAACCCATAAGAAAAATAGAGACAAATAGTGCTGTTGTTGAAAGGCAATAGGTCCCAATTAGGACCTTTTCGAGTCTTCACGATTGCACGCTTATAACATATCTGTTTATTAGAATATCATTGAGCGTGGGTATAGCTTACATACTAGGGTGCCCGTGGTGGTTTCACACCCAGTAATCTACCCCATTATTTTAACTATTTAATTCTGAAAGTTTTTTTTTTAATGCATATCGTCCCCGTAGTTGGAAAACTAAATAACTCAGATTTTGCGGTTCTGAGATAAACGCGATTTAGTGTTTTTTTTTCACTTAATGTACATTTGTTAAGAAACGTGAGACAATTTTACTGTAGGTACTTTTAAATTTTACGGACCTGATTACCTTTTACATTAATCTTCAAAAAACTGAACTCTATCTTTAAGTATAATAAAAAAAAAAAAAAAAATCAAGTTATTTAATTTTGCCACAACTGATATTTATTACGTTTCTACAATTAGCTTCTTATTTCGGCTACTTATTTAGTTTTCCTACAAGCTAAATACATTTGGTAGTGTAAAATTTTGTGAAATAAATGCAGTTATTGAATTCTCTATCTAGGTCTAATCTAAGTCGTAATATTTTTAAATGTTATATTTAGTGGGTTTATACGTTATTATTACTTTGATTTTTTTGTAACTATTATTGTCTCATATAAAATAAAAGCTTTATTATGTTATTTATAAAGTTATATTAAAGAAGATATAAAAAATTGTTCCTAGTATTATATACATTTAAGTTGTGATAAGTATAATGTATGTAATAACACTAAGATATATAATACAAATAAGTATAACAGATGTTACTACACAATAACTAAATTATGTTGTTACTCGGAAGCGCTATTATCTATATTATTAAATTAACGTGTTTACTTTTTAATTAATAAAATAATATCTTAACTATTTAATTTTCAAGTGTCATCTGTCAGTATGCATTGATTGCTAGATGGCAGAAGGGATTCGACAAAAAATCTCACTAATATCGTTTTACAATTTCGCATGTGTATACAAATTTTTGCTCGTGACTGTACACCGTGCATAGCTATGAGCTGTGTGGGCGACACATCCGTGTGCGTGCGCCGCAGTGGAAACGGAGACCGACGCCGCCGAACTAATCAACCCACGCAGCAGAGGTGAGCCACGCATCCGTGCACAGCCTTTTTTTTATACAGGTGAAACTCATTTATGAGCGTATCTCCATGGGGGGTGGGGATGCAAGAGTCCGGGCGGAGCAATGGAGCGGAAGGGTCAGCCTCCCGCTCGCGCTCCGAGGTCTCTTTCTGCGAAATTACAATCTCGCAGAAATGAGACACAGCCCGCCAGACGTCATCGTTCGCGAGCATGGCACTCATCATACCCGCGAGCGAAAGGTCCGGACCAGCGACACCATGCAGGACACGGCGCTCAGCTTCGAAGCCAGTGCAGACTTCGAGTGTGTGTTGCGCCGTGTCTTCTATTGCGTCACAATGGTGACACGCAGGGGACTCCTCCCGCCCTATCCGGTGCAGGTACGATCCGAAGCACCCGTGCCCGGACAGGACCTGCACCAAACGGAACGTGAGGAAACCGTGGCGTCGGTCCAGCCATGGGTCCAAAAGCGGAACCACAACTACAGTGACGCGGCGTCCATAGCGGGCACTGGCGAGATCCAACCGCCATCGGAGGACCATTTCATTGTAGGCCTCGCGCCGCACGACGCAGCGTTCTTCAGGGGATAGGCGTTCACCAAGCGCTTTCCGAGCCGCCGTCTGGTGGTATACGGCGGCCAAGACCCTAGCTTCTAGCTCCCAGGCGGGAGTACTGGCAAGGGCGCATGCTGCTGCATGCCCTACCTTGCAGTTGGCCCTCCCAATGTGTTGTGCGATTGCCCGTTATAGCCTGCGCAGGAGGGCCACGTTTTCCTTCCGATAAAGGGAGTCCGCCCATATTGGCGCTCCATAAAGCGCTACAGAGCGCAGGACTCCGGCATAGAGGCGGCGGCAACTAGTCCGTGGCCCCCCCAGGTTAGGAAGGAGCCAGGAAAAGGCCGCTTTAAGACGCGCAGCAAGACCTTGAAACTCCCACTTGGCGTCCATGATCAGGCCCAGGTATTTCATCCTGGCCTTTACATCGATCCTGACGCCTGCTACCACAACGTGGCCATCAGGAGGTCCCGAAAAATATATGGCCTTCGACTTTTCCAGGGCCACTTTTAGCCCCAGAAGTCCCATTCTGTTGGCAACCAGCGTGCCGCCAGCAGAAGCCAGGCGCGCCGCTTCCCCGTATGTCCTTCCTCGGGCAGAGACTAGGGTATCGTCTGCATAGCAAAAATACGGATGAAGATGCGGTACTCTGTGGTACCTCAGGGCCTCCAATATTACAGCGTGAGGCAGGGAGTTGAACGCGTTAGCGATATCAAAAGATAGCGCCACCACTCCCTGTCCCTTCTCTTTCGCCTGTGCGCACAGGACTTTTAGGTCCTAGATAGCGTCTATGGTGAACCGACCCTCACGAAACCCGAATTGGCATTGGCAACAAGCCCTCCTTCTACGGTTTCGGGAACCTTCCGAGAGAAAAACACCGGTTGAATAGGTCCCAAAACCGTTCCTCCAAACTGTAGTGGCGATCGCCATAACCCGCGCCTGTACGCCATCGGGACCGGGGATCCGTGCACAGCCTGCGCAGCGGTGGGTTTCCGGCTTAATCCCGCGCTCACCCCCGCGCTCACCCGCGCGCACTCTGTCGTCGTTCTCGGTCCGTCATACAATATTTCGCGTCAAATTATCTAAATAGTTTAATCATAACTTTCCTCAGGTGCATTTCGTTTTATGGTAATTATAAACAACTTAATTTATTTTATATTTTTATCTTATAATGAATCATTTTCTAGTTGTAGAAGAAATAGATAACATCAAGTATTTATAAATTAGGTACGCTAAAGTAGAATTCTAAATAAACAGAATTCAATAAATAGAGTTATTTAGTTTTCCTAGAGCATAGTTAGTCGTGTGAAAGAATTTATAAGTTGAGGAAAAAATCAACAACTCATGTTATTTATTTTATTTTATTTTTAACTTATCATTGACCACAGTTATTGATTTATTTACAGAGTTATTTATTTTTCCTTAAACAAAATAGTGTTCATTTGAAGATATTTATTATTCCATCTGTTCGACAAAAATGGCTACCATTTTGAAACGGAATAAGATACGAAAATGTCTGTTAGGCTCAAATATGCGGCATGTTTTAAGTGTTTTGAAAATAGGGAAATGTCAAAATCACCAAAATCGGAGTTATTTAGTTTTCCAACTACGGGGACGATATCTAGTACCTTGAAGAAATATGTTGTAAGGAATTATTTTTCGTTTTGTTTTATGAATATGGATTAATAATTGTAATTTTCTTTATTGCATTGTACTATGAGTTGCACTATTATTATTTTCAGAATACCGACTATTACGACTATTGTGATTGTGATTTAATTAGGACTATTGTGGTATGTTGGTGAATAATTATTAATGAGGCTTTTGAAAATGAACTTCCATTGACTGTTCTCTGGGTGGTTTGATTGTCTTTTGTAAGTCTACTAAAGTAATAATAGAACGATATAATTAGCACCAGTCTTTAATTGTCTCTATTATTTAATTTGTATGAATGAGTGAATAAGTATTTTCACACTGTATAATTAAATACTTTGAAATTGGTATGCACACGGTATCATTTATTTTGACGGGCGTTTTGGTCTAGTGGTAAGTGACCCTGACTGGTATACCGGAGATCGTAATTTCGATTCCCACCCAGGATAAATCTTTGTATGTTGAGCACGAACCAATTGTTCTGTGTCTGGGTGTAATTTATCTATAATATGACGTATGTATTAAGAAATATATAATAAATGTTTATCAGTTGTCAATTGTTATTATTATTTGGCTTTTCACATTATATTATTATGGAGATGAACATCTGACGATCAAGAAATTTTCAAGGCATGAAAACAAAAAAAAACACATAATTCTAATATCAACCATCATGTAAGAATAAACCTAGTAGTCAAAAACCTTATGTAGAATGTAGATACCAAACACTCTGCTGATTTAGTAAAATATTGGAAGCAAAACGATTAAATTAATTTATTGAACAAATACAAAAATAATCAGCCGGGTCCATTAAAATAGGTTTGAAAAACAAATATGAAACCAACTAAATTAAATGCTATCGATACACGCGCTACCCATTAATCGAATACCCAAAAATATTATATCTATTACTTTTATCATCCATGAAAACGGGTATATTATTTTAATTATTATTTGGTTTCATTACATGTAAACGAAGGTATATTTTGTGTTATTATACGGCGAGGGTTTGTTCAAAGTGGTAAAGGATAGTTCTGTGAGGAATTTGGGTGAACCTTTGCTTAGCAACGGACAACCTGTCCCCCTGGGCAAGTGACAAAAGAAAGACATAAGTATTTAATTAAGTTAATGATTAAACACGGGCTTAACTCAACTTACGACATTTTCCAATTTAAATTTTAAAATTAATATTTATTTGAACTTTAAACGACCTACAGTGTCACAAATATGAGCCTATTATGACCTAATCTATAGGTTATATAAAGGTAGCCTATAATACACGTCTGTAATCTTTAAACGATCTCTTTACAGCATAATACAAACTCATTTACCAGCGTACAATATTCTAATACGCAAGAGCCTTAGAGTATAGATAAGAAACTAGAGTGTGTCTATCAGAGTTTGAACTACAAGCTCTAGTATGAACTAGTTTTGTCGTGAATTATGTATGAAGATGGAGCTTGCCGTTTATATAAATCTATCTAAAACACTAATATTATCCTAACAATGTCAAAACCATCGATATTTTCGTAAAAAAGTTTCTCGTTGCGCGAAAAATAGCTTAAATCAGTAAACGAATGTCCTAGATACAGAATAAAAAGTGCTCTCACTTGGCACAAGGGGAAACTAGCAAAGGTAGCGGTCTATGTATATGTAAAGTCTATGGCAAGAGCCTTTTGATTAAATAAAAATAAAATGGGAGGCTCAGTATAATCGTGTGGATCTAAATAGAATTGTTCCACTTTAGGAGTTAATATAACCTTAATAAGTTTTATTGTGAAAGTGGAAAACCCTACTTATGTATGTACGAGTCTCGTGAAGTTATGTAATTGTACCTTTAAAAACACGACTGTGTTTTGTTTTTAGCTTCAATTTTATTATGATGAGTCTAAGAGATTGTAATGTCAATGTAATTGTAGAAAACCTCTTTCTAAACTAAAGAAAATATTAAATTTAGGTTTTTGAAGATTTTTAGTTTCAGTCATTCAATTGTTTTCACATTGAAGAAAATATTGTAGTTGTAAGTAATTTATGAACAAAAAAAGAGTGGTGTTATTTCATTCGTAACCAGCACAACAAAAAATCTAGTTCTAACCGTTTCTTTTTATATCTTGTCTTAAAGGGCTCCCCTGACAGAATTTGCACGACAGCTCTCATTAAATATTCACAATCTTCTCGGGAGATTTTGCACTGTATAAGTGCGTACATAGTTGCAATTCTGATGCCTTCAATGTTGTTGTCCTATCGGACGGTCATCTGACAAGGTAGTGTTAAAGTAAAAGCAAGAATTAAGGCTTTATAGGAGTCCCAAGGTATGGATAAACTATACAGGTCACCCATCCAAATAGGCCAACCGCGGTAAGCGCGGCTTAACCTTTACAACGGATTGAAATGTTATGGCAAATTTCGAAGTTGTTGTCGTGTAGGTTTAATATTTAATTAACTGATTTAAAAACTAATGTTTTGTACTGAAACAAACTCACTGTTTAGTTATAATTTAAATTAGAGCTATAAGTACCTACCATTGAAATTATTCGCACGTTCCCAAATGTGGTTTATTTGCCGTACCCATTTAAACCTACACGTGTTTTATAAAATTTTGGTGAAACTGAAAACAGTAGATATTAAATACCAATGAAATGAAATGAAATGAAATAGTTTATTCTTGTAAGTAGGACTATATAAATCACTTTTACAATGTCTTCCAAAGCTAGATGAAGTCGATATAAACAAAAAAATTATAGAGCTGAACGGTCAATTTTACCATAATAATTTGGTAATATTGAACCTTAATTAAATTCATAATTTAATGGGAAATTGTGTTTTGCTTTTTTTTTCTGGTTGTTACAAATAATAATTCTGTAATTTTTTTGTCAACTCTTTTGCATCAGTTAATAAGCAAGATAACCAGACTGAGGAGAACACATTATTAAGTAACACAAGATATATTTTTATGCTATCGTTTCAGAAACGCAAATAATAACTTCGAAAGAAAATTGTCTCGGTATATCGGTTATACCAGCACGAGTCCGAGTGCACGAAATCTTTTTAAAGAACTTTCTAAACGTTTGGTAGACTCTACTCGTGATCAGAGGGCTGGTTTGTTCCTTGCACAGAGAATCGGCATAGCCATTCAACGTGGCAATGCTGCCAGCCTTCTGGGCACGTTCCCCGCCATTGACAAGGATGACGATGAGTTTTTTGACGCCTGTTAGTTTTATTTATTTATGTATGTTTTAATTTTAGTATAGTTAGAAGTTGTTCTTATATTAGATTTAATTGTGTATTAATAAAAACAACAAAAACACTCGATTTTCTTTGTATGATAATAACAGGTCACCTTGTATAGGACAGTAAAATGTTTCTAAAACCAAGCTATTGTTTTAGATTTAAACACTGATTGTCTTGCGTTGTCGATTTTATGATTGTTTTATATCTTACAAAACGTCCTATTTAATAATATTATGCATTTCTCGTCTAGAGTATCCTATTGTATTTAGTGACATAATTGATTTTATAATAATTTAATAATATGTAACATTATTTGAAAACTCCATAATATGTATACGAATCGTCTTGTTGCTGTGACAGATGTATTCATAGGTTATTTCAGTACTATCCAATATTTTTTTTTACATTGGTAACTGCACTTTGCGTATAACACTATTTACATAAAGTAACAAAAATACTACATTGGCATAAAGTTAAATAAGTAAGTACATATTTGTCACACATACACGAACTGCTCAAGCAGTTAGTCAGTGAACAGCATACATACATTACAGCCTTGATCAAAAATGTAAAGACTCTCCGTTTTTAATTGAGTTTATCTTCCAATTATAAATTGGTATCTATTATAAGAAACGATGGACAAAAATTTCGTATTTGTTTAATAATTTCGCTATGTGCATTATTTTTGTTTGAGTGTACATGTACGGACTGCGCGAGCTGTCGACCGCTCTTGTCCGTCACGTGCACCACCCGCCCGCATGGTTTTTGTTTTGTCGACTGCTTGAATCAAACAGCCAAAAACCCGTGTTTGGGCTACCTAAGGTATTAATCGTTATTACTACTAAATACGATACAGCATTCTGGATCTACCGACAGACGAATATAATCCTTCTTCATTGATTTAAAGCATGTTCTTATCAGCGAATCAATTACAATTTGAATGGTAATTACAACATTATTTACAATTAAAATTAAATGACTAAGTAATACAAGGTTTTCTTGTTCCCACAATATTAATGTTCACATGTACTTATTAAATAAACTGGTTTCATATCAGGTAGTTAAATTCTATTAGGTACTTTTTTATCAACGTAGTTAGCATTGAGCATGCGTTGTTGGATCTTTCATAAGATTGTGTAATAATCTTGAATAAAATAGTTTATTGTTACGTTGATCTACAATAAGATTTATCTGTGTGTGTAACTTGATAAGATATTACAAAGATTTTGGATAATATGAAAAGTACGTAGATATATTATGTACTAGATCATCATCTTAGTCTTAGATACCTTAAAAATAGTTTTAACCCGTGATTAGAGTCGGGCATGAGAGGTTATATGTTATACACTGCCAAAAATAAAGACATTTTATAAAATTTTACGCACCTTAGATAAATAACCAGTATTATAAAAATTTTCACTGTTCTGGATGATAATACTTTATGATTATATCGCGAATGTTCTACTTTGAAATAAAATTACTTTGAACGGATTATACCATGATGATATTAGTTTTTATTTGTCGGTCATAAGGCTCGATGAATAGCCTTATAAAGCCGTTATGAATAGCTGTCGTAATAACCCTATTTCACGCGTCGTAGAGATCACAAATAGCCTTTGCCATAATATGCTTTTTTTTGTATTTATCTAGCTATAGCATCGATGTTCGAGTAGTAATTTGTTTTGCCATAATTCGAGACTTAGCATTTCAAAGTCCGGCTTTAATTAAAACATACACAAACTACTAAATCTATTTTGATAAAAAAAAATATAGGACGCCTCTGAGGTATAACCCTATCAATCAGAAAAATATGTTTCATATTCATCCACAATTACAGAGAATGTCACGTAACAAAGAAAAAACGTAATTAAATTGAAAATCCCCTCCGCCTTTTAAAATCTTTGTATCCTTTAAATTAGTTGAGTGCCTATAAAGTAAACTGGTCGGGTAATATAATTTAATGCAGCTGAACCCGGTGAGACGTTCAGCTGACCTCAACATAGGAAAAGGCCACTCACAATAATATCGAGAATAATAAAATATCAAATAATTTGACACGACCCGTTCAAACTTTCCGTCTAACCTACAGAACAGACATTGTCTAGTCTATTCACAGATGTTAATATTCACTAATAATAATATATTACCAATCATCGTCCGTACGTCATTCAATTTGATATTGTTCTCGAACCGCAGACGATGATATATCTATGTGTGTAGTTAAAAAGTATTTCCCATATAAAATTGTACTGTTAACAATATTAGTTGATTTTAACAAAATTTAATTCATTGAAAATAGTTTACGCGAGGATTATCAAGAATTTTCATGAATTATTCATGTTGTGATTTGGAAATGGTCTAGTCAAAAGGAATAGTAATGAGGATTAACGATTGATTTAATTCCCAAAAAACGTAACACAAAATTAAGGTAACCTAGATAGCTCTCTAAAATCCTTCATATTGATTATATTTATTTGACATTTTTTTATTTAGAAGAGATAGATACCGTTAGCCTAAGTGCATGCTTTGACTGAATACTTGATGTATTGCAAAGTACATACTACATAGGCGGACTATCATCATCAGCCGGAAGACGTCCACTGCTGAACAAAGGCCTCCCCCCTAAGGAGGCGGACTATATGCCTATAATATTATAATGAGTATCGGTTCATAATATGTCTTATAAACTAAACGAAAATTAAAGAAATTATTTATCTAAACTTGCCAAGCACAACATAGTTAATGTATCATTGTTATTAGCTTATTCTTCGCAAAAATCATTTAAAAACGTACCTTGTCCAACAACTTTGGAGGACACAAGATGTTAAACTAGCTCATAACCATAACCATTGACCATACTCTCTCTAAAACCGGTAGAGCTATTGTTTTTTATAGCTATAGAAAGCGGAACTAGCCTTCCTAAATATGGTGGTGGTCATCTAATCAGTCATATACGGAAATAGACTCATCTAGGCCCCTAAGAGACTGGATGGTTTACTAATTAATTAGATCGTATTAGTTTAGTGACCCTTCTTGACCCCAAATCCGTGTTATATAGGCTAGTCTTGTCAAAAGTATCTGTGTCTCAAGTAGGTAAACTTAAAAGTGTGTATTAGTAACTAAGAATTTTTATTATTATTATCATTATTAGGAGCGTGTAATGTCCCACTGCTGGGCACAAGTCTCCTCACTAAGAATTTTCATTTATAAAAACAAAAATGTATAATATAAGTACTTTTAACAGAATTCCGGTCACGGTGGCGAAAACGTGCTCTAACTAAAAGTTCATTGACAGATAATTTGTCTTCAAACCTCTGTATTTTAATACGACATGATGAAATAAATGACGAGCTGCAAAAAAAGGGTTAATGTACCAATACGCGGTTTAACCGCATTGCTGGCGGACAGGTTTACAGTTTACCCTCTAGGCTCAGGGGTGGTCTGCAAGATGGCGACCATGGAATTACTTTACACACAATAATTATAAATATATTAACAGTTAAGTACAAGTTGGACTTCAGAGAGTTAACAAATGTTTTATGTGTTGAATTTACGGTCTAAGGAGAAATTAAAGTAAGTAAATTTCAAGAAAAATAGCCAAATCTTTTTAACCCAATAATTTGCAAGCATTTAATTGGATGGTATTTTACTCTACAGACATGTTTTTTACACTTTAGACCTTATTTTCCGGATTCGTTATTTTAGTAATACCAAAATATCTCATTAAAATGAGAATTCAATATCAAACGGAAAATACCCAGCAAATAAATAGCAATAAAAATAGCATGAACACTGATTTACTTGATTGAGTTGTATAAGGCAATTAACTCGATGGTATGAATGGATATTCTTTAGGTATACAGAAGTAGGCTACATATTTTATTAGGTTCGATTTCTGTTACAAAATCTGTTACTATACTCTTGTCAGATCAATGTCAAAGACAAGCTGCAGTCAATCCGGTATTGTACAAGGAAAATATTTTGTTTACTCACGAGACATCGCTGTCATTGTAGAGGGATTAAATTTATAGATAACTGTAGAGTTAACTTTATTTAACGCAAAAAAAATAACATGGTTTTGAACGGCTAAGATCCTTCACCAAAAAGCGAGTGCGAATCAAAACATCAAATATTTTCAATCACTGCAATCCACGAGTTTACGACCAAACACTAGATTTTACCTTTCGTTTTCCATATTTATTTTTTGCACCAACACAATTCGAGTTTTATCACTGTTGTTTTAGAGTTTTATTTTCTTTGTCACTTGTTCACATTTTCAACGCGCTCAAAGACGTACGACCGGCGGAATAGCTGTTATCTTAAGAGCGTTTGTAAATACGATCTTAATAACAGAAGGATGGGTATAGTGGGGAGCTACGTGTATCATGAGTAGGGGGATATACGTACAGACAACACTAGCGGCAACACTTTGACGGCGCCGATTCTGTTTCTCACAAACTTCACTAAAGTTTATACGTTGCGATCTTTCAATGAATACTATTCAGCGTGAGGAAATGACCGCGACAAGTAAGAACTAAATGAGAAATGTGAAATTGCGGTTTAGTTCACGCATTTCTGTTTCTTAGTCAGTCCTTTTCTAATTGATTATAAGTATAAAAATACTGTTCAATAGTGAATTTAGTTCGTCGTTCACAGAATCAGTTGCATTGACTTTGAACTTTATTTCCTTGCACATAAAGAGTATTTTGTCACTTTATTGTTTAAGCAGCTGATGTTCGACGGTAAATTACGATTATGACCTTTATTAACTAGTCGTGTGGTCTCATGCAGGTCTAATAGTAAACTGGCATTCGATGTTGTTATAATGATGTCACTTAGGTTTTGCTTAGATCGCTAAAATTTAATATTTATTAGCTTACAATATGTTATTATTTATTTTTACCTTTTTAATGTAGGTATGTAGAGTGCTAGAGGTAGTTTTTATTTTGTTATATTGTATTTGTTTTCTATGGTTAAAATTGTTTGAACATGGGCCACTTATTTATGTACGTCGTGCAGAACAACATATACGAAACTAATCAACCGGTTTTATATTTATTTGTGATAGCTAGTTTTTGTTTTTTAAAGGTGTCATTACGATTGGTGCAGTAGAAAAGAAAAAGTTTAGTAATAAAAACTATTTGTAATCAGGTTATGAAATAATGTACTTTTATTAATTATCTCTCTACTAAATTAAAATCAGTGTAGTTGTGATCTCACGTTAGTTATTATCACAGTTCTTTTATGGTGTTAATAACTTAATTACACCATAATCCAAATATTTTTATGTCATGTAGTTTTCCATTCATATCTCACGATGAAGCTAACGATGAATTTAGAATAGGTTCAATTCAAGCTAACGATGAATTTAGAATAGGTTCAATTCTAGCTAACGATGAATTTAGAATAGGTTTTAGTCACTGTATTTAAGGGTGAGCATTTAAGGCCGTGGGACAAAACAGTTGTTTCATATTTTTATTATTGTCCCTGCGTAATTCATAGAAAATAGAATTTTTCCTAATTATAGAGGTAATTTCATGTATGACGAATGAACTGTCAAGTAACCCACAATACTTCTATGTTTAGTACTTTGACGTCAAAGTGAAGGTCAGTGGGAACGTCATGTTAAGTTAATCAATGGTTTATTACCTTGTCGTCACTACTGAAAAAGATAATTGAACTGAATGGGTCATACCTTTGAATTAACGTAGGTTTTTAAAAGAAGATCTATCTACAAGGTTTTAAAAAAATACTATAATTGAGTACCTAGTGATTTTATATGACTTTTTCGATGTGAATTGTTTTAACGTTGAAGATGCTGAAGGATAGGAAGTTTTCTGTAATTGTTATGTTTCCTTGCAAAAAACCGAATGAAATATGTAGAGCTGACTACCGACATGCACTAATTGGCCAAGTACTAAGGGACATGGTCGGAAAATGATCGGATTATTTTACACAAGATTGCGGGTTGTACCAATCTACCTGGGCTAATAAGTAATTTTCTGCTTTAAGAGCACATAGTACAAACACTGCCTTCTATGGTGCGCAATTACTTTTTACATTGTAAATGACAAAATGTAATCATTCATTTCTATATTTTTCCTCTTACGCTGAGATGAGATCATGGCTGCATCCAGTTTTTACCAGTGAGTAAGTATTTTAAGGTTAAATTCCTTGAATCAGCTAAGGAATATTTGTTATTAACTCCTTCCTTCAATCTTGTAAAAAAATAGGTATCGCTTGTAAATGATAAAATAATTTTGGTGTTAAAGAAAATAATAGGTTAACTATATTATTTATTTTATTTTATTATTAAATCAAATAGAACGGCCGAAGCCAATTATACTATTTAATCAAACACAACATAAAACAATCACTATTATAAAATTATTATATAGTTAATTAATTATATAGTTGCGAAGGTTATTTTCAGTTCGTCATTTGTTTTAACTAAAGCTCGTTTCATGAAATAAAACTGTTATCATAGATTCATTAATTTATTTTTACATTATTTTTACATAAAGTAGTAACTGAATGTCGATCTTGTATTTGCTGAGGGATCCACAATACAACAACCAAAATTTATTACTAAGTAGTTTTTTTTCATCTGAAGTCTAAAATCTGTAAGCCCTCCTACGCACTTGCAGTTAACCGCGGGGGCGGCTAACCGCGCGGTTCAGTTTTTATATGCAACCGCTTGGCGGTTAAGTGCGTACAATCACAAGCGGTTGCATATTAAACTGGAAATAGGGCTAAGACACGTCAGTTTTTCTTCGTACAAGGCTGGAAATTTTATTGCGTTGGGGTTGCTCTATAAACGACCAATAAACGAAGGAAAATATTAGAAAATGAAACATGAAAATGTTGTGATTAATAACGCAGAGAAACACAGGAAGAAACAAAACCGCTTTTCCAAAACCAGATTTACCTTAACATTTACATTTGATGCTAATGTAATGAGAGACCATGATAATACGACATCCGAATCATATACAAAAAACATGACATAACCAATAAGGGAAAACTAAACGGAAATGTATGTTCAGTATAATATTCAACTTTCCATATTCTTTGGTTTTTTGAGTAGTCTTTATACGGCTGGTACAGACTTAACCACAAATTATTTCACCATACTTGATACTGTATAAGCTAATAGTATGAATAAGTTCTGAGGTTTATGCGAATGTTAGACATTAAAATATATTTTACGGATTTTATCGCGGTTTGTATTTGAATTTTGGTTCTCGACGTTTCGACACCTTTGCAGGTATCATGGTCACGGCAGTCTGCCCGCGACAAATCCATAAAAGTAGTTTTATTTCAAAGTATAAATAAGTTCTTACTACTAACTAGGTTACCATCACGATTATAGTTAGACGCATTATACGGAATATCTGACAACCTTATGTCGGACGAGAAGCACGTATTTAAAAAATGTCACATAATATAAAATAGTAACAGGTTCTGTGACAAATCTGACACACGTGTGCTCGCAAGAGGCTCGTGTGCATATACTAAACATATACATAGACTGCTACTATCGCTAGTTTCCCCTTGTGCCAAGCGAGGGCAGTTTTTAGTCTTTATCTAGTACACTCGTTTACTGATTTAAGTTAATTTTCGCGCCACGAGAAACTTATATACGAAAATATCGATGATTTTTGTTAGGACAATATTAGTGTTTTAGATATATTTTTTAAAACGGCAAGCTCCATCTTAATTCACGACAAAAGTAGTTCATACTAGTGCTCATGGTTCAAACTCTGATAGGCTCACTCTATAGTTTCTTAGGTATACTAGCTCGTGTGTGAATTCTAGGGTTAAACAACTGTCATGTATCACGATTATTACAAGTATTATGTAACATGTTGTAGGAATTGATAACAATAACACGATAAAAGCGTTGAAGGTAAAGATGTCTGTCGTTTGTTAAAGAAAATGCGCGATATTAGGAACATTTTCACGGTAAAAAATCTGCCCATATTTGCAGAGATAAGAGGTAAACTGCCATTTTCGAGAAAGGTCACGAAACGACTTGTAACGTCATTAGAATGGGAGCATGAAGTTTTAGGGAACCGTACGAAAAGGTTATTGCGGAACCCTTATTATGGTGGCTGTTTAGTTTTCATTTGTCCTAATTTTGGTAAATGTTATTTTAGAAAATTATGAAGTGGTAAGTTTGGAGTGTCATTTGTATCTAAAGTTCTAGTTTATAGTGAAACCAAATGACAAAGCGTATCAAATAGAAATAAGTTGATTTTTTCAACTGTGTTCGAATTTGGTTATGTTTTTCATTAGTTTTAAGGGTTTCGTATCTGAAACGACTCTTATAGGACTAGTTTTTTTGTAAATTTTTATATGGGTTTGTGTAAAAATCTTTGTTTTTATTTCCTTTGGTTCATCTCGGCTTTTTAAACTACCGTATGGGTAAATTATTTTATACCTATTTTCTTATGTTATTATGAACATGTTATTAATTATCTACTTGTTTTTATGAACACAACTATTAAAAATATTAATATGGAAAACTAAATACGAGGTTACTGAACTGTTTTTTATAAGGAATAAAACCACAAAGTATTAAATGAGGGTCAATATTTACTCCCTCAGAACGTTTTGAGTTTTATGTCCTTATTCTTTAGAATTAATTTTGAGTAAATATTTTGAAGGTTTTCAACGGCGATTTACTTATTGCTAATTAAGTAAGATCTGATTGTTATTTTTCAATTCACATTTTTCAATTTAGGTTTTAATTTGTTTCAATTTTAATTTATTTAATATTATTGCTTATTTGATAACTCAATGGTAAAACATTTTGTCACATTTTTTGGCTGGCTTTTGTCGTTAAAGGTCAGTCAACTTTACCATAATTATGATTGTATTAACGATTCTTTAATGAAAAATCTTATAACGTGGGAATGTTTCCACCCCCGCAAATCGTTTATTATTATAGCTGGGAAAAGTTATTAGACACTAAATTGAATTCTGATTCATATTGTTCCTTCAATCTATATTTTACTCTATATTTAAATCTGTATTTACTTAAAATTTCACGAAACTAAGTCAATAACCTGTATACCGTATTTCAGGAATAATTTGAAACTAGTTCTATACAGCCAGGATCATAATATAGTTATCTTTATATATATAATTCTTCTGTGAGTGTATGTCACTGAACTTCTCTCAAACGACTGGACCGATTTTGATGAAATTTTTTGTGTGTGTTCAAGGGGATCTGGGAATGGTTTAGATTCACAATTTTGTCCGCTGGACAATGTTTTTTTAATTAATTTTTAATTTATTAGTAGTTGTTGATTTTGGAATGTTTTACATTGGATCCGACAGACGGCGCTACCATCGCAGTGTCAAATTTTAAATAATATTCGAATTTTAATTTTAGTCTGTCCCGACAGTTAGCGCTGCGATCAAATTAAAAAAAGGTTTGGTATCATTGTGCTATTGTAGACCATGTAGCCAGGACAACGTCTGTCGGGTCCGCTAGTGTCATTATAAAATGAAAAACAAAAACGCATTGATTATGAAATGATGATGACACAAGATTTGTCTCAATGACTTGTAAGATCATGATGATGTTCTTTATGTATAAATAGGAAACAATTTCTAATCTTATCAGATAAAAGCAAAAGTACATTAAATATTTAAATATCCATATCTTATTTGTTAACAAATCCTAAAAAAGATGTAATTTTATAAATAACTCGTTGTGATAAGTATACACTAGTAATATGTGTCAGTAACAATCGTCTCATTTTTCAAATATTTCGTTTTTCTTGCACCGTTTTGAGCCACAGCAATCGCCATAACCTTAAAACAATAATAATGCTAGCCTATAACCATCCCATTGCTAAGCACATAGCAATGTAAGTGTTCCTCACGTCCCTCGTTTTCTGATTTATCTTCAACAAATGACGTACACACGTCTATTTTCGAAACAGGCTGACGTTTTGTTTAGAGAAAAGGAACGAGCATTGACGACCAGGCTTGATCAGTGCGGATTTTCAAGCTGGTGCCTTAAATTTTGAATAAAAAAAACAAATACCTAAGTTACTATATGAAAGAGCGTTTCATTTGAAACTGCCAGGGATAGCTACAGCTACATTTGTTCGATAGTTGTCAGATCAAACACCAACTTCAGTTCAAACAGCAAACGTAACATTTGATCGTGTGAGAACGATATGTAATAGTATACTCAAACAATAACGAGTTCAATAGCTGTAATCAAATTTATATAACGCTAGGTTTCTATTAGTTTAGGATTCCATGGAACTCTATTAATAATTCCAGCCGATAGATGTTCCACTGCTGGGCACGGACCTCTTTGTATATAGTGAAGGCACGAGCATTGATCACCACGCTTGCTCAATTGCGGATTTGCGGAGCGCTATTGAGGTTATTTAATCGTCCGCCCTACTTTGTTTTTTTTTGAGGAGTTATAGTTTTAATTTGCAATTTTTTGGGAGTTTGATGTACTAAGCGTACCCAGGCACTTTAGTATATGGACCTAAAATTATTAATTTTAATACGACTTTTTCTTTTCTCGGCCATTACGCGACGTATCAACTTCGTTTCTAGTTCCATTATATTATTATTCGAGAAAACAAGTTGAAATATAGAATTATTTTATTCATATATTGTTTAATTTACATAAATGTATAGAATAGTTAAAATATAGCATTCTAAACGAAACTTAGAAAACAGCTTATTTAACTCTTTTCGTCACAAATTTTCAGCAATTTGTCTTATTCAAATGTGCGTCAGCAGTGCAAGGTAGCAAAAATAAAAACACAACGTAATGCTAATGTCTATTTTGGTTTACCAAAATTTTCATTTACATTTCTGTCTCGTCAGCAGAAATAGTAATCACGAATGCAAGTAGAAGATTTTCTTTTTAGTGCTAATCACATTTACACCTTCCATTTATCCTTGTCTTATTTAACAAAATAAATAGACGAAGTAATTTTCTTTTTAAGTACTAAAAACATTGAAAATAAAATCGTACGTGCTGAAAAGTTCGGTCTTAGGTGCTAGAACAAAATAAACGATTTTTCATTAAGAATATTGTGTTTTTTTTCTTGTAGGGTTTTTAACATAAGACAGTAAAATAAACTTGTTATAATATGATCTAAGTGTTAGTGTGTATTACCTTATTTCTATTGAAGTTCTTATTTCATTTTGTTTTTGCTTTTTTTGGAAAAGTTTATATCATGAAATTGTTTTACTGTAACTTGATTAATTAATATAAAAAATGTCTTCATTTTTATGTTTTTTTTACTATATTGTGTGATTAATCCAAATCATTACTGGTGGCTTGGTGCCTTCACCCGATATATTTAGTTTACCTCAGTTTGCTAGATATTCATTGTACCTGAATATTACCGTTTAATTGACACAGCGGCATTCACGCCAGTCGATATTAACTGCAACATACGGAGGCTGTAGTTTCCTGGAATGTCTAATAAGCAAGAAGAATCTGTTTGAATAGGAGCTGTAATGACATGTGATAACGTCAGACATTCATTTGAGTTATTTATATGTAAGTATTTGGGACGGATCGTCAAGCTTTGTTACTTATGACTCGAACTATTTTCGTGAATTTTGATAAGCCCTTTTGAGTATTAAAGTCGCTGTGAAAAATACCTCCACTTTACTGATTTTTGCATTTTGAACGGATTTTTGGTAGAGATCTTTGCAGTTAGCCTGAGCGCAGGCTTTGACTGCTTCACCGGACTTCATTTTGAACGGATAGTTCAGCGTAGTGGCAGGTACTCAACAAGTAAATAACATTACAAATAATCAACCCAAAACAAAGAAAAAAGACGTGACCCGTTTGTAAGAGAATAGTTTTCAGTTTATTTTATTTGTGCGTTTATTTTATAACGTTCAGGGGGTGGATCTACCAGTTATCTGTCCGACAGTTGGCTAGATCCACCACGGGTACGCGACCCCGGACTGCCCTAGCTGTTACTGTCACATTCATTGTACCTCCGTGATGGTAGCATCCTATAACCCGTCCTACCTTGTTACCCTTTCCAACATATCCTTTCCCAAATCCTTATCCCGCAGGAACGCAACGGATAATTACAAAAATAATTTAATTATCCAAAATGGCGGCGATGTGGTTCGCCACCCATCACGTCTCGTTCCTCGCGGGGGCGAAAAGTGGGCCACGGAGAGCCGCCTCGCTGCGTTGAATGCAAGAGGAGGAATGGATGGTAAGGTGGATGAAGTGTGTCAGATGATGGATGTCGAGTCGAAAATAAAGAATGGTATGCTGAGATGGTTTGGCTATGTCGAGAGAATGAATAAAAGAACGATTGACGAAAAAGTGTATAAGGTGAGTGTGAATGAGAAAAGGCCACATCAAGAGCATACCATAAACCGAACAGCATGTATGCAGGGAATAATGAAAGTGGACAAAGCGAAACAAGTGTGTAAGGATCGTAGCAAGTGGAAAGAAGTGGTCTCTGCCTACCCCTACAAGGGAAAGAGGCGTGATTATATGTATGTATGTATTTATTTGTGCTATTAAAGTATTCTTAGACCTAAAATGTATTTAGGTAAAAATTGAATGCGACTAAAACCTGATAGTATCATAACTACCTACCTGGTGATGAAAATAAAACAAGAATCTACTCTCCCATTTTGTATTAATTGAAGTAGAAAATGCAAACAAAAGTTCCTCAACCGCGAATTTTAGTAGAAAATAGAACGTTATACTATTTTGTTCTAACTAAATTTAATAGTTTTTAGAACAGTGTTGCACATAATTGTAGGTATTTCAAAGACTTTTTAGTCTAAGTTTGAGAGACTACTAAATACTTTCTCGAAAATATATTAAGTACGAATCTTTCATTATAATAAATTCTTACAAGAAATACGAATGTGTCGAGTGAAAACTAGATCTATTGAGGTCGTTCGATGTGATTTATTTTTTCTATCCTACCTTTATCAGAGGAATTTTCTTACACTAGGCGAGTGTGACATACTGACATAATATATTATTTTCTAGTGTCATGAACTCATGATCAATGTAATTTGTTTGGTCCAGTGGGTAGCCTAATGAGCATGCCTAATAGCATAATAGGATAAAATAATTCTGATATCGCCGATCCGATATTTCAAGTAAATATGTTAGAATTAATTACACGGTCTAAATATAAGATCAACATAGTTTAGATGGTTGGGGTGGGGTTTCAGTGCGAGCGTTGCTTGCAATACTGTTATTTATGATGCAGTTAGTACTTACTACTAGATGCATAAAAGACAATTACGGCCTTGAACTCTTTTTTTTTTTTAATTGACAGCCTATTCTAAAAGTAATTCCTAAAAATGTTGGAAACCGCTTTTAAATGCCATTTCGTTTGATAAGTCACGTACTAAGACTTGTAACATACAGAAGTGACAAGTCAAAATACGAGGAATGTACGGGCAGCTGATCGATAGTTTTAGCTTCGTTAAAAGGCATGGAATTTACAAATGGTCTAAGTGCCAAAACTTATTTCGGTTCTTTCCACCTTTGATATGGAATGTCTGTATAACAACATAGCTCCTATAAAATTTTAAATTAAAATATGCGGTTTTTTTGTACTTAGCCCCCTTGTAAATGCCATGCCGCATTATTGTAGAAATGTCACTTGTCTACATCTAGCCAAGTGACATGATTTTTACATGTTTTCACAATCTCTCTAGAATAATCGCTTCCATTAGCACCACAAACTTCACGATTATTAAGCCAACATCTCTATTCCAGTTGAGTTGTTGTTTAAAAACTAGAATCGAATACGTTTAGCTATTTGCCAACCAAACTTCGTTCATGAGTGTAGATTTATCCAGTTGTTAAAGTGGTTTAGCTTAATTAAATAGAACTGCGAGAATAGTTTAAAACTTTTGTAGTTTCTATGATAGTTTTAGATTCAAAAGTTATTTTATTTCTAGCTATACGTTTGTGTTAGTATCTAGCTGTTTGTTTCACCGATGTTTGCTAGTAGCTTAGGTCTGGTTTCATCCCACATTATAAAGACATGCAAATGATTTTCTTCTGAATAGCTCTACAATAAAAAACGACTTCAATATGGGTCTTGCATTTTTTTCTTATGGATCCCACTATCAAAATGAAGGAGTACCAGCTTTCAAATAAAAAAAAGAATCATCAAAATCGGTTCAACCAGTCAAAAGTTTTGTGGTAAGCAACATAAGACAATATAGTCAAATCGAGGACCTCCTCCTCTTTTGAAGTCGGTTAAAAAGACTTCAAAAAGCCGGCTTTTCTTATTTTGTTTCCAGAAATCGTAGTCCTTTGCAAATCTTAAGTTAAATATTTAGCTTTCATCAATTAAGTTTCGTAATTATTTTCTGTATTTAATTGTTTACAAAACATTCCAGTCTGTAATAGTTCCGTTTGAAGTTTGGAGAATTCTAAAATGAAGAGAACCTAATAGAATATTAAGATTTTAGTCACGTCTAGGTCTTACAGAGGTCTGGAGTATTTCTAGGAATTTATTGAAGCTAATGAAAGCCCTTATTTACATAGAAATAGGCGTGATCACTAACATAATTAGTTTAGAATCTAACTTACTTTGTTCTTCTTGGCAAACTTCGTAAGTAATTATGTCGTGCACATATGAGTAATAAATAATAATAATAATATTCCGGGACAACTTACACACGGTCATCTGATCCCAAGCTAAGCAGAGCTTGTGTTATGGTAACCAGAGAACTGATAAACATACTTATATATTTCTAAATACATACATATTATAGATAAATTACACCCAGACGCAGAACAAAATGATCGTGTTTATCATACAAACATTTGTCCTGAGTGGGAATCGAACCCACGACCTCCACAAGTGTAAGTAGTTAGTTGAAAATTTTGGACTAATTTCGATTTTGTGAATTTAATTAATTTCTGAACAATTGATTTAAACATTAGTTTTTTTTTTGTATTATTTATGACAAGCACTTGACAGCGTTCAATAGATTTTAGTAGATACTTCACCTATTGTTACCTAGTTCGTTCTAAAAAGGGGACACTTTACTTCTTTTTGCTAATTGATTTGAGAAGTTGTGAAGAAAAAAAAACTATGTTCTATCGTAACCCAACTTGTGTAATGCCTCCCTTTCCTACTTCCGTGATAATAATCGAAAGAACTGATCATTTAAAAATGATCATTAATTGAATTTCGCATGCTCGAATAGACACAGCGTCACACGGATCTGTATCCTATGACCAAAACAATAAAGTATAATTTCCACTAACTTACAATTTTAACTACCGTTTCGTCTAGCAAATGTTGAACAAGGCAAATGCTTTGCTCATTGAATTAACAGCGAGAAACAAAAGAAATCGACGGCACGGATCATTAACTACGTACATAAATCATAAAAAAAGGAAATAACTTCAATTTGACGTTTACGGGTTTATTTGAGTGATTGTTGCAATCTCAGAGTCCAAAATGGTAATTTCGATTAATCGTAATTATGGATACAGTAGCTGTGCTTTTCACTCGCCTACCTTTGCGATGAAAGTGAATAAAGTAAACAGCCGGTAACCTTCCTCGAGAATTGAGCTATCATAGATTTTAGTAGAAATAAAATGAGACCAAATTTTATGGCTTTATTTCATTTTAATGTAAATAATTCATAATTTTCCTCTCCTATTATACGATTTATTTTATTTTCCTAATATGAATTATGTTGCTTATGCTAAATGATACTTTATTTACTTACAAGTGTAAGTAAATAAAACTTATTTAAAGCTCCATTTTTTCCAAATTTTTATTTAACTACCCTGTTTAAGTATTATTTTACTTGTTCTCACTGTTTTGTCACTTGAAAACAGAAAATAAATAAATACAAATATCATTAAATTCATCATCATTTTATTATCAAATTAAATAAACACGGTTAACATCAATTTTATCAGATATCCAATAATCCAGTTATAGTAAACAATTTGTAATTGAAACAGTTATTAAATGTGCTTATAATCTATGTAACATAATTATTTATTAATTAACATTTATTCTTAGTGAACAACCCTTTCTATAAGTTTAATAAATTAAGTCTGCTTAAAGGTTTTTTATTTCTGCTTTTTTAATGCACCACCAAGTTCCAAATTCGTTGGCAGAATTAAAATATAAGTTCTATTTTTCTACTATGATAATAATAATATATATTATTTAAGAAGATTTAAGTTTCATATTATTACATTAAACATAAATGTAAACGTTCCGTCTCTATTTGGTGCAGCCTTTGTCTTGCAGGAAATCAAAATTTGAAGTTTACATTCCGTAACATCATTTAGTCGTTTTGGAATAATATTAAAAATATAACGTTCAAAGCGACTTAATATAAAATATTGTTTAATAGTTCATACCCTTAAGTGTCCTTACAATGGTTATTTTGCAGTAGAACTACGACTAAAAAACAGCAAAATAAATATTCTTCCCTTCACACTATTTTAAAAGCATCCTTAATTTATAAAATCTACATAATCTTTATCCAGTAGACATTGTTCAGTCTTCAAAAAAAAGGTGAAATAGTATCGTTAAAAACTTATTTTTAGAATATTCAAATTGTTCTTGAACAAATCGGTTATATTTAAAAAATCATATTATTATTTACAGTTCAAATATTTACAGTTATAAAAATAGTTCACGCGTAAAATATAGAGTATCACAAACTTTCGATAACTTATGCTATATTTACATCCCAGTTTTGTTTTTATTTAAATAGTTATTAGTAATTCATCGTATGGCATATCACACCCTTTTGGAATCGTAAAATCGAAATCTTTGCTCAAGATAAAGACTCATACAAGAAGCATGTCCTAACAAGATTTTTTAATTTTTTTAATTTTTTTAATTTAGTTTTTTTAATCAGTTTTAAAAAGTTTAATTTAAAACAATGATACACAATCATTTGACGAATTAGCAAGATTATAAGTAGTCACAAAATGTAGTTATAAATAAATAAAATAAAAACAAATGGTCATCGAAAAACCGTGTAACGTAATCACCCCTATCGGAATTTTATGTACGTTATTAGAAAAAGAAATAGTTTTCTATCCCATTGATCTAGAGAAGTCTGCATACCAGTCTTTTTAATAAAGTACCCTCCCAATTATCCTCCCGTATTGAAATTTGTACATAATTTAAGTTGAAGTTCGGATGATATTGAACAATTTAGGTATGTTTTAAGCTTAAAACTGATAAAAACGAACCATTTCCAAGTCTTGCAGCCAACTTTGATAGATATTGTATAAATTACGTACATAATATTATTTACAATTTAGTGATACCCAAGTTTAAATAAGTCATTATATACAATTTCTAATTAAAGCACATTTCAAAATCTTCTTAAGAATTCACAACACGCGATAATTTGAGACCGCATGACTGCCTATTGGCAGATATCTTAGGATTAATCGCGGAATATTAATTACATGTCAGTAGAACACCGATAAGTCTTTCACAAAGTTTATTTACGTTATAATTGTTCTATCAATTTAGATCGTCCTGTTAAACGATAGACAAAAGAAATGTCAAAGTTTTGAAAGTCAAAATAGTTTACAAAGCACTGCAGTTCAAAAGGTCATCACTACACTGTCACTCACAATTGAAACTCGACCCTGTGTGGATTGTTTAAAGTGCACACTCGCATATGACGGCCACTTTGACGTCTTTTACTCATAAAGAGGCTGAGTTGGTCCACTGGACTTTGACAGACCCGTTCTCGCCCACGTGATGCGGTACAGGAACTGGCTTCCTTCTTCGCCGGTTTCGATGACCTGCGAATTAAAAATATAATATAACTCTTTGCCTGAAATATATTTCAAAACCATTTTGGAGGCAGAAGGAAGAAAGAGCGGCTTTAAAAAAAAATAGGACTAAATTAGCGTTTGTTTATTTTTTCCTTTTTTTATCGAAACTGAAGTACCATACTTTAATTCATTTAAATAAATGATTAAATGTATGCATTGAAACTGGAAATATATCAAACCAAACTACGTAGATTTTGCAAAATATGTCGACCTACTTTTAGTAAGACCTCGACTTATTTCACAAGGGATTTTTCAGCATCTTTTAAGAGTTCATATTTTAAGTCTGCTCTTAAAGTTTGTCTGTCAATGTGAGTGCACTTAGATTTATTTGATATTTCTTCGCTTTTCAATTTTATTTCGAAAATGAAATGATGAATTAAAATTAAAGCTAAAAAAGTTTTATGACTTTTTCAAGCAAGGGATTAAAAAATTCTTCTGAACAGCAAAGTCTGACTTATCATAGATAAAAAAATAGTTTTAGACACGATTAATATCTACAAGGTTCAACACCCTTTAGAACCTAACTAAAATGACACAAATTAAATAATACAATACAATACAAAATCAAAATCAAATTTCTTCAAATTATGTCGAATCATAATGGTATTTGATTCAATCGTATTCAATCAGAACGAATTCAATTACTTGCTATACTTGCAATCAGTTAGAACTATAGTAATTTCCATTCAAGAAATGAATACTACGCTAATGCTCTTTCATCCTCAAGGTTCTCATACAATTCTAGGAAATGCACGCATTTATATACCATAAATTCCTTTTGAATATAGTATAAGAGCATTTCAATAGACATCAAACAAGATGAAATAAAATGCGACGATGCAATCGTTCATAAATCTAGCTTTAAAAGAAAAAGCTGCGTTGGTAGCACTGACGTCAAAACATTCTATTTTGGATATAGAAGATCGTTTTGAGAGGCATCAATTAGACCCAATTTTTTCTCTGAAGAAACAAATTGTCGTACGTTTGTTGGTATGGTATTTTTTCGGATATCAAAGACTTTGTGCCTTGTTAAATTAACGAACTCTTACATTTTATTTCAAAAGGAAAAGTGAAAGAGTGCTCTTCATGTTTTTGGACCTTTTGTATACAACTCTTGTTCGTACTTTGTTGTTTTGATTGTTTTACTTAATTTGGAGAAGATGAAACATCAACACTTTAAACTAATAAGTCATCTGCTTTAACAAACATTTGGTTTAGTATTCACCCTGAAGTAAGGTGGGTATATCATCCTGTTATTCAACGGTATAGAACTAATAATCTTGATACATGATACACAGGTTGTTATCCAAAGGGTATATCTATCGGAAAGGGGTGAAGAGTACATCTGCCATAGAGTCAGATTTCAAAATTTCAGCTTAAAATGAGTTAATTACCCATATACCTTTTGGGTAACACCATGAATATACTTATTTATGAAGTACCTGTGTGATGGGTCGCGCGACAACGGGCGCGGGCAGCGCGGGGTGCGAGCTGCTTCCCAATGCAGTGCTTTGTGAACCGCTGCTAAACACAATCCTCCCCTTCCAGTCCATCCAGCTCTGGAACAAAACCTCCATGTTAAAGTGATACTTCTGCTAGAGCTATATTAAAATTATCTTCTTACTACCATTTAATATATAAGTCATCAGCTAATTAAAATTAAGGGGAAATACATAGCATACCAAAATATTTATGTCACCATCCTGTTTGGCTCTTCCGTAATTGGGTAATTAGTAATTACCATTCTTTATATCGCTGTTGTGTTTATACTCTAGGCATTACTGTCCTAGAGTCTAAAGGTATCAATAGCAGAAAGCCTGGCCGTAGGCGAAATAGCATAGCCAGTACGTTAGAGTCTTTCGTAACGCAGCATATCTACAAATCAGGTATTTACTGAAATTCTGTATAACTATTTGGTTATTAAAGAATCTGGTATCGATAATGAAATTAAATTATACCACAATTGGTTTAATCAAATTTAATAAACCTATCTTAAGCATTGGAACCAGTCCAAATGTACACCGGAATTTATGCACAAGAGTGGTTACATAAATCGCGAAATATACTCTGCATCCACATGTGGCTGCCATGCTTCCTTCATGATTTATGTTGTTTCCAAGTCGGAAATTAAAAACCAGAACATTCGTTAAAAGTGCATCCATACACAGACGTAAAAATTCCAAGACCAACCAATAAGACAGAATTCATAAAACAATCAGAGTCATTACGATTTCCAAAATTTATTAAAAGAGCACTGGCTTAACCAAAAAAAAACTATTTTATCTTAGCACATTTGTTACTAAGAATTTGAAAAGTTAACTTGATAAATATTAATAACAAAGTCTCAAGAGAAATTAAAATTTAACCATCATCTTCAAAACCAATTCGAGTACCTTGCAGGTCTAATAAAACAGAGCCTTACGGAGTTATATCTTCATATTTAATTAATTAAAAACCTTTGCTGGCTTTAAATAAATAATTTTACGAAACTAATGAAGTGTCATTATATGCACCACGATAAGGCCATATAATGTGGAAGGCCATTGACTGGCTGATATAGTTCAGTAAATTTAATATAACCAGTATCTAATTTCTAAAAATTTATACATTGAAATTAAGATAGACCACTAGCTTTAACAAAGTATCAAACGAAATTGATGCAAAGCGTTGTTTGTACCTTTTTCATCGGAAAGAGAAATTAATTGTAAAAGGAGGTTCAAAATATAAAAAATAAATACTGTAGAACATACGATACTTATTTACTAACATCACTTTTATATACCTATCATGAAAATTAAACAGCAATTTTCTGAAAGATTTTTCACTCTATTGGTAAGATGGTGAAACTTAACTAACACTGAAGTACCACTTCATGTCTGACAATATTTTATTTTACACTTTATATCAGCCCATTTTCAGTTCCGCTAAATCTGCCAGTGTATATTTTGATATTCCCTCTTGATCTCAAACAAAAAGCCTGCATAGAATGTATTCCAATCAAACAATACCCTCACGTATCAGAATTTCAAATTGGCAATTCTAAAAATATTTGTTGATTTGTTATAGTAAACAAAACTTTTTTGAGATAGTTCTTCACTTCAATGTTGTTAGCTAATATTAGATTCGAACTTTAATTGATACTTGGGAAAATACTTCGAATTTTTTATTTGACACTTTATAAACATCTTTTGTGTTCGTTTACGCATAAAGCATATAAAGCATCCATGAATCCATAGGACTAAGGATGCCTAAAAAAATAGTTTCTTTGCAAGCTTTCGAAACCCTACAAATTATTCGTAATTCCATGTAACAATGAATTGATTCAGCTTTTCATTGAATAATAATAATTTTCTAGAATACACACTTAATAAACACTAAGTGCCACTTAAAGTGTAATAATATACAGTTTGCGCATATTAATATTAATTGATTGACAGCACAAATTAATTGGTTCAAGTGACTCTAATAGCGTATATGTTCGAAAATAATTGATTTATGATTTGTGGTCGATACAGCGAACTAATGTTTAAAATATGATTTTGTTTTAATTTGGCCTTTTTAGAAGTCTTAACCATAGCATAGCATGTGTGTAAGTTTTGTAAATAAGGCATAAATTCAAGGAATAAGTATGGAGTATACCAAGGCAGTATTTTAGCGCCTTTACTATAAGTGTTTCATAAGATTAAAATTTTGGTGGATGTAATTATATTATGGAAACAACAAGAACTTATTTTGTTGTTAACATATTTAAATGTTATAAACGTGATTTAAAAACGAAAAGATCATGTTTTAAAAACAGTTTCAAAAGAAACAAGTAACACAACTTTTAATGCAAACATGAACATCTATTATGTAGTGAAGAGAACAACAAGCAAAAAGCACTTAAATTAAAAAGAAATACATGATACTCTAAGCTTTAACTACAAGTTATAAAAGTATACAGTTAACAAAACTTTTCACTTTCTGCATCCATTTTGTTTTAGTTTACAACTGGATCTAAACACTCTGGAAGTTCGTGCGTTGGTTAGTTCGTCCATGTTTCAATGTTTGACTATAGAGAAGCATTTTAAGTGCACTTAGCAATACGCAAACATTTATGCATGTGGCTCACACATAGAATTTAAATGTGCGAAAACTTTGCTTCGGAAATCCTCCTCGTCGTTTTGACCTAATTGACCATTTTTTGTATGTTGTGTGCATTTATTTCTAGCTCTACTGATAAATATAATAATTAATCTACAAAAAGTTTATTTATAAAGTAATTTTGAGGGTTGTTTTCAGAAGGTAATGTTTTACCAAAATAGTACCTTAAAAGTTGAGTAATTGGGTTGAATGCTTAGAACAGGAAAACAAAGAAAAAGCTTTTACGATAAGGGGCTCAAGCGAACGTCAGTTAATGAGACTCCGACAAGGTCCAGTCAGGAACATTTTAACAGCTTTTCCTGAGTTTCCCACCACTTTTCCGTGAAGGAAAATTGGGGATAATACATATTCTAGGGGAAATACAATATAAGATTGAGAATATTCAATCTTCAAGTTACAACAAATGAAGCATCAGGATAAATTGTTCATGCTTGCAGACTTACATAAAAAGAAAAGTGTAAGAATTTTGTTAATCAAATCTATAATTCCAGCGATTAGCAGAACAGGCTAACTAACAACCTTTTTCCGTTATTATGTATTATATAATACATAGCTTAGAAGTATAAATCGATATGATTTAAACCGATTACTTAAGAAAATAGTCGGCTGTTAGTACAAAAAAATGTGGAAAATACAATTAGGTCGCACGAGATGTATGCAACCATTGTCAAGTTGAAGCTAAGAACTTCCAAAGCTCCTGTTTCATTAACGGGCGTCAGGAAGTGAAACTTGTTAATTAATTAATGGATGCTGAAAGTTACTTTTGAGCAACTTTATCTTTGTGAGGAGGAGAATACGTTTGCCTTTACTTGAAGATTTCGTAGTCCTGATTTTCGAACAGTTTTAAGAAAGTAATTGAAACTTGGTCTCTGATGTCCTCTAAAAAAAATGTATTTGCGTATTGATAATTTCACATGATCATCTAAAAAGTTTTCTGTTTTGTGTAATTATAATCAAGTTTAAATTATCTTTTTGTCCCTTTTTGAGCTACAAAAGATTGTTTATCTAAAATCAATCAAGGTACCTACTTTTTATTCAAATAATAGTATTAAAATTAATACTAAGGTACATAAAATCTTAACACACACAGCCTTCGTTACATGTGTGCTTGAACTAGGTAATCCTGTATTTCAGGCGTACTACCTTCACTGTGTTTGGTTTCCGCAACTTAGTCCCCGATTTAAACCATTGTACTTTTCTTATGTTCGCATTCATATTTCAAAATTAACCATATTTTTTGACATAACTTTTATAATATTATTTTATGGTATTGAAGTTGTTTGATCAAATTTTGCAATACCATGGCTTACAAATAGATTTTCCGTGTATGCCATTTCTTCAAACATTAAAATAGAAGATTGTTCTCAAGTGGTTTAAGCAATCGGTGTGCAATAAACTAGTATTTGCATTCCGTGTGGCGTTGCGTGGGAGTATTCCAATTACAATGGTTGAACACGTGCAGGTGCTATTTATTTTAAGATGCACTGTACTGTTACTGTATGTGACCTGATATCATCTTTTTATCAGATCATTTTCCGAATGCCTCCAATTTACTTCTATCAATATCTTCACATACATAGTCCAAAACAGTATTCTACGCGCCTATTTATAGACTTACCATAGTTATAACAATAATGTAGGACTAAATAACAATAATGTCATTGGAATAACAAAATTACAATAATATAGAAATAAAATTATTTCAGATTTTTTTTAGACTAATGTAGCCTGAAACCAGATATATATTATTTACCTGTGCGTCCAGTGTGGCTGCCGCGAATGACGCAGGCGGTGGCATCCTGGCTGGAGCTCACTGGCGGAGGAGTAGCCTGCTTGCACTCCAACTTCTCAGGAAAACAGAGTCTGGAACAATAAGAACAGCTTAATGCTAAGTGCTTGAAAAGTTTTTTAATATTTAACATCAAATATTTTTCGTGAAACAGTTCGGTGACATGACACTTCATTGACATTTATTGAATGCTTAAAATGACTACTACTTCTTATTATTAAAACAAATTCTTAATTACCATAAGAAAATATTCTAGCATTATATTGCATATATAATGCTTTTGCTGTGTTAAGTCTATCAAACTTCGGGAATTACCATGGTAATTCCCGAGACACTACATCATATTAGAATGCAGACCTTTCACTAACTACTTAAATGGATACTTATACTAGGTACAATAATAATGAACGATAATTATTGTTTTTTAGAATTTTATATATTGAGGAGCCTGTAACATTTATTCTGCTAACTGATGTACTCAAAAGCGCTAATCACCAACTCTCAGACTTATGGGAATTGGGTTACTTATGTCGATTCATGGGATTCCTTTAACTTGATTTATTAAGTCAAGTCTCAGAAGGCTGATTGTTTGCTAACTGAAATCGATGATAATTCAACCCTTTAATTTACCGTTAATGTTTCTTAGTAGGGCAATAATAATAGAAATGTAATAGTAATTGAATGTGTTGTACATCGTCACGCAATTCGGAAAAAAAATTGAACCTTAGTTCACAACCTGAAGAAATAAATATAGGATCGTTTTTACTTATTTGAATATTCCCGTAGGATGATTCAGTATTTTCTTTAATCGGCAAGGCAGCTAGCTAAAGCGAGTATGATGACAAGAACCATTTTTAGTGTATTTGTGTGACCTTTTATCGTAAGTATTGAATTTACTTTTTGTGTAAATAATATATATTTTTTTCCAAAACAAGTGGTAGGCGAGTTATGAGCAGATTCACGGCTTCTTGGTTTTTATACAGTCAGTGAATTCTTTATGATTTCAGGTGAAGAAAATCTTAGCACAAATATTTACTTGGACGCACTTCTAAAACTTCTTATTAAGTTCCGTTTGTTGTCTTTCAAAAATAAGAAATATAATTCATATTATAACCATAATATGAATTATATTTCTTTTTCTTTTTGTTTTGATGCCCTACATGACTTGCAATGTACCTCACTGAAATAAGGAAGATGTAAATTTTTCCACACAAAAAATATAATAATTAAAAACAGCGCAGAAAACTTTTCAAATATATTAATTTTAGAGACAAAAGAATGAGCTGTATTTGTTATTCAAATATTTTTACCCTTTTGAAACTGTTAAAATACAGCTTAGTAATAGTATATTTGCAAAGAAAAGGAAAATTTTAATTTATGATTGTTTTTGTTTAAACCTTTTTAATTCGGACTGGGCTGGACCATGCCGAATAATATTATATTTTCGGATAAAATTACAAGGTTATTATGATATGTAAGAAACTAATCTGGCATATTAATATTGTAAGTCAATTAAAATATATATCAGCATAATTGTAAGGTTTGTCTCATTCTGTCAGCTGACTTTGTTGTATAAACAAATATTACGCAGGTGAACAAAAGAATTTATGGGAAGACCGTCAAAACTTTAAAACCCTACCCACAAGGTATTATTAAAAAAAAAACCAGTATCTAACGAGTGTTGAAAAGAAACGAATAAAGGGAAATATGAAAACTCAGGTATTTTCCTATATGAACATAGTAAGCATTATGTAATAATCTTTATACGAAAACCCTTGTATAACCCTGATAAACCCTTATCATCGAATGCTGACATGCAATTGTTTTTCTTTCGAAGGCCTTTCGTGATCAGGAAAAATGTTCAGGAGTCGATAAAAGCTTTGTTGACAAGTAACCACGTTTCTATAAAGCTGTGGTTTTATTGCAATGCGTGTGTTGTTAAGATATTTCTGTCAGATAGTTTCCTATACTGGCAGATATGCGGTAACGATGGTAGTTTATGAAATCTCATGTAGTCATCTTTTTTATTTTTGAAGAGAAGGATGTAGAACATGATAAAAAAAAGATAAAATATTTATGGAAAACCTTTTCTTACTTAGTAAGTAAGTACTTATTTCAACTTAGTAAGACCGAAGGATTCCTTTATTTATATTTTATAGATAGAATATTTATATACGAGAATAACAAAATCCAAAATCTCAGCTGTGCAGGATCTTTTCTAAATAATAAAATAAAATATTTACACAAAAAATATGTTTGTTTTATAAATCCCTTTCCTATAGTATTCATATATAAAATTGGCACGCCTATTAAATATGTTATGCAAAGCTGAAAAAAAAATGAAATCTATTCTTACATTTGAATAAACCCGTAATACTAGGCAATATTCAGAATAAAATTAAATACTCATGTAACTAGTCAAGTGTAGAATATACACTATACTTCAAGAATTTCCCCTTTGAGAAATCAAGGCAATTTGATCGGTGTCAGATATTTTGCTTTCTAAGAATGTTATAAACCTTCTTATAATGTGAAGATGGCTGTAAATTCCTGAGAATAAATTTTTGAATAAATATTACAAAGACTTATCTATGTCAGTCATTTGAGCCGATACTTTGATCTTGGATTTAAGTAATGCTTAGGATTACGTGCTTAAGTATACTGTGTTTTAATTAACGCTTTCTGTTGTAATTAAAACTGGTATAAGAGCCAATTGATTTAGAAAAAAAAAAAATACTAAATGAACTTTACTTTTACATAAAAAGTGTCATAATAAGTATAAGAATGTCAACTGTAAAGACAGCAATTTTTTTATGCAGGGTATTAGATTTATAAAAAATGGTTTAAATTAAATTAATAGTAAAGATAAAGGAAAGGGAGGTACGCAGGTAAAACCGTGAGGCTCAACAAGTGTTATATTATAAGCCATTTATTTATTAGTACCACCTTGACTATTAATAATTCAAGCTTCATGAGTCAGATAAATACCTGTTTTCAGACTCTTGTTTAATTTCTCAGAAATAGTAATGAATTAACTTGTTTATTGTGGCTTGTTTACGTCATACCTAGATACATAGTTATTTAACCAATAGGCATCTAGACAATAAAGGTAAAATCATCGGAAATCCGCAAAACAAATAACACCAAACTGGGAACGTAATTATAGGGAAAAGGGAAAATTCTCGTTAAAACCAGCCACCAGTATCATAGTGTTTCAATTTAATACGTAAATACTAATTTAAATAAATATTATAATTGCATTATTAAATCTGCTCGTGAAAATAATTGAAAACTAAATTAATTTAGTGGATTGCATTGAATTTGCAATTCATACAGTCCGGATGTCAATTACGAGGAACGAGATTAAAAGGCAATTCATTTATTAAACAATTACAAGGTTTTCTAGAATTTTCTTTTTAGCGTCTATCTGTATATATCAGTAATGGAAGTGACGCTTAACTCGTTTTAACCCTAAAAAAAATTGGGGGAACGAAGTTTTATTCGCGTTTTATTATACATTTGTATTGGTCATCCAAACGCAACTAGAGTCATAAAAACATAAAATAAAGATATCAAAAGAAAAATTATAACCGCAATGAGTGAAAGCAGTATTGAATTTCAAACAACACAGATACATTTAAAGTGTAAACTCACACTTAAAGTAAGTGTAAAACTACAGAAGCGAAATCCTGTAATACTGAGATATATCCCAGATCCTCGACAAGTTAATTTAAACTGCACATCTGTGCAATTCCCTGCGCGAATAACTTAGAAAACGAATAAACTAATTTCGACGAAAGCGCGTATAACGAAATTATGGACAATGTTAAGATGTAATAAGGAAATGTAGACGTTTAAAAAATTTTTAAATGAAAAAAAGGTCTTTGTATTTTTGTTGGTTTTTTTTTTGTTTTACCATTTATCTGCTCATCATCTCTGCTTTGGTCCCAAAAGTTAAGTACTGTCAATTACAGGTTAATTTTGTAAACTAATTACGAATGTAGGTTAATTTATGTGAAGTCAGAAGGTTTCTGCTTGCTTGCGTTGCTTATGAACTAATCACGGATATCCAACACTCTCGCACCCACGCTCTCGTTAATCTAAAAACTCGATGAAAAAATATCTAAGTCAAAAACACGAGGTGATCAACACCTCTGGGATTTTCCGCATATTTACAACTGTGAAGCTATGTAGATTAAATTTCATCCGTGTAGCCAAAATAATAATTTCAATTTCTTAATTCCTAACTGCCTCGTTGGCCTAGTGGTTCTAAGCGCGACTGCTACGCTAGAGATCTTGGGTTTGATTCCCAAGTCGACCAAGGTGTTATTGGGTTTTTCTATGAAATTCTCAGCAGCAGGTCGGAGTTTGGATTTGTGCGCGGTTGGTCGCAATAGGCCCCTACTACATAGGATATAAAAATACCGGCGAACTGTGGGTGTACATTGGCACAATCCTGCCTTACCCTTCGGGGATTTAGGCGTGATGGTATGTTATGTTATGCTATTTATTACCTGAAAAGTCTGCAAGTCTTGAAGAGGCTGATGAAGGCCTGCCTGAACTTCCTGTTCATGAAGCAGTAGGTGATGGGGTTGCAGCAGGACGAGCAGTAGGCCAGGAGTTGCAGGGAGACCACGCCTTTGGGCCCAATGTACTGGTACAGCTCATCAGGGTAGAACAGGTAGATCTGTAAAGAATGATCTTGTTAGAAATTTGTTTGAGGTTAGATTTAAAATTTAGCCTTTATTTCCCTGCAAATGGGCAATGGCTTCGTACATTTTTTCCTGCGGTATTGGTCTATTGCTTTTTTTGCCCATTCCCAAGAGAGGCGCCAAGTTTCTCTGTTATTAGGTGTCAATCCTGAGCTTTAGAGCCTATTCCTCATATGGCATGCGCCAGACATTATGACATTACAGACCAAAAGCGAGAATTCCACCTTAATATAATATATACATAGTTAATTATAGATTAATCAACGGTCTTGCTCCTTAAAAGAACCAAATTTCATCATTATGTTGTAAATTCCGCAGCTCGTCGATTCCAAGGACGGCTAAGAAGACGCATGTAAATATTTTATGTTACAGAAAGAGAATGTTTAGGGTAACACGACGCTAATTATTTTGTTAAGAGACAAGGTTAAAATTACTGTCGCAAATTAGTTAAATACTTCAGTTGAAGTTAATGTACTTGTGCTTATAATTGCATTTGGCACACTTTACGTGCCACTTAAAGTCAATAATTACTGTTTGAAGTTAATGTATGAGTGTAATGAAAATTAATTGCGTTTTTGTTTATTTGTCCTTAAAAAATATTCAAAAATATATATTTTTTGCTTTAAGCTAAAAAACATGTTATCGAACTACCCAAGTTGACTTTTTGAATACAAGGGTTTTGAAAGAAGAGAAGAAAATCATGAATGATATTTTAGCTTTACAAAAAGTATTTTCAACAATGCCTTAAGTAATGTTCAAGAAAATGCAGCCTTTCTTTTCACAAGGGTAAACTTCAAAACAAGCACCCACTTGTAAACTTTAAGTGATACAACGTGATGACATCAGCTGTGTAAAGTGCCACATTACCCTGACCTACCCCGGAAGGCGACACTAATGAGAAACGTTATCTTATTATCATTAAAAGTAACAACATCTTTGTTCATTAACAAGGCCATAAGAAAGTCACAGAAGACCGATTAACACGCCTAAAGACTTTTCACGAACTCAAACTTTCCTGATCAGGACGAAAATAAAAGTTCTTAAATCCACTTTAAAGAACTTTTTAGGCAGTTTGCTTTTAAAATTTTAAAGGTTCATGCCAAATGGCTTTGGCAAACTTAAAAATGGTCCGAATTTATTGGGAAAAGCAATTCCCCACCCAAGGAGGGTAGTTCAAGCTATTAGAGAAATGTTTTCATTGTACGAAGTTTGGAACTTAAGATAATGTTCATAGTTAACCAATCGAACTTCAGGAGCAGCTAAAGGAAACAAAAAGCTATTGGTTTGACTGCACATCGCATAATGTTTGCTGTAAAGTTGTTATGAGTTTCATAAGGAAACAGTTTAAGTGCTAAAACTAGGTCAGTTTTAACCACATATTATTCTGCAATGAATAGGATAACTGAATTGTAACGACTTAGAACGTGGATGCACAAGCTTGTAAAGTTTAATTTGTATGCACGAACACTTTAATTAAATCACTAGGACGTCAAGTTCAGATTTATCTACTAGTATTACGAAATGTTCTGAATTGTTTGGTCAGCTCTTCTCCTATAATTACTTTTCTATGACTACGTTTTCGACTGTGTTTCTGTCACAAATCTGTTGAGATCTGGGTTCCAAAATAGTATAAACAGGTGAATATCAGAGCGATAGATGAATTAATATTTAGTACAAATAAAATGTGGTTGTAAACAATAGGTATGCGTTTTTTGGATAACAAAAACATATCCGATATTAAGCTTTGGATTTGATAAACAGAAATGTTTGCTTTTATTTGATGATTTTTTGAGTAGGGATGTCATAAAAATCAACATGATATTATATCCAGTGCATTCGAAGCATTATTTTACAATTAAAATTCAGCCTGTATTAAATTGTATGTATGTGGTCCATGATTGTCCATAAGTTTAGGATTGGCGCCCTACAACTGCAAAACGGGGACGAGAACTGGAACTGGACTTCTTCTTGGCATTTCCTAAGAAAAGCATTCTTAGGAAATGCCAAGAAGAAGCCAAAGACTGGAACGGATGGAAAAATAGAGGGAGTTTTTGCCCAACAGTAGGACATTTCAGGTTGAATATAATAATAATAGGCTATTAAGTCATATTGACACCTAGGTCACTGGCCTACGTGTCAATATGGCTAGGCTAGGACTGCCTCGTTGGCCTAGTGGTGCTAAGCGCGACTGCTACGCTAGAGGTCTTGGGTTCGATTCCCGAGTCGACCAAGGTGTTTTTGGGTTTTTCCATGAAATTCTCAGTAGCAGATCAGAGTTTGGATTTGTGCCCGGTTAGTGGCAATAGGCTCGCATGGAATACATTCGAACTAAACATATCGGCGAACTGTGGGTGTGCGGCGAACAATGGTACACCTCTGCCTACCCCTTCGGGGATAAAGGCGTGATGATATGTTATGTTATGTTATGTTATGATACCTAGGTAAGCTATACATGGGTACATTCACAAGACGAAAAATAATTTTCTCAATAAAATGAATGTGATTTTTCGGCCGCAACAAACCTAACTGGATTTTTATATAATGTTGGTAATTATACCCAACACTTGGGTATTTATGTCTCTCTCGAGATTCAAGGTCTACCATTAAAGTATGATCGTTAAGTGACGTCATCGCTCTAGGCTACTCATCTTCAGTACAGTGTGCTACTAACTGCTCGGTCACTTTGGTTACATTAATAATATCATTTTAGGAACCATCTGTATGTGTGTAAGATTTTTGAGCAAGGTCAGGCAACATTTTGATCTGTATGTGGGTATATTTTGATTTATCGCATGCTTTGATATGATTTGATGCGAAAATCAGGTATTTTAAATCGTATTTAAATGTATACTAAACTGTAGCTCATTTGTAGACAGAACATATCTGGAACTTTGTAATAATCATAACATAAAATACCATCACGCCTGTATCCCGAAGGGTTAGGCAGAGTGGTACCAATGTACACCCACAGTTCGCCGGTATGATTAGATCCCATGTAATTGGGGGACGAGCCTATTGCCATTAACCGGACATTTTGTAATTACTATTAACAAAAATCTACAATCCCCAACAACAACGTTTAAAAAAGCGCTGGACTGCTTGATCTTCTTCCACTGCAGTCGATGTGCGTTTTACTACTTGAAGCAGTAGGGCGGCCTATTTCTTGTAACGGTGCTAATGACTGACCTTCAAATGATACTGTTATGAGGTTAATGGGGTAAAGGTGTTTTAATGGAGCAAGTTCACTACTAAAATGGGGCTCGAACTTTGTTTACTTCGTCCATGTAAAATAGCTTTGATGTAAGCCATCAAAGGACAATGTCTTGTATGTTATATCAGATTTATTTAGGAGGCATAGCCAACGACATGAACTTAAAGAATTGGGTCTTACCTGAACTGGTGAACTAAAATGCACCAACCTGTATGATATTGTTGTATGTGCAGTGGTATTTAAAGCATCTTTTGCGAATAACTGATATATGGGTGAATTTCCCAAATGCCTTATTTTTTTGTCTTCGTTGAAATTAGTATTTGAAAAAAGGAATATACTTCTGAATTATTTTTTTTAGTATTCAATAGGTAGTTATTGGGTTGTGGCAAAAATATGATTTGCCTAGGACTATTACAACGGTAGAAATAAAATACATAAACCTCTATTTTTTTGCAAATCGGTGCTGTCCCACAACTTTTTTTGTAAAGAAAACAGCTTATACACTAATAAAAATAAATAAATTAGGTATATAACTTATTCTATTTCATAGAATATTAGTTTTTGTATTAATATATAGCATATTTTCTTACATAATTAACGATTATTATTACTGAGAGGCACAAACGTACTTGTCCTGAAAAATATTCTCATATCGCTGGACAAAAGTAATTCAAACATAACTTTACATCGACGAGTCGGACAGCATCCCCACCCCAATTGTATTTCCCTCGTTGGTGTGTTCTAGTAGGCAATCAGGATAGAAGTCGGTTAAATCGCTGCATATGCCCACCAAAACTGTTAGAACGCCATTTCAGGTACTCCCGGACAATTATTTTATATAATCGGTGGTTGCATTTTTCTAGTGTAATGAGTAGCTTTTTTATTGTTGTTTGGTTCTAACAGAGGTAGTAAGTGAATTAGCTTCATTGTCTGTTATTGAATTTATCCTAGATATTATGCATTTTTTATAATTTTCTAAAAAGTGTGTATTTTCTCATGTCGCTGTTCTCATATCGCTGTAATCGGTGGTCTTTTTTACCACCGATGTGATAATTTACACCGAAATGATAAGAAAAAATCAATCGGTGTCATACATCTCATATCGGTGTGTTGATTCGTGATCAACGCACAGTTTTGTCACATCGGTGGATTGCTTTATCATATCGGTAGATCATTTTATCATCTCGGTGAGTCGTTATATCATATCGGTAGATCCCATGTCATTTCGTTAAGTATACAAAGAAACAATGGCACATACAAACATACATACAGACACATACATATATACCTACATACAAACATTCGTACATACATACATACATACAAGGTAAGTTTACCTACATAGACTGCCAAAATCATTACCACGATACCACTGGGTAGTAGAAGATGTATAAATAAATGTATCATTAAGGGAGGTCTGTATTCGGTAATACTTCCATAGGCTGAGATGATGATGGTGAGGTGGAGCAATTGAAGGCATTAATAGTTTCTATGGCAAAAAAAAAATAGTAAAAAAATAGTAAGTACGTAACAATAAATAACAAAATAAGTGATAGCTAAAAATAAAACACTATAGTAGCTTAATTTTGTTTAAGAATGCCGAGGCCAAAACTAAAAGATGGAAAGAATAAGCAAAGTTTAAATCAAAAGCGATTCTGTGTTAAGAGAGGAGCATTTAAGAAAACGTTTAGCTAAACTTAGATATGAGATTTTTGTTTTTTTCATATTTCATTTTAATAAAGACAATGATAATAAAAATAATCATTATTTTTTTAATTTTACCTCTAGAAAACGTAAAAAGTAGGTCATAATTTCAAAAATACATTTTTATTTTATATCTAAGAACTAAGTTCTCTTTGGATGTGATCTACCCTAAGTTCAGATCTTCATTTCTAAGTCACCTTTAAGTACCTACTAACTATTTCCTTTTTGATGTTCAAAGGTGAATAGATTATCATATCGCTGGATAGGTACATCATATCGGTGGATACACTTATCATATCGGTGTACAAAAAAATTAATCGGTGCCGGTTTTTCACATCGGTGGAAACCAAAATTCAAACTGAGATTTTTCCTCTGTCTTAAATGATACGTTGATGATATTCAATTTGGGGATGTTTTGTATCCTAAAGATTACATAAAACCTGAAAAATATACAAAAATATAAAAATTGTAAAAGTTCACCGATATGATAAGAAAAATGGCATTTGTTGAAATTCACCCATATACCCATTAAAAGCTTGCAATAGATTTAGTGTGTAATGCTGCGAAGGTTTCGTTAACCTTCCGTTTGTTAAACATGACTTAAGAAGAATATATGATTATTTTTGGCATAAAAACAGCATTGATGACTTGCCAGCATAATCTACAAGAGCATGTGCGTATACCATTTAAACTGAGTCTTTAAAATAGAATTATCTGAACATAAGAGTAAACTTAATATAATACAGAAATAATTAGGTATATAACATACATTATGTATGTTAAATGTAAAATGTGTTCCAATTCAATACATCTTTGAATCAAATAATTGTGAAGCAAACTGAAAGAAGAAGCAAACAAAAGAGTACTTGATTTAAACTTTGTATTGCTTCAAAGTAAACTTATGCAGCTTGTTAAATTATAAACAGGACAATAAATAAGAAAAATATGACATTTAATAAATATGCTCAGTAAGTGTAAAAGGTAAATTATTGAAATAGTGCCTTCATTTACAAAAAATTTTGTAATATTTTTTCTTCACATATGTCAGATTTTTTTATCTGAACATGATTATCTTCTGGCAAAAACATAGAAATAAGAAAGATGATTTAGATAATTTTAAAAATAAAAGGCTCGTATTTATTTTATTCAAAATACAGTTTTGATTCACTTATCAGAATACCAGGAAATAGCAGCCGGAATTTCGTGTGAATGGAGTTAAACCGACCATTATCCGACGCGAATTGGGTCGGCAAACGCAATATTACCCTTTTATTACGCGTTTGTTACGAACATTAGCCCTTTTTGCTATCCCTGTATTTTGTAAATGCAGAGCTTTGCACATTCAGCATTATACAGAAATTATTTTTAAAAAAGAGGTTTGTGTATGTAGAAAGTAGCATTTTTTGTGCCGAACTAGCTAAATAATTGTTTTGTGTAAAGAAAACATATTGGAATGGAGAGGAAACGCAAGTATAATAAAAAAATCAATTATGATTTTACTACTGCTGTACCATCATTTTAACGTTAGTTATATGAAATATAATGATAGGAGTTAAACTGAGTGACAGGATAAGAAATAGTGAGATAAGGAAACGTTGTGGTCTGAAAGAAGATGTAGTGACAAAAATTGATAAAGGTATGTTGAGATGGTTTGGCCATGTCGAGAGAATGAATGAAGAACGATTGACGAAAAAAGTGTGACGAGTGTGAATGAAAGTGTTGGAAGGGGTAGACCTAGGCGGACATTCCGAGACCAAATCGGAGATGTCTTGAAAAAGGCCAGGTCAGGAGTACCCAAAACTGCAGAGCATGTATAAAGGGAATCATGACAGTGGATGAAGCGAAAGAAGTTTGTAAGGATCGTAGCAAGTGGAAAGAAGTCGTCTCTGCCTACCCCTACGGGAAACAGGCGTGATTATATGTATGTGTGTATATGAAAATAATTATATTGCATAGACAGTGGTGGAGATTACCATGTGTGACTTACATACATTGCTAGTAGAAACGAGAACTAGACGAAGTACTCAGATACCTTCTCATAAATCCTAACATGTAACGAAACACAAAGAAGAAAAATGCTCAAAAATACTGCCTCATACTTTAATTTTTCCTAAAAGCAACGGTACAGTACGAAAATGCATAGCAAGGTAAGATTGATTTAATGCTTCTTTTATCTGATACCCGATGCACTGAAAGGATGCATATAATCCGTAGACTTATAATGCTTAAGTGTATTAGCATTCTCTAGAGATACGCTAACCTTTATAAAACTGAAGTGCTTAATGTATAAAGAATACAAGTATAATCAAGACTCAGTTGGGATTTGATTTATTTTTATCAACAATTCTTAATAGAACGATTTCCTTGTTAAAGCAAATCAAAGTGTATGAAGTTAGCTAAGATAATTATAATGATTAGAGATATCCTAAGGGGTAGGCCAGACAGAAGAGACGTAAGACGCAAATGGGGTGCGGACATTTGTCTCTACCGCGTCCCTTTCATACAAAATGTATAGAAGCGACGCGACGCAAAACATACAGAAGAAAATGACAAATGTCTGCGCCCCGTCTGCGTCTTACGACTCTTCTGTCTGGCCTGCGCCTAAGATACACAAACTTGGCTTTCAAAAGACAGTGTTTATGAAATATAATTAATTAATTAATAGCATTCCAAGAGCTTTTATTAAGAGTGAAATCTCACTTCCCGAAACTTGATACCGCGGAAATTTACATTAGCGCTTTATATTGGCAAAAATTAATTAATTACAATTAATGTGACGCTTATTCCGTGAATTCCAATGCGATGGCAGTATGAAATAATTGAAGGTCGCTTTGTGTGGTTGAAATCGTTTATTTTAATCGAATTATCATTATATGAGCAAATGATTTACTCGGTGAAATATTTTGGGAGTTATTTAAATAATACAGATTGTTTTACAGTAAATTTAGGGATTGCAATTTCATTACGTTTATAATTTATTTTTCCACTCATATTTCAGTTATCATTTTGCTGGGAATATCATCTCATAGCTGGGTCTAGGCTTTCTTTTATCGTGCCTTTATCTCTGGTCCTATGCCAGTCTCACCCATTTCAACTCGAAACTTTTGTTATGTCATCGACCTATCTCGCTCCCGGACGACCGACGCTCCTTTACCTTACCTTGACCATTCTGTCGCCATTCATTTTTTCCACAGCACGGCACGACAAACAGATATTATCCAAGATTTATCATATTTCAAAATTGATAGTGGTCCAAATTGGGTAGATATTGTGTTACATAAAACTGTAAGTATGGGTTTTCCATACAAAAGACTTACAGTGCATAAATTTTTTAAACCTATTTAGAGTACGGTCGTTGGAAATAAGACCAAGTATTACATATAGGAATATGGATTGTATAGGTGTGTATTCACTATACTATTTCTACATACTTCGATCTTTATGAGAGATTACAGACGAGATTTAAACAAACATCACCTGTTTTATATCATAGTTAATGGCATAACGAGCACCTAAATATATTATAAGTATCAATAAGAAACCTTGTTCTTCCACCAAAGACACGATAAATTTACGCAATTTCACGTAAAGTGGTTGTACAAGGTTATTCATTAACAAAGGTGCCATCTTAAGGGTATTTATAGGCCATTTGGGAAACACCTATTGTGACTCATCGCTTTTTTAATATAATTAGGACTAATTTAAATCAAATGTTAGCTTCAATTGCCTGTTCATCTTAATAAACATAACATAAGATGTCATCACGCCTGTATTACCGAAGAGTTAGGCAGAGGTGTACCAATGTACACCCACAGTTTGCCAATATGTTTAGGCCCCATGTAATATGGGGCGAGCCTATTGCCTCTATCCGGGCACCAATCCAAACTCCAACCTGCTGTTGAAAATTTCACAGAAAAACCCAATAACACCTTGGTCGACTTGGGAATCAACCCCAAGACCTATAGCGTAGCAGTCGCGCTTAGCACCACTAGGCCAACGAGACAGTCAGTTAATCTTAATGATAACTTAAAAAAGCGTTTGACGGCTAGGATTTTTAGGTTCGCTTCCGCAATTTAATTAATCTAATGTTAAATATAGTAGAGTAGCTTCGCACTCGTTGTAACTTCCATAATCTTTATTGCATTAAATCTATAAATATAAAATATGAATGGGATAAAGCTATAAAGTTTTCATGTTGAACGCGCTAATCACTGAAACTCCAAGACATTCTGGATAATAAAACTTGTTGCTTTTGATAACCTATTTCTCGAGAAAGGTTTAAAGGCTATTTAACATCACTTGGCTTTGCAGAAAAGCAAAGCAAGTGAAATCGCGCATTTCAGAACATTTTATAAGAGGTTATTCCTGGTACAGTCTCTATCATATTGCTTTTACGCTGAAATTTCTCAGCCAGATTCTACTTACTCGATCACTTGTTGAAAGCTGAATTATAGGAAATAAAATAACGAGGATAAATGAACTCTAGTAAATGAGAAAATCGACGAAGAGATATTTTCTTGTATTCGTCGGTGATATCAAAATCCCACTTCCTATAATGTGCAATTCGACGCTTTAAGTTAAAGGAAGAAAATTAACCTTATAAACATCATCCATTTTTTTCTCATTAACTTCTTAAGGAAGAAACTAAATCTTACTTTTTTATTTCGCCTAAGATTAAAGAACCAAAGACTTCTATAAAGTCTTAAAACAATGAAGGCAATTATCTCAAAATTAGGCTCTTTACATAACTTTTTTGCCTCATTATCCCTAATGTCTATCATAAAACTTGAATGAAAATAAAAAATAATACCATAGTGTTAAAAATAGAAGTATCAAGGTGATTTATCACCGCTTTGTGTGTGCTGTATGTTCTCAATTATATTGTTCATTTTTAGATGTCTACTCGTTGCTCTAAGCTGCCTCGTTGTCTTAGTGGTGCTAAGCGCGACTGCTACGCTAGAGGTCTTTCTTGGGTTCGATTCCCGAGTCGACCAAGGTGTTATTGGGTTTTTCTATGAAATTCGTAGCAGCAGGTCGGAGTTTGGATTTGTGCCCGGTAACTCGCAATAGGCTCGCCTTTTACATGGGACCTAAACAAACCGGCGAACTTTGGGTGTACATTGGTACACCTCTGCCTACCCCTTCGGGGATACAGGCGTGATGATATGTTATGTTATGCTATGTTAGATGTCTGAAAGAAGGTTCAAAGGACGATACTGTCATTGAACATAAACAATTACTGAAACGAAATTCTAAATTGTAATAATTACTTATTATACCAAACTAGCATTGATAAACGATGAATTAGCATCATCTGTTTAGGTTTCATGACGATATGTTCAATCAAAGACCACCGACCAAATTAATGGGCTAATTCAACTAGTTTGGTTCCTCGAATTGACTTTCCAATTTAGGCTGTAATAGCCACAGACAGTACTCGGAAATGCGGCCATGTTTATCAACTTCACTCAATGGGAAATTGAAACTAAACGTTTGCACAAGTTTTCGAACCATTAATCGGTATTTTACTCAATTTTGAACTTGCATTTTGGAAGGCGTACTTTCTAGGGTATGTTAATGTTCTGTAAGTGCTTTAGATTATTAAGGATATTTTCTGAAATCAAATCTGTTTTTTTTTTGTTTTATTCCGCTATAGATTTTTTTATTGAGTTTATATTTAAAAAAACTAGTGAAATATTTTTATGTTACGGTCGGATACTGTTGTGAGGAAGTGTCTTGACTTAAGATGTTGATGGTGGGTGATTTTACAACCTTCCACAAGTGTTAACTAATAATTGCTCTTTTCAACGCAAGCATGATAATACATTTACATTCTTCTGTAGAACATTCTCAAAGCTTGCCGAAACCGTGCCAATTGGAAAGCTTTGGATAATCACATCCAATTAAACTAAATGCGCTTACTTGCGCTGACAGCGCTTCCGGATGGCAGTGAAAGCACTAAAGCGCTTTACGCTGCCTCGACATAAGTTTCAACGCTTAATTCACTCATCCTATTGGTGAATATATTTTCAGACATTTCTGTTTCAATAAAACTGTGAAGTAAATTTTTGGTGGATTCGGAGACAGATTATTTTTTTATAATTTTGTTGTATACTTGTGTTTTTATTTTAGAAATAGACCGAATGGTTACCTAAAATCGAGTGTGGTAGTTAAAGATATTTGTTACTCGTTAAACTTTTTAAATAAGTTAGTTACAAAATAATAGCATTATTTTACAGTAGACCATACAACAAGAAAATCATTAATGTAACTTAATGAAAAAAGAACCAAAACCAAAAAATCCTAAGTAAACTATTCCTTAAAAAAAAACCGCTGTTCCTTAAAAATACACGTCGTATGTAATCCCCGATTAATGAACCAAATCTTCAGAAAAAAGTTGAGGTTTCCAGGAAAGGCTCGGCTTTCTCTCAAGTTAACCCCTGTAATAGCTTCCCTATTATGTTAATACTAAGTTAAGGGCAAGTTAAGGGCAGGTTAAGTAACCTAAGTTATCTGCACCTGACGCAGATACTAAAAACTGAAAGTTTTGTACGAAGCTTTTGTAGAGATTCTTCTTCGTTCTAAGTTGGTGTTTGTGTACTTGATATATATAGTACTTGATGTTATATATATATATAAGTTAGTTACAAAACTAGATAGTTACTAGTACTAGTCTCTAACAGATATTCTGTTATAATATTTCTGAGTTTGTTTTATCCTCACATGAGAAGATACTACATATTTTACATGATACTAGAGAAAGTATTTTTAATTAAACACAAAAAACGCCAGTCTGTAGTAGACTGGCGAGCTAAAACATTCGACAGTCCTGTCTGTGGCTTCATATTCATTTTTTTCCACTATTTCTATTTTATTTAAATTTTAATAATTGGTAAATCCTATTGGGGCTTTATCTAAATACCCTAGAGCGAGAGACATTTCGAAGTGAATAGAATAAGACTACCCATTGTCCTCTCACCTAAAAATCTTAATATTTTCCCTAATACAATTAAATTTACTGAATGTACACAATTCTGAAGTCACGTAGACTTCTCAACGTGTAAAGATTATACCAATCCAAGTAAAGTGCGCCTTAGCCACACAAATTCAATAATCCACTTAGTCAAGAGCTTTTCATTTACCTTGCGTGCTCAGCATTACGTGCCCAAATTGAACAGATGTTACCTATAATGTTACATTAAGATAAATTAAGATTTAATCATCCATTATTGAAAGTTTATACATAGGATTAATTAAAGGTTTCAATTCTATTGCAGACTGAAGCTTTCCGTTTTTAGTTTTAATTAAATAATTAAATGGTAACTGAATAAAATTACTTGGTATAATTTTAACGACCTCCTTGGTCGAGTGGCTCTGAGGTCCCGGGTTCGATCCCCGGACTGGTCAATATAGAAACTCACTTTTCTACATTGTCTCGGGTCTGGGTGTTTGTGGTACCTTCGTTGTTTCTGAATTCCATAACACAAGTGCTTAATAGCTACTTACTTTGGGTTCAGAGCAATGTATGTGATGTTGTCCGCATTTATTTATTTTTATTTCTTATAATATTTTTTGTGAAGTTTCGTAATTATCTGTTGTAAGATCTGCCTAATTATAATTATAATACGCTACACAGGCTCGCTTACGCACTTAATGCACAGACTCTCAACACGTTCACACTCCCGCCATTATGGCTCTCGTGTCCTGACGTGGTGCGAGCGAGACAGTGATTGTCTGTGAGAGTGAGAGGGTAAATGCACATACACTACATCCCTTCCTTATCACATTTTTTATTAATCAACAAGTAATCAAGATACAAACAAAATGAACAATGCATAGGTCTAGTACGAGAGTTCCTCATCGGAACTTAATCAACAAGTAATCAAGATACAAAACAAAATGAACAATGCATAGGTCTAGTACGAGAGTTCCTCATCGGAACTTTTCGCCACTTCCTGATTTTCCTTTTCAGGAGCTACGGATTGCCATTCCCCTTCTACTTTCTTCAGATGAATAATATTTCTCCGATACGATTGTCCCGTTTCATCATTCCTCACAACACAATCTCCTGCATTTTTACTTTCCACAGTATACTGACTTGGACTGAAATTAGGTGTCAATTTATTTGTATTTCCCATGCTTTTAACATAAACCTTTTCACCCTCACTTATCTCTGACTCAACAGCTTTCCGCTTCCTATCTCCATACTCTTTTCCTAACTCCTTCTGAACCCTATCCCTGTCTCTCACGTCCGAATCGTTTATCTTTTCACTTGTACTTCCTAATGCGGGTATCTTGTCCCTGTTTTGCCTTTGGAAAAACAATTCTGATGGTGTCCGACCAGTAACCGAGTGGGGTGTGCTATTATACATCATCAGATACTCGTATAAACATTCTTTAATATCCTTTTTTTCTGTCCGACCAATCCGTAATCTTTTCACAATATCTCTGTTCTGTCTTTCAACCTCCCCGTTCATTTGAGGCCAATATGGAACTGTATTGTAAAGACGAATATTGCATTCTTTGCAATAATCACGGAATTCTTCACTTACAAACTGTTTCCCGGTATCGGCTGTTATAGAAACGGGGAACCCAAGTCTGCTAAACATTTCTTTCAATATTTTAATTATTTGTGTGCTTGAGATTGTTTTGGTCACTTTCACTTCCTTGTATCGACTGTAATAGTCGATAACAACCAACAAATAATCATTACTTGGAAGCGGTCCTAAAAGGTCCATTGCTACGTCGATCCATGGTCCCAATGGCAGTTCTCGCCGCTTCATGGGAACTGGTGGGTTTGGTAAAGCCACCAAGGTACACCCTTTGCATGATTTCACTAAATTTTCTACATCCTTGTCGATGCGTGGCCACCAAACCTTCGATCTCAAACGACCCTTCATTGCTACAATGCCTGGGTGACCTTCGTGTGCAGCATCTAAAACACTTTTGCGGAGACGGTTTGGTATCACGATTTTGTTTCCACGTAACAGGATACTCTCAAAGAAACACAACTCCTTTTCGAATATTTTATAGCTTCTCACGGTCTCGTCCCAGGCATTCTGAAAAAGTCCATTCCTAACACCACATATTTCTTTGTCAGTCTCAGATGCACTTACAATCTCGCTCATTGGTATTGCCTGGGGTCTCGCATAGTTAACCACCTGACACACATGTGTGTCTTCTCCATCCGAAGGATTGTTAATCAATTTGCACAATCGTGACAAAGGATCGGCGATGTTGTTTTTTCCTGGCTTATACCTAATTTTATATTTATAGGATTGAAGGCGCAGAACCCAACGCTCTATACGTGCACAGGGTTTGGATTTCTTTCCAAAAAGGACCTCTAAGGGTTTGTGATCTGTAACAAGGTCGAATTCCTTGCCAAACAGAAAAATGTTGAAATGTTCAACCCCCCAAACTAAAGCCAAAGCCTCCTTCTCGGTTTGGCTATACCGCCGCTCACAATCTGTAAGGGTTCGATTTCCGTACGCAATTATGCGTGGTCCATTTGCGTCAATTTGAACAAGAACAGCTCCTAATCCTACTGGGCTTGCGTCAGCTATCACCTGGGTTTTATCATGGACATCATAATACCCCAACGATTGGATTTTTGTTAGTCTTTGTTTCAAACTGTTAAAGGAATCTTGTTGTGTCCTAGACCACAATTTCTCAATGTTGGCATTTTTTCCCAATCTCTTCCTAAGTAACTCTTTCAAAGGTTCTGATGTTGTAGCTAGATTTGGAATCCATTTATTAATATAGTTGAGAAGGCCTAAAAAGCTTTGAAGTTCTTCTATAGTCTTTGGCACACGAAAATCCATGATACTCTTTACATACTTGTCTAGAGGTGTTATACCGTTAGGTTCGAGATGATGCCCGAGAAAATCCACACTAGGTGTCTTAAAAATGCATTTGTTGTCATTAAGTAACACGTTATTGTCTTTCAATGTTTGCAATACTTTCTTCAACCTGATATCATGTTCTTTCTCATTATCTCCGTACACCAGAATGTCATCAATGAAGTTTATTACTCCATCACATTGAATCAACATTCTCTCCATTATCTTCTGAAATAGCTCCGGTGCACATGTGATACCAAACATTAACCGCTTATAGCGATATAAACCATTCGGAGTTATGAAGGTGGTTATATGTCTGGAATCGGGGTGGATTTCAACCTGGTGGAATGCATTCTTTACGTCGAGTTTGGTAAAGAATTTGGCTTTATTTATTTTGGGAAGCAATTTGTCCATAGTGGGGAGAGGATGATTCTCTCTCATTATTGCATTATTAGCGCGTCTCATATCTACGCATAATCTTAAGTCTCCATTTTCTTTCAGGATCGGGACTATAGGTGAAACCCATCGAGAAGAACCTTTTACCTCTTCGATTATGTCCTCATTAAGAAGTTCCTTGATTTTGTCGTCAACTTTCTTTTCTAAAGGTATAGGTACTCTTCGGCACGGTTGAGAAACGGGTTTCACGGAATCATGAACTGGTATTTCTACTAGGACATCTTTGAATTTTGGGAACGGTGTAATCAAGTTTTCCACTTGATTAATACCGATACCTATTCGTAATACCCCTAATTTCAATGCTGATGTTTTCCCAAGTAAGTCTCTTGTTCCTCCACTAATTACATAAAAAGTAGTATAATGTTTTTGACCATTTGCTTCAATTTCGGCCTCAAATGAGCCTTTCACTTTTAAAGGAGACTTACTACCATAAGCGAGGAGAATTTTGTTGGCATCTCTAATTTGGTTTTTTACCTGTATTCCACAGTTTTTCATAGTTTCCCATGTTTTTCCTGTTATCAGGTTTGGCTTACAACCTGAATCTATGAGCATGTCGATTCCAACTCCACCCACCATACATCTAACAGTAGAGTCATTGTCTATTTGAAAAACATAATCCACATCTTCATCATCCACCATGTCAACATTATTCGGTTTTCTATTCTTTGGTCTCTTTCTACTGTCTACGTTAGTATTATGGTTTCCATTGTACCTCCGTTTTAATGGCTTTGTTTCATGACTTCGAGATTTACACTGCGCTGAAAAATGACCTATTTTGTTGCAAGAATGGCAGGTTTTGTCCTTCGCTGGACAGTTCGCATCAGTGGATTCATGAAATTTGTTACCACATCTAGTACAGCGTGAATTGTTATTTGAACTAGTCCTAAATTTATTAGAATGGCTCTGACCTCTTCTATAGCCTTTGTTAATAATTTGGTTCACTTCTTGGTTTTTTACACCATTTCCCTCATTTCCATATACATCCAGTTGGTGACTCACTAATTCCAAGGTGTTCGCTAACGTCATTATTTCATTTAGAGTAGCTTTGTCCCCCATTGTTAAAATCTTCTTGCGCAGTTCCTTTGACGTACATTTCTCTGTTATTTGATCGATAATGAAATTGTCCGGTTTCTCAAATCCACATTTGTCCGCTTGATTACGTAATCTCACTAGAAACTTCTCCATTTTTTCGCCAGTTTCTTGTTTTAATTGTCTAAACAAATGTCTTTCATATACTTTACTTTGTTTAGGCAAAAAATACTCATCAAGTTTTTCCAAGGCAATATCGAAAACATTTTGACCTTCCGCTGCAGTATCCGACGCTCCAGTTGATGCAGAAATGACTGCACTAGCTCCTGGTAAATTTGAGTAAATTTCCTGAAGTCCTGGCCCTCCAAAATGCAACAGAATGGCCCTTTTCTTTACAGCGATTTGAATGTCAGCAGCCTCAAGGTAAATTAGCAAAGACCTTTTCCAGCGCTCCCAACGGCTGCCTACAGTGGAGGTATCACCTTCCACATCGAGTTTGTCTGGCCCAGGCATAAAGTTTGCCATGATGCGGACGTCTCTTCACTTCTTGGCCTCAAGAGTAGAACCTGAAAATATCCAGTTGTGGGCAATCATATCTAGTAAAACTTATCCTACCCACGACGTTGATCTCCCAACAACCAACAATGTCTACCAATTTAATGGCAACCTTAGCTACCCCCACTTAATGATAGCATAACATAACCTTCCAATTTAATGGAAGCAACCTACCAATTTAATGGCAGCAACCTACCAATTGAATGGCAGCAACCTACCAATTGAATGGCAGCAACCTACCAATTGAATGGCAGCAACCTACCAATTTAATGGCAGCAACCTACCAATTTAATGGCAGCAACCTACCAATTTAATGGCAGCAACCTACCAATTTAATGGCAGCAACCTACCAATTTAATGGCAGCAACCTACCAATTTAATGGCAGCACCATACCAATTTAATGGCAGCACCCTACCAATTTAATGGCAGCATTAAATAATTATATTAATTACACACCCTATAATTGGGTACCTACAAATAAAAATAAAAATTTACTAAAACCCTATATAATTGTAAGGTATATAATATTTTCTATTTATATTTCTCTATTAAAAACAACCTCTAATATAATGTACAATAATAAAAAAAAACTCGATTCACACATCTCTAAACATATTTTTTTTATCAACTTATCACAAGATAAATATAAAAGAAAGCAAAACAACAATAATATAAGATTAAACTAGATATAAATTTTCAAACAAAATGTCATTAATATAACGCATTTTTTTTTCATCGATATAAAAAAAAAAAAAAAACCAATATAATCAGGCCGTATAACCGGGCTGTACGACCAATGCCTAAATACAAGTTTACAACTTTTGTTTTCTTTTTTTTATGTTATCTATGTTTAAAAATTTGTTTTTTTTTTTATGCAATAATTATTAAATTATTATATAAACCAAAATATTTATTATCCATCTATACATCTACTAACTATGCCTGTTTATTTTAATGTAAACAAACACGTTTCATGAACTTTCCTGTATTTGTACTACGAATAGATTCATAGATCAATTAAAACATACTTCTGTCTATTGTGAGATTATATTACAGGATACGATTTTCGATCCCTAAAAAGTACATTCTAATCCCAATTTTTATGATGACATGATAGTTAAGTATTAAATCAGAAGCAACAAAAGCAAATTGAAATTACAACCCATTTTGAAACCAAATTCCTCTGGTAATTTTAAAAGTTCCCGCTTCTACGCGGCTGACAATAAGTCAACTATTGTTTTAATCATCAATTTTTATATTTTTATAAAAAACTAATAAAATACCTTTTTGCTCGTCGCCACTTGTAAGATCTGCCTAATTATAATTATAATACGCTACACAGGCTCGCTTACGCACTTAATGCACAGACTCTCAACACGTTCACACTCCCGCCATTATGGCTCTCGTGTCCTGACGTGGTGCGAGCGAGACAGTGATTGTCTGTGAGAGTGAGAGGGTAAATGCACATACACTACATCTGTCAATGATCTATCTATAAATAGGATTTGTTATATTTAATGGTCACAACATTTTGCACAAACTATTATTATCTACAGCTTAGTCTAAAAATAATATAGTAAAAGGTTTTTCGTAAATGGTACTGTGTTAATATTTACTTACACTAAGTAAATAAATAGAACACGTCTATAAAAACAATTTTGTTTTTAGATGTTTCAATAAAAGCTTAGGTCTTTCGCTATTTACTCTACCTAAATTGTAGCCAAATTGCTGTTTACCTACTTATTTACCATTAATGAAAACTAGGTACAGTCTGTAATGGAGATTAGAAATTTTCTTTACCATTTTAACGGGCCTGTTGGTCTAGTGGTTAGTGACCCTAACTGCTCTACCGGAGGTCGGTTGTGTTCGAGTTCCACCCAGGACAAATGTTTGTGTGATGAGCACGATCATTCGTACTGCGTCTGGGTGTAAATTATCTATAATATGTATGTATTTAGAAATATATAAGTATGTTATCAGTTGTCTGGTTACCATAACACAAGCTCTGCTTAGCTTGGGATCAGATAACCGTGTGTGAATTGTCCCGGAGTATTATTATTATTATTTTCCATTTCATTCAACCTTATTTAAGGTGAGGTGACATTTTACAAAGGCTTTAAGTATAAAGGGAATAAGTATAAAGTCCTTACCGTATTTATGACGTGTAGCGGTGTCCAGCACACAAAGAACTCTAGTATTATGACAAACAGCATCCTTATTACCTGAAAACAAATAAAACAATTACTTATTTTATAAAGGTCACTTAGTAGCAGTTCTATTAAGCACAAAAGATTGGGCAAAAAAAAGATATTTTATTATTTATGATGATACCAGCCTATACTCATCCCACTGCAGGGCACAGGCCTCTTCCCATAAAGAGAAAGCACGAGCATTGATCACCACGCTTGCTCATAGCGGATTGGCAATTTATATATTTTTTATATAACTAGAATAAAACCACACTAGTGCATCATACCGCCTCTGTTATATCTGGCATTACTAAACGTGAATCTAAAAAAAAAAAAAAAAATGTTCTGTACATATTCCTATCGTGCACCATACCCAAACAGCTCACACACACATTCACGCAGTGGTAACAAACCTCAAAATATAAACAAAGCTGTTATCAAAATCTCTTTCGTAACGTAACCCATAATACCTATCAAAATATTATTATTATTACGCTTCATAAAGTGAAAAGCAATAGCCAAAACCAATATGTCACGATATTCAGTGAATATGAAACACGTCGATACGCTTCAACATTTCCGGAAGCGATTATTCGTATTTCCTCTATCATTCCAATTTGTATAATATATTCCTTTGACAGCTCATTTATTATAGCTTTTCATCGATTACCAAAATCTAACGAGGCTATGTTTTCAAATGAGTATTATGAAGTGTTAAATTTCAGTTGTTTCGTTTTTATTTCAGCATTGACGTAACGTGATCAGATTTGGAGTAAGTATAAATAAAATAAAATCACTTATAATAAATTAAATAAAATAAAAGAATATTTTTTTATTTTTTTATTTATTATAAGTGGTGAGAAAATTTGGTTACATAATAATATGTGGGTCAATAGCTGAAAATTGATTCAGATAAAGAAGTTTAAGAAAATGAAAGTATTAGAGAAGACCTAAAAACTGAAAATATCGCGTGCATGTTAACAGTAATATTATATAACAGGTATTAGCGCGTACTCGATTAAATACCTTTAGGGCTTGAAGTATGTACGTGCTAAATCCAGTTATGTAATATTACTATAAGACCTAAAAACTTTCAACCTTAACTTTATCCATCATATTTCTAAATCGTCAATATGGCCTAAATTCCAATTTTAGTATCGCTTTGAATATCTGAATTAAGATAGCACAAGAATAACTTCATCTAAATTTCAAATCTACTGCAGATTTTAGATATTTTCCTATTCACGGTCTCTTTGAAATAAATTTTAGGTTTCCATTTGGATGTAGGTCATTTTTCATAAAGATTTGATGAAGTTGACTGGAAGAATAAATTAAGAGATTAAGAAACGAATTTGAATCCGCAAAGAAAAGGAAACTATTTATTGAGGTAAACAGTACCAATGTAAAGGGAATATTGTACTAAAAGCTTTTAAACAGAACAAAATAGGTAACGACAAATATTTGACCAAAACAAATCATTTTCAAAAACAAAAGCTGAAAGCGATTCATTCAAATTACAAAAACATTTCAACGTCCCATCGGAGCCCTTTATAATTATTTATCAGTTCTCAGTTCAAGGTAAGGGCATTGTTGGAAGGGCTACATGCCCTTGCCGGTGACATTAAGGGCTGTACTTCTATCACGGATATGACGTAACAATCATATTCTATTCATGAGCCTTCTCGGAATGAGAAGCCATTATATAGACAGATGAAATGCTATATCAATTACACTCGACAAAAGCTAGGGTTCCTTATATGAAGAAACACTTTAATTATTACACGCAATTAAAATGTAGACCTATTAAATGATACGGGTTGAAACGGTTTACAGGCAGAAATTCTTAAATTTAATTTAAACTTCTGATAAGGAAACTCTAGAAAGACTAACCACCCTAGCAAAGTAAGAACTATTTTTTAAGTTTTTTGCTTCTTTTACTCTTGTAAAATGATTTACTTCGATCTAAATTGACTTTGGTTTTTTGTTTATGTTACTACCTGTTAGGGTGTGACCAGATCTGACGAGCTCGCGTAATGCTCGTTCGTCACATTATTATTTGGATGCACCATTAACTGCTACGCAGAACAAAACATGGTTTAATCTAAGTCTTAGCTTTGATCTCCGAAATCTGTTTATATTTGAAATTTTTAATAGACAAAAACATTTATTAATTAACGAGTCAAATTTCTTTGCATGCAAACTCCCGCAATTATTTACTCCTGGTAAATTCAATCTTTAAGAAAAGGCTACATTTAGATTTCACAATCATCAAGTTACCTAATTTCATACAATTATATTCTGGTGTTTTCGCGTTAACCCTAATAAGGTGGCTAAAAGAGGAAGGATGCTCGTCGCCATGACAACCCACTGTAGGTTGATCCTAATGACATTGTTAGACTAATGTGTGCGCTAACCTATTTATAGAATACACAAAAATAAGCTCAGCTTGTTCCTATATTAGAACCTTTTTCTCACTGGCATACTTTTACTTATGTGTTATTTATCAGGTCAACCTAAAGGGATTGGACTAATTAATTATACGATACGAGACCTAAACATTTATCAGTCTGTCCCAAAGTTGTCCTTATTTTCCTAAAGTATACGCGTAAATAAGAGCTAATGATGCGATTTTAATTCGAAACTAAACTTGGACAGTATCGTCGCACAAAAGGAAAAATGCTTCGAAAGTTGTGAGTCATTATCATCTCGGCTACATACAAATAGTTTATAAATTAGATCAAAAATTGTAATCATAATATACTTGCAGTCAAAACAAGGAAATATTGACTGAACCTAATCAGGCCTACACAAGGCAACTTGTATTGCAAAGTCTCTAAACGTCAAACTTGGTTCATACATATTTTCTAGTCTAAGAATCTTTCATGTAAATCTTGGAAAATATTTGTTCAAAAGTACATAGTACAACCACTAATGATCTCTCTTCATGTTTTTCTTGCATAATATTTATCAGTACTTTTACAACTCGGCTTCTAAGCTCTACACCAGATTAATGGTGAGACCCAAGAACCCTAAGTAGCTATAAAAGGGGAAAGTTAGGAAATCATTGCCGGTGAAGGATGTATCTTAGGAATTGGAGGCTGAACCTAGATTACCTAAGTACACTCATGAAACGACTTGGGTTGGACTATAGTAAGGTTGGAAGGAGTAAAGTCAGTAGTCTTATTATCAATAACAATAATAATAAAAAGGCGAGAGTAAATATGTCGGTCTGAAACATGTTTAGAGCTAAACCAAGCACGTTTTTATAAAATTTGGTGCAAAGATTTCAAGCTAGTGTTTATCATGGAAACTGAAATGCCTACGGGGGAAATATCCAGAAAAAGAACTGAGGACAGTTGAAGATCTTCGCTTAAACATACTTAAATCTGTCTTCACCTTGGTTTATCTAACATTCTTACTGACTGAATAATTAATGCCTACCCACGCGAATAACAAAACAAATTTATTTCGAACAACATCAATTTAATATTACGCATCTTCATTTTCCACAGCCTAATTGAATCCGACTGAAAATGTACCCGACAACAACAGCGAAATTCCTAAATTATTAATTAATATTATTTTAATAGCTGTTCGTGAAGCTGCAAAACATACATTAACATGTCCCTACGTTTCAATGGCTTCGAACGAAACAGCAAACAAGGGACCGATCTACATATAATTACTTACACAACAATGCTTGCCATGTTATTTTCTGAAAAGGCGGAATAATCTTATCCTAAATGAATCTCTGGATTCAAGGAGGAAATATTACATTGCACAGACAGACGTAAACACAGAATAAATGCACTCCTTATACAATATTCTTAGTCAGATGAGACGATACAACGTTATCGGAAAAAGATCAGGTGCTCAATTCAAATTACGATTTTGCGTATCTTATTTAACTAGGACTTATTGCAAGCAGAGCCTGGGGATGCTTCAGTCAATGCTTTTTAAAGACACAATTTATCAGGAAAATCCCCTTTGCGGAAATCTCTCGTTAGGGATTTGGAAATATTAAAATCACGAATAGAGAGAACCACCAGACTTTGAACAACTACCTCTTGGTACAAAATGCAAAAAAACCTACCATGGGAATTTGATCAGCAGCAAGTCATTCAACCCCTTGCCTGTCAATTGGTCTAACCTTTCACCAACTTTCGATCACGTAGTGGTCACAAAAATTAACAGTGGTTGGTTGGATCTAGATTTCATCGTCATTATATTTTCGTCTTGCTTTTGGAATACTAGTATGAAGTATGCACAATGGTCTCATACTTTACATAAAATAATCGTAATGTTCTGATTAAACTCTTCTGGAGCGATCAACGAGTTACAATAGTTTAGAGTACTCACTTTTCGTTTAGCTTCTATGCTCTTATCGATGTGTGTGGATCTGACAACGTGCCTGAACTCCAGGTCGACTGTGTGCATACAATACGACTGGGCGCTTTTGTTGTCCGCCTCCAATCTCTGCTCCGACTCGTCCTGTGAACAAAAGGGGGTTTAATAGGAGTTTAAGGTAAGTTTAAAGTACTGGTTTTTTCGTTCCTACCTTTGAAAACACATAAAAAAGAAAAATAAGACACCACTCACTAATTTAAGAATATTGCTCTTAGTTCTTAGGATACTTGACAAATTTTCATAACCTGTACCTGAGAAATATCTCGATGACGTCTGCTTTCAAACAAAATCAAACCACACTACAATCGGTCTATTTGTTTAGACAGGTACACATGCACTCAGACCGACGCGCTTTTTGTCTGGATTAAACAAAAACGACTTCAATTCGTTTAGATATTTTGGCTAATGGTTATAATGTCCAGTGAAACAGTTGTAAGGTAATATTAAACCTCTGTTTATATGTTTGTTGAACCTTTTGCAAACACCTCTTTGTTGCTTTGCCACCAAATGCTTTCATGGGTTATTTCAGGAACTGAAGTACTCGATGCATATTCGTACTTTATGAGGAACTGTTCCTACATAATCATGAATGAGCTTGTTCTGTCTGTGGGCGTCAGTACTCCATACAATATTCGTTTATTGAGTTTATGACACAGGCGCCCACTCGCGATACAACAATCATCACCATTAGCATTTCTACAGGCGTTGCTCGCTTTCATTTATATAAGTCAATTTATTTGATTTCGAAAAAGCCAATTGCTATTTACGGCTACTTATAAGCAGTTTTATTACATTTATTTTTTGACTGATAGTCAGAAATAGGTCGACTGTGACGTCAATGTAGTGAACACCTAAGTTAATGGACACTTCAAAAGCAGCACTAAGTATTGTTAAAATGTTATACCTAGTGTAATTTAGACTTAAATATGTAATCTGTATTAAAGTTAGTCATAAGCACGTTTACATTATGTAATCATTTTCTAAAGTCATCATCATCTCCCTGCCCTGTTTCCAACTATTTGGGGTCGGCGCAATGCGTATTCAACTTCCATCCATCTCTACAACTTTTAACTATAACTCATTTCATCTTTCAAACATCCATCCATCTTTTATTTGGTCTTCCATCATTTTCTAAAGTAATATGTGGAAACATAGTGAATTGTACCTTAGCCTATTTAAATATGTAATTATAGACTACGGGCCCATGAACAAAATGGGTGGGTCATATGAACCACCAGGTGACGTATATAGGACGATAGAAGAGCACAAAATAATCAGATTCAGCACTATGCCGTCACTTGTGATCAGTCCAACTGAGTGCTGGTGAGAATTCAAAAGTGCAGCTAGAGTGAGTACATTTTGGTAATTTATTTCTGTACGGCATTGTTACCATCGAATAGATCCATGAAACATAATAAGAAAGCGCGCAATGCCGTACAAAAATGGTGGTCCAAAAAGTTGGTATTTTAGTTTTACTTTCTGTCAATTTCCAGGGTAAATTTGGTCATTTGATTCTGTACGGCATCAGTTTCATACTGTTTCAATACAGCTTCTAATCCATTATTCCGCAACGCCGTACAAAAATCTTTGAACAAGGGGAAAATATCGAGGGTCATAACTTATTTTATTCGGATTTATTCGGCTTGGAAACGAGTAAGGTGTTCCTTTTCCCGTAACATGTACCCACGAATATTTACGGCATGTAAAAAATATTATCTATGCATGAAATATTATCTATGTTGTTCAAATCATTCCTCGGACCACGGAATGGGTTGCAACCCTCGATTTTTTCCCCTTGTTCAAAGATTTTTGTACGGCGTTGCGGAATAATGGATAAGAAGCTGTATTGAAACAGTATGAAACTGATGCCGTACAGAATCAAATGACCAAATTTACCCTGGAAATTGACAGAAAGTAAAACTAAAATACCAACTTTTTGGACCACCATTTTTGTACGGCACTGCGCGCTTTCTTATTATTTTTCATGGATCTATTCGATGGTAACAATGCCGTACAGAAATAAATGACCAAAATGTGCTCACTCTAGCTGCACTTTTGAATTCTCACCAGCACTCAGTTGGACTGATCACAAGTGACGGCATAGTGCTGAATCTTATTTTTTATGCTCTTCTATCGTCCTATATACGTCACCTGGTGGTTCATATGACCCACCCATTTTGTTCATGGGCCCGTAGTCTATTAGATATAAGACACATACGACACATAAGACAAGATGGATTTTATTTTGTTTCCACATTAAAATAAAAGTAAAAAAATAAGAGCTCTTCGTCTCGTTGCGGCAGAAGGGAACCTCAGCCGTCTACACGCGTCGATGGCAACAGTCGAAGTGTCGGCGGCTGAAGTGAACGCGTCAGTGGTATCTGACGTGTCGACAGCAGCCGTCGACAATTCATCTTCTAAGATCAGCGAAGTTGAAATGATGACGTCTACCGTTGATGTAAACGGATGCCGCCCGACGCTTGTCGACAGCTGCTGCTATCCCTGCCCTAGATGTCGCTTGTGTGTGCTCTAAGCAATATTTTGTTTTTTAAAATGTGTGTAACTAGCCATTCAACTAGGTTTTTTTAGGTGTTATTGTAAAGGCAATAACAAAGTAGAAATTCTTATCAAAATTAATTCTACACTAACACATCTCAGAAAGAGTTTTTCAGGAATATAATAAGACACTTATCCAATAATCTTCCCAAATATATTCAATCCTTTATATTTTGGATAGTAACTGATCACAATATCGAAGGATAAATCAGAACAAACACTCAATAAATCGAGATGTAATATTGTTTATACGAAATTTGAATAGCTTTTATTACAATGTGAACTATTCAATTTGATTTACGAGAAACTTTTATCATAATCAAAAAAATACACTTTTAGAGGATGTAGATATCTGTAAAACTTAATCATATTTTCTGCCTTACTTGGCAACAGAATGTTAATTTATTTCATGTAATGTATACGAGCAATTATTTTGTGAGATAAACATTTCTTCCTTTGTCGTAATTTATATTTTGTTGGCACAAAATACTAATTGTTTTCAACTGTACGTACTTAACAACTGGTGATTTAAACAGGCTAAAACGTAAGTCAAAAACAAGACAAGGCAAGGCAGTAATAAAATGAAATAGTTAATAACTGTTTGGCGAAACCTAGTATTCTGTTTATTGATGCGAGAAATTACTAGATAGCTAAATTCTGCATTTGACAATTATTTCAGAACTAGCTTCCTATGATTGACATACTCGTATCTTAGTAAAATGTAGCACAAAAGTTTTAATTTTTTGTTTTTTAAAGTGACTTTTACTTTCAAATGCTAAAGGATATAACATTAATAAAGAAAAATAAAAAGGATTTCGAAGAAAGAAGCGCGAACAAACATGGTAGGAAAGCTTCTAGAATAATAAGCGTAAAATTATTTCAAAAGTAGAAGTTAAAGTACTAAATTCGTATTAACTATTTCCACCATGTTCAGTGTAACATGGAGTCTTAAATTTAATTATGAAAGTTCAAACACAAAGTGGCTCATATTTTAATATACGAATTCTGGTAAACATTAAAATGGAGCTGAACAAAACAAATATACATTAACCTAACTTTAACAATATCTAAAGGAACGTAGATTAAGTTGCTAAACAAACCTGCCTGAAAATTTTCCCTGATGAGTTTGAGTTTCGTAATAGATATTAAGTATTGTTAAAATTGAGGATTGATGATTTTAAGGATCAGAAATGATAATGAGAGTGAAAAATGACACCCTGTGCTATATATGCTATAATATATGTTTGTTTTAGACTGTCAATCAATGTTAAAAAAAATAACCGAAGCAATATAAAATAGTTGGTTTCCACATTGACCCGTCAGTGGATCGACCCCGGGACCTCAGAGCTCGCGACACCTTGAAACCGATGCGTACGCCACTCGACCACGGAGGACGTAAAAATATAGTGGAATACATCGAATATAGTGGAATTTAAGACTAAAATTTCATAAAATAAACTACGCTTAAGTGCTCCATCATCATTTTATATTGCGCAGTTTGCCAACCAAATAAAAAAAAGGTTAAATTGAACGCCAGCAAGTATATCCCTATAAATTATACCTATAAAAATAACAACATTCGTACATCATCATTAAACTCATTGGAAAGGTCAGATGGATTACGGATACGCAACATAAAAATATTCAAATTATGTTACTAGGTAAAACCTTTTTTAAATGTTCATTTAATAAATATTGTGGAAGCGGTATTACAGGACCTAATTTGTGATGGCAAAACGGCAGCATTTTTTTTGCAATTTAGTGCTGTTAAAATTATAATAAATTCATATCGCAGTAACGTTACATAAATTACTATTTTTACAGGAATAATTGTAGAATATTCGATGTCAAAAGTGATCGTTTTCCATCGCTTTTGTTTTCTCAAATTAGCCTCTGTCGTCGTGAAACGTTGTAACCAAGTGTTTGCATTTCCCTCTAGTAGACCTGGCTTATTAATTAGAAACTCTGTTTAACGTATCACATATTTACTTTACTACCTTTCATGAGAAAAGCTTACTCAAACAATGTTAAAAATTGGGGCGCACAATGGACCCAAAATCGGATTAAATTTCCGATTCGCCTAAAGGCTTATTTCAATAGCAAACTAACTTAATTTTCTGGGCCAATATTATTAATATTTTAGGGACATAATAGAGTGACATATCATATTTATGCGTATGTTGTAAAGGGCTTTTAGCTTGGCAAAGAGGTTAGGCAAAGTTAGCATTCAAACTTCCACATTAATAAAGTTACCTATATCATCAGTATAAAAATTAATAGAATAAAGTTACATATAATTACTTATAGCAACTAATAGCACAGAGGTTTAAAGATAAAAATGATTAAACCTCGGTCAAAACTAAAACCTTCACAATCGAAACAGTATTTTGTACAAAACATAAATATCTTGAAACATAATTGTGTCGCATTTTTATAAAATTACTCCCTACAATATATTAGGAATGTCAATGAAACGAAATCTAAAGGTGCTCATAGACTTGAGCATTTACTTGTAACAGAACATCGAACATGCGCCAATGTGACCCCGATTCAAAAATGTATCGGCCAGAAAGACCGAATTGCTTAGTTTGGCTAAAAGCATTTTAAGTAAAAAGCAAATGCTCAAATAAAAAAAAATAACCTGATTTCCATTTTCGCTAGAATGGCGAAAAACACTCCTGTTTATATTGTGTTATAAAAAAGTAAATTAAATGCTGAAATCGATCAACACCTTATATAAAACATAATTAGGTTAGAAATAGCAAAAATATATAAAACAGATGTAAATGGAAATTTCTTGATAGGAATGGGTTCGTAAGCATTTTATACATTTCAACCTCAAGCATTTGAATAAATACAAGTTTGAACGCGATCAGAAAAAGGAATTAATTGACTTCGCAGAACTCGACGCAAATAAAACGTTTACCTGTAACGTCTGATGAAAAAGAAATGAGTTTTATTTGTTTTTAGACGTCATGTGACTTGTTGACGTTGGACTTTTTTAACCTTTTTGTAAGAACCGAGTTTTTTATGGTGTTATATTTTTATGGAATATTTAGCTGCTGGACTACTGCTGACTATAAATCTCTCCAAAGGGTCCAAGCACCAATATTCAAACAATCTCCTTCTATTTTTATGTTTCAGCTGCCTAGCTGAATCAGAAAAGTAGATAGCGGTTGTATTGAAAAGTATTTAAATGACGTCGCCAGACTGTGTTTTCTCAGATATTTTAAAGCAACAAAACTACGTCGCAACTAAGTGCGCAAGTTTTATCAAAATTATTTAGATTTTCAGAAAATAGCGCGAAAATAAATTTATTTATTTATTTCACACACACCTTACATCTATCATTACAGGTCTTAACGTAATTCAATAGATGAAGTTACTCTATTAACACACTTTAACACAATAAAATACAATATTAATAAAATAAAATATTTAAAATAAACTTAAACACTTAAATAACAAATTATATAACTAGTCAGTCCTGTGAACTCGTTCAAAGAACACGAAAACAAATCAATGCTGTCGGCCACTGTGTTGAGAATAAATAAATAAATATATAAATAGGTAATTAAATACAAATAGTCGACAAGTTCTTCTTTAAAGAAACCTTCGTAGGCGTTACTGCGTAGCTAATAGATAATAAAAAAAATACTTCAACTGTATTAAAAATTCCAGAAAGAAATAAAGGTCACGTGTAAGTTTATTTATAAGTGACCGCCGATTCGCTATTTCTACGAAATCCCAGCTGGTTTATGATTTGCATAGAAGCTATTTTATGGAGTGCCTGACCAATATTAACTTTGAAATTTTCTTTTTCCAACGAACTCTCGTGCTATTAATAAATAGAGTTCAATTGAAAATACTAATTATAATTGTGGTCGCAAAGACTTTATCTTTTTAGCTTGAAAAAATATCCGAAGCTAATTTATTTAACAATAATAAAACTACAGAAATAATAACTAAATACGTGCGAAAAATATTCAAATAAAAATAATTTTCAGATAATTGTCAGTTTTTTTATACTATTCATTCAAATATCATACGGAGCAAAAGGGTTTGTTATCGGAAGTGAGGGCCACAAGGATTCGAGTACTGTTGTGACTTTTGAAGGTAGGATCCGGTCTTGTATCCTTCCCTGGACACAGAGGATCCCTTGACGATATCCTTCAGAACGGCCGCCGACTATCTACGTGCGGAACCCTAAAACTGTTCACGGTTTTATAGTGCCAATGGTTCAGTAATATTTTTATATCGTGTCCTGAAATATAACGCAGTTTATTACTCGTATTTTTTTTACTATCCGTGATTAAACTTTAATGATATTATCGTGTAGTTGTAGATACTATTCGCCGTAAAATAAATAAAAATAAATCTAGAAATTGAACGAAACGATGACCCATCTTTAGTGTCCAAAACGTCGTAAATATAAAATGAAATTTATGCAGTACAGCGATGAAAGTTTTTAAAGTAACATGTTTAACCGTTTTGAGTTTAAGAAGAAAATTTTATTTTTCTGTAGCTATTTCAGCGTTAAATTTAGTCGCCTTAGATACTAGTCGTTTTAAATAATGATATTCTTTAGTTCATCTAATAGATGACAAAGTTTGTAAGCATGAAATTCTATTATGTTTGTTACATTATATTGTTGTTTTTAAAGTCAAAACTAATGAACAGATTTGGACGAAATTTTACGTAGATAGGTTATAATCTGCACACATTGATTTTTCATCTTTCTAATTTCACGGAAATAGGAATTAGGCTAATATTTGGTTCACTGCATCTGTTTATTAAGTATATCCGTATTTGCAAAACTCGACTCAAAGTGGTGAATATTGAGTATATTTGCATTTAGGTGTACGCCTAAATCCATTGAAAATGCAAACTGGGTTTATCGCTCAGCAATTCAGGTCGATTATCGAGATACCAAAAACGATAAACCTATTCCCAACAGCATTTCCAAAGCATTAGGGCCGGACTTCACCAAAGCGGAGATGAGCAGAGCTGAGCGAACAAGTTTTTAATAGCCAATAGAAATTCGTTATTTACATTTCGCTGTGTAGCCGAGCCTGAATATCAAATTCCTATTGGTTAATTGACGCACTTCCCCGCTACGCTCCGCTCATCTGCGTTATGGTGAAGCCCGGTCTTTAACTACAACGAGGCTTAATTTGACAATGTAGATTTGTGACGTTGGATTTTCGACGTATTCCATGCATAACACGACGGATGGCAGATTACCTATGTTATGTGACACGTCTCTGAGTAATTGAGATTTACTCTGATCTACTTGTAGAGGTCGTATAGGCGGTCGCTCCTTGTAAAATACATTATTGAGTATAACTGAAAGCTCACCCTACCTAACTTGGGAAAAGGCTAGGTAGAAGAAGAAAATCTAAAAATAAATTGAGTGATAGAGAGTTAATTTAATTATTATTATAAAATTTTGTTTTACTTCGTAAAAACTTTTATCTCGCCCACGGTAACTTAAGTTTAACTTAAGTGCGACATGGAATATATTTTTATCTAGATTTTATTATAAGATTTATTAGTTTATAAAGTGACAGCTAATAATGCTAATATAATAATTATGTGAAAGTAAACAAAAATAATTTCTAGCCCAACGTCATATTTTATTTCTAGTTTATTGTTGGAACTCTATGTACTTGATGAATGACTAATAAAACTTAGCAAGTTCAGCCATAATTGGATTATTAAAATATTTATTTAATCCGTATTATAATTTAAAAAAAATCCTATGGCCTAAATCCTAATCCTATTTACTCATATCTAAGTTTAACAATAAACATTATATTTACTTGTTAGCTTATTCTTGGCTTTATTCTCCACCACTGTTTGGTAGACTAAATATTGACAACAACAAAATTTACTGGGGTTAACGCAAATTAGCGTAGGCTCAAGATCTAGCATAAGTAACATCTAAGTAAATAACTTGGTTATGGAATTAGGTACTTCTAGTAAGTAAGTAATTGTATAACATAGGCTAAGAACACTAAGAAGTGGTAAAGGGTCTGTTTAGGTCTTAGCTTAGAGCTCAAAGTTAAATAAGTAAGCTTGTTTAGTATATCTTATGTGACTTAAGGCAATCTCTTTCAAAATACATACCACTGGTTTACAATTGTACTCTAATTAAAGAGTGATATCTTGATAAATAGGTATAATCATTGGCTTATGTTACAGGTTTGTAGATAAAATATGACCAGTTGTTATTCATGAGGTTATTGCCCCATTACTTCTTCTAAGCTTAGTAGGTAGGTAGGTAGGTTCTGTAAGCCTAGCGTTGAGTCACATAATTAAATATCATCTATCCTATTTGGACTATCTATCCTTCTTTTTATTTTAATACAATGTAATTGATTTGGTATTATTTATTGCAATGTAAGGATAATACGTAAAAATATTGGAATCGCAAGCATGGCGCGAGAAATCGGTCGCTAACATCGATAGCTTTTTGGCAGTGATCCTTGTTCAGACTTTTGTCCAACATAACAAAAGTATTTCTCTGATCGACTTGCTAAAAACTATGGAAGTTACAAGTCTTATATATATGACTTATCAAGACAAAAAGCATTTTCAACACCTATTCTAGCAACCTCTATCTTTGTAAATGATTATAGAAAAGTCACGTGACTATAGTCGCTGAAGGACTCTTCCATGGCTTCGTAAAATATGTGTACCTCACTCAAAGTAATGCATGCTTCGAGTTCAGACCACATACATTATACATTCGGTCGATATATTGATCGAGGCATCTTCAAGGCATGTCAACACAGGCTTCTAACATAATTGGTGCTCTATTTTACTGTAGGTACCCACTACTATACATTCGTAGTAGTATTAAGATTGAAGCAATTACTTTCGGAGCACGATATGTCTTTTATTTAAGAACTCTGAAATTGCAGGTGAAATGTGAGCGACAGTTTGTTTTAAAATATGATTATTAGCTTTTTAGAACTTCTATATGTGTTTTCTATTAAGTTATAATTTATAATAAACAGTCACTTTGAGTTGTCTTTTGATAAGCATGACACAATTTAACGTCATGATTTGTTTGAATTAATTTTTGTCGTCTTAATAAAAAAAACTATTGTGAATAAAAAATTACTATTAGTGTTTTATTTATTCACAATGGTTTTTTTTTGCCATAGCTTGATTTGTTAATTTTCTATGACATTGTGTGAGTATAATATGAGTATTGGTTGATGAAATTAATATCTAAAACAAATACTGGGCAAGAAACTTAATCCGAACAAATAATGTAGTCGAGTACTATCTTAATGGTTTTCTATTCCCTAATCCTCGAAGTTCCGTATGGTAGGATTTTGTGGTTGAAATTTGATCCAGTTCCTATCATTCAATAGAGCTTTGATTTAGCTGGCAGTTCCGCTAGTGACAATACGGTATAGCTACATCCATATATGAAACAACATGGCGGTTGTGGATAACGGACTGCCTATTAATGTCAATCCTTTTATATGTAGTCATAAAACTATATAACGTTGGGTATCATTGCAGAAAATGTGCAAAAATAGTGATAAATATTTTTTTATAGAGAGGCTTTTATCCGTATGTATAATAATGAATGACAAAGTGACGACCGGTGAACTAAGGCGGTGGAAAAATGATGTCCAAGGCAAAGCAAAAAAGCGTCTGTCGAACGAAAGTAAGATGAGTCGACTACATAGTAAAAGTTTCGGGTCAAGTCTGGATGAGGCCGTAGAGATTGGCACGAGAAAAGAGTGGGAGGACGACGGCTGTGGATGATGATGATGATGCAATTATAAATGAGAACGTAACAATTAAACAGACGTTTGAAGAACAGCTCATTTGTCATGAAATTTAGAGTGGTTAATTAATATTAAAACAAGAATTATGTTTAAATCTAAAGTGCAAAGGTTTGATTAGCTATTATTGTAATAGTAAGGTGTGTAGTTACCTAGGATAAGCCTGTAGACGGCGTTACATTTTAACGAAGTGTCTAGTTTTAACGAAACTTATGTCATAGGATAACATTATATTTCGTTTCTGTTTTTTTTATGATTCGTGGTACGTTACAAGGTTGCCTCGGCGCACTAGCGCATAAGGGTCATCAAATAAATGATCAAAGTCAAAGTGTAAAGTTAGTACATTATGTTCATAGTTAAAATTGTAATGTACTTACTTTTTGTACTTTCTTAGGATACCATTTCTTGCAGCAAATGTCAGCCGAGTTGCTTTTTATCATCGGTGTTGTGGGTATCAGGTGGTTGCTCTTGAAACTGTTCTGTCTCGATACTGTGGACAAATAATACATATTAGATAAGTTATTAATTAAATAAGATCAAATCAAGGGTGTAAGGATCGTAGCAAGTGGAAAGAAGTGGTCTCTGCCTGCCCCTACAGGAAAGATGCGTTATTATATGTATTTTTGTATTTAATAAGATTTAACTTCAGGCAGAGTCATATTGGTTTCTTATATTTACGCGAATGTTAGACATTGAAATAAAACTATTTTTTTTTTTCAATGTCTAACTGGAAATGTCTTCAGGCAGCGTCAATTATTACAAAACGACAATCATTTAGCAGCTTCATTGGATTTTTTCGCAGTGAAATTTGCGTTTTGTTTGTTTACTTTTAATTAATACAAAATCAAATTTCAAAATCCTTTTGAGTACCAAATTGGCTCTAAATGATAAATTTTTAACCTGCCTACTTATTGAGCCAATTACCAAAAAACAGTATACAACCTACACAATTGGAACGGCAGACAAAATAACATAAACAATACCTTGTAAAGTAATACCATTTCCATTCAATTTTCTAAACATAATAATAATAATTACAAACCTGTGCATGGTTTGGTATATATTCTACGGATTTACGTGTACGGCCGCAAATAACATGAACGAGGAAAATTACGTTAATTCCCAATTGTGGACCACAAACATCTGTTTGAAAGGTTATTTGAAATAGGTTAATCATACGCATTGCATTGAACAATGTAAAATGAAAATAGAATAGTTCCTATTATGTGAGCCATAGAGGCTAGAATGAGATGGTCGAAAAAGAGTCAAATCAATCTGAACAGTTAAGTTTTGGTCGAAAGCCTGATTCCTGATTCTTTAGGAGATTAGTGAGGTAGTTCGACGAAGTAGAGTGAAAAAAAAATGCAGAAAATAACATAGTTGATCAAAGAAGCACTAAAACAAGCAAAAGTTAAAAATAATGGCTAAATTCCTTATACAGACGCTTTTAGATTGTTTAGGTTCTAGCTCAAATTAGAATTTTAATCTTAAGTAAGTGCCATGAGGATTAAATAATACGTGATCTCTTAAATCTCCGTAGCTGAATACGAATAGATTCATGAATATCGTAGCACCTACGTAGCGCGTGTTTTATTAAGTAGTTATTGAAACCTTTAAAAGGTCGAACCAAATTTTTTCAAAGAAAAAATCGGTTTACCAGATGAGACGTCAAAGAGCATCACAGACGTGTCATACAGCAAGACAGAATGACAAGTATTTTCGCACTTATAATATTAGTATGAATCAAAATCTACAGCACCGTTTTTCCAACATATCCAATTTAATTTCTAAGTATAGGTACTAGAAAAGTATTTGTCTCTATCACTATTAGTAGTCTCGGGTTATCAATGATTCCAAATATTTGCATATTCAATGAAAGCAGATGTTCTAACGATAGTATTATGCATCGGGTCATTAAGCCCTGGTATAGGCGGGTTGCACCATGACTATTCATACCCGATATTACCGGGTAGCAGAATCCACTGCCGGGTCTAAAGATACATAACATAACATACCATCACGCCTGTATCCCCGAAGGATTAGGCAGGGGTGTACCAATGTACACCCACAGTTCGCCGGTATGTTTAGGTCCCATGTAATAGGGGGCGAGCCTGTTGCCACTAACCGGGCACAAATCCAAACCCCGACCTGCTACTGAGAATTTCATAGAAAAACCCAATAACACCTTGGTTGACTTGGGAATCGAACCCAAGACCTCTAGCGTAGCATTCCCGCTTAGAACCACTAGGCCAAAATGGCAATCTACTACCGGGTCTCATCAAGTCAAAGCCGATACGATACTTGCTTTTATGAATAAGCAAGCGGCAAGCCTTTGTTCTCTCGATTAATTGAGCTTGTGTTATTTATTCATAACAAGGAAGAGATTCCTGTTTGGTTTCGTTTCTTTGACTAGAAGGGGTTAGGTTTAGATTGTTGTGTATAGCTCAATATTTTGCATAATATATCAATTATAAGGATATAATATCTAAGCATTAATAGGAAAATTTACATAAGGTTTTTTTTTGTTGAAGGAGACATATAATACTCGCTAATTTAATCGTTAATTTCGCTAATTATATTCAGGAAAGATAAATGCAAAAAAACTAGAAGATTTTTTTTTAAGCTTTGTTTAAATGTGAAGATTGAGGCGAATCTATACATTAAATAAAACTATTAATTGTGCGAAAAATAAAAACACCATCATTTATCTTAATGAAATAATGGCATTGCAAATCTTCGTATGAAAATGAAACCTTCTCAATCCACTTCATCATTCCTGAACATTTTGCCTTCGTAAAAACACTTTCCAATAACGCATAATCCATCAAGTCAAGATACATTTGGAAGTAATTTGAAACTCTACAGACTGGCAGATGTTACTGTATATTGTTGCTACGAAGCCTGAATCTAGAACATTGGAACTTTTAGAATATTATCAAACGGTGAACAAAAGCAAACAGTCACTAGTCATCTCAATCACTCATATTTTTTGTCAATCTTTTTATCAAACACTCTGTATAATCAATGCTGTCGCACTTTTGTACTTATGTATGAACAATTGTTTGATTAAGAACGAAATGTATTATTACTTATACGGTGTTATAGCTAATATTAGCTTTTGTCACTGTCTAAAGAGAGAACACAAATAAACATACATTACATACCATCACGCCTGTATCCCCGAAGGGCTAGGCAGAGGTGTACACCCACAGTTCGCCGGTATGTTTGATCCCATGTAATGGGGGCGAGCCTATTGCCACTAACCGGGCACAAATCCAAACTCCAACCTGCTACTGAGAATTTCATAGAAGAACCCATTATCATCTTGGTCGACTTGGGAATCGATCCCAAGACCTATAGAGTAGCAGTCGCGCTTAGAACCACTTGGCTAACGAAGTAGTTTAACGAATAAATAATAACAAAAAAAACACATTTTTCATGAACATCTCAAGAAATTACTTTAACTACAAATGAAATTAACTTTAAAACCAAACATTACTAAGAACAAAGCACCAAAAAAAACTCAATCAGAAGTTTTTACACTCAAATTACGAAATTAAACTAAAAACAGAAATTCATTAGTCTAAATATTAAATTATAATTGCGAAACGCGAAACAACGCAACCAACAATTTTGTTTCTGAGTATTGAATCGATATTTTAATTGGAAGTAAGAATTAAGGCAGAAACATACTTACGTGTCGTGGCGTGGCGTGACGCGCCAGAATCATATCGGTTTCATACATTTTATATGGTTAGAAACACATTAACGTGTCGTGTCGTATCGACATGCAAATATGTCTCTAAACATATTAAATGTATGAAACCGATATGCTTCTGGCGCGCCACGAGAAGCCACGACACGTAAGGATGTTTCTGCCTTTAGTCTGAGCAAATCGGCTCGTCGACTAAAATCCTCTGATTTAATATAGGCTTTTGAAATCAATAAATAATGAGGCTACATACCAATTTAGATCGAAAATAAATGACTGATGTGTTTATAATTATTTGCTAGAATGTAGTACATTAATTTAATTAAATCACGTGTGATGAGTAAAATTAGATATTCGTGGTACAATAATGAATTGTGAGGTATGTTACAAAATTAACGCTGACTATGTGAAAAAACTATTTATATTTTCAATTAATTACAAATTAATTCGTATTTTTATTTAAGTTGTCTGGGGTTTAGGTTTCTATAAATTGTCACGTATAAATATAACAGTGAAAAATTCAGTTTCGGAATTACTTTGTTGCATTCAGTGAGTTTAACTAAAAGCCATATTCTATATTAATAACCACATAAAACAATGATAATAAACAAAGTACTTCTAAAGGTATGCGAGCTAACTATGAGCTCCCAAAGGAAGACAGTAGCCGTCGTGCGAGCGAGATACCGCTACGTGCAGTGTAGTGCGCTGTCTCTCTTTCACATTGACATTAGTCCTGCTTAAAACGTTTTTAGTACAGACTCTGATCTAGTGTGACGCAACCGGATTTTACTACCTTCTGTATAATTTTTAGTAGGTCATAACTTTATGGAAATTCAGGACATCAATATTGAATCTATAAATCAGCTTATGAAAATGATTATTATTTATTGCGAAGTTTTACGATCGATTTAGTAATCAATAAGATCGATCATTAAAGTGATCGGGGAAAATATGCTTTAGCGAAGCTATACAAATGTCTAAGGCATCAAATTTTGTTTTGTTAGTGTGTGTATAACGCACAGTGCACAGCTTTTAAATTTATTCAAAAACTATTTATCAAAATGAAATTAGTATTATCAGTTTAAAGCCAATTAAAAAAAATAACTCGTCAATTCGTAAATGAGCTCGACTATTCCACATATCATGCCAGCGCTAAAAAGATGATAAGCTTGACAACATAATTAATTTACTTAATATTTCTGCGAAGTCATTTCACAGAAATTAACAAGAATAAATATTAAACAACACTACTACATAATATTACTTAATAATACGAAATAGACGGCGATTTCCATTTAGTTGTTGATCAAAACGGAAATTTCATTACGCTGTCGGGGATGTGACTCGATTTAATTTGTATTTCAGCGCTGATTACTGAATAATCATGTCATTTTGACTTTGCTATTTGAACTGATATTTCATTTATATTGAGTCTGAAATCTTGTCAATATTATAACAGTATCGTGGCTGTATACATGTCGTCCTTTGAGGAAGAGAAAATATGTTTATAAATGAGCAAACATACATCTTTTTTGTTGAAAGTTGTTAAGGTGTTGTTATTGTGTAAGTTTCTTTTTTAAAGTGGGTCTTCACTGTGGCTTCCAGCAATAAAGAATAAATCAGTATTTAAATCAAAACATTGCAACATGATCGACTGCATTTCAATTTAAATCGCGGTACTGCGGAGTATAATAAATCTTGAATAGAATGCACTTTTATTCTTTAAGTTCAACGAATCAATTTCCTTTTTATCTGAACTAGTAGGAAGGAATCGGACAGCGTTAACAAAGCCTGACAACCGCACTCAATTGATCTCGACAATCCCACGGATTCGCGTCAGCTAGCGACGAACAATACGGCACATTACTCACCGCTGTTAACTAGAATGAGGTATCCGGACGGAAGCCAACATAACTAAAGGCCGATTTCACAAGTTCTTATGAACACGATCATTGGGGTAGATAACAAGTTTTTTTAATACCTGTGAAAATATAAATGAAAATATTGGACACCTAGTTTTTCTATAAACTTCCGACGATACACTCGTTTCAAATGTAGCATAACGTCACAATTTCACAAAAACATCACGTCAAAGATTTCATTTCGTGTAAAGAGCTCACGAATATAAAAACTATTTTGCATTTTCAAATGGAGTGTCCATTGTAGCTAATCTCGAGGTCACTGATTAAACTTGCATCTGAACATCATAAACTGAATGCAGTTTATGAAAAAACAGACGCGTCGACATTTATGAATATTAAAATCGAGTGTGATCCATAATCGATCGAAACTCAGTTCCAAAAAACCAGGTTCGAATAACCTGGTTTTTTGGAACTGAGTTTTAATGCAATTGGTGAAATCGCCCCTAGAACACTCGAATGATTCTAGTTTATACCTCTATTGTGAGTGATTGATGTTTTCTGTCTAACTCATTTCTTGCTTAAACACACAATACAACGTAAAGGAATATGTAAAATTATCCCCAAAAAGTTAGGCTTGTATGTTCCGCATTGTAGTGCAGAATTTACTCGACAACAATGACCTTGATTTAAAAATTCTACACAAAATATTAATAAATAAAGCGCATAGCGCTATTTCATTTAACATGTAAGAAATAAAAATATGTTTATATGAGATATTATTCTTCAAGCAAACAGACTTGATTGAAGTTGTTGATATCATTTTCACCATCAAAAAAGCTTTCTTATTCGAAGATAAGCTCAAATTATTCATCATCAATCTACATTCCATAGACATGAATTATTATATTACTTACAGATGAATAATTTTGATATGAATTTTAGTACTGTACAAATAAATGTACTAATTGACTAGCTTGCATCTGATAGTTAATTAAATGGAATGAATCCAATTAATTTCATCGACTGAATGCTATTTGTATAGAAGAATGGCAACGTAAAGTTATCGTTTACTGGTTTTATCTGCGGGTCGTAAAAAGTGGGTTATGTCAACTTTTTTAGAATAACTAAAGATAAACTGTTACTTATAGATAGACTCACAGTCCTTCGCATTTATAAATTATTATTAGTATAAATGTCGTGGTGGCCTAGCGGCGGAGCGGCGTAATGTGGCTTTTTAAAGCTATATGTACTTTCTAAAAAAAAATTTCCACAGACTTAACAAGAATTATGTGATAAGGAGGTCCTGTTTATCGTTAGTCGATTTGTAATACGAACCATAGCGAGAGCACTTGAGCACTCGACAAAACGGCCGATAAACACGCGTCGTCAGCAAAGTCCCGATATCGGACTTTACACAGACGCGCACTTTCTGTCAAAGTCCCGATATCGGACTTTCCACAGACGAGAGGATAATAAGATGACAGCCCTAGAACTATTTTGTACTTTGGAGAAGTTGTCAGTAGTAAATTGTATTAGTTGACAGAAATAAGCGTTAGCAAAGATCAACTACAAAGTTCACTAGTAACTGTTGTACTATTCCTATAATGACTGGTATATGTGTGCCTTACAAATTAAATACTCACTGAAAAACAAATTTCCGCTACGGAAACAAACGATACATCCGCAAATGAAAAAAATACCAATAAAGATTAAGCTTTAGTCGGAGCATTCCGGTTTTTCCGATGTATAGGCATACACAAAGCAAAAAGGCTAGTTGGATTGTACGGCTTTATAACACATACACATAGAGACGCATTGAGTTAAAAAAGTTAAAGCTATAGAGTGCGAATAACGCTAAAAGCCCGTTGCTACGAGCGTAAGCATTTTTTGACATTCGTTTACTTTTTTTTTATTATATTGTGCAACAACAGACATTTATGCGACAATATCGATGGGACCGATAATATAAGTTTTCGAGATAACTAGTCTCATTACATCGGCACGCTTTCTTTTGATACTATTATGACGGAACTAGTTCACACTTATACTTCCGGTTCATACCCTGATATGCGCACTCTGTACTTTATTTTCTATACTCTAAGGGATGCTGCTGGATGATAAGTGCTTATAATCGCCATACATACTGTGACAGATCGACCATTCTAGACGCACTTGACACGTTTCTCTGTACCCTAGGCACGTGCTAAGGCAATATAGGGTCTTTGACTCAAATAAATACAAAATTACTCGTATATTTGCCTACTGAGAAAAGCTCGTCACATAAACTCGATTTGTTGCGTAGTGACTAATTGTGTTACTTTGTTTTAGGCTTTCTTAGTCTTGTGTTGTAACCTATTTTTATTAGTCTGACTTAAGTGTACACCTATGTATCTCAATATACAGAATGCCAAGTAAATAATTTTATATTTAATTCTGCTCTACACTACATCAAAGTATTTTTCCACGGTCTCCAGTAAAGATATTAAAAAAATGTACATTACAAGAACTAATTCGTAGTTGGCCTACTGCGGTCAAAAAGAAATGTTTATACTCCAAGGAAAAATTTATTTAAATTTAAGAAAAGATTGGGTTTAAAAAAATAGACTTGTTTAAAGTTCCTCTTACCATGCTTACTAGAAAAAAAAGTATAATTTTATATTTTACATACTAGGTATCTTTATATGCGAGCAAACTAAAAACAAGCTTGAAATATCCAGTTAGTTTAAAACATATTATTTTTAGGTCTTCAGGGATGTGTGAGAAAATAACTAAAATAACTTTGGAAGTTAAACGAAGGTTAGTAAAATACACGGTATTTTATAAAACTGACCTCAGCTGTATTTAAACGGAAAAAGAAAGGAATATTTTTGTTTATATTTTGGTTCCACGACTTTATTTTATAGCATTTTTTCATCCGAAAAGACACTTTATTTATTTCATGTGATCTGGAAAATTACTACAAAAAGTTATAGGTACTCAATGAAGTCCAATAATACACATAACTAAAAGGCTTCTTGACTTAACAACAGATTCCTAGAACCGATTTCCAATTAGCGAAACCTTATAATGTTCCACGTTTCTATATTTCACTGTGCTTACGAAAGTTCGCGAGCATTTTGAAATAATTAGGAAAAGGATTTATTTTAACAATCTTCGTCCCACGACAGGGCAGATATAACCGGAAGATTAGGAAGTAGATCTATTTTTAACAAAGATATTTATTTGTTTATCATCAGAAAAAAATACTATATATAATATATAATAATAGGCTGATGGCGGAAGTAGGTTAAGCCTATGTTTTAGATTAACAAGCCATCTCTCCTTCGGGACAAAAAACACATTTATTTAAAGTCCGGTGATGCAGACAAAGCCTGCGCTCAGGCTAACTGCAAAAAGATCTCTACCAAAAAAAAAAAACACTTTTATTTCTTACTACTTTTGCATTATTTTATGTCTAATAATATTAATACTACTATAATGAGTGTGTTTTTAAGTGTCGGAATTCTTACGAAATATAGTCAAATAATTTAAGGATTTGCATATAACTACTTTCTCCTATATGTTTGTGATAGGCTATTCCAATTTCGTCTAGCACATATTGTAGATTTAATCTCCTTAATCCTTGTCCACGTGTAGTGATCCAAATTCTAATCGAATTTCTGGGAATTCAAGGAATGACAGCATTTTTAAGGGATCACCCATCAATAACGCCATTCAAGAAGTGGGGTAACATGACAACAAGGTCTGACGTCATGTGACAAGGGCCTAAGAGTCTTGAGGTACGAGACAGCATAACGATGTGTGTAAAAATTTTAATATACAATTTTTGTCTTTATTGAGATGAAAAACTATTGCAAAATGTCAGCAATATTATCTAGTGACACTTAAATACATTATAAATTTTGTCAACGAAATGAAAGATATCTACAGAAGTCGAGTTTGCTTGACGTAATATGTGGATAGCCCCCTATGCATATTCCATACCAAGATATCAATCCCGGAATGAAACTTGCAGTGATACAGACATGTTCCTGAAATTCCCTTCCATAGACTGTCACAAATTGCCAATCTTGAAGCTGAACCTCACTACTTGGTTATCAGAAATCTGTGATGACTTGATCTCTTCGACATTTAGTTCAATATCCAGAAGGTTTCTCCGTACACTAAATAATAATATTCCGGGACTCAGTCACGATTATTCCAATCTAAATAGAGCTTGTGTTATGGTATCCAGAAAACTGATAAACATTCTTATATATTTCTAAATCACGGTTCTAAATACATACATATTATAGATAAAAAAAAACCCAGACACAGAACAAATGATCGTGCTCATCACACAAACATTTTGTCCTGGGTGGGAATCGAACCCACGACCTCCGGTATAGCGGTCAGAGTCACTAACCACTAGACCAACATGCCGTCTTTAAGCGAAGCATGCACTTAATTGGACTGAATACCGTTGATTCTCCTCACAGGGATACAAAGGGCCATCGATAATCGTTCAGTCAACCAAACGTCCGAATTCTGTAAGCCTGTGTTAGATGTGTTGTAATTATTCTGTCTTTGGATTTTGTCGGCCTTTTTTATTGGGGATTATACCATTGATTGTTCTTTAGACTTTTAATGATACTCTCCTTGTATACCAAATAAATTTGAGTGCTGCCAAATAATCGAGATTCGATCCCCACAAATCAGTTTTCGTAATCCATACACATTGGCTTCAAATCTGAATGGTTTGTGATCCGATTACCGACTGAAATTAAACTCATTTAAAAATATCTACATAATATATTGAAGGGTATGTAATAATCGCCAAAATCCATTACATTTCCATTAACTCTGTTAATTTAATACTGGATTTACATCCACTCATGTTTGTATTATAAGTAATCGTTAAACCAGCTTATGGCCAGTACTTACCGAATCTGCAAAATCTCCAATTCAGTACTCAAAATGCTTTAAACGGGGAAATTCCCTGAAATTGTTATTTTATAGGCTTAGCTGAGTGTTAGACATATTCTTCGGTTTTGTGAGATAGACGTCCATTTGCATAATCGTGTAAAAAATCAATCCCGTCCTTCGCAGACGTTGGATAAATTTCCTGCTATTAGGTTCCGTATGGACCATTTGGTAGATTATTTTACTCTTCGTAGCTTTGGCTATCGAGAAATTGATTTGTACTGATTGATTTTGTACGTGCGACGATTACTAAATAATTATCTATCTATATTAAAATGATATAATATTATCGGTCATAATGGACACAACATAGCTTGGGAAAAAGCTTGGCAGATGATGATGATGTCAAATGGACAGTATCGACACAACAAAACAATCAAAACAATGTTTTTTAAGTGACATATAATTATGCATAGGATTTTCTTTTTTTCTTATTGATGAATTAATACACAATTAAATCTAATATAAGAACAAACTCTAACTATACTAAAATTAAAACTTACATAAATAAAAACTAAACGGCGTCAAAGAACTCATCGTCATCCTTGTCAATGGCGGGGGACGTGCCCAGAAGGCTAGCAGCATTGCCACGTTGAATGGCTATGCCGATTCTCTGTGCAAGGAACAAACCAGCCCTCTGATCACGAGTAGATTCTACCAAACGTTTGGAAAGTTCTTTGAAAATATTTCGTGCGCTCGGACCCCATGACCCGAGCGTTTCAACCCCAAACGGCTCGAAAATATAATCACCCACAATGTTATTATACTTCCGCCGCTTAAGGGTCTCCGCAGCTCCAGCAGCAGCGCCAGGAGAGGCTGCTGAACTTAGAACGTGTGACGGCGCAAGGGTGTCGACGCACGTTGCGTCCCACACCAAAGGCCGACCCAATTTCCAAGGCAGTAATGACATACCGTCAGGTCTCTTGCCATCGCCGCGCACCAAACCATTGGGTTCCAAAACAGCTGGTACACTGGCAGTGACAAGAGCACGACGAATTATGTCATTCAAATTTGAGTGGCGCTCCTGCTGCAGGACAGGCCATGGTGACCGAGGTTGTCGACTGTCTCCCCGCATTGACAACGATGACATGCGACACAGGGTATACCTAAACGTAAACTCACTAATATTAAGACACCAAAAGATTAACAAAAATATGTGCATAAATCTTAATTTCACATTCATCTATAAATAGTGACTCTTGTTTGCAAACAACTATTATTAAAATATGCTATTTAAAGCACTGCAGAACTGAGAATTCATCTCGCATCTAATCTTTTATTTACAGAAACAGCAATAGAAATGTCTCATTGTTCTAAACTATCCTACAAAGAGAAACCACCTTTGGTTTACGTGGCCTAACAATGGACATTACAATAGAAAATGAAGGACCAACTAATACAGCCTTCGTTATTTATTCGCAAAGGCTTCCGCTAGTTAGATTTTTTACTGTAAAATAAGTGGATAAATTACCGGTGGTAACATGAGACACGTGTTATAAAAGTCTGTCATTCTGGCTTTTTGTCTACTAATTTACATCTTCATAAAATAATATTATTATAACCATAAGCTTTTTTTTGAACTCCCCGAGTTAGCTTCCTGGCGGTTTTTACTACTTTACTCAACTAAGTTGGCGAGACATAACTAATATGCCTCCAGTCAGACATATAATCGATTTAAGTCAAAATCACTAAGGAGTCATTTGGAATCTACAAAATGTCTGATATTTCATATATTCCCAAAAGCTGGCGAGGAATATTAAAATAAAAATAAGACTACATTTACAATAGATTATATTATTATAAAGTTTTAATTCCATCTCTCCACACGTTTCATGGAAATAATCAAATATTCGCGACATGTCAAATAAGATTTACGAGGGTGTGACGTCATCGACAGATGGACGGACATTTCTATATTTTTGGGGTTACGTAATAATATCAACCGACGAACCCTCAAACCCGGTTTAAGGTGTCCCATCATAAAATTTATTTTATGATCAAGCTATTTTCGGTCTAAATTTCGTACTTGTTTATTCTGCGTAGGTTAAAAGCGACCTAGAATAAGAATTAAACACAATTAATTTCCGGAAACTCGTTGAACAGGACTCGTGTAGAAAGCAATTAGTGAGAGCTAAACAGCTCTCCTTGAATATACAACCTACATCAGGTTAAAAATATCAATGAAGAACTATCAAAGAAATAAATTAAATAATAGCTGGACATTAACATGATGATTTCTAACCAATAATAAAAATAAAACTGGTGAGACGAAAATTTTAAAAAATTACAATTTATTTTACAGACATCAGTTTAACAAAATATAGTGGGTGTGCGAATGTAACTTGTTTAGGAACTCAGACTTCTAATCCTAATAAATTAATTAAAATAATAATAATAATAATACTCAGACAAACTAACGCGTCTCGTAATAACATTGTCTATTCGAAATGTAATGAAAATATTAACCGAGTGATTTTGGTAACGCGTAGGCGAGGGATTGTCAATCAGTTTATATTTATTATCATTGCTTGCTAGTCTGGAAAAGGATATCAAAATAATTGTATATAGGCGTCGATGGTATACCTACGCACCATTTTGCTCGATTGAATCTCACCTTGAATTTTGTTTTCTATTAGTAAAGGGCAGACGATTTATTGTTTACAATTTTTCTTGAAAATTGACTGAAATATCTGTTATTGTTAGATCATGTTGCTGAAAAAATATCGTAGGCATCTGTGACACTTTATATTGAAACAATTGAAGATCTCTCACATTGACGGGCCTGTTGGTCTAGTGGTTACTGACCCTGACTACTATACCGGAGGCCGTGGGTTCGATTCCCACGAAGGACAAATGATTGTATCATAAGCACAATGATTTGTACTGCGTCTCGGTGTAATTTTTATATAATATGTATAAAAGTAATATATATATATAAAAGTATGTTTATCAGTTGTCTGGTTACCATAAACAAGATCTGCTTAGCTTGGGATTAGATAACCGTGTGTGTATTGTCCCGGAATATTATTATTATTCCTAAAATACTCGAACTTTTTATTACGATGGGACTTGAGTTTGACCCCCACTCACACAGATCACTGAAAACGTAAGGTTAAGAAAACTGCGGTTGAAATAAAAAATACAAAGTATGGACATTGAACTCGTCTTGTCAACATTTTTTAATTAATTAAATATAAATTTCAAAATTCACTTTTAAGTCTTCTGTTATTTATACAAAAGGATCAATTCAGAAAAAGCTAATAAATTCGTTTTTAAATTTAAACGTATTCATTTTCCTTTGATCCTTTAAAACCACTATTAGGCAAATAAAGTTGTTTTGAATAAGGCATACATAAAAGTGCCTCTGAGTCTAAAACGTTTTTAACATAATGGAAGTCTAGTGACAGGAGCGCCGTATCTATCAGTTATACAGGGACCCTGGATCACAAGACCCCAGGCCACGGGGCCCCCTACAAGTGGAAGTTAAAATTAATAGTTTTTTTTTTGTGCATAGGCAGAAAATTTTAGTCATCATCAGCTATAGATTATTCAATAAATCAGTTTACCCTCAAAAGGCAAGGAGAGTGTTGTGATGTGAGAGTAAAGTTTTTGGATAAAGTAACAGATAGATGATGAGTAAATATTAAAATTTAATTAAATATATTTTAATTGCAAGCAAAAATATTTTTCGTTTAGAGAGAAATGTTTAATTTCATAAGGGCCCCATAATTGTTTTTATACGGGGCCTCGCCAAGGCACGCTACGCTACTGTTTATTGATAATATATTATAATAATGGAATCTATTTGAATGTTGGTCAGCCATGATAATGAGGCTTAGCTCTTAGACTAACGTAATGAATATTCATGTGGCGATACTAGGCCAAGCTTCGTTTAGGCTTTAATAGATGCAGTTATTGGTCCCACAAAATATAGATTTGGCACCTTTCCCTGAAAACGACAAGAGCAGTGTTGGGAGAAATGGATGCTTTCAGTAAGAATTGGCCAGAAGTTGCAAAGTACTGAGATTGTTTATAGATTTAGAGACTTCAAATTTTCTTAGAAGTTAAGCAGTCACATTTCTTCTATATCTATATTATCGATATTATAAAACAAACCTAATATATTATATAAGCCTGGCCAATGTCTGTTTGTCTGTAGTTGGTAAACTCCATATTATCGAACGGATTCTCATATGGTTTTCGCTTATAATATTTAGAATGATTCAAAAGGAAGGTCTGTGCGTAAAATTATTTAATAATAAGAAGCAAGTCGAAATGGGAGGGTAATGGCAGTAAGAAGCTTAAAAATCGTGCAGTGTACAAGAATAATGTGAAACAAAATTAGCTAATTATAGAATAGTTTGACATTTCTCGGGCAAGTAAATAGATAATCCACAATAACGATAACCTTTTAAAGTTTGTTTAACTGTATCCACAAAGCGCCCACGACTTAAAACACACCTAAGCATAATAAGATACCTTAAACCAAAATATTTCACGAACTTTTCAAACACTAACAAAATTTTACGACACACCGCTAAATCAGAGTTAATTAAGTTTAAAGAGAACCCTTGTCAGTATAAAATTATAATAACTTTAGCACTCAACACTCGCCAACTCTGTTGCTGACTTTGAATGGTCTAGACTGGGTACAGTTAGCTACAAAAGTTCAAATACCTATCTTTACTAAACATCTCAACGCAGCAAATACAATATGTGACTGTGTACGCCTGAACTTACTGTATACCTTTGAACTGCTACCGAACATTTCTGGTTTATTTGTGAGTTTTGTAACTGACTGTACTTGTTTCTTGCTGTGACTAGGAAAACAAGGATTGTTGATTACAATAATAACTGTGTCGATCCGATTAGGAAGGGAACTGGAAAGAATACTGATTTGTTTACTGTTGGCGTAACTTTTTTATTATTTTTATGTTATGATAAGGGTAAATAGGATCAATTTTAATTTTGTTATTTAATTCCAGTTGGATTAACACAGAATGGTAAACAATGGGCACAGATTCACAAGATTTAATTCAATAAATAGTTATATGTGATCAATGACACATGACTTACACCTTTTATGTACTTTTTGCTTTTTATCTTTTTCACGCCTTTACCTAGTTACCTTTTTAAATGAACTCCGTATTTTTTTTGTTTTATTTAAAATCCAAGTAACAAACAACAAAAAAACAAATCGTTACCTCTGATTTGCTGTTCAATTTAAAGCAGAACAGTTTCTATGTATAACATAAGCGGTTACAGTAATGAGTTTCTGGTAACAGCAGCGCAATAAGTTTCAGAGGGAAGACGTTTGTGTCAGTGCAAACAATTCCACCCCTTTTACTGAAAGAAGCCAATTTCAGGGAATCTGGTAGCTATCTCATAAAATTCGTTGTAAAGTCTTTTGAAGACGAAACGAAAGTATTAGTTTCTGTTTATTTAACTATAATAATATGTTAAAAGTTATTTTGAAGTTTTAGAGCTGATGCTCTAATATTTCCTTTTTTTTGTCTAGCCTATTTAGTATACCACTGCTGGGAAAAGGACTGCCTTTGACTGCAGTTTTTTTCAGCTTCGAGCTTCATGACAACAATTACTTAAGAAGCGATCGATGACATCTCTCCACCGCCATTTATTTTTTATATTCATTTATTTTTTACCCGTTCTAGATTAATATTCCCGCACTAGAAATAAGGTCATCTTAACAAATAAAGTAACTATAACTTGAACCTTTCATCCATGATTTTAGATTTGAGTCAACAAATTAAGTAATGTTTAATCCATCAACGCTTTTCAAAGATCGATGGTAGAGATATACATTGCGTCACAAACAATGCAATTCGCATCAAACAGCTAAATCATTATCGAATATCACATAACAATAGACAATAGGAATACAGTATAGCAACTGATGGGGTGATTAAAAATGGTCTTTTAAATTAATTGATAAAGAGGTAAGAAGATCTATATCAATTTTCAAAATTAAATCGTTTTATCATTTTATACATAAATGGAAAGAGCTGCACCGACAAGAGCATGGCTCTTAAATTGATGACGATGATGATGACCGTTTTTAAACAGTGATGGCAAATGTACCTTACTTATTATAACCCAGTAATAATACATTCAAAATGTAGATATTTACCCCCATCAGTTTGCTACATGCCTCAAATTACGGTACTAGAGTTCAGTACGCCACCAGAAAATATTGAAAGATAACATTCATTCCAATTCAGTTCCGGTCAGAAATGCATTTGGCTACGAATACTCGACATACGAGTAGAAATACAGATGCATTCGATGATGAAATTCTATGTCAAAGGTATGTAGAAAATGTATCCGACAAATTTCCGTACGTTTCCTTCAGAATTAAATACTATTAATGAAAAATACATACAAAATACATGGCCTCTAACGATACGTTCAAAAGGGTGTATGAACATTAGTACTGTATATAGAAACGGGTAAAATTATGGACATTTGATTAGAATTTCCAGGAAAATAATTGTTGCTAAATACGACTATACTGAGCACAAAGAGAATGTATAGTGTCACTGTATTGATTGTTAATTATATCATCAATGATGGGGGACTAATTTTGTACAATTAAAAAACAAGCTTTGTGTCTTTTGTTATACTTAGTTTCTTATTTACCTTAGGACCAAAATAATGGTAAAGTAAATTCACATAATGTAAAGTTTTAGCATTATTTGTAGTAGTAGTAGTTTCATTAAATACAAGATCAGTGAGATACCTTTTACAAAGAGTTTGTCACAAAATATAGATTTTAAGTTTTTTTTTTTTTTTTGGTAGACATCTTTGCAGTTAGCCTGAGCGCAGGCTTTGACTGCTTCACCGGACTTTTGGCGAGGACCTTAAGGCCTCCAGCCAAGATTTTAAGATAGCTAATATTATTGCTACTGCACTCTAACGATAACTATCTTTGAGTTAGCTGTTGTCTCAGAGTAATTTAAACTATGCATTGCTTATTGCTTGATTTACATGTATTACTATGATATACTTACAAAGAGTAGCGTCAACACAAACAGACTGAAATATCTTCATTTTCTAGAGTATTGGCTTAAGCAATATTAACATAACACTCTGTCTCATTATCTTTGGGAATTCAAATAACAGTTATAACAGATAGAAATTATGAAAAGTTCACCTCGGAAAACTAAGAAGATGACATCCCTAGCAAAAAAAAAATACAGTAATCTGCAAGATACTTACAAATGAATACGAGAATCTCAAAAAAACACCCCCTACAAATTTTCGAATTTGGCTGTTTCGTATGTCACAAAAAATATGTTTAGCAATTAATCCCGTCTAGGTAAATAATATCAAGCATTGGTTTAGAAAAAAAAGTGATGTTATAAGAACAGAAATTTTGACCTCGAATCACATCATAGCCTGTTTTTAGCTCGTTCAAATTACGAGTACTTTACTTACAGTAAATAAATATAAGAAGATTAACTCACAATGTCTCTGCCACTTGAAGTTATGTTGTATCTCGTGCCGCATCCCCCTCCATAGCTTCGTCACGATCAGGCAGTACGCGAACGACATGATGAAGAAAGGCACGAGTAGAAGACCGACGTCTAAACCCAGGTTGAATGACCTCTCCAGCTCGAGACTCGTCCACACTTCTCGGCATTTGAAGGCTGTGGAAGAAAAAAATATGGTTACTCTTGTATCACGAGGTATACACAATCATTCCTGTAGCATGAACTCTTAAACAAGTGTTGTTGCCGTTGTAGAGCAAGAAGGCGCACTACAGTGCTGCTTTAAGTGATCATGGTCAGCGGCTGGTCAATAATAAATTAGTTTTAACTAAAGGTAGTGTGACTATACGATGTTGTGTTGGGATTCGATAGTGGTTGAAAAAACATTAATACGTTAATTAAAAAAAAAACTATTTACAAACACCAAAAGGAAGTATCTTTAAGCCTAAATTTGTATAAACCAAGACAGCAATGGTATAATTTTTACAAGTTTAACTTTAGGTTGTCCACCACGTGTACCAACACTGAAAGGTTTTTTTAGTTTAATAGCAATTGATAACGACTTGTTAAATCAAGAACTTGTCCGATCTTTGGCTCAAATCTCTAAGGGACGGGTTCACACTGCCAACTTTCTTTAGCCAGATGCCATAAAAACTTGTAACAAAGTGTTTTGGCACGGTCTCTCGAGCCCTCATTATTTGGAGTAAGCGCGCCACTAGACTAACAAGCCATTCAGATAATTGACCTACTAAAAGTCAATACCAAAAAATCGTTAGTAAGAACTACCCAATTAAGTTTAGCCCAGCTATTTAGATAAACTGTAAACGAAATACAGACTTACGAAGTTATGATTATGGGCTCCCACACAAAACTGCGATGCGATGCGATTTGATGCGATGCGAAGCCGTATAGCAACAATTACTTCTTAAATAAAGTTCAAAATGGAACGCGAGCTCGCAGTTACTTGCGATGCGATGCGAAATCGCAGTTATGTGTGGGAACCCTATATCCGTTTTATTTTTGGAATAGTATTGTGACTTTTATATTTCTGTGAAATATCATTATTGGGTCATGCTGTATTTCATAAGAAATAATTTTAGCAATATTGTTACACGTTAAGGTCAAAAGACATCGAGCTTCGTCAATCCTAATTGAATATTTTATTGGTTACCTCGAGCATTTCTAGGCGACCACGTTCAATGTAGTTTGCCTTTTTATTTGAAAAAATCTAATTTCCTCGAAGACTCGTTCTTCTTAGAGTTTTGTTGGACGTATTGTATAAAAATATGTCTCATTTTATTAAGGAATAAGAAATAGTTATTTCAAATAAGTAACCTTTATTTGTTTGAAATTACATTTTCGATCAAAATAGTTTTTTTTTTTTATTTTCTTAAACTTGTTTTAAAAACTTTTGGTGCGAAAATTCCTTCAACATTTTTTTACAGTACTTTTAACAATAAAGATTTTTGTCCGAAAATATAATAACTGAACTTCAAAAAACTCTGCGAATTTGTTTCGAAATTGCCAACATAATGGCAATGTGTTCGCAAAGTTCGAGAAAAAATGGGGCGACATTTTGTATGTACATTTATCACATCTACACCATTACAGGCGACATTTTTACAGAGCGCGGTAAAATTCAGTACGGTCATTTAAACTTGCAAAAACTGTAGCAGACGCGAAACTTTGCGCTCTTTAATATTTTTAAGTTATTTTCATAAAACCATTCTTTTTTATAGTCTAGGGTATGCTTATGAACTATATTTAATTAACTTTGAAATCACTTTTGCTTTGCGGTTGCAAGGTTGCAGGTCAAGTGAGTTTTGTTTATGTCAGTAATAACGGTTTCATTATTGCAATTTTAATCGCACCCATTAATTTTGAGCTTTAAATATTTCAATTTAAATGGCTGCGCTAGTGTTTAATAGGTACTTTAAAGTCATTGTGATGCGCTAATTTAATGCCCAAATATCGTTAAGTGTTTCTGGGGAATATTGATAGCAAGTTGATTTATTTTATGCGTTTTCTTTCATTACAGATTTCTGACATTACAAAAAGCTTGATTCATCTTGTATCCAACTTTGCTATGATAATAATATTCCTGGACAATTCACACACGGTAATCTAATCCCAAGCTAAGCTCTAAGAGAGCTTGTGTTATGGTAACCAGACAACTGATAAACATACTTATATATTTCTAAATACATACATATTAAAGATAAATGACACCCAGACCAGAACAAATATTCGTGCTCATCACACAAACATTTGTCCAGAGTGGGAATCGAACCCACGACCTCCGGTATAGCAGTCAGGGTCACTAACCGCTAGACCACCAGGCCCGTCGAATAATGCTATTTAGTTAAATTAAAATCGATTTAGTTATTTTGAGCTTGTTACATAATAAATAAGTAGGTTTGGCAGACGACATCTGTTTTTATTTCTGTATTACTTACTTGAAAAAAAAAAGGTCCTACTGCATGGAATACATTTATTAATCTACCTACCAGCTGTGCCCCGCGGATTCACCCGCGCAAGTAGTCCCATCAAATAAAATATCATAACAATCGGTTACCCGGTTCTTGAGTTATAAACCGTTTAGCTAACCGGACTTTATATCCGTTACATTTTTCTGTCTGCCAAGATAGTATCATTCTTGGAAGCATGCCAAGATTTCCTAACCTCCAAAAGCTTATTGCGTATTTAGACTCATGTGCAGTTCATGTTTGTGAGTAAATACGTTTTGTGTTGTTTCTAAGAGGGACTTTGAGAGTAAAACAAAGAGTAGAAAAAGTGCAGACAGTGCAGGGAGCTCAAAATGAATCAATTGCCGATGATATCGTAAGTTTTATTCGTTAATAAACATTTATGTAACAGTAATTGATGTTAGTTTTAATTAAACAAAAATACGCAAACGGGGTATTAAGAGTTAAATAAATTTTCCGTCAGTCAGATAGTTAAAAATATTTATTTTTCTTGTCATCATATAAATTCACACATTTTTATTGGTTCCATTGCGTCATTACTTATTTTCTTCATCATCCTTGTTTTTTGTGTCGCCTCTACCTTTTATCTAGTCTGTGGCAACAAATCAGTAGATCACGATAATAAATCTACCGTCGCGATTGTTCGCCGTGTCGTGAACGTTAAAGGCAATTTATTAAGGTGATCTAGTTAAGGTATTTAATTAAGATGCAGTGTATATTGCGTCTACGTTGATAGCTTTTTGATTCTAGTAGCGTTACATTATCTGTGAAGTAAGGTTCAAAAATAATAATAATAATAATAATAATATTCCGGGACATCTCACACACGGGTGTCTGATCCCAAGCTAAGCAGAGCTTGTGTTATGGTAACCAGACAACTGATAAACATACTTATATATTTCTAAATACATACATATTATAGATAAATTACACCCAGACACCGAACAAATTATCGTGCTCATCACACAAACATTTGTGCCGGGTGGGAATCGAACCCACGACCTCCGGTATAGCAGTCAGGGTCTCTAACCACTAGACCAACAAAATTTAGATTACATTAATATAACTTGTGAAAATCTTTAGAGGAACTTTCACAGAATTCTTCAGTTGTATAGAACCTTAAAATCAAACTAAAAACTGCCTGACATGCCGTTACAACTTTAGCAACAGCTGATTGAATAAAAAGTATTTATTTGCAGACAGTGCAAACCGCATAGTGCGTATGAACCCTAAAGGCTTTTGAACTGAATGATGAATAGGATCGCCAGGCAGTGTCTGCGTTACTATTTTTTTTATTATTACATTGTCTTCATAGTAAATAATTTGTTTTAATCTTAAAAAAAAAATCATGATTTTAAAACTTATTATGGTTATTTTTGTGGCTACGATTCGGTTTTAAAGTTTTTTTAAGAATAAACAATAATTTAGTGTCTAAACACACTATGCCGAAGTTACACGACCACGTTCGGCCCAATTACGCCTGCAATTCTATTTGAATTACTGACATACTAAGCCAAAATTACGCCGCATCATAGCGTACAGCGTAACTTTGGCAACTTATTCTGTGCACACATTATACGCGAATGAACTTCGGTATAGTGTGTTTAGACACAGTAGGGAAATAAATAGATGGAGCATTAACTTTACATAAATAGATTCACGTGTAAAGGATTATCAAGCTGAGTAAATAATTTAATCCGATGTTGAAATGCAGATGCATTACTATAAATACAGAATTTATAGGATATATTAGGTGTCAGCACAGGTATTTCCGTAACTTGCGATGAATGTTAAACTATGGAATATAAAGGAGTTAATAATATAATTATAATTCGTAAATAATTTCATCCCATTATGTGGCTTTATGTTCATACAAAGATAGTGTAATGGAGAATAAGGATATAGGCATTTTTTGAAGAGTTTTATTTATCGAAGTACACAAATAATACAATTGCCATTGTCCACCGCCCTACGTCTTAGTCCGGTATCTATCTGCTGACGTATCTGATTTCAATTAATGAGAGCATACAATATACTTCTTTTTCTTCCTTATTCTGGGCCGGCAACAGTTGATAAATATATGTTCGCCAATTAGTGAGCATAAATGGTGATCAGAACTAATTCCACAACTACCTATTCTCATATTGTATTTTTTGCCTTAATTTCTTTAAATATTCATTAAGAAATATTTATTTTTCTACCTACCATGAGATCGTACAACTTATTTCATACTGAATTTCATCGGAGTCCCTATTAATGAACTGTCGTGAGTTGAATGACCTTGCATTGAAACAATCCTCAACAGACCTCGTTAGGAGAGTAGCCAGATGCTGGCTGTTTCAATCTAAATAAACACTACAAACAACATCTTAATATCTTAAAGCAGTACAATATGCAAAATCTTTTATCTATAAGACGTCCCTACAAAGCACACCAAACCAAATGCGAAAAAAAGGAAATGAAGTCTTATTTCCCGCGCAGTCGAAGCAGATTGCTTTTACAGATAGCTAATATTAACATGCACATGCAGCTTAAGATATACGCGTGTAACACACGTGTTTTCCGGCGTATGCATGATAGCCACCACGCCGGTATGAAAGCACGTTTTTGCGGTAATTTCGAAGGTTCTGCAATTATTTGATTGTTTATTATCAGTTTCATAATAATCGGTATACAGATATATGTAGACGGAATGTATAACATTAAAAATAAACACAACGATTGGTAACTGTCCTTGTTGTTCAATTCTTTGTCCGACAAACAAAAGATAGAAAAACAAATGAACTGGGATTTTTTTTTAATTGCTTTGATACTTTTTTATGAAGCGTACATGCGTAATTTAAGTCTATCGAGTAGACTACAACATCAAAACCTTAAACTTACAACGACTCAAACAAATTGCCGAAAGCTCTGTCAAAAACTTTACCAACATGCTATAATTAGAAACGTGATCAAAATAGTTACACAGCCTTTAAGGCATAGAGATACATAATAATTATCATGATAATAGTTTAAAGTAAATGTTATTATTACTAACTTAATATTGTAGATGCTAATCGTGTCTGTTGCTTGAGTAAATTTGCTGTAATAATTAATCTAAACATAGTGTCTCATATTAATTATTCAGAACAATTAATTTTGATCGTGGCATGTCTTGTGAGCAAGTCCATTAGGACAGTTAGCGTAAATGCGGTGGGTAAAACATGGTTCCTCAACAAAAATGGTTAGATATATTTTTTACCAAATCTCAGTACTTTAAGATGCTAAATAGCAAAAATCACATTAAAAAAAAACTTTATTTGACATCAAGATAAGTCAAACAATGTCAACGTCGCTTGGTCACCGATGTTGTTACTGGCACTGTCTGATCGCATCAGATGCATATATGCATGTGTCAGATGCATATGCAAGCACATGCTATGTTAATTTATTTCATTTCCTCGGCTTGCAATTCAGTAAAAGTATTTATTGGTTTCAAGAACGGTTGAACTTTTCTTTTCCTTTACCTTGATGCTGATAGCAATGTTTTTGATTTCCTGAGACTAGCTAAATAGTACATAAAATATGCTTTTCAGCTAAATATATGAAGTAGTCCTAGTTCAAAATTAGTTATTATTCAGAAAACCAGCGAACAAAGTTACGTAGCTATTACGCCAACACCTTTAATATGCAAAGGGGTGTACACATAATATTATAAAGTTCATGTTTCGTAACTAAAATGTCAACGAAACGCCTTGACCGTGACGGAAAATCGCGTGTTCAATTTACTTTTCTTAATAACAAAGCCTAAAGTTAATCATAACTACACAAACTGATTCCGGAACAGTATTAGAAATGTTGATTGACTTAAAATGCACAATTACCTATTTCGTCATTAAGTTACATAAGGCTAAGTACAGAGTCGACCAATCATTTAATTTTTAGTAGAGCTTTGAATAAACTTGCACTCAATGTTGCCAATATCATTACATTATTATTATACTTTTTTCATAATAATATCAATAAAAAAGGCGTTTACAATTATATTATGCTAATTAAAATCTCAGAACTATCAATTTATTTCACTATGAATATAATAAAACAAACAACTGAGTCCTTAAGCTGTCAAATATTTTGACAGTCGATGACCTTCAGTGACCCTTGTGATATATGGGTGTGTGCACTTACTGGTCCACTTTATTTTGACCTCCTAGGAATGCTATTGAAAAAGAGTTGCGTGTCCGACACGCTTTATTGAAAGCTTTTAAGCTGTAATTATTTACTAAGTGACTCTATAAGTAATTTTGTTTTGCTTTGTTTATATCGTGAAAATATGCTTTATGGACTTTTACTGACTCCTTTCTCACTGATTCTGTCATGAATTCGTATCATATAAAGAAAAATGTGGATCTATAAAAGCAATACTCTCTCAAAAACTTAAGTAATATAGAGAAGTTATGAGTCACCTAAGATACGCCAAAAACTATCATTATAAGATATTTATGGATGTATTTTGAGATATTTCTACTAAGGCGACATTGACAGATGATAGATTTTTTTTTGTGTAATAATATGTAACGTATTTTTGCATTAATATTGATACAGGTAAAAGTACCTGCCTAAGCTTGTAAGTTAGGATGTAGGTACGATGTAATCTTCAAAACGACTGGTCTGGTTCAAAATTTCACTGGAAGATATCTCCGTTGTAGCTGACTATTATAAGGTAAATCTAAAAATAAAAAGGAGGAGTAGGTATATAAAATAGGGATTTTAATGCCGAGGAAACTTTAGTCTCTTCAAAAAAGTTTCAATTACTGATTTAAAACTGCCTAGATGTATGTATTAATGACAGGCATTTATTTGTGCTGGTATAATGAGTTTATCATTAAGATAAACAAAATTGAAAATTACATGGCAATTTAATTAAGCCATCAATTAATATAATTATTAATGTTTTAATAAAATTAAATGTTCAAATTGTTTGTAAACCGCTCATTTCCAGTTGAGATTTCTCTTTCCTGATTAACTGATGCAAAATAGCTTACGACTGCCTCAGTGTCTTAAGCTGGTACAAATTATGATTTAAAGGGACAATTATTATAAGGAAATCTAAATTAATGGTTTTATTATTACGTAACAAAATGACAATTGAAATTATAATTTGGACAATGTTGATAATGCGCACTCATCATCTTTAGGACTGTTGCCGTCGTGTGAGTGAGACGCTGCTACGTGCAGTGTAGAGCGCCGTCTTGCTTCCACATCAGCAATAGTACTGCTAGAAGAGTTCATGGTAGAGGTACTATTTTGGTACTCTATATTGCCAAGACTGCTGCTACAGAGGGAAAATGCCTTGATAATTTTAGTAATGTAAGACAAGCTCGTTAATTTTAAGTTAGGCTGATATAAATTTTCGAGTCCCGAATATTGCTGTGTTATTTATTTCCGCTGTAACATATTTTGACTTTATTCCACGATATTCTCTCTGACTTTATTCAAAAAAAGGGAAACTTGATTTATTTCAGAAACACTTTTAAGACCACTTTTAAAACCTGCCTTCAATCCAGATTAAAAGGAAATGAGTAGCTATTCGTTACTTTATTTACTAGTATTTGGCAATAAAACCCAAAAGTCATTTATAAAATTATAAAAAAAAACCTTTATTTTTGTTTTTCCTCCTGATTTCTGAAAATATTCATGAAATCCAATTAAATCCTAAAGCCATGTGCTGTTTGTAGTTTGCTCGTGTGTAATTGCATTTTCTGAAGACATATTGGATAAAGTTTACGAGTAGCTTTACATGCGAGCGTTAACTTACAGCCGTTTTAACGCTTTCAAAATGTGAAATTGGATTCGCCTGAAGTTGTGAAAAGCAATGTGTTATTAAAAGCAATTCAGACACTTTTGATTAATTAGAAAATGTTTGTATAGTGGTGTAGTCGAGATTTGTCATCATTTATTCAGCTTTGATATTTTAGCGTCTTGTCTTTAAAGTTGTGAGGTTGTGAAAGATGTTGCCACTGACGTATGGTAGATAATAAGATTATTGTACTTAGATTATTTAATAAATTCTATTTTAATAAGCGGTACCAGAATAAGTTGTTGAATTTATGAGTTTTTGCAAAAATGTTTTTTTTCGATTTGAAAACAGAAATCATGTAATTGCATGCACGTCATGGTTTTGGCAGGTGTTTTACGCTTTTTTACGGGTATTGTCAACAAGTTTTAAATAACCGTACGAGTATTGATATTTTACGTTAATATTTTAACAAGTCAGGTCTCAAGATTTCTAATTCAGAAGTTTTTACATTTGTATAATACCAATAATAATATTATTAAAAAAAAAAAATTGAAATTGAAAATTGAAAATTGAATAACCCTGTTTTTAGCGCAATCCGGGTAAAAAAACAAAAAGCAAAATCACTACCCTAATTATATTCATTATGCGTAACGCGAGTGTCCTGTGGCTTAGAAAGTCTATTTTATCCACTTAGGAAGTCCACTTTAAATTCATTACAAAAATTAATCACTAATTTCTTAGTATTAAAATCTTAGAGTTTCAAAGTAAATCTTAAGTAAACAGCCACTTCAGACTAATGAGAATTCCTAAACAGTTGCAAAGTCTTTTAGATGTATGATGATGAGACATTCTACCTACATACTTTAGCATCATAACACAAGAAGCGTCATAACACGCCTCCTTCAACATCTACACTATTTATTATTTAAAAATACAAAAAAATAAAAGAAAAATGAAAGGCGATTCCTTTGCCCCGCAGTGGAATCCCATTGCCCAGCAATTAGATCTAACGTAGGCGAATAAAAAAAATTCAAAAATCTATATATAAAACATTCTAAAATATCTTTGTAAACAGCACTTAGTTAAATGTATCTGTCCATTATATGCCTATATTTTGGCTACCAACTGTTTTGTGTTGTTAGTTCACGAGAAAATTTAATTATGTTTTGCCAATATACTCTATGGGCTGTAACTAGGTAACATAATTAACTGAATACTAATCAAAACAGACAAAATGAAACATAATAAGCTGGTATTATTTTAGAATTATTAACGCCTCTCGAATTGGGTTTTGAAAATAGTTTGAATAACATAAATTAGTTTCACACCTAATTTCCCTAAAGAGGAAACCCGTGTTTGACATTATTGTAATTGGAGCTGAGCATGGGTAAGCCATAATTAATTGTTTTAAACTAATTTTCCTAAAATCGGTCTGAGCACATAATTAAATCACGTCCTTTGATAAGTGTGAGAAGAAGACAAATCTACAAAGTGGTTTTTCATACTTCATATAAATAAAAAAATATATATGGAAAATTTTAAGTTTGGTGATTGTAATTTTATACTTGTTATAATATCAACCAAAGAGCCGAGAGGTGTATAAAAGTTAAATCAAAATATAAAAGCTTAAATAAAACATTATAACATAAGCCCTTCAAAAGCAAAGCGTTATTTTATTACATACTTTCCAGTCATTTCAAAATCCCCATTTACATTCGCCAATTACGTTCTCGACAAAAACTTCAAGATATCTGGATTGGATAATCGCCATTTCTTTTTTGTGATTAATCTTCCTCAGAACTAACGTTTAAAATGTCATTACTTTGCAGGATAAATACCTTTATAAGTTGTGTAGGCAAGAAATTTGAATAAACAAAATACTTTTCAGCATTATTCTTCATCTCATAAAATGTCCTTTCAAATGTTCAGAATATAATCCATTTACGGCTTTACTTATTGCTGCTTCCAGATTTTTCTCACGCGCCTAACGTGTACGTATCATAAAATGTTATGACTTGCTTACCTTTGCTTAGTGAAGAAATAAAAATTCTAAATCTCGTCTAAGATATTTTGCGTGCGTTGCTAAATGTCTGAGACAAAATAAACCGCAACGAAGGGTTAAGGGGTCAATTACAATAGAAACAATTGAAGCCATTAAAAACAATAGCTTGTTCAACTAGTTTGCGATTATGGTTCCTATGTTGATGAAATAAAGACCTAATTTCCTGTGAACTTGTTTTGTGAATGTGGTAAGTATTTTCGAAGAAACGTCCTGATGCGTGTTATTGCTTTCCCACATGTGGTGCAAGCTCTTCTCGTGTCTCCTCATTTGTCAGTTATAATTCCAGGAAGAACTATGATTGATGGCATTATATAATTTTTTACGTGAGCAGCGGTATGCTGACACAAGTTATTTTGAGTACATATCGTGTCAAATGTGAAGAATTTGTGAAATAGCCTCTAACCCTCGATCTATGTTTATGGGAAAATAAGCAAAAGCCTAGTAGTCTACTGCTAGAGATTATATTAAATTATTGGACTTATGTTAAACGAGTAAATCTCATTGCAAACCTGTCACAAAATATTTGTAAAAATGTTAAATAAATACATTTACCTTACTACATTATAATTATCATCATCATTTCCCTGCCCTGTTCCTAATTATTTGGGATCGGCGCAATGTGTATTCAGCTTTCATTCATCTCTACAACTCGACATCTCAGCATTCACTCCTTTCTTTCTCATATCATCTACGAGTACTACATTACAAATAAGGTGCAATCTAATTTAAACCACTGCGACTTCGTCTGTCAACTCCGCATAACTTCTCCGAAGTTGATCAGAAATAGAACCGTATAAAATATGCCATATATTCCTTTCAGTATGGTAAGTGTGGCACGATGTGGGTACAGTCATGTGCATGTTCCACGGCATCGGTTATTTCCGAAGTGCTCGCGACATCGCCGCAAAGTGCTCATGAATAAACTCTCCTCGATAGTGGGTGAAGTGATGTGATATTGGTTATACAAGGCAGTATTTTCGCAGAACTGTCTCCTTGTAAGGTACCTAATAAAACATGGATGGATATTTTCAAGGAATGTCAACAACTATAAATAGAAAGTTCTGAGATTGTCAGAATTTTTTATTGTAAGAGTGGAAATTTTCCGTCTCGTTGCAAAAAAGACGAAATAAACAAAAAAATGCAATATCTTGCAAAAGCAATCTAAACATTTTGACAATTTAATGAACATTGTTCAAGCATGTCAATAGTAGTTGTGTGTCAATCAGTTCTCGCTATACAGTTTCCGAAGTCGATATCATGAATGAGCTAACTGCAGTGATATCATTACAGTTAAATGACTTACTCGATGCAAACTATGAGCAGGCCATCTGTATTAAACAAGTTTATCCTCAAAGGGGCATAACAGATCTTGTTAGCTTATAAGATTTTGATGCACCACAACCAGAAAATCTATAATACTAAAACTATACGTAATGAGGAAATCTCTCACTGAACTATGTACCCATTTTTTCAATTGGGTCGATTCTAAGATGCACTGAATAAAAAAAAAAACTATTTTATTTAATATTGACTTTTCTTCTTTTGAAGTCAAACCACGAAAAGTGTTTATCTTATTGGCCGTGTCCTAATTTTATTAGCATTCCTTATTAGTCATCCGAATGTTTCTCTTTGTCTATAGATTGTAATCTGTGAGAAAATCGTGAAAGGTTATGAAAACATTACAGTGTAGGTACTCTTCTCATAACTTTTGTAGGATGTTTCTATTTCAAGGTTAGAGTAATCGTCAAATCATTTTGTAAATATTATATAATGGCAGTGAATATAAAAAAATATTAACAACGTTTAACCTTTTGTGTATGAAATAGTGCTGAAAATAGTTTCGTTTTTTTACTTAGTTAAATTGCTGTCATTATTATTACTAACATAGCCATATCATAACATAAAAGAGCCATCGTGTAAATCAATTTAGGTGATATTATCTTCCTAAAACTAAACTAATAAGCATGTAATATGAAACATCACGCGATGATATTTTTGGGCTTCTTTTTCCCTTCAATTTATCCTACGGAATAAATACAGCCTTGTGGCCTGTAGGCCTTTGCTAATCAAGTTGGACAGTATCAACTGACAATAAAATTTTGACGCAAATCACAATAAATCGTAATTAAGAATGCAATCACAGATGGTGAAAAAAAATATAGGCAGAATTATCAACAAAAGTATAATTGCTTGAATTATACTTTCATTTGCTTTGCCATTTAAAAGTCATAGTTTAGAAAACAGGAAAGAGTTATGACAACCATCCAATCAATGTGACCTTTAAAACTTGCCTTCCAAACTGTTTAGTGTTGTTTGTGTAGGCTACTAGTGGGTTCCCACAAAGATTAAGCAGTCAACCCTCGTCCCACATGGTCTTTGAAAGCAACAAACGTTTTGCCTAATGCAAATTCAGGATTATCCAAGCTTCAACTAGAAGTTGTATTTGTCGAAGAAGTTTTCGGTGCAAGTGTGTTTCGGTACAGCTGTGGAAAGTGTTCTGTAGAACAACTATTTGTCTAAATTTAGGTGATGTAACTACTAGGACCAAAACAATTTGTGTTTTGGTCCTAGTAGTTCCACGGACGTTGGATTTAAAGCAGCTAGCCTAAAATGGAACTGGGCCGGACACATATGCCGTATGCCCGAAAACTGTTGGGCCAAAGTGACTACAATGTGGACTCCACAAAACATCAAAAGACCTCGTGGGCGGCCCAGAAGGAGATGGCGGGACGAACTTGACTCCTTTTTGACAAGATGGAATACAATAGCTCAAGACCGGGAGAATAGGAAGAAAGAAAGGGAGGCCTTTGCCCTGCAGTGGGACGACAATGGCTCAAAATAATAACTACTAGGACGGACATTTGAAATAAACAAAATAAATGCACTAAAACTGCCTGAAAGCAGAAAATGTGAATAAGACGGTATAGCACTACAACTACAACTAACAGTAAGGCTGTGAGGGGTGGTCAGAAACCTACACAAATATTTACACCACCATATTACAAAACTCATAAACTTTTAAGATTCGGTCCTAAGATACAAATGTGGTCCTTTTTCTACGTGACTGAAATTGGAATTGTAAGGAAAATATCAAATTTTCATTATTGCTTTCTTACCTTATGATCCCAAGCATTTCTTTATATTTTTGGGAAAAGGGTTTCTTGGTAAGCAAGTGTACGTGTCCTTTTTGTTTTAGGTATAATTGGCAGGTCGGAAAAATGACCGTATTTTAATGTTCCCTACGTTTTCTTTGCCAATAATATCTAAAACATTTTATTAATTGTGAAGTTGACATTTTGATAACATAAATAAAAAAGTTGACGCCTGGGCAGACATCCTTTGAGAAAAAAGATTATAAGGAGCATTATAAAAAATGAGAACGTAGAGAAGAACCGTCAAGCCCCAAAAAAGGTATGCATGTACGCGCTTATTCCCTTAAATTTTAATAAAATAAAGATGCAGCGAGCGATATGTTAACGTAGAACAGAAAATAGTGACAATATTATTCCCAAATCCAACGCCTTCAAGCTATGACAGTCACAAGTAGTTAAAACAGATGTACAAACAAAGCAGATTAATTACCTATAACCAATAATTTTCCGTACACAAAACCTGTAGTAACCAAAGATAGGTACAATGACATTGTTAGGCGGTTTGGGATTATGCCAAGAGGACGATAAGCTTGTTCCTTGTCTGTTATCCGAACTAACTGTTACCGCCAATCTATCGGACAAGCAAAGCGATTATGGAAATTTCCGTATTGAATATGAAACGTTGATCGGATTAATACCTTAGTGGGAGGAAGAATGATTAAGCGACTTTGTGTTTAATTGCGATTTATTCTGTCCATTCGTAACGTTCAAAAAAATCCTCTAAGAATTTGTCAAAAAATAGGAATATTGATTTCGAACAGGAAATTTAAGTTTATTTATTTATTCCTTATTGCAAAGATACAGGAATTTGAGTTACATGGCAAAGAAGTATCTAAAATTAATTATAGCACGGTCTATAATTGTGATTATTATGTAGACAAAAATTCTAAAATAAAATAAATAAATAATACGAACTCTTAAACCAATACAATGAACATAAAACTAAAATCTTAACCAATTTTATATTCTTTACCGCCTTTTTTTCAATGATAATGGTAATAGTTTTGTTACCTTTATGCCTGTAATCTGACAAGCACTAACAGCAAATCTTATTACAAATAACCTGAACCCTTATCAAGCTCATTGTGTTTATGTCCATTAGTGCCCATTTTGCGAGTAAACAAGTCATTACAATTTTCTTCCGTGGTTACATTTAAATAATAAATAGTTTGAAGATATTATTATAATGAGCTTGTTTATATCTCAACAGTATAACTTAGACATTTCAGGCTTTTTTCACGGTGATAATAGAAGAAAATTTATTCAGAGAGGTTTCGATTTTCTAAAGGTGTTTTTTTTAATAAATTGTAACTTGGATGGCGATATGAGCAGGATTCCTATATGAAGGACTGGTCCACGTTTGCTCTTAATAAAGAAGAATGGAATGGAGGTAGGCCTTTGACCAGCTGTGGGACAGCATGGGCTTAAAATAATAATAATAAATAATAAAGTCGATTTTACATACAACAAAGTGATTAACACGAGAAATCATTTTGAAATATTATCATTATTAAATCTGAAACTGGTGGATCATTTCCACTGGAAAAAGTAAAATGAGAATATTCAGGACACAGCAGCTGTTGCCTTACAATATGGAAGATAAGATTTCTATAAAATCTGGCTTAGTAGGCAAGCCTCTATATAAAAAAAAACATAAAGTTAGGCTATGTACAAAAAACATTATTAATAACAAGGTAACAAAATTTGGCATCCCAGGGTGTTGAAATGGAAACCTAAGGTGCTTAGGCTTACACAGGTGCTGCCCTTTCACGCACTCACCATAATAAAATCCTTCTAACGAAACGCCAAATACGCAGAAAAAAATCAAGCGACGGAAGCAAAGAATCCGTTAGAAATAAAATCAGCAGTCGAAATATTAGACAAAATTTTTAGGAGCTGAAGAGAATGTTTCAGTACTTTATGTGTTAGTCAAAGTTCTAATCCGTCCAATTAGTCCGACACAATACTCTTTGGTATCCTTTGACCGATTTCAAAATGGCGCAGAATATTCAGGCACTTTTGTCACAAAGCTTAAAATACCTTTTTAGTTGTAAAACATAGTGGCTACTAGTTTGTTTGACAGATTCAAGCATACTCAAGTTAAAAATATTTTTGCTTCCAAATTTTTTGGGATTGATTTCGATCATCTCTTTATAAAATCGGCATGCTGTGGCTGAAACCAGCTCACAGATATTCAGTTACCATTCGTTGCGTGTTTTTTTTGGCTTTTTATTAATACGAAGTTTTTAATAAATTCTGCATGGATTTGAATTTTGTTGTGATTTTTATTTTTTCCTCTTTTTGTTTGAAGTAGCATTTCAAAATATGTCTACGGCCGGATTATACTAGTGTGTCATACGAGTGGACGTTTTTCACTTTTGCAGGCGTTTGTAATTATGTCACTCAAACCGCCGCGTGCCAGAGAGGATTTTATCCCTTCCACAACTAGACAAAAATGGTCTCTTCAACGCTCTAGTTGCTATTAGATATTGACTGAGTAGAATTAGACTTAGTAATTAGTATAACATAATGTAGAGTTTATAATGGGTGCATTATATATTTTTATTATATATATATATTGTTTAAGTCGCAATAGCATGGAAATGCATGTGTATAAGTTGTATTATACACAGAGATTTGTAGAAAAAAGTGTTTGCGGACACGACGGTGTTTCAGTTTTTTAGGACACAGTTTTCCAGAAAATAAAATCAAAAAACCCTTATTCCTGTTTATATTTTGTTTTGGTGTAATGCCAATTAGTGAAGTTTGGCTATGTAACTAACGTGAGTTCATGAGTTGAGGTTCGCATAGAAGCTATCTGTGGAAAAATGTTCACATATAATGACTTACCATTTCCCTTCATGGGTTGAAGGGAAGACACGATCAGGATCGGTGAGTTGAGGATGATGGAGAGGATCCACACCATAGCTATCATCTTGTAGGCGTGGCATTGTGTCTGCCACTTCCTCGACTTGAGGGGTCGGCAGATCGCGAAGTAGCGCTCCAGGGAGATGGCGACCAGAGTCCACACGTCCACTGACACGGAGACCGCTGCAAGAAGAACGGAAATTTAAAGTTTCGCTATGTTAAAAATAATTACTAAAGATGACGGTCGTGAGAGTCATAAATAAGGTGCCACTTAACTCCAGGTTAAGATTTATCGTGTATCCAAAACGTGTACAATAAGTTATGAGATACTAATATATATTTTTTTTCTGCCTCGTCTTGTCCGATATGAACTGACCCTTAGAGTGCTGTTCTTTTTGTATTTTTGCCGTTTGATAAGTGTTACTTTGTAGCCAAAGTTAAATAAATGATTTTGAATTTTACAAACTTCTATTTATTTCTTATCTCAGAGAATATAAAAAAAAACACATTTGAACTCCTAATCTTTACGGAAAGTGTAATTCTAACAATCAATGACCTCGACCCAAATTGAATTGGAACCCAAGTGTGGTCCTTGAAATAAGCCGCCCTATGTCGATTGCAGGTCAGCCACTGACTGACATCAATTGTGTGTCCGTATTCGCTGAAATCCTTTACAAATTTTTGTCCAAAACTTTAGGGGAAAATAAAACCTCAATTTTTTGTTTGGATTTTTTCAAGCTGTACATCCATTCACTGACAAAAGGATTAGTTTCAACAAATGGCATACTCCAATAGTGATATGTTGAAATGTGGCAGATATATGAAAAACAAACATGATTGACTACACTGGCTTTGTAAAAACCTATTGCGTCGCAAAAAATGGTACTCGTAGTATATTTTTCTCTAGTTTTTTCATCGTTGACATGTAGTGACAACAGCCGATGATAATAGGAATTTTTACTTTATATAGGATCTCTCTATTATTATGTTTAGTTTATTGGTTGAATTTTAAAACACATGTTATGCCTTTTTTTTTTCATTACATATAAACAGAATATATCTCTGAAACGTACTCCATCCTGGATTTAAACTTTTCATTTCGATTTTACAAGCAACAGTTTTTTTTCAGTAAATGTAGATAAATTTCACTCAAAGAGGATAAAAAATGTAATGCTATTTTAACGGCAACCTGCGACTGAAAAGGGTTGTACAAAGCATTTCATATCTTTCCACGCAGATTGTCAAATTCAAATAAAAGGTTGAATGTGAAAAAAAAGCGACCAGCATTTATCAAAAAATCAAGCAAAAATGAACATCGTTTTACTCCAATAAATTTTACTCCTCAATTCGTTTGATCTGTATGGGCTCATAGGGATTTTATACAATTGGTACGAATGCATATACACACATTATAGGATTACTGAAATTGAAACAACTTTTTGACAACTGCGAAACACCGGAATGCCTTCTTTGTTTGTGAAATATGAAATGAATGATGCAGGATTAATCACATTAAAAACTTACAAAATATATCACGATACAGTACGATGATCAGGATTTATATTATTTCCTATCCACGTAACAACCAAAATGGAAGAACATTTATTTGCATCTAGCCTTGGAATCGGAATCGTAGTCCGTAAATTACAATAATCCAGTTTCCTATATTGAAACCCAGGCGATCGTTACATTGATCAGGATGGTGAGAATATAAGTTCTATCAGTGGTTGTATCTTCCTATCTAGTCTGCTATAATAGGTATTTTTTGCACTGTCCTTTTCATAAACTATAAGCGACTTTAAAAGAAATAGTTTTTAGGCTATAGCAATTCAAATTAGCATCTATGTGAAGAAATATAAAAATATTATGTACCTTTTTCAAGAATTTTTTTGTCTACCTTTTATATCTCTGTCCAATAGATCAGTTCGTAACATAATTTTAAGATCCGTTTACCGGACAGTCACACGAATCTCGACAACACGACATGTCGAATAAATTCCGCTGTCCTAAATAATAAACTAAATTGACTTTAAGGATTTCGAGTCCAATAAAAACTATTCAGCAGACAAATCAGTGTGAAAAGCTGATTAGGATTACAAGCACCTTTCTATACGCTATGTAAGGTTATTGTCAATGCCTATAAAATAGTACCAAAAGATCCTTTTTCACGGCCAAAATGTAATTCCGATACGAAATTTATTGAACACTTTATTAGGTTACACTGGCCGTACCATGATCTCCTAAAGGACTACTGTTGCGGTTGTGGAAGCGAGACGGCGCACTACACTGCGCATAGCGCTGTCCCGCTTACTCAACCGCAACAGTCCTGTTTAAAAAGTTCATGGTACGTTCTGTACTATGACCTCTATATATCTTCGATATAGATATAATAATGGATGAAAGCGATCTTTAAATCAGTTTCCTGAGAGCACTAAGGTAATAAAGCCTAACTTTATGAAATCTGATCATAAAACAAAACACGAAGTGTGATCACGGCTTTTAGGAAAATTGAAGGGATTCTGAAAAACTAGTGCAGCCGGATAAGCGGGTTTTTCCCTTTTTTTCGGAAACCTTCAATGAAGGAGGTTTTAGAAGTGGCGGTTGGTACATAATAATATTATTATATCAATTATTATTTTGAATCGATTTCAAAAAATATTTTAGTGGTTGATTTGATATAGGTACGTCAGATGTTGATCAATATAACATTTCATTAATAACAAAAAAGAACCGACTTCTTTTTGTTATCAAATATTTTCTCATAGATAAGATAAGATAAGCAAAGATAAGATAAGATATGATATATTTATTTGTTAGAATATGGTACAATTAAGATATGTATTACATAAAAACATTTTGCTCCATAATATTCTGCCGTTTCCGACGCACAAATATTTGAGAAGGTACAAATAATTACTATACTAAAACTTAGACATAACAACAAATTGCAAAACAATTACTATAAATAAAAGCACAATAACATGTAATGTCACTAATATTATCTTTGATAGGCATAAAAGTGTTCTTAATATGTAAGCCAAGGTCATGTTTCTTTATCATGATAAAAATATAATATCATCCTGTGTTCTTCTATGTGTCAAGTTTTGATGCGAATTCGCTTAACGTTTGACGTGTGATTACATTATAATAGGCAGTATAGAGCTTAACTAGGTTTACGTGGTTCGAGGAACTGAAATACAACACGGCTTCTGACGTCAAAACATAACTAAAAGTTAAACGTTTTGATCAAGAAGTTTAAGCAAAACTTGTGCGTTTACTGGTAAATTGTTTGAGGCTTCAATTTCCTGTTCGCAGAATTTGTACTGAGGATCACCTTCATAGGTATTTTAAGTGAGTAAACAAGCAAGTCCAACCCTTTCATACTGCTTTGTGGTCATATTTTTGGATATGTCATGCATGTTATTTTGGATATGACATTTAGACGGGCCCGTTGGTCTAGTGGTTAGTGACCCTGACTGCTATACCGGAGGTCGTGGGTTCGATTCCCACCCAGGACAAATGTTTGTGAGCACGATCATTTGTACTGCGTCTGGGTGTAATTTATCTATAATATGTATGTATTTAGAAATATGTCTGTTTACCATAACACAAGTTCTGCTTAGCTTGGGATCAGAAAGCCGTGTGTGAATTGTCCCGGAATATTATTATTATAATGATGTCGAGCAAAAGTTTGAAAATCGTAGGGATGTTGCAAAAACAACAAAGTTAGCCATTTCGAGGGATTGCTGAATGAGGCAAACAAACTCAGGTTCCTACATCATTAGTTTCGCATACGTTTCGGCGGTAATAACGCCTAGTTTCTAGTCGTATGCAGTACTTTGCAGTTAACAGTTTATGTTTGTGATAGTTTTCGTGCAAAGTTGGAAGCTTGTTGGCGCGGTCGATGCTTAGGTTGCCATCATGTTTGAGCCTCGTTGGAACTTTAATGAACGGAGGCCGTATTCAAACTGAGCTTCATTTACATTTTTGCCACGTATGGACCTATTTCATTTGTTTTTTTTTTTATTAAAATAATGTTGTAGCTGGTTCGAGGTTGCGCGAGACAAGGACCAATGGAAGAATTGGGGGGAGGCCTTTGCCTAGCAGTGGGACAGTATAGGCTAAGAAAAAAAAATGTTGTAGCTCACCAGTTTAGTTTTGTGTGACATCATTTTAATACAAAAGGTAGGAGTGTAACGGTTGACATTAGCAAAGGTTAATTACATTATCATAACTAGAAGCACTTTCTAGTTTAAAGTCCAAAGCTTTTAACTGAAATATGATCCACTCTAACAGTGTTAGTTTGAACAAGATTTAGCGCGGTTAAAGGTATTTTTAACCGTCGATGAAATAGAAAATATTCATCAAATGATTTTTTAAATTTAATATATAAAAAACAAAGTTTGTCTGAAATCTATTGTCATGGATGCAACGGAGAGTATAACTTTGTAGTTGGTATAAAAAAACCCTTGTGATTTATGAGCACATTATCCATTAAAACGTCCGCGGAATATGAATAATGACAAAGCGAAGCGGATAATTACAATATTAATTCATCTCGATTAACCTAAACTAATTATCAATTAGCTTTCATTATGATTGTACTCGACTATACCGAGTAACTTTATTAATAGTATTTGATTTTTAGTTTTCGACTAACTAATAAGTATCTCGCTCCAAGAGTTTATCCAATACAGATACAACCTATACCAGTTCCAAATATCGTCCAAATCAATTAAGCAGTCATTGCGAAAAAAAAAGAAAAAAAAATCACCAATCCATCCTTCTTCACATAGTTTTACATCCATGATTTTAAAAAGATAAAGGTATCAGCTTTTCTCAATACTTGTATTTGCAAAATGATATTTATTTATATTTGTATAATTAAACCGGGTCTGGAGACTAGACTATGATTATTATACATAGGAATATTATATACCAGGGATTAGCGCGTACATGCTAATTACCGTTATGTAATAAAACTTACTAAACATGCAGCGCGATAGTTTAGAAGTTTGTAAAGTACCTACATGTGGTTTCCTTCTGTCAGCATCATCATAATATTGTAAAATTCTGTTGAATTATTTTCTTAGATTTGGACTAAAATTTGTAGATTTAACTGCGAAGGTTAGCCTGTTTCTTTTAAGACTTATAACCGGAATTTAAATTCTGACAGAATAACATTAGTGAATACATAATAATATGAATTCACAACAATGTTTCTCTTGTATACTAACAATCTCATTTGGAATAAAATACATTTTCCCTGTGTACCTCTGTGTATTTAAGTCGTCGATTCATGTATATCAGTGTCAGAGAATCTCATAAATTTTGAGGAGCTAACAGTAATAACTGGACTTAAATAAACAAGTGCCTCTAAATGAGACTTTAGAATTTACTCTATCTGTTTCATAAGTTTAATTGTATGTGGTTTTGTTGACCTACATTCATTACCTAGAGAAGGAAGCCTCATTTAACTAAATATGTTTAAAAAGTTTTACGTTCCTACAACAGAAATCATTGTGTTATTGTGTCTGTGTGTCTCTGTCCACAAAATATCGTAAATTTTTTTTCTTAAAAAGTAAAATACCCATTTTTAATTTTACACAAAATCAAATACAAATCCCTTGACTGGGTAAAAGGAAACATTTGAAAAGTTGTATCATGTTACCACATAAAATACTCACCCTGTAGAAACGGTATAAGCTTGCAGAGTAACGCGCCGAACAGGAACCGCCTGTAGATCTGTCCGACTAACGTGAAAGGCAGACAGAAAACGCCAAGAAGGAAATCCGATATGGCCTGAAACAGAAAATGCTTATCACAAAATGTTACGAAAAATGTATTTCCTGAGAAGAAGAGCGTTTTCACAGTATCCGATACGATACCGCGGCGATACGATATTTATTTATTTATTTGGCTCTTCAACAATGAGAACTGTTACATTTATGATAAAAATAATAATAATATCGGATGGGACAATGTAAAAGACAGCATGTTTCATACATTTACTTGCCCTGTACCGACATCGTATGAAATAATACAAAATAATAACTCTTAAACTATCGCGGTAAATGTTTATAGTAATATTATAGAACGGGGATTAGCGCGTACACGCTTAAATACCTTTAGGGCTTGACGTTTCGTGGGTCGCAAGCAGTTTGCTTGTATTTGAGCATGTATTGCGGTATTTTAGCTTGTACGCGCTTATCCTCGTTCTATAATATTACTAGAATGTGAAAATAATCTAAGACGATATTTCGAAAAGCGGATGGATACTGGCTTATTGGATGTTGATGCACTTTTCGCCTTTAACCGAGTTATATTTGTATTCTATTTCGAAACTGAAAAGCTGCTTTGCAACATGAGATATAATGTAAACTTATTTTAATATAATAGGTATATTATGGTTTCTGTCATTTTCTACGGAATGGGTGATATTTTTATGGTGATATTTTTAAACATATATTTCATTATTTTCGTAGTTTTCATTTTTAAAATACCAATACAAAAAAATGTTTTAAACGAGTAATAAAAGGTTTGTGTTGTTAACACTACATTTAAGTATAAGATCCAAAGTTCTGGTGAAAGGAAAGCAATATTAAAAATTGATCTGAATTGAGAAAGAACATAAAATTCGGGTTCATGATTTATAACCCATAAAAATAAGGCAATATGTATCGAGAGGTTACGGAAATAAAATTACTGCTTTTCAATGTATATCAGATGTGTGTGTAGAACTAGCTGTACCCACAGTTTTATCCGCGTAAGTACTTTCCATGACTGTATGATATTTTCTACTTTGGTATGTTGTGACAGTAATTCTGCTGTTCGGGACGGAAACAAATCCAATAAATGAAAGATTTTACATAGGTAAGGTTGATCAACCTTAATCTGGACTAATAGGTGGTAAATAACTCTTAATAAAAAATAACTGCCCAAATGCCCGAGGGAAAGTTTACTTACTTGTATGTTTATTTTCAATTTAATTGAAATAAAGCGAAACTTAACAGTTCATACAATAACATTTCTTGGCAGTCGGGTAAAATTATAAACAATACCTCTATGAACGCTCAATGCAATTGCGTTTATAATACGCAATAACCGTTCGAATACGAGTATTATCAACTTATCATTTAATTTCCTTCGAGTATACTACCGAGATTGGCTGGATACATACGACATAGTACATTATATGCCCTGAAGACATGATTATCCCAACATTCGCTCATGTTCCGCCTTGAAGGATGACATGCACATCCACATGTATGTAGTTACATGGAATCCCACTGTTTTGCATGTATATGATGGCTTGATTGGGTAACTAACTAACCCTTTGAGCTGAGGATTCGAGCAAACGGAACAAAAGTTTGAGTAGTTATCCAAATTCTAATTAGCTCTATTTTTAAACGACTTCAAAAAGGAGGAGGTATTCAATTCGATTGTATTTTATTTTTTATTTATTACCTCATAACTTTCGACGAACAGATTTTGATGATTACTTTTTATTTGAAAGGTGGGATCCATAAGAAATCCATTATAGACATATTTTGAAGGCGGTTTTCTTTTTTGGAAAAAATATCAATTAAAATACTTCGTAAAAATATAGTGACTTATTTCTGTATAAGGAGTGAGTTCCTTATTTATTCACATACAAATACTTTAATTATTTTCTTCCATAAACACTAATTTAACCAAGACCATCCTTAACAACATAAAATAATTTATCGTATCTTTGAGTTTCCGATCTCGAAATGATGTTGCTAATAAGTAACTATTCCTACATTAGCTTTGAATTGTTCTAGTAAACAGTTACTAGGTAGTCCTAGGTAACAATTTAGCACTAACTACGTGAATATTCATGGAAATCGACCATCTGCTAATTACGGTACACACTCAAAACTTTGCAGACCGACATAAGTTTGACGAGAATATAAGTGCTGGAGTAAGAACCTTGAAAATTATTCTCGAATAATTGTTGGACATAACTAGAAATGCTAAAATGAGCGTAAAATTCCTTTTAACCATTAAGATCATTATAGAAAGATAAAAAACTAGGATAAACTTTGATTTGTTGAGGACTAAAGTACGAAAAATAATTTTATGAAAACTTATAATATAATACTTACAAAAGTTTAAAAATAATAAAAAAAAAACTATTTAGAAATATGTTAAATAAATAATAAAAAGTATAATTTCAGTTGATTGTAAATTAGGTATAAGTATAAAATAAATGTTAGTAACGCAGAGAAACTCAGTGACCCCACAGTCAAACCATTATTACGGTTTTGTGGGGCTTAGTTTACAAGTTTACTTGCTAACATGTATAAGAATAAATAAATAAAATACCTAATTGTATATTTGCAAAATGGTACATTTTTCTCACTTTCTCGTTAAAGTGATAATAAAAAACACAAAACTAAGAAAATATCTACGGTTTTTTTTTTATATGCAAATTTCGAAAAGTGGCCTTCTAGTATTTAATGGCAAGTGAAAATGGCCAACGACATTAAAGTTACCAATCTAAAGACTGATGTTTTTAATCTGACCTTTTCAAACCACGACTGAAACAGAAACCTTATCAATGTAAAGGTCTTAGGTATTATTCCTAAAACCTATTTCAGTAGCATTTTATGGTTGATCAAAGAAATGTGAAACTTGTTCCCACTTCAATAGTTATTTACGTTTTAATCGCAAAAGGTCAAATACCCAAAACTATTTACTGATATTCTGATATTTGCTTTTTCCTTTTATACTTTTCCGACAGGTTTTTAAACCTATTAATCCAAGAATGTGACTTTTCACAAATCTTGAAAAAATCATACGATCTCGGACTATGTTATGACATAAAAAAAAACAATCTTCATTGGGCACATTAATAAATTGTTGGAATAGAGTAAATATTATAAAAGATTGATTTGATATTGAGTTACCCAGAAAAATATAAGATGGAGGCGGTTACTATGTGAAACTGTTTTCAGCTGCAACCGGTAAGTCTGAAAGCCGACCTCAACATAGCTAGGGAAAAGGCTAAACAGAAGAATGATACATTTGTTTTAATTTTACTTCGGTCTAAAGTCTATAGAACGAAATGCAGATAGTAAAGTAATAGGCTTTCAAAAGGCAAGGCTGTCAATATTTCATAAAGGAAAAATGGTTCTCTTTAAAAAAAGTTTTAAAATTGGGAGCAAAATCTTCTTTCACCTACCATCATACGGGTAACGACCTTTTCAGCCAAAGGATAAATTAAAACATTGTTTGAATTATTGGTAATGATGCCATAATATGACCTGCTGCTACCCAGAATTGACTTCAAAAGTCTGTCAATAAAATAGCTTGGAAAAAGGGGTATTTTGACGGGCCTGTTGGTCTAGGGGTTGGATTCCCACTCAGGACTGATGTTTGTGATAATTTGTTCTGGTCTGGGTGTAATTTATCTATAATATGTATCATGTATTTAGAAATATGTAAGTATGTTTATCAATTGTCTGGTTACCATTACACAAGCTCTGCTTAACTTGGGATCAGATAACCGTGTGTGAATTGTCCCGGAATATTATTATATTATTATTATTTTATTATCATATTAACGGCGCCTTCGGTGTACAAACTTTGTAACGTGGAAAACAAGAATATTTTTCCGTGGAAAAGCTCTTGACGTCAATAATGAATAAGTGAGGAGAGAAGCGATCCTTGATTGCAAACACTTGATAACATTTTAATTAATATCGATAGTTTCGAATGATAGATTCATCGGACTGTAAACAAGTTTGTTATTTGTTTGTTACTGAATATCGAATAATTTTTAAATTTATTTTCAATATTGAAATATTTTTTAATAAACTAATTAATTTAAAATACTTTTTATTTTTACTTCCATTTACAGTTAGGTATACGCAATTAAAAGTTTTGTTAATCAACAGGTCTTGTATGTTTGGTAGTGATAACATTATTAAACCAACAATGCTGCAACTATAGCCAGTAATTTAACGTTTAAGAAGCCTTCTTGAAATAAAAATATTTTGATTTTGAGTGAAATTAGAACTTAAAATTTCCACAATCGTTTCCCATATACATATGTAAAGACACGTTCACTTTAATATCAGCTAGTATGAAGCTAAATTTACTGGGTTACTGTTACACGGGCAATAAGTGTACGGTTTACAAAAGCTGCGTTATATGCAGATTGTCAGCGCCTTACAAGGTGATGTTACAAGTCTGTTACGAGAAAATGACGCAGTTTGTGTGGCACTAGTTCATGTTACGTATTTAATTGTTACGTGTGAAATAAAAGTTTTAATTCCACACTCAAAGACTATGATTAGTTAAGCACTTTAAATTGTTAAGTCGTTTGGGGGCTTAATTTTTCAGAGTAAGAAATAAAAAAATACTTAAAAGCAAAACAAGAAAAATAATGACTCCTGATAATTACAAGGGTAAGTAGCATAATAACATTGAACGTAAAATGTTAACTCACGAGCATTCATGACCCTTTCACTAATTAAGAAAAAAGCGAGACCCATACTAATTTTAAAAGCCCAAAACAATTAGACATTACAAAAAAAATACACGTCGTCTAAATGAAAATTAATTTTTTGTTATATTTTTCTTCGCCATTTTCTTCCATAAGGTTTTTAAGAATACGGAAATGTAAAACTTCTACAGGCTGCTACATAGGTCCTAACAAAAAACAATAACGTTGCCCGACCCGAATCATTTGAATTGTAGAAAAGTACGTATTCCGAGAAAAACAATTTCCCTTCATACAAAATGTAGAATTTATTTCGAAAAAATGGAAAACTTAAGCATAAGCTAAAAGGTATTTTGTAAAGCCGGAACCCCACCGCTGCGCAGGCTGTGCACGGATGCGTGGCTCACCTCTGCTGCGTGGGCTCATTAGTTCGGCGGCGTCGGCCTCCGTTTCCACTGCGGCGCACGGACACGGATGTGTCGCCCACACAGCTCATAGCTATGCGTGGGGTACAGTCACGAGCAAAAATATGTATACTTAATAATATGCGAAATTGTTAAACGAAATTAGTGAGATTTTTTGTCGAATCTCTTCTGCCATCTAGCAATCAATGCATACTGACAGATGACACTTGAAAATAAAATGGATCAAATATTTTTTTTTAATAAAAAAAAAATTTACTTAAAGTCAATAATAATATATTATTTTAATAATATAGACAATAGCTCTTCCAAGTAATAATATAATTTAGCTATTGTGTAGTAACATCTGTTTTACTTATTTGTATTATAAATTACTTAGTTCTTACATAAATTATACTTATCACAACTTAAATGTATTTATATATACTAGGAACATTAATTGTACCTCTTATTTATAGTAGCTTATTCTTATAATAATTTCTTAACAATATTATGTGTGTACATATTTTTGCTCGAGACTGTACATAGTCGTGGGTCGCCGAGAAATGGCCGACCCACGCAGCTGGGATGCGTGGGTCGGCCACGTGGCTGAGCTACGTTCCGCCTATTCGAGTTAGCTACGCGTGTGTTTATGACGTTATTTGCTGCGTAGCATGTCCGTGCGCTGCGGTGGAAACGCTCTCATACATTTTGTACTAAAGCGAAGCTGAACACACGTGCACAGCCTCTCCGTGCGCCGCTGTGGGTTTCCGGCTTAATTGTCATAAAGATGTAACGTAAATAAGTCTAAATGAAAATTTAAGGTATATGCCGCTTGCGGGCGATGTGGTAATGATGTTTTTTTAAGAAAATAAATATTTACCAAACAGTATTAGGAAGTTATGTTGAAATTGTACTGTTTTTTAGTGAATTTATTTAATGTTTTAAATATCAGTTTTCATTTTGGTAGGTTAAAACTGAATCCAATGTTGTATAAAGGAGCCAAGAACTCTTATTAAAGATCGATTCCAAATCTCAGGAGATGATTGGCTCCTAATAGATATTTCACTCGTAATCGTTTTGTAACTACCGCTCAGAATTGTACTAGGCAATGATTACACAAATCTGTTATAACAATCTTAAAATTATTTTTTATCCGACTTTTGAGATACGAAATTTGTCTGTATATTTTTTGTTTAAGTTAAGGTAGTCAAATTACAACATCACCGATCTATTACTTGTTTTTTTTTCATTCATGTGCAATCAAGCACATTAATTTGAAACATTGAATCCGGCCAAATTCACCGACTTCACCAAAAAAGCTTTTATTTAGTTTTTTTTATTACTGCGTTTTTAAGTAGTATACAATTTGACAATGATATTAATCAGACGGTGGATGCAATTGGCGAGTTGTCGTTCATTGTGGCGTTATAGGGTGGAGGCCTTTTGTTCAGCAGTGGACGTCTTCCGGCTGATGATGATCATGATGATTAATCAGATGTCACCTAGCACCATCTGTTAGTTTACCATTACCTTTATTGTATCCTGTCTAAACCAGTTCAAACGGCATCAGACTACCACAAAGCGTGTTGTCTCTCGCTCATTACGAATCCTAAACCGCTCTGCGATTGGAGCCGACAGATAAACAATTGGTAATTACACCATTGTTTATTGTATGGCTTGATGTCCTGTGACAATGTTTTTGGATGGTTTCCTGATTTTGTTTAGGCTGAGCTTCTATTTAATGATAACTATATAAAACTGCCTCGTTGGCCTAGTAGTGCTAAGCGCGACTGCTACGCTAGAGATCTTTTGTTCGATTCCCAAGTCGACCAAGGTGTTATTGAGTTTTTCTATGAAATTCTCAGTAGCAGGTCGAAGTTTGGATTTGTGCCCGGTTAGTGGCAATAGGCTCGCCCCCTATTACATGGGACCTAACTATATCGGCGAACTGTGGGTGTACATTGGTACACCTCTGCCTAACCCTTAGGGGATACAGGCGTGATGATATATTATGTTATGTATATAAAACTATTTAACTAAGTTGGTTTAGATTCCAAATTTTAGTTTTTGCAGTGCCTTTATTTTATTGTTTTCAGTTTTATGTACACTGTAGCATTTTAGACCGAAAAAAATAAAATTAATAGATGTTTTTTTTTCAATCTCACCCACTCTTTTAATTGTATATAGTTTGTACTTTCATCCACTCATATAATTACATTTTAATATCTGAAGCTTATCCATAATTTCTCAAAAATAATTTTTATTTTAACGTTTTTGTGCAACAGATAAAGATTACATATTATAAAGTAAAATTAAAACGCAGAATTTGAGGTGAAAAACAAAATTACCGCGAACCAAGAGGTATGAGAAAAATATATAAGATTTCTCAATTTACATTTTTATCCAGGTTTAAAGTGTATGAAGCCACATATTTGGCGTTCCATTAAACATGGATCTGGAAGGTCGCCAAGTAACACAACCTTACTGGGATTTCATATTTCCCTTTATAACATGAAAGTACGATTTTTGGGTACTCTCTTACGTGTAAAAACTTTCAATTTACAAAAAAATATATGTGCTTAAATAATTTTTTTAAGTGTTTATTTATAATTATATTTTTGTTTCCAAGTACTAGTCAAAAAGATCAATCTATGAATTTGTCTGAATTTAGGTTACGCCCTATTTAATAAAAAATGTGAAAATTTTCTAAAATTACAGAGAGTAAAGTGTGACAAATAACAAAACTGCAATAAATCCTATCATGCTATTTGCAGTAAATTGTCTCTATTCATCTCCATTTCCAAAAGATTAGAATCATCGTGAAACATTCAACAAACCCATAAACTTTAAAAACGATCAAAGTGACAAAACTAAAACCTCGTTTTTATCTGTTATCTATTGATGCATGATTTTTGTTTTGTGTGGTATCGTTGAAAGCCAAATTGACGGACGCGTTCAATCTCAAATGGGTACCACTGGTTATTGGTACCACTGGGTATTGGTCCGTGCTTTCCGGTCCAATAGTTTTGACGAGATTTCATATAAAACGCATTGGAAAGTAAGTGTGATGCGCATTGCTTGTATGTGTGTGAAATTTTATTACTGTCAAAAAATATGTTTCCTTTTTCAGGTAAATTATTTGAATTGTTCAGTGTTATACTAATTCTATGATCATCAATATTGACGACTGCAACTGTAACCAGTCTTCTTTTCTCTTTAAACTAATAGTAAAAGAGGCTAACGCGTTACGATATATTATGAATACATTTTGACTAACATCTTTATAAAAATATTTATGTTGCAATAGCAGCTTTAAGTGCGATTAAGATAAATTCAACCGTATGTTATGAAATGTTTACACCCATTCTTTCATTATGTTATACTTATTAAGTACCTACCCACTTTTAAGTAGAAGGACAAAAAAATAATACCATATATAGCTAAATTAAGTAAACATTTACTTAAAACTAAAAGTCCAAAAAATATAAAAAAAAACTTACCAAATTCAACAGATAGACATTCGTTATAGTCCTCATCCTCCTGTTGCTAGCCAGCGTTGCTATAACAAGGCAGTTGCCGGATATAGACAGCATGAATATCAGGAAGTACGGCGGCAGTATGAACCGCCACTCGTACGCGTTGGCAACCTTCCCCGCAACGCTCGTGTTGCGCACGGCGACGAACGTCGATATTGTGGACGTCTCCCGCATACGGAGTAAGGACGAGTTCACGAATGTATTTAGTTCCTCCATTTTGAGTACCTGTGAAAGATAGAGAATAGTTGATTTTAGATAAATGTTAGAAAACTGACTTAAATATACTTATGATATCGTTTATTATTTATTAAACTAAAATATTAAGAATTAAATAAAAACTAAGCCTACACAAGAAATAAGAAAAAATATTAACTAAAAATAATTAAAACTAAAATAAGATATCAAAAATTCATCCGCATCGCGGTCTTAAATTGAACTAAAACTTCTAGATCGATTGGGGTGAAAATTATATGAATCTACCTCGAAAGAATATTGATCGGTTTTTTTTTAAGTCTACAATTTAATTACCGTAGATCAAATATCGGATAACATGCTTACGACGAGAACTGTCTTGAGAGCCTCCACTTTTTGAAGTCAGTTGCAAGTAATTATTAAGGAAAATGTATTATGTAAACAGGAAGGAAAATTAGGTCCTGTTAAAAAACAAGTTATTTAGATAACAATGGCATGTTATTTTAATATTCGGAAATTAGATGAGTTTATACATTTTTATAAAGTTGTACTAATTAAAAGTTTTCTTAATTTAATGTCGTAAAACTCATCTTAGATAAGACTTGAAAATGTAATTTGGGGAATGTTGTTAAGACTTAAATTTCAGCCCATTAAAAAGGATCATCAAGTATATAATATGTATAAGGAAAGCTGTAAAATAAAACTAGGAACTTCGCAATCAGATATAACATAAATTGCAGTCCACTAAAACTTTTAAGTGGCATCGCGCGTTGCACCGCACACTATGCAGTGCAGCGCAAAAAGAATCAGAACTCATATAAAATGTTACATCGTTCATTTCGAAGTTAAATTGCACCACGAACACAATTTTTGATTGAAAGGAATTTTCTGTAACGAATGATGCCTAGACCTTTAGAAATATTGGTCGCAATATAAAAACAAGGCAACTAAAGACCAAAATTTTGTGATGAAAACTGGGCACGTTAGTGAAAATATTTCACTGCCTGCATCTGGCCCTCGATTCAGCTATTTTAAATACATGTCAGTGGTCGGTCAGTGCACTTGTCACTAACAAATTTTCTTATTCAGATAAGCCTACAATATAATCTCATGGAACTCTCGTAGAAAATGATCGTAATGACCAATTAATGATCGTAATGACAGTTAGCGGAATGCCAATTATCGTAAAAATAACGAAATGAAGCAGGTCATTCAATTAATTCAAGCAACTCTTAAATAGCTGAATCGAGGCCCAGATAACATACATCTTATTTGTCGTCCTATTTATTTCAACACTTTTTGATTTATAAAACTAAACAAAGAAAATAAAATCTTCCATTTTATTTAATATCTAAGTTAAAGCATTAATATCCGATCACTGGCAAATTGAATGGACTGTTTAAATACTCAATACCGTAAAACCCACATTGAGCAGAACGAACGTAACTAATCTTCATTTAGAATGAACAAGCCAATTATAGAGAACTATTTCAATCTGGATGACGGTCAAATGCAGTTAGTAATAATTATTTAGATGACGACAATGAGTTGTTAATCAAAAATATTCTGGTAATTTGGTCCATGCGAGATTTATGAGTCTGGCAAAATTTGGGCCTAAAATGTGGTAGATGGTGTGAATGATGATTAAAGAAAGATTTCAAGTATACATTATAAGACCTGACAGATTATGATAAAAATAGAATATATTTATTTATTTCATAGTATATTACAAAATCAAAATAAAAATTATAAAAAAAAAAAAAAAATGGCGGCCTTATTGCACCTGGAAATCTCATCCTGGCAACCTTTGCATATTGAATATTGAATATACCTGGGTACCTAAAAACCGACAAATTTTTTGGTTATTAAAAAACTGTGCTATTCTAAAAATAGATATACATAGTGCATCAGCACAAAACCAGATTCCAAAAAACTTTAACAATAAAGATGAAAAATTCGACAATTTCAGAAATGTAACATTCACATCCAAAATTATTTCAATTATTGGCTGACAAATGAGCAGCATACGACGACGAATGTTTCACGTTCACAGCTTGTTACAGAATTTACGATCGAACTTGTTCTCAAGTTTTGCTGCTCATATCAAAGCTAGGATCAAAAAACACATATCATTTCCCTGGAAGTTTATTTCAAAGATTTATGAAACACGAATATTGCAACGTTTAACTTTAATGGTCCTTTCGTTTTCCTCTACTACGGTAGTAAGAATCGAGGTTCAAATTTATTGTATAATTTGGTTTTAAGTGAATGCTTTAATGTAAAGACTTTAATGTCTCGTATTAAACAATGAAGATGATGATGAAAGTGTATTAATCCATTAACTTGAAATTAATCTTTATTCTTTCTACCTAGTCGATTTTCACAGTTTTTTTATATTTTCTATGCAATAATATGCAATACGACAAGTATTGCATATTGTACATATTTATAGTTTAAAGGGGACAAAAACCAAAAAGGAAATTATTATACTTACTGCTATGCCCGAATTACGGAAACTGCTGTCTTCTAAAAGACAGAAAGAAAATAGTTAAACATTAATTTAAGAGTCTCTTAATTCAAGACCTCTATCTATTTCTTGGCAAGACTTTTCCGATATTCCTATAACATTGATACCTGTTATTAAACTTATCCTGACAACTTAATTACTTAGATGTTGATAGCATAAAGTGATAGTTATTTGTTGAAGGATGCCAAGGTTAACTAAGCTTAACCCACATTGTGGAAAACCGTTTAGATAATAATATTAGTTTACCTTTTATAACATTTTCCGTAGTGGTATTTTAAACGACAGTTTTCATTTACCTATCCATCTAACGTTTATATAAAATAAGATATTTTATGGAACTTTTTACTTTTATTGCGGAATAATATTTATAATATTTAATAATATTTCTGGACAATTTACACACGGTAGTCTGATCCCAAGCTAAGCTCTAAGAGAGCTTGTGTTATGGTAACCAGACAACTGATATACATACTTATATATTTCTAAATACATACATATTATAGATAAATTACACCCAGACCAGAACAAATGATCGTGCTCATCACACAAACATTTGTCCTGAGTGGGAATCGAACCCACGACCTCCGGTACAGCAGTCAGGGTCACTAACCACTAGACCAACAGGCCCGTCAAAATGGAATGTATGAAATGACTATGATTCCATTGAAAAATATTAAAAAGTTTATTTACTTTTAGTATAATGGCATATGTTTTACTAAGAAGAATACAACCATACTAAGAATTTCACAACAAAACAATGATGGTTTTCTTCAGAATTGTACATAAATAGTGCAGCAGCAATTAAAAAAAAATATTTTTCTTTTTTTCAGTTCGTATAGATTCCATGTAGCTTATAATTATCGCTTGAAAAATTATACAAATGACAGCGTAGACAGTTTAATAAATATAGCCCATAGGTGCGCGAGTAAGACACGTAATTGGGTGATTTTTTATTCAATTACTTTCAAAAGAGTAGTTGAAGTATTAAAAAACTATCAACTATATAATATAATGCATAATACAAGCTTGTCCGATCACTAATGATCTACAACTTTGTTAGTTAAAGAAATCGTACTGTAACAAGTTTAAGAAAGATTCTTGTCGCTCATCATAAAATGTTCTGTACTATTAAATAAAGTTTTATAAAAATTCTGTATAGTTACTTTTAAAGTCATGAACTTTGAAGTACTTAAACTTCGATTAAATTAAAAAGTAATATTTTGATGACAAACATGGGTTAGCTTTAGATTGGTAATGTTTGACTGTGTTTTTTTAGTTTATAATTTTATGGGGTCGTTGCCTGTATCAATGGTCTTATTCCTTCAAGAAAAAATATTTTAAGTAGTTACCGTCACTCCTGTGCTTGAATAACCTGACACGAAAAATATAAGATATCGCAGATTTTGTAGTTTTTTGGTATTATTCGTTAAGGGCCGTGCTCTACAAAGGCGGAAGCGACCAAACGTAGCGGTGTAGTTTTTTTTTTAATAACCAATAGGAACTCGTTATTCAAGTACAGATATACAGCTAAGCGTACTAGTGAACTTCTTCACTTTGCTTTGCCCATCTCCGCTTTGGTGGAGTCCGGCCCTTAATACCGGCCAAGGAAGGAAACTCTTAAAAAACGAAATTCCAACTTACGTAATTAATTTAATGAGTTTTGACACTGTTTGGAGGTATTTTTGTACGTTGTATTTTTATGTATTATATAGTATATTATTATTATAGTATATTTCCGGGTTTTTGTTTATCGGAATATAGGAGCTTTGAATTAATTAAACAATTTTTCAATCAAGAGAAACAGTTGTAATCCTGTATAATTAGGGCACATAATAAATTATATATACGATGAGTACTTTTTTACTCTAATGAATACGAATACATAAAAAATAAATAAATGGACTGTACTGAATATGTATAAATATTTTATTTCGAACGGTATTTGCAGTAACAAGTGCCTCCCGTTTAACAATGTTTAAATCTCTTTATTAATTGATGCAAATGGATGTGATATGGGGAGAGGAATGATGTGTAACGGAACCTCGGGACAATGGCTTAAAATGTATAGCCTCATCAGGCTTGCATATAAAAGGGTACAAAGGAGCAAGCCTGCATTAATTATTCCGTACGTGACAAAAAATAAATCGGTTTTAAAATATCGTTTATTTACATTTTTACAGAGTTTCAAGGTCTCAATTTCACAGAAAGCAATTATGTGATTTTGTTATCCAGGGCTTTTTTTTGTAATTGCAAGACTAGTTTCACACTATCACATAAAATTTTAATTTCACTTGATGAATTCACCACACGAAAGTTTAGGTACAGGACACACCTTTAAAGCATATTTGACAACTTTGTGACAAACGCATAAAGAGAATAGCATAAAATATTTATATTTAAAAAGCACAAAATCAAAATCAAAATATATTTATTTTTGATAAACCAAAAAAAGGCGCTCAAGAAACGTTACGTTACAAACTACTAATTCTAGTTGATCGGTTCCAAAGTGTCATTCCTATAGAGAAGAGCCCGAACTCCATAGGTTACTCGTTTAAAAAAAGGTTAACATCGATGTTAAGATTACATTAATTTAAAATATGCGGCAACAACGTAAACAGCCACACCTTTGGATCATGCGTAGCTTAACGAAGGTACAACAGAAACGACATAATATCGCATTTACAAGAAAGTTTTCAACGTGTAACATTTCTAAGAACAATCCTTGAATACTGAATACCATGCATCCTCTCACATGTCCTGAACACGGGTGTTGTAATTAAATTCCTAGAGAAAGGACAGAAGTAGCCAATATAGACAGGCGAACGGGTGACACTGCACAAAGCGAGAAGTGTGTCACGATCGTCGAAACTCGGAAATAGTAAACCAGTATTCTTTACTTTCTGAAAAAAACTTCGATACTGTACAGTGTACAATGCAATATTTAACCAGATAAAAAGAAAAACCTTTTTTGGAAGCCATATTAGTACTATTTATTGACAATATTTTTCATTATTACATAAAATTATAGCCTATATGTTATTCTGATGAACAAGCTAAGTAATTGTAAAGTTTGAGTAAAATCCAATCAGTAGTTTTTGCATGAAACAGCAACAAACATACATACATCCATCCATACAAACTATCGCGTTTTTAATTCTAGTAAAAAGCTACACCTTTTTTTGTTGAGTGGTGTGAAAAGTAGTTAAAACCTCCGTGGTTTAAACTTCCTCCATGTAACCAGGAGTTGAGATTGTAAGTGTATCTGATATTTATATCTGTACAAGAAGAAAGTTTTATTAAAACGTAGCGTCATTATTCAGAAACTCCAATCTCGTAATATTCTTCATATGTTCAGAAGTTAAATGTGCAAAGTGTTAAATATGCATGTGCCAAGGATGGAGTATGAAAACTTATGCTTTGTTATTTAAATTAAAACGTTGAACTACATCAGAAATTCCTGAGACATTATCATATTAACAGAATATTACATAGCATTTTACACACTCACGGAATCAAATAATATCCCCCGAATCTAAAACGAAAGTTTGACGAGTCCGTCTGTGTACTTGAGTGTGGGTGTGTGTGTGTCTGGAGAATCGTAACCAGTTCTGAGTCCAATACTAATCATCATCATCATCAGCCGGAAGACGTCCACTGCTGAACAAAGGCCTCCCCCCTAGAACGCCATAATGAACGAAAACTCTCCAATTGCATCCACCGGGTGTACTAATATCGTTAAGAAATTAAAAATAATTAATAGATGAAATTGAATATGAGTAACTACGGAAATAGTTCGTTTGTAGTTTTTTTTTAATTTTTTTGGCTTAACTTATTTTGTGTCCTACTGCTGAGCAAAGGTCCTATTATCTGACTCTTATATAATCGTTAGAGATTTAAAAATAATAGATGAAATCATAGACAAGGAACCTAACTATGACTATATGCGGAAACCGAAGACCAATTAGCAGAGGATCAAGAGTGAAGCATCGTTAAGGCCTATGACTTTCAGGTATCACAACCTAACTTGATTAATTGACACACTTCCAACACAAAGTGTGAACAATAGATCTTTGTCACACATAGCCTTTGTCTTTGAAAACATAAAAGCTTCGGCGAAATCGTAAAAGAACGGAAAGGAGAAAAAATCACTATTAATCAAAGAAAAAACGAAATATAAATCTACCTTCTAATACCCGAATACGGCTTAGTTTAAGCCATATGATTAGACCGATGATAAAAGTAAAGCCGGTAGCCACTGTTAGTCATGAGATTGAGTGACCTGAAATTCCGGAAGATGACCTTAACCTTGACCTTTAAATGACCTTGGACTTTATTTAACTTACATAGCCCCCTTATTACTTCGGAAATGGCGCGCTAATTCTTTCCGACTGACATATAAGTTTATCATTAGCAGTCGTTGAATTATTACAGTTCTGATAACAAGCCGTACTGAGTACTATGTAACGCAGTAAAATGAGATGTGAACGTCCTAATAGGCTCCATATCAAAATCAATATATAGCTAAATCCGGTAAGATTAAAATCTAACCCTAAAATAGCCTAAAAAAGGCTAGAAATAACCAAATAAATAAAGTAACAATCAAAAATTTCGCTTATGTTTTTGAGGAAGTACGTAATAAATTGTAATAGACTTTTAATATCATCTTAAAATTAAGTTTCATCAAACGCCATAAGGGAATAAATTCAGACTATCACGAAGCCACCGGGGCGTCATTAAAATTATATAGAGACACTTCATCTTCATAAGGAAAGGAAACTTTACTCATTATCACTCTCAGCAGTGATCTTCATTATTGCCACACCCAGTTTAAAACATGACATAGCCATTTACCGACTTGAAAAAGGAGGACGTTCTCAATTCAGTAGTGTTTTATTTCCTTTTTGTTTGTTACACAATATCTCTCGTTAGACAACATGTTTTGTTTATTTATTTGTTGTCATGTTCTGTGTTTAATTATATTATTAACCTATAACTTGTATGTGTAGTACAGTGACAGAATACAAAATAAAAAAATAACTTGTATTGATAGTAGGTAGATCAGGAGAGGAAAAATGATTGGGCATCTTATACGTCATGACAATTACATAAAAAATATAATAGAAGGGAAGATTGAAGGAAGGAGAGGAAGGGGGCGGCCGAGATACAGTTACATTACACAAATAAAAGAGAAGGTGGAGGTCATGACGTACAAAGAGGTTCAAGAATTGGCACAGGACAGACATAAATGGAAAGAGCTGCACCGACAAGAGCATGGCTCTTAAATTGATGATGATGATGATAGTAGGTAATACAAGAAGGGATACAGGAAATAATTTTAATGTGAATAAAAAAATATAACCTCTATGTTGAGAACTTAAACAGCAGAAAATCGAAACACAAACTTCCGAAAAATCGATTTCACCGTGCACTATTAATTACGTTAAAGGTAAACCCATTTCCTATCCAGACCAAAGTCACAAATCAATGAAATTAGAATGTACAAACAAATAACGAAAATTAACCTTGAAATAAAGCAATGTCATGTCAAAGGTATCACTGATGACAAATCATCAGTCATATTTTAAGGGTCGACGCCTTAAATATTTAAATTCTCATTGACATTATATTGATTACCATAACTAACTCACTCATACAACGCATTTGGTCTATAAATCAATTTAAATCAAAATGGTTTTATCATTAATAAACATAAAGTTAAGTAGGTACTGCGTGGTCAGAAATTCTCAGAACCATGTAAAAGAAACAGCAAGCAAAAAAAAAAGAAACACTGACAATTAAATCTTACAAAAAATAAACCGACTTCAAAATAAGTCCTACATGGTTTTCTTATGGATCCCACTGTCATAACTGGACCAAATTAAAATGGGAAAACACGGGAAGCACCGCCTATCAAATAATAAAAGAGAGACGGAAGTTCTGTGATAACAAGAATAAAAAGAAAATACAGTCGAATTGAATACCTGCTCCTTTTTTAAGTCGGTTAAAAAGTACAAATTTTAATTAGAAAAACGAGTCTGGCACTAATAAAACATATGATGTAAGACAACAGCACCACAAAATCGAAAAAAAAACTGTATTGAGTAAAGAATTCATAAGTATAATTTAAACAGTAAAATCCTAAATAATTCATTATAACGTTAATAATACTATAATCTTTTAATACTAAACCCATGTATAATCTAGGTAACACTCAATCCAAATGCACAATAGAACATAAAAGTAATAGCTCTCTTTCGTCTTTTGTGGCAAGAGAGGAGACTAATGGTAGTATTACTGGCATGACAAAAGAAAACCGAGATTTAAAACTCGAATGTAAGCGAAGCTTTTGATAAAATTATTCAGAAAGCTAGAATTTATTAAATGATCATTTATGATGTCTTCAAATAATTTTGGTTACAGATGAAATTATTAACAATTTAAATAAAATAAATAAATAGTTTAAGTTTTAATGATTAATAATTTTTTGACTCAAAGTTATGTAACTGAAAAGTATGTACTCTTAAAACTTCATCTAAAATTGCACATAGTAGTGTGAGAAATATGTGAACTACTACTAATTATACTAATTCACTTATCGTCATAACGTACCTACAAAAAATTGCGTATTAAGCTTCTGCGTATTGTTTCCGGGGTTTTTTAATATTTGGTTAAGATGTTGCTAAGCACTTAAAGGATTTAAATAAGATCAGAAACATTAAAAGAATATATAAAATATCTTAAAATTTTTAGTATTATAAAATGTAAAAAATAAAATTAATTGAATATTTTGTATTACATTTATAAAAATTTTATACATAACATATACATTTTTTTAACAGTTATAATTACATAACTGTAAAAAATATTATGAAAAAATAGATTTAGTTATAAATGGAAAAATTGGTTTTAAGATTTTTTTAAGTAAATATTCCAATCCTAAAAAAAGTTAAGTTTTGCTGTGAAAACTTTACAAAAACAATACAACTTACTTTCAAAGTTCAATCCTAAACACTAATAAAAAGTCTAAACTTTTTAAAAATCATATTTCCACTAATCACTCACAAAAACACTTCTATCAACACAAAACACATACCTACTAAAAAAACTAACAAAATAAAACACACTAATCACTAAAAAAAACACTACTTTTATCACTTTGAGGAAAAGTTGAAAAGTTCCGATAACTTTTGGTGTTCAGGGGCAAGTGGGTACCGCCAAAGCTTTCTACAGACTGGCGTTTGTATGAAAACAGTGAGGTTTGTTGTACGCATGCGCTGAAAGGAAGGTAGAGGTGTTAGCTGTTTTGTTTGCCGGCATCGTACTGTTAAACTTTAAGCTAGGAACGATAGGGTGTCGCAGATTACGTGCTATGGGAAATGTAAGTGTAGTGTTGTGGACATAAGACAAGACTTTGTTTTAAAAAGGTTTTTTTTTGTACATGTTCAGTTTCTGTATTTGAATTATACGTTCTTCCTGCGTTCAAATCAAATGTTTATAAATCTGTTTATTGTTAAGAGTTTATATGTCATTTAATGTAGGTATATTTCTATTGGTAGTAGGCAGGGTTGGTAGACTAGGTAGGTATTAAAATTAAAATAATTTTGGGATCATTTGAGTTTTTTAATAACTACTGTACTGTACTGTTGCTTTAACACAATCTTCTTTGGGTATTAAATAAAAATAAGAAAACATATTTGATTTCTGTAAATTTTTTAACTTAAGGAAAAACATCGCGCTATTTAAATAATACGTAGTAAAGTAGAACAGTAAGTTATAAATATACAACAAAGGTATAAGGAGAATATTAATAGCCCAGTGGTGTATACATATATTTATGTTTTATATTCTAAGCAATTCTTCCCCATTATTTATCAGAGAATAGAGCCCTTTGAATGAATATGGCGTACGTTTTGGTTATTTCCATTTCTTATTCATATAACATTGATGTATTATTTATTGTTTTCCTTATGTTAGAAGAAAATGGGTGAATTGTGTATATTATGTGTTAAGTGTCTTGTTTTGTGATTTTAGTGCCAGAAAATGTTCAAAACTGAACTGAATACTATTAGCAACATGGAAACTGTCTATGTATTATTTTAAATAATCGGAATAATAAAAAAATTAAGGATAATAAAAATAGGATTAGGTACTTATACCTACTCTTTCTAACTCTTACTACTCTTAATACATTTGGTCTAGTGGCTTTTCACTTATTATTTTTTTCGTGGACTGACGAAAGCACCTCTGTTGCGAAAAAGATTTTGGACTATAGACATTACGACTTTGAAATAAGGTCACTTTTCATTCACTATGGTTGAAGTGCGGTCAACCATGTCATTATCAGTCGACTTTAAAAGGTTAAGAGATAATTATAAAATTATTTCAAACGCAATTGAATCCTAAAATAATATGAAATTAAAACATCGAATAAGTTTAACATTGTGATTGTTATTTTTTCTAAAATTGTTTAAGTGTGAAGCCAGTTTGGAAATACATAAGCAAAGGCCTGAAAATGCGTTGTTTGAGTTTGAATAAGTTAATGTCTATTTATTTAGGCTCTTTAAGTATTTTAGAGTCATGTAGGCCTATAAGCAAAATAGCACGGTTATAATCAAAGTCTCGGGTCGAGTCTGGATGAGGCTGGCAAGTGGCACAGGACCGTAGAATGGCACGTAAAAGGGGGAGCCACGACTAGGGTTGTGGAAGATGATGACGAAGTCTGTCCTGCGGAAGTGTCGATTATTTCATAGGACCAATAGGCTTTTGTGTGATCCTTAAATATTTGTTCCAAATGTCAATTTGTTTGTATTTGTAATGTTTTCTTGATTTTGCTTTTTACAACGTTTGTGAATTTTAAGGTGGAACGTTTATCAATTTTACATTAGGTAATAATACGGGACCTGGGTTACTTTTTGAGGCACTGCTCCTACGTGCCTAAACATAAAAGTTGTTAAATAAATAGTCATGCGATAAATCATGAATCAATTTTCAATTTTTTTTTTTTGTGAATATGTGATTACGATCATTTTTTATCTATATTGATACCTGATATTTTTTTGTGGGTTATAGAACCGTAGTAATCTATCTGTAGTGCGTGCCAGTATAAAACCGATTTATATCTGTGCAAGCCAAAAGCCAGGTTGAACATGATTGATGAGCAGAATTTATTGCAGAAACGGAGAGCATATTGATGATTTGCGATGATCCAATCTGCGTCTGGCTTACCTGTCATCATTTGTACCCTGAAAATGATTGTCATGTATTTGAAACTTTATGTTTGGGACATTTATTTTTATGAGACAATTACACGATTGTGAATGTTTATTTAGACAATATATCTTTGGACTAGCTTTTGCCCGCGACTTCGTTCGCGTGTAATAGTGACTTCCGGCAGATTTTTGGTTTTACCCACGTAGTTCCCGATCTCGCGGAATCTCTTCAAAAATGAAATGTGGAAGATATTCTAGGGAACTCTTCAAAAATCAACATAATTTCCACGACAGTACCGGAGCGCTCGGCCGATACCCAACCAAATGCGTGTAACTAAACCATAGCGCGATCTATTTCGATCCCAACGCCATCTATCGAGCATAGTGACAACTCGGATTATTTATTTATACTCCGTTCGGGCATTTACTGTGTACTAAAAGTTTTACTCTATTGATATTATTTTTTTCATACCTTTTTACTATTATTTACTTTTTTTCCGATGAATTTTCAGTACTGAATTGATGCCGACGCTTGACCAATAGATGGCGCTGTATGTCCGGAATAAATTTTATTTTTTTGTTATAAAAACTATCCTATGTCCTTTCTCAAGTTCCAAACTATGTCTGTACCAAATTTCACACAAATCGGTTCAGTAGTTTAGGCGTGAAGCAAAGACAGACAGACAGACAGACAGACAGACAGACAGACAGAGTTACTTTCGCATTTATAATATTAGTTTGGATATACTCCGTTCGGGCATTTTCTTTGTACTAAAAGTTTTATTATATTGATATTACTTTTTTCATACCTTTTTACTATCATTTACTTTTATCCGATGAATTTTCAGTACTGAATTGATGCCGACGCTTGACCAATAGATGGCGCTGTATGTCAGGAATAAATTTTATTTTTTTGTTATAAAAACTATTCTATGTCCTTTCTCAAGTTCCAAACTATGTCTGTACCAAATTTCACACAAATCGGTTCAGTAGTTTAGGCGTGAAGCAAAGACAGACAGACAGACAGACAGACAGACAGAGTTACTTTCGCATTTATAATATTAGTTTGGATATACTCCGTTCGGGCATTTTCTTTGTACTAAAAGTTTTATTATATTGATATTACTTTTTTCATACCTTTTTACTATCATTTACTTTTATCCGATGAATTTTCAGTACTGAATTGATGCCGACGCTTGACCAATAGATGGCGCGGTATGTCCGGAATAAATTTTATTTTTGATTTTATTTTTTTGTTATAAAAACTATCCTATGTCCTTTCTCGAGTTCCAAACTATGTCTGTACCAAATTTCACACAAATCGGTTCAGTAGTTTAGGCGTGAAGCAAAGACAGACAGACAGACAGACAGACAGACAGAGTTACTTTCGCATTTATAATATTAGTTTGGATTGAGAGGGAGTATTGATGACCTTGTCTCCCTGACCTTATTCGAATTCCTGTTTTGTTGTCGATACTTGTATTTTTAATGTAGCCGTTTTGGTTTTGGGATTCTTTGCCCAGGGCTTTGTATAAGCCGTTGTTCTTGAATCCGGGTATCGGTGCTTGTGATCCAAGTACACTTTATACAACTTTATCTTTTCTATATCCTCATAACGTATAAATTTGTGTAGGACTCTGTGTAGGACTAATAGGTATTTTACCCGTCGGTGAAGGAAAATAATTTGAGGATATACGAGTAATATTGAATTAACATTGTACGTGCCAAATTTCAATTCGTAAGTTTCTAAAGGACACCGGAAAAAGAAACCCCCGTTAGCCTCATTATGCTTAATTTAAGGTCGAACAATGTCATTAGACGGGCATTGCTTGAATGTCAAAAGATTTGAAACAACTATACCCGAAGTTTCTTTTATCGCTTCCTAGTAGTAAAGTTAAGGAGAATCGCACTGTTTCCTCGTTCAGCACTTAGTACTTAGTACTTAGGTATTTGTAATTCAATGGAATTGCGGGTTCTACAAAATTAAATTCTTGTGTCCAGTCTGAAGACGGTTAATTTGATACGATTCTTCTTATTGAACCCGATGGTCTTATAAAATGTTGTGCATGACATATTAAAATTTTTCATTTATCCATTTTAATATAATCCGCTCATTGACTTTACAGCTTCCACTGTTAAACCACGGCCATCAACGTTCTTCTTTTATTTTCTTATTTTTTTGACATAATAACTTTAAATGGAATTTAAGAACCTCTTTTTGCAAAATTTTGTAGCTCCCATTCGGTTAAACAATAGGCCTTTTTTCAGGAGCTCATGTACCAGAACTAAGTGACAAAACGTCTATAAAAATAAAGTAGGATGTTACTATTCACAAAAAAGTTTTCATATTTATTACATAGCCACTACACGCTACATTGACTCTCGACCCAAAGCATGTTTTTTACCGTCATGTATTTTTACAGCTGACTAGAAGATCGTTTTTACGAGAATTATACGAAAACAAACAAGTTTAGTACATTGGGTCTAAACCATACATTTTGCGTTATTCCTTTACTGGGGTCGCACCACGAGCTCTTAAAGCAAGACTGTTGCGGTTGAGTAAGCGGGACAGCGCTATCCGCAGTGTAGTGCCGTCTCGCTTCCACAACCGCTACAGTACTGTTGTAAGAGATCATGGTACGGAATCGTATAAAAGTCTTTGGCTTATCGCTTATGTCCACTGAGAAATATTCTTAGTATCCGTTACCTAAGAAGTATCGGTTCTTTATTGAAAAATTCTTGCGAAGTTTTAGTTGTGTTTGCTTTGGTATACGATCGCTTTAAATCGACTTTCAATGTGCTAGTGTTTTTTGAAGTGGATGTAATGTGAGTGTTGTATTTAAAGATAAGTATTTTAAGATATTCGTTTTATAATTTGAATCATATAATAGATAGAAAAAATTAGAAATTAAGGGAGGACTATAATGATCACCTACTTTAAGGTGTACTGTGCACACCACTCATTTGTGTTTAGTTTCGCATTTCTGTGATAAGCCAATCTTAGTAAAAGGGGTATTAGGTGTACAGTAGTAGAATTTGATACATATTATGCTTTTAAATGTGCAATAAGAAAATATATTTTAAGTCTAAAATCGTAAATCGTTCAGAAGCCACATAAGCCAGGAATGTGAAATGTTTTTATTGAATAAACGATCTTCATCGGCATTTTATATAACACTGTTGCTTATGAACGTCGCCCACAGCGAAAGGCATGGAGATGACATGTGTCAGCGGCCTTTAAATAAACCTGAACGTTACAATATGAACTTATCGACTTATTTCAAATCGAGCAATTGAGTTTTATGCAAATCCGATCGAAATGTCAATTGTGATGATGAAATTTAATCGAATTCTATTTTGAATCAAATTATTTTACAAATTCGCACTACATTTCGATCATCAAATGTAATTTATAAAAATACGAAAATCAGCCTTACTACCTGGACATAAGACCGACGTAATACCAAACTTAGTAACAACTTTATACCTTTTTTGTGATACAGTTTGCGCAATACAACATTTTTTATCCAACTTGATACATCAGATTTTATTTTTAAACCGCGGTACATCGCTTTGAACTTTTGACAAGGGTCACTGAACAAGTATTTGCGTGATCTGTAAAGGACAAAGAATTACATGTTTCAGTGATTCGATCAATTATTAGGCAGTTACGCTGTAATTGTCCTCTCAATAGTAATTAACATTGTGCATCTGAGTATGGTGTTATTAATGCCTTTGTCTGCATAATTTATACTATCTAAATTCTATTTAGTAGTCAGACAAACAGTTGTTTGAACTTTTGAAGTAGATTCTGCAGAATTTTAGAACTAGTGCAAGATTAGTACATTCTACTGCCGGCATTAAGAGGTGATGGTCTGCTAGGCGGTGGCCTGCTGAGCGCAAGTCTCTTTTTATGTAAATAAGGAAAGAGTAATTCATAGAGTCCTGGCTGTCTCACGTAGACTTGTCAGCGTCTTGTAATAATAATTAAAGTTCACAATGTTTTTAAATTTATACCTAGGTACATATAAGTATATGTACCTAGGTATAAATTTAGATGCCTATTATAGTAAGTACTATAATAGGCATCTAAAATTAGTAACATCTTTACCAAACAATACTGTATTCGGGCTTTAACCTTATACACACAAATTCGTGTATTGAAACGCTAGACATTTTACTGCAACTATAAAACTTTTATATGTATTGATTTCGCAATAATTGATTCGAAATTTCAAAATAAAAGAATTGTTTCACATTTTTTTAAATTAAAATGCAAATTTTTTGAAAACCAGTGTTATTAATGATTAGAAACGGTTACCGTGATAAATCTAAAAATACTTAAGGATAACGCAAGTCACACACGCTTCGTTACTCTCATTGATGGATCGTCTTGATCTATCCACAGCTGTTACAATAATCACGATTGTTCCGTGATTATACTTCCGTGATTTCCGTTGCTTTAACGAGGAGTTGACAGTAATAAAATGAGTTGTTTGAGACACGTGTCTAAGTAAATTATTCTGTTTGTTTGTTTTAATGCTTTGGTTACATTTGTGAACAAGAGTGTGTTAGAACAATTTGCTTTGTAACAGGAGTTTTGAACTATGAAATTTGTTAAGGCGTTCATAAGAGGTGGATAGAAAGATTTCTCATGAGTATATTTTGGAAATTAACTAGCGAAGTTTACTCATGACGACACGGAGATGAAACACAATGACAGATTGCGGTTATTGCGGGCCATTTTTTTTTTCATCTAAATTTTAATTGCCCTGTATAATATATAATGCTTCATATGTTTATAAAAATGAACATGCCTTATTTAAGGAAAAATCCTTACAGATTTCTGTGTGACTCAAAAATATTCTTTCCAAGTCTTATCCTACGTGTAGTTTGTGGGATTCCCAGTTCCCAGAGGAAAGGTTTTTTTAGACTAATGTGGGTTTGTAATAAAACTTATTGTCTCGTGTAAGCTAAACAACAAGAAAAACATTCTCAGTATATTCTGTTTTGCACTCGTTCCAGTTAATTTCAACAAAATTATAAATAGCTTTCTGAAGGTGTAGAAAAAGTACTGCCCACCCTTTTAAAGAATACTAGCTTGAATATAAACAAACAATTGAAAATCCTTGTAGAGCTACAAACGAAACATTTAGTAATGCCTGTATCTTCACATAAATAACTTGTATAGACAAAACAAAGTTAAAATCAGTAAAGTTCATTTACTTAAATAATATGACGTATTAACCAGTGTTAACTGAGATAAAACTAATTGTTACAGAACTGTGAACCAATATAATCTTGTCACATTTTTTATAAGAAATATGATGTTGAAATAAAACTACTTTTTACGGATTTTTTCGCGGTTTATATATTTTTTTTTTTTTTTTAAGATTTTTAAGTCTGCCCGTGACCATGATACCTGCAAAGGTGTCGAAACGTCGGGACTTAAAAATCTTAATATAAACCGTGAAAAAATCCGTAAAAAGTAGTTTTATTTCAATGTCTAACATTCGCGTAAACCTAAGAAACAAAAATGATGTTAGAAAAAAAAAACCTACGATAGTAATTTTTGTATCGTACTGTATTGTATCGGGGTCATTAACACTAACTGATATAACAGTATTTCTATTGCTATAGTTACTAATATTATAATTTTTTCTCAGAGTTACTCTTGAAATAATTTCAATTTCAATTCCAATACAAAATTAAAATTAATATTAATTTAACAGACGCGGTACAAAATTGTAATATTCTACAATGAGTTTCAATCTCTATTTTTGCTTTTAATTACTTTCTCCAAATGGATATAAAATATTGTAATAATTTTACGCTAGTTTTAGTTCATAAGAAAAAACCGTTATATTACTCAAATTTCAATTGGCAGAAATTAAATTCAAAATTCCCTAGGCATATCTCCCAACTCTCTGAAAAAGACTTTTTGATATCCGAAATTCCTTTTATAAAGTTAAAAATTATAAGTTACTTTACAGCAATTAATATCTTCTACCAACTGACCTCATTACCTAAATACCCAGTATAATGACTACAACAAACAGAGGAGCATTATGTTCCATCTTAGCGTGTCGATAACTATCTTGCAGTGTCAATTCAGAACTAACAAGTACTGTTGTTGATGACATTATTATTAAAAGCATTTATTTTGTTAGGGTCAATTCATACTAGAGCGTCTCATGCAAAGCGTTAATCTGAAAGAATTTTATAGCACTGCTTGAGAGCAAGAGCTAGCGAAGTCATACTTAAGACAACAACGTAATGATCATAACGCCGCTGATTAAAAAAGACGAGCTAGTTCAAATGATGTGCTTTGAATCTGTGCTATGTATGAACTGAACCTAATGGAATAAAAATATTTTTTTCTCTCTGGCGGCTCATATTGCATTTTGTTATATACATAAGAACACTTTCTGTTTACACCATTTATTTTACATTAGCTGAGGATATTTTCTAACTAATATAATAAAGTTTTACCAACGCGCTTTTAAATCAGTCATATATTTTGTAAAACCAATATTATTCCACTTTAAATCAGAACCACATTTACTTTCTAGTAAAATGCTATTTTTTCTACCATCAGGATATTTCAACGTTTGAGATACATACCCATAAAAATCTAAGAACCATCGGAAAAAAGGGAATAATCATGCCATAAATACATGCAGTAGAGCAAAAGAGTAAACTCAGTAGAATCTTTAAAATACAGAAATCAGTATTATCAATAGTTTTATTTTGTAATTGGTGATGTTTAACGTAAAAATGATAAATTATTAACAGCTCGTCAAAACAGCTAACGTGATACACGCAAGCCGTTTGTTTCACTCTCATTATTTATGAATGAAAATCGTGATAATATAAAAGCAACAATTTATACATTGTGTTTAAATGTAGTTAGAAATAAATTGTTGGGTAACCTACGTTATGATATTTTAATGAAGCATTTTTTTATTGCAACAATAATCACCGCAGGCGTAAAACCCTTGTTTACTTACTTTACATTACTAGTTAATAATATTATGAAATGACAAAGTATGTGAGCTAAAACAAATGAAAATTTCACTACATCCAACTACTAACTATATTAAGATCTCAGCCGGTAGACAATTAAACTCCGAACCGCCACAAGTTAGTGAGCTATTGTTGACAATAATTTCTATAAGTTTACATTCAGCCGGCGCAATTGGATGAGACACGACTTCATCCGCCGGTATATAACCGAGAACGGCGGCGGAAATAAACTATTCAGACACGAGAGCCGTCTGTTTAATAGGACGTGAAATATGTTGGCGATTGTCACGAAGTTTTTGCTAATAGCACTGTGTTTTTACAGGTGCTCGGCGAACAATGTGACTTCAAGATACTATCCGCGGTGGCACCTCGCTCCACCGCACGGTTGGATGAACGATCCCAACGGTTTTTGTGTATTCAACAACGAGTATCATCTGTTTTATCAATACAACCCAGTTACAAGCCAAGAGCCAGGAATAGCGCATTGGGGACATGCCAAGAGTACTGACCTGTTCCATTGGGAACATCTGCCGATCGCTATGTATCCAGACCAATCGTTCGATAAGACTGGAGTCTTTTCCGGAAGTGCTTTAGTTGAAAACGGTACTATGTACCTGTTCTACACTGGAAACGTCAACTTCCCCAATCAGTACCCCGAACGAGAGCAGCGTCAAGCATTGGCCACTACTACCGATGGAGTGCACGTCAAGAAATATGAAGGAAATCCGATTCTTAAAGCCGACAACCGTCAGCCGCATATTAGGGATCCGAAAGTGTGGAGACATGGTGATACTTATTACATGGTTTTGGGAAATTCTCTCAATAATCATACCGTCGGAAGAGTACTACTCTACACATCAGACGATTTAATTTCATGGACCGAGGCATCAATAATCGGTGAGTCAGATGGTTCTTTGGGTTACATGTGGGAATGTCCAGACTTCTTCGAATTGGGCGGCAAATACGTACTGCTGTTCTCACCTCAAGGTGTTGAGCCCATCGGAGATAAGTACAGAAATCTTTATCAGACTGGTTACATCGTAGGCGACTTTGATTATGAAAGTAATTTGTTCACACCAACTTCCGAATTCTTGGAATTGGATCACGGACATGACTTTTACGCTACTCAAACAACGTTAGATAAACGTGGCAACAGGGTTGTTGTAGCTTGGTTCGATATGTGGGAACAGAATTATCCTGAGCAAAACGATGGTTTCACTGGACAAATGACACTGCCAAGATACTTAACTCTTACAAAAGATAACAGGCTGATTCAAAAACCTGTGCGGCAAATATCTGAAATTCGTGGAAAGAAATTGTTCTCAGGTAAAGCTAAATCAAACATAGTAATTAAATTAGAAGATAATGCAGCTGAAATTAGGGTCGTAGCAGCAAAATTGAGGAATTTCGAGTTATTACTTGAATCTAGTAATGGTACTGTATCAATAAGTTACGATTACAGAAAGGGTAAGGTAACTCTTAACCGTGGTGGGAACGACGGTGTTCGAAGGACCAACTGGCGTCCTTCAAGCAAACTTAACTGGCACATATTCCTCGATGCCAGTTCCGTTGAAGTGTTCTGTGGTGATGGAGAGGTTACTTTCTCCAGTAGATTCTTCCCCAGTGGCAATGTGAGTGTAAGAGTAGGAGACAAAGCACAAGCTGATTATCTCACAATCTATGAACTGAAACGCTCAGTTGATGTACCAGGACAATAATTTATACAAGGTTCTGATACCAAAGCTATAACCAAATTTTTTGTTACTAGTAAAACACATAATAATTTTACTTGCTCTAGAGTTTGATAAACTTAACTTATTAAGTAAGTACATTCTAATTATTTTGTAGCCACTTGAGTTAAATCACTAACGATAATATTTTTTTAAAATATCTTATTTTAGGAACTTTATGAATTATGAGGCTATTTATAAAAACTATCAATGCATTTCAACTATAACTGAGCAAATGAATATTTATTATGGATTTTGTCTGTCTGTTATTTTGTTATTTCACATCAACTATTAAAAATCTCAGTCGAAACTTACCAAATTTTTTGTGTGAAATAAAACTTTATTTACCAGAAATAATCTGTATTATTTTGCAAATTATTAATATTTATATATTATCCACAGTTCCTTGCATGGTCATTTATTATCTATACTAAATACATATTAGTACCAAATCTATAACACATTCATCACTGATCATCTCACCGTCTTAAAAACAAACCTATTTTTAGATTGATTGAAACTGGAAAAAAACGCAGGTCATGGGGTACAGCTAGTTAAAACACTTGTGCATATACTAATAATAGTTACTTATTATACAATATTTGCAGTAACTAAGTAAACATAGAATGTTATGTTGCAACATGTTAAAATTAAAAAGCAATTGTCACGATACCTTCCATCTTCTATCACACTTGTACAAATAGTATTATTTAATTACACTGCGATCGAATTAATTATGTTTATTTAATTATAATTAATATTGTATATTTAGTAACAACGGGTACAACAAATGATTATTAAATAAATTAATTTCGAATTTATCTTGCAGTTCCCAAATACAAGACACTATGAGAAAACCCTTTAACTATTGTTTTAGTTTTTCGTCACTAGCAATGAAGATAAATATTTATACAATACTATAATTATACAACATGTATATTTATATAATAGTTCTTTTGTCAGTAGTGTTGTCATTACAATTCGGACAATCAGTTACTATGGGATACTGTGTTACCCAGTAAAATGGGTCAGAAATGTAAAGAACAGTTTTCAGCAGATTCCTGTGAGACTGAAAACCAGCCAAAACATAGGTTGAAAAAAGACTTCAAAAGTAATTAAATTAAAATTAGGTAATCAAAATGGATATTTATAAGTCTTATTATACACTGAAAATCAAGAGACTGTAGATAATTTACCTACCCTGTATTTAAATGCAAATAAAGGCATTTGATTGTCTGGCGTATTAGTTTTTTATCAAAGTCGTTAAAGTTCAGCATCGATTAAAGTCCACGTGTTCATAGCCTATATTTATCTTCCAAGTCATATACCGATAAAAAAATAATGTTATTTTTAGTTCAAAATAAGTAGATGATTCAGTGTAATAGAGCCATTAAGCCAAAAAGCGAAAATTGAGCAAACAACGACCCAACATGATAATCTGATGTCTAACTCCTATCAAAATATAATAATCTGTATATAATAGTAGTTTGCAAAAAATACCTACGTTTTAAACAAATTATCAACACCGAATGTGTATACAACAATTACGTTTATATACGTAGTTCACGGCACATCATTATACGACATTTACACTAGGATATTAAATACCATACATTAGTAATTTCTGAAAAAAATGTGAATTTTATCTATTTTAGCATCTTGATAGTTATCAGTTAACTTTTTTCGGATTTCTTTTCATATAGTAGTTATTTGAAAGTTGAATTTGGTGAGACTGGAGAAGAGACCGACCCCACAATAACTTGGAAAAGAAAAGGCTAGACCGATGATGACATTGATACTTTAAAGTTACTAGTAAGTTTAAAGAAAATTTTTAGTGTATCCAGGTAGCAGTTAAAAATATGATACAGAATACTTAAACGGAATTCCACACGTTTTTCTTCCTACCACCTACCTATTCATTATATCTACATTAAGCTGGCAATCACCTTCAGAAGGTCGCTTGTTAGCCATCATAATAATGAGTGCAAAAACGTGCAGCTTGCTCATAAACAGTAGCACATCAGATAAAACTTATAATAACGTCTTTATCTCAAGGCAATAAGGTTGAAATTTCTTAGAGATGGATCGTCATCAAAAAACCGGGAGATCCCCTGTGGTTTAAAATAATCTCGAATATTTTATAAAATCTGAGCTTTGCACTCAAGTTCCCTAGGATTCCTTCATCAGATCTTCATTTGGTTACTATAGAAATATAGTAAACCGTTTCGAGCAAAAAGTAATCGGTGGAGACGTCATGCCAAAAGATTGTCTCGGGCGCAAATGGCTCTCGACCATAGGTACATAAATGAAATTCACATACATTGTTCTGAACCCAAAGTAAATAACTAAAGCACTTGTGTTATAGAATTCAGATATCTACAACGAACAATCACCCAGACCTGAAACAATGTAGAAAAGTGATTTTTCTACACTGACTCGTCTGGGGATTGAACCCGGGACCTCAGACCTTGAAACGGTGTGTAAACCATTCTAAAACGGAAGTTGTCAATCAAAAAAGATTCAGACGACTTCAGAACCTTTACTCTTTTTCGATAAATTAGAAAACTACGTCAGATTTTTTTTTAAGTTAACCATTCATAATAATGACAGTAGTCAATTATAAGGAACATTTTCTTATTGTTGTTATGGAGCTATATTCTTCGTCATAGAATTTAATACTGGTAGTACTAAGATGTGATCGCAATCAGCTTGATTGGCCAGCATGTTAGGTTAAGTACCTTCAACTCTACTATAGTATATAATAGCTATATGAACTAACGTCATCACTACTAGATAATAGCGATATGAACTAGTGTCATACCCCCTGCAAATTTTCAGGCACTGTTATGTTATACCTAAATTAAAAGAATGATTTTATTTAAAGAAAAATAATTCACTCCTTTGAATTAGATCGATTTAATTTTAAGGCATAGCAAAAGAAGCGTCGGTGGTCCGGGAGCAAGATGGGTCGACGACATAATTAAAGTCTCTGGTCGAGTCTGGATGAGGCTGGCACAGGACCGTAGAAAATGGCACGAAAACCGGAAGGCCTATGCCCAGCAGTGGAAGGACAAGGGCTATGGATGATGATGATGATTTAATTTATGTTGTATCTGCTGCAGAGATTCACAAAAATAGTTAAAATTAATCGTAAAGTGAGTTCAATTTTACGCTCGACTGAACACAAAATAGTTAAATTAACAACTGTGAATTTACCTTAATTAAGCATTGTCAATCAAAGACTTAATCACAAAAAGTTCTAGTTAGCACTTATTATAATCACAAAGAACTAAAGGACTTGCTGAACCTTAAATATACATTATCAAGAAAATTATTTAATGTATGGGAAAATCACAAATGTCCATAAATCAATTTGAATTATTTATATCTGATGCACGTTGACATTCGCTTTTTCCAGCCACTGAACATGAGAATTGATATATTTATGTACTTTTGCCTACATTCCCCAAAGAGGTAAACTGAGGTCAATGAAAATTGTATTGTACTTGGTATCACTTTGGACTTCGATATTTATAATGTCATTTTGATTTAAGTGTCGAAGTATCTACACCTCATAAATATAGGTATTCAGTACCTTAATTTATGAATTACCTTGTAATATTTTATCAAAATTCAATTCCCAAGCAACTTGGAACGTTCGTCGATCCGTTATTAAATTTATGAAAACAGAAAAGTATCAGGAAATTGTACAATCGAAATATGTATAAACACTGCAATCTAATAGATCTGCAAAAATAGAACTTGCAGGATTGCAGGCACTACATTGGTAGTTTGATTATGTCTTGATGATTTTTTCTGGTATAGTTGTAATGTCGCAGACAAATAGTATAATTTGGCATTTTACATACGGCGTCGTCAGTTTCAAAACGTTTGCGGAAATGTAACATGCCGAAGGCAAAATGTAGATTGCCGTGTCACTTTATAATATGCCTCATCATTTCATCGAAAATTAAAAAGCCTTATACATAATGCCGAGGCAAATTGAAGTATTTTGTTTTTGAGGTTATCCGGCACGTCAAAAATGCTAAGGTATCCATAGAATCTGGGTCGTGAAGGACTCCTGCAGAGTATTTTTGGTAAAAAAAACATGTATTTGATCGAATATTCATATATTCATAGGCCCAGAAATCCATTGCTTGATTAGGTTCGACTTTGTGACAGAGATCAATAGGTTAGGTTAGGTTAGATATTGTGACCTTGCAACAGAGCCAGCGAAGCGAGCGACGACTTATGTAATTCAAAATTTGTCTCGAGATTTTAATGAGCATAGTCACCCTAAAATAACACTAACGTCGCATTAAAACGATTGAATGAGTTGTCATTTTGCCTTCGGCATATTACATAGCCGCAAACGTTTTTAAAATGACGACGCCGTATGTAAAATGCCAAATTATACTATTTGTCTGCGACATTAATATTATCATAAACTTAGTCTATAATGGTCCACAGCTGAACATAAACTTTGGACAAGTTTGGATGTCACAGTTTTTATTCAATAGCTTTTTAACTTAATAATTTATTATGTTAAAATTGACGAATCTTTTGCTCGCTATTAAACGAAAAACCAACATTATTCTAACAATGATTTTGTTGACAAAGTTTCCGAGCCAGACAATAACCAAAACTTTCAGAAACTATTTTCCCTTCAGTGCAGCACTAGCGCCATCTGCACCCGTCCCCAAAACTTCCTTTATTAATGTTTGCTCACAAAGTTTTTGATATAAAACTAAAGGAATAAGGAGTCATGATAAAAGTTGTTCTTAATGGCAAATAATGTTGTAATTATTTATTTAAATATACTGAGGTCGTCAACTACGGCTGATAAATTAATAGTAAATGTGGACAACATTGCATCAGCCTATATTGTCTTAAACCCAAAGTACGGTAAGTAAAAAGCATTTGTTTCATAAAATCAGAGAGACAGCAATTTCCACAAATACCATCTGAGGCGTTGTGAAAAAGGGATTTTCTGCATATTAATTTAATGATTACGACAAAAAAAATATTGTATCTCAGATTAAAAAAAAATAAGAAAGTAGTTAGTCAATTACTCCAATAATACTGTACCTAACTATTTTCACTAATAAATATGACCCTCCTACAATACAATTTATTAATTTACTAAAACTCTTCAGTTTAATAAATGGCTTTAGAATCACTTCGTGAAGTTTTGGTTTGAAACGTGCGTGGGCCGCGTCCATTGTTCAAACAAATTTTGATGCGGTAAATGAACCTTTGATTAAACTATAGCCCAGTTTATATCCACTTAGTGTAAAGTTTAAAATTCAATTATTAAATACATAAACAGCTTTAAATGACAGAAAATTGAGGAATAAACATTACATGGACTCCACAAAACGTCAGAAGACCTCGTGGCCGGCCCAGAAGGAGATGGCGGGACGACCTTGACTATTTCTATATTAAGCACAACAATAATCCAGGACCGGGAGAACTGGAAGAAGGAAAGGGAGGTCTTTACCACTTTTGCTAAAAATATATAACAAATCTTGTGATTATAATTATTATACGTAAGTATATTTTTTGTTTTTAGGTAAACCTACTAAATTGCCGATATAATATTTTGCTTCAACAATTTTTTTGAAGATTCTTTTCAGTCTTTCCTATATGAGAATGTTTATATATATGTCGGCGCACACATGGAGGTTCAATATCAAGAGTGACAGATTGTCTCTGTCACTCTAGCGGAGCGTCGAGTCGATGGTAGCGAGGCGGCCATCTTGATATAGAAGATGATAGAGCGGTCGCTGGCGCACCACGTTTTCCGACGAATCGCTATCTATTGTTTAAATCTAAGTACTTTTGTGTGATTGAGTGTTAATTAGAGCCTTAGTGATTATTGTTATGTGATTCTAGTTATATTTCAAGTAAACTTGTTAAAGTCTCTAAGATAACGCTTTTAATTCAAATAACCCTACTCGGATTACCCACATTCCCACGCTGCAAGATGAATAATTCTGATGAAGGCCGTCCTGTGCTTTCATATATTTAGTACGCAGGGTAAATAAACAACAATAACAAAACAACTTTCACAAATAAACAAGTTTTGGGCCGCGCTGATATTGAATGAGTTTAAAATTCAATTTGTAACTTTCGACTGACCTTTAAAAAGTGTTTATTTTGCTTTCAAGTATGATAGTCTTGATGTTAGGAGTATAGCAAACGAAATGTTATCATTTCGTTTGAAATACTGTTTCGTTTCAATTTATCTGAAGGTAAATGTTTCTAGGTATTTTATTAGATGAAGTTAACTGAGATGACGAGTAGTAGAGATGAATGGAAGCAAAATACGCATTGCCCCAACCTCAAATAGAATAAGTATAAGTTGGTTACTAAACAAACAAAATTACAGGGCAATTAATTATTCTAAGACACTTCTGACAAACGGTGAAGGAAAACATCGTGAGGAAACCTGGATTCCAAAAATTTGGGATCTGAAATCGCCAATCCGCAGTGAGCAAGCGTGGTGATCAATGCTAATGCCTTCTCAATATGGGAAGAGGCCTGTGCCCAGCAGTGGCACGTTTATAGACTGGATTATTATTATTATTATAGGGCAAGGAGATTATGACTACTTCGTTAAAGAGACGCAGAATGGCAAAGGCAAGGACGGGACCGGGGTGTTTGTACTCGGTGCAAGTCCGACACTTCCCCAAGCTGTGCTTTCGGCGTGTAATAAAGTCATTGATTTTCTACCCACCAACAAATGGCGAGATCGGATAGGCAATTCGACATTTCATAACAGTATTCAGCTAACTAACTGCCTCGTTGGCCTAGTGGTGCTAAGTGCGACTGCTACGCAAGAGGTCTTGGGTTCGATTCCCAAGTCGACCAAGGTGTTATTGGGTTTTTCTATGAAATTCTCAGAAGCAGGTCGGAGTTTGGATTTGTACCCGGTTAGTGGCAATAGGCTAGTCCTCTATTACACGTGACCTAAACATATCGGCGAACTGTGGGTGTACATTGGTACACCTCTGCCTATCCCTTCGAGGTTACAGGCGTGATGATATGTTTATTCGTTAGCAAACCCTAACGTAAGTTCTTTGAGAAAAGGTTTAAAACACGTGGAGAGGCTAATTATCTTTAAAAATAACCAGCTTTCTATTTTAAAATAAGAAAGAAGATTATTTGTGTTGATGTTGAACTATATTATCTGTAGCACGTGCTTCGACTTTGTTAACTTTACTTATTTACTTCTTCTGTCTTCATAGTTTGTTATTTGGAATCATGAATGTGTTGAAATGCCTACTGGAAGTGATACTTGGTAACCTATTCAGAATCCTTTTATATCATTTTGCTATATTTTGAACTTCCGATATGGTTAAAATTAGTTACTTGCGTAGGACGGTTTTATCTTGTGAAAATATATATGTGATAATAATCTCTTATCAATTAAAGTTTAATTTTAAACAATAAAAATTACAAAGCCTAGTTTGAATTCTGTAAATTAAGTATTAAGAAACATCTTATAAAACGCTTTTTAAGTCGATAAACATAAAGGCATAATATGCATTGCACTTACACAGCATTATATAGCATAAATATATATTTTTATACTTATTTTCCCTTGTTTTCACAGCCATTTGCTTCATATTATTGACTTGGATATATTGAACTTTTAAAAGATAAATGTTGGTAATTAACGTGCAAAAGATTTAGCTAAATAGCTGACCCTTTTATGCTAAAGATAAATTAGTGGTTTCACTTCATAATCTTGGTTTTAATAAATTATTATTCTGTAGACCTCACCAGATGCGGTATTTATATTTTATGTAAAGAGAAACGGTATTTAGAATTCTTCTTGAGGGAATATCTGTATCATAAATTTTAATGTAGGAATAGTATTTTATCGCCTTTTAGATTTAGATTTGTGGTATCTCCATTTTAAGAAATAGGTGTGAAATCGAAAATTCCATTTTGATTTTAAATGTTCATCGACTTTGCTGTTGACTGTATTTACATTTTCTGATTTACTTTGAAATTTATTGCGCAGACCATAATGTCACGTCATGTCAATGTCAGAAATTAATTTGTATATTTTATTATCTTTTTACAACAACATAATTATGAATATTTTTATTGTAAATAATATTTAAATGTGTATCAATCCCAATCCCTGAAGAATCCTTATAGCTGCGTAGTCTACGACCAAAACTCGGACCTAAAAGTTTATTTTTAGTAACCGTACCTTTTCAGTAAAAGCTACCTTTAGCTGAAAATTAGGTCACGTCTGGTCAAACTTTGGCCAATCATTGTTCCCTTATCGCTATTATACTTATTTGGAAATTCTTTTATTATTATCGTTACCTTTGAACTATTTTTACCATAAGATTGAAATCGGGAACTAAATTAGGTAGTGCCCGGAAGTTTTTATACGTCACGCACACTGCCTTAGTTAATTTTTGGTACAACAATATTAGAAAACAATTTTGTTTAGTCTTTACCTGACTACCAAAAGAGGGTTGTGTTTTTTTGTTTATGATCTTTCCTGGATACAACTCTACCGCGAAAATAGATATTTATGAGAAGAAATAAAATGCAGGTAAACGTTTAAAAAAACTTTTTTATTTAAATTACATTGAATTTAGATATTGTTTCTAAATAAGTTAATGTAACGGTATTTACACAACCATTATAGTTGAAGTTTATTCTAACAATTTATTTAATAAAACAATTTATGACTTAAGTTTTACACATTTAAAACACAAAATGTTCTGCAAACAATTTTGTATTCTAATTACAAGTACATAGTATTTAAAATACAATGTTATAATTTAATATTTTGTGCTTTATTATCGAAACAAGTAATTTATTTTTGAACAAAATTACAAATAATAAAAAACTTTTTAATCATTGTTGGTAAAACAGCTACTTTTATTTGATACCCTCAGGTAAAAGTCTGTCGATGAGTTAATAACTGGTAATCTGCAAAGTTTTTGATTAAATAATATAATGCATTTTTACATTCTAGAATACTTATATTATTTAATATAATTATACTGAAATGATAACTATGACCTTTTTCTATATTAAAAAAAATTGTTTCATTATATAAGAATACTTATACATTTTTAAGTGTTATCATTGGCAAATAAAAACTATGACCTACACTATTAAAAAAAAGTTTGAGTAGCTGAATAAAACATTTTTCAGTTTCTTGTTTAAAATCGAAACATCAGCTATATAGAAACTATCATCAACTCTTTTATAGTTAAAATAATTTTCGGGAGTTAGTATATTTTATATTATTATAATGGGGTGTGGAGTTCAGATAGGAAGTCGCTCCATGTAAAATACGGTATTCAGCTGAATCCGGTAAGACTGCTAGCCGACCCCAACATAGTTGGGTATAGGCTCGGGAGATGATGAGTAAATTTTTACTTACATTTATTCTTTGCTAATCAATAAATTCAAGTGATAGGGCACGTGACTCCTTAATATCAAAATAGGCTTCTGAAACTTAAACGAATAAATCTATAGATATAAAATATCTACGGAATTTACTTTTACTACATAATTAAAAAATAAATAAATGCACTATCTATTTCCACGTTTAATTAGCAGATACTGGTTATAAGTAGGGTGATAGCACGCGTTAATGTTTTTTAAATTAAAAATAAACTCTTTTTTCTGCATTTATCGACAGTTAATTTTATCTAATTAAAATAAAATTGTTTACAGAAACTACTCTTAATATTTATTTACAAGATAAACGTAACTCGTTTTACGAAAATAAAATTAAAATGTATTTAATTGTTTTACATACTTTTTTCTAGTTTTATTGTGACATTTTTATTTAATTAATACTTAGGTATATCTATGAATCGATAATTATGTTGCACTGTTTTTGTTGTACAAAATAAAAACGGCATTAAAAAAATGCTTTTGAAAACTACGACACTAAACAAAAGGGTATTTATTTGTGACATCTACTTTATTCGTATTTTCAACATTGTAAAACCATTGCAGAAAATGTATTGAGAATTAGTGATGCCTTAAATTTTACGGAATTTACTAAACAAAATTTTCGCAATGGTAAGCAGTGACTTTTTTTATCTCAATACACGTATTTTCATTATTTATATTGATTAGGCACGTGACAATTGTATCTTTGATTATAAATATACAATTTAAAAGGTAAAAGCTTAATAATACTAATTAACTGGGTACATTTCCAATGTATTGTATTTTAAACAAAATCGTGTACTTAATTTTAAATACATTCAATACTAAAAATGATGTTCGTCGATGAATTTCGATTATAAGCCAATTAGAAAACATATGGATTATTCGTATTTCACACACAGCTCATGAACATTAGTACTTAAAATATTACATAAATACATTTTGTACTATTCATAAAATTACTTTCTTAAATTTATTTTCATACTCGATAGTACTACACTTAAAATCATGCAAACTGGTTTTCACTTCCAAGGAAGAACTCATTATCATTTCAATTAATACAGACTTTTCTAACTTTTAACACTGAAACTTATACTACCTTCCAAAAGGTATCCGAAACTTCTAAAAGTTATATTCACGTTAAAGTTCCATTAATATGGCTTTCAGTACTACTATGTCCAAAGTCCTCAATCATGCCTTGTATGGAAATGGTAGCACCAGAGAATAATGCTATCAAAGAAACGATTCCAATGATTATGTTCTTCCAGAGGACGTAGTTGAAGGGTCCAAGGCCATGGTCCCAACGGTAGACGGTGTCGACCACAGCGGGGATGAGAAGACCGAGGGTCGAGAAGAAGACGGCTCCAACGAAGCTGATGACGAGTTCCAAGTTCGGGAAGGCTGCGGCGATAGCGACTGGAAATGGTAAGGAATATAATAACTGACTGTGGAAATGCTAAAGACGATAATAGCTGAGAGGAGAATATGTAAACAAAAGCAGTACATTTGTATGACAAGGGTCTGAGTTTATTGCCTCGAAGTAAAATATAAAAAAAAAAAAAACAATATTTTGTATAAACGGGAATGAGACGGACAGATGTTTAAAAAAAGCAGCAGGAGTAAGATGCGACTGACAAGACACAGAAAGAGTAAGTTAAGTAACTAACGTAGGTCTATGCCCAGCAATAGGTAATGCAGAGCTCAAAATAATGACGAGGAAGTCTAAGAGGATTAGACCTTTTATCTACACAACACATCTACCAGCATCTAAATTAATTGCTTTCTTCCTACAAAACAACAGGTGAGTTAAAATGAATGTTCTAAACGCTAAGAGAGAAATGCTGTAGTATAAACAAGGTCATCAATTATGTGGTAAGGACACTCCTGCTCGCGATGTAAAAGGATTACCATTTTAATTAAACGAAGAAGCTGATATTTATTAGTAACTTGTGGAGGAAAATGAATTTGCTAATGTAGAATATTTTATTACTTTATTCAGTGTTCAAGACGCTTAAATCGATATTAGTAGATTTTATTGGGACTTCTATGGAATTCATATGGAAATTTAGAAGAGGTTTCCTATCGATTGCAAAGTTAGATTTTTAAACTAAGTCCACAATTTCCGGAGGAACGCGTAAAATACATCCAGAAAAAAAAATGTAGATGAATTTAGAAACACGACCTTTCAAGATGGTCAAAAATTGAGGAAGAGCACAATATTGTTAGTTTCTGAACGATAAAATAACAAAATAAACATACTAATTATTATAAGTAAAGCGAGACGCCAGAAACGAAATCTTATTGAAACTCAGTCATTAGGTAAATCAAATACGAACGAAAAGGGAATTATAATTTATCTTAATAACTTGTGTATCGAATTTGGCATTTTGATATTGTATTTAGCTTTAATATTTCTTTTTTTTTTTTTTTAAGATATATGAAGTTTATTTAATAATTAACAATATGTACAGAATGCCTTAAAATATTTACAATACTATAAAAACTAAGCCTACACATTAAATAGGAAAAAATATATACTAAATAAAACTAAGAACTAAAATAAGGCGTCAAAAAATTCACCCACGTCGCTGTCGACTGGGAGTGTGCCCAAAAGGCTGGCAGCATTGCCACGTTGTATGGCAATGCTTATGCGCTGACCTAGGTAGAAGCCAGCCTTTGGGTCACACGAAGTGTCAACCAGGCGTCTGGATAAATCTTTAAAAAAAATGTGTGCACTCGGACCCCACGGACCAAGTGTCTCAACCCCAAACGGCTCGAATATATAACTTCCAACTAGGTTGGAATATTTCCGCCGCTTGAGGTTCTCAGCAGCCGCAGCAGCAGCGCCAGCACAGCACGACGTGCTAGGAAGATGGGAAGGCGCAAGAGTATCGACGCAAGTAGCGTCCCACACTAAAGGCCTACCCACCTTCCACGGGAACAAAGACATACCGTCCGGTCTCTTGCCGTCGTCGCGTGCCAGGCCATTGGGTTCGAGAACAGCCGGAACGCCCACGGCGACAAGAGCTCGTCGGATAATATCGTTTATATTAGCATGCCGCGCCATGCGGCCCGCGCTACGGCTACATGATAGGCCGTGGTGTCCGAGGCTGTTGACAACTTCGCCACAGTGACAGCGATGCGGGGTACAAGACGAAGCCCCAAGGCGTAGAATATAATATTTATAATATAATATAATATAATATTTCTTAGAATTTTGAGTAAGAATCTCATTAAATTAAATTTGCGTCACGGCCTCAATGGGTTACTAAATTTTGTAAATTAAGGAATTTGTGTAATCCACCGAACATGCTTGTTTTCAGGAATTGTGACACGATATTTTAAGGAATAATGTAAGTAAATCACAAGTATAATAAATAGCAATGGAAAATGGCTGTGAGGCTGCCGTACACGCGTTGTCGACCTATCTAAATTCTGGCAAAGGAGAGGTCATTCTGAAGGTTGACATCAAAAATGCCTTCAACTCGGTTAATAGGGATATCTTGCTGGCAGAAACTAGAAAAGAATTACCCAAAATTTTTAGTTTCCTTTGGCAATGCTACAGGCATCCATCAAAATTACTGTATCGGGAAAATCTATTAGAATCTGCAGTTGGTTGTCAGCAAGGTGACCCTCTCGGGCCGGTGATTTTTAGCCTAGCCATCCTCCCAATCATTAGGCAGTTAAATTCAAAATTAAACGTGTGGTATCTCGATGACGGGACCCTCGGAGGCGACGTGAATACAGTAGTAAACGACCTTATATTTTTAAAAAATAAATTAAATACCATCGGACTTCAGCTTAACCTCTCTAAATGTGAGCTTTTTTTAAATAACGTCACTGACAGACGACTGACTCTATCAAAATTTTTCGCAATAGCCCCTGAGTTAAAAATTACAGAAAAAAGCTCTCTCCGTCTCCTTGGGTCTCCAATCTTCGACGAAGCCTTTCCTACTTTTATAGACGAAAAAATTCAAAATTTTAATGATGTTTCGGATAGACTGCACCAAATTAATATGCATTCGGCCATTACCCTAATTCGGTTTTGTTGTTTCGGTCCTAAATTAATTTATTTCCTTCGTGCTTCCCATTTATGGAAGCACCCTCAACTTTTGGATAAAATGGACCAAATTTTAAAACATACACTCATTTCAATTTTGAATGTGGCCTTGGACGACCGAGCTTGGGCTCAAGCCACTCTTCCCATCCGTATGGGCGGGCTCGGCGTCCGCAAAATTACAAGTATTAGCTTACCGGCATTCATATCCTCGGTCCACGGCACTGATAAATTAATCAGGAATATTCTCAGTTCCACACTGATTAATTTTGAGGTGCCGTGCTTCACGGAGGCTGTGGATGCCTGGAAAATTGCCTGCCCGCATTCAAATACTCCTGTCTGCCCATCTTCCCAGAGACAGTGGGACGAGCCGCTCTGCAGAGTAGTTCAAGAAAATCTACTCTCTTCTTCCAATTCTTCTGCTGAGCGTGCGCGCTTACTGGCTGTGGGAGAGTGGGAGTCAGGCCTTTGGCTTCAAGCATTGCCTTCGTCGAACATAGGCACCTTGTTCGACGACACTACTTTCCGCCTTGCTGCTGCCCTACGCCTTGGGGCTTCGTCTTGTACCCCGCATCGCTGTCACTGTGGCGAAGTTGTCAATAGCCTCGGACACCACGGCCTATCATGTAGCCGTAGCGCGGGCCGCATGGCGCGGCATGCTAATATAAACGATATTATCCGACGAGCTCTTGTCGCCGTGGGCGTTCCAGCTGTACTCGAACCCAATGGCCTGGCACGCGACGACGGCAAGAGACCGGACGGTATGTCTTTGTTCCCGTGGAAGGTGGGTAGGCCTTTAGTGTGGGACGCTACTTGCGTCGACACTCTTGCGCCTTCCCATCTTCCTAGCACGTCGTGCTGTGTTGGCGCTGCTGCTGCGGCTGCTGAGAACCTCAAGCGGCGGAAATATTCCAACCTAGTTGGAAGTTATATATTCGAGCCGTTTGGGGTTGAGACACTTAGTCCGTGGGGTCCGAGTGCACACAGTTTTTTTAAAGATTTATCCAGACGCCTGATTGACACTTCGCGTGACCCAAAGGCTGGCTTCTACCTAGGTCAGCGCATAAGCATTGCCATACAACGTGGCAATGCTGCCAGCCTTTTGGGCACACTCCCAGTCGACAGCGACGTGGGTGAATTTTTTGACGCCTTATTTTAGTTCTTAGTTTTATTTAGTACATAATTTTTCTTATTTAATGTGTAGGCTTAGTTTTTACAATACTGTAAATATTTTAAGTTTAATTTCGAAAATAAAATTTCTTTTTTATTTTGAAAAAAAAAAAAAAATGGAAAATGAGATATAAAAAAATATTTTTCAATGTCGATATTTTATCTTCGTCGTTATAACGTTTGATTTAAAAACTTTATTCAGAAATCCCTGTTGGTCTAGGACAGGTATAAATAAAAAAAAGGGAGGCCTTTGCATTTCATTGGGACTTAATGACTCATAATTCCAATAATAATAATAATTATTAGAAAACTAGTCTATTCTTACCTGCTACAGTTACAATTGCGGTTCTGACTCCGACCTGCAGAAAGTTCTCGTACTTCGACTCTTTGCCTCTCCTTCTTCTGGTGATCATCTCCATGGGCACGTAGAACTGGAGAGCGAATGACAGGAATATCACAAACGCCATCAGGAGTTTTGCTACTTGAGCGACTCTGAAAAATATATTTTCATAATTAGAAAAATCACTATAACTGCAATAAGTACAATTTATTACAATACATACGTAAATTTCATCAATATCATCAACCACAGACCTCATGCTACTGTTGGGCATAAACCAGGCATAAACTACATCAAAAGGAGGGCTAATCTTCTTTTTACGTAGCATTCTTTACGGTCCTGTGCCAGTCTCGTCTAGATTCGATGATACAATTTATACATTTACAGAATATAATTCTTCGATTTGTCGAAACTTAAATTTAAAACTTAACCAGAACTTTATAAATTTACTTATGACCCTATCTTTTATTTATGCTATACATTAAGGTTTAAAGATATACGTTAATTTGAGAGCAGTTACTATAAATTTATTACTACAAATGGATTAGGGTTTAAAATACAGTTAGGCATCGTAAAACTAGTATTCTTTCGTCCGAAACTCTTAGGCTACGCGCACACAGACTGCTCAAAACAGTTCAACTGCTTCAAGTGGTCGCCAAAACAAAAAGCAGATGGAAAACGAATGGAAGGCGTACAAGCCACAAAAGCGCAGGGTTGAGAGCTCGCGCAGTCTGTAAACGATAATCACGGACTCACGGCTCGAGTTCGTGTGCGGTCAGCTTAAAGAGCTGAAAACATATCCATTACTTCTAGTTTCTTTGTACAACTCGTATTTTTGCAAAGGGCAAAGTCCTCCGCTCGTCTTTGCAAAAAAATCTAGTCGGTGTACAGTTTATTTAAGTCTGTTGAGTGTTGAACCATGCTACCTGAAGACAGAGCATGATAGCTCTTGGCAAGCGGTGACGGTACTTTTACAATTCCGATCACAGACACTTGATAGTTTGCGAAGAAACACTTTCTAAGATGAGAATCTGGCAACACGCCAAGATTCTGTTACAAGTACAAAAGATATAGATTACCTTTCTATAGATAACATTGTGGTTTTGAAATGTAATTTTGATAAAATAATGCTTTCTTTAAAAATATGTATAAAATAATATTAAAATAGATATTTACAACAAAACTCATAATTAAAGTGTTTAAAAATATACTAACGTGGGTTAAATTTAACTTTATCAATTATGTTATTTTATTATTTAAATACTGGAAAAAATAATTGATTGTTGAATCATTGTTTAAATTTCGCTAAAATTATTCCGCCGATTTTACTAGCTAAACATACGTATTAAAAATAACATAAAAATAAAATAAAAATATTACCAAGTAGAAACTTAATTTGATCATTAAGTGCTGAAGTAGATATTTTATTGCCACATCGTACAAACTTCGATATTATTACTGGCAGAACCCAGCAACAAACCCCAAACTTTTCGACTTTCAGTCACTTTTGGTAAATCTATCGTATCGTTCACTAATATGCGATGAAAATCATAAATGTATATGTCTATTTCAATTGATGTTATTTGCACTTTAACGAATATCAACTTTATATACAAGTGCATAAATTTCATTTTCGACTGACTATTACTGTCGAAAAAGTCATAAGTAATATAAAACTGTAACGCAAACTGAACCTTATGTGTAACCGTTACAGTTGTTTTTCTAAAACTCGTGTTGAGTGTATAAATTATGAACGCAATATAGACACTTAAAGAAGGCAATATTTTGAAGTTCTTGGAGTTTAGCAATAAAATTTTAAAATACTGTTAATAACACAAGTAGAAGTAAATGTTAAATTTGTTCAACAATATACTTGAAAGTTTGATTAAAGTTCAAGAAAATTATATTATTATGTTGATTAAACTTTATGAAAAGTAGTTGTAGCTTAGTCATGTCAATACATATTCACGCTTATTAGATTAGATTTAAACGTATTTTTTTTTGGCCCATAATATTCCTAATCGTATAATTCTAATAAGTAACAATCTTTTCTTATTTTGAAAACAACGTCGAAACAGGTATCGCAAAAAAAAGCAAAATACAAACATACAATAGATAAATACACAATAATTCAAAACCTTATTTAATTTAATTTTACTTTAATAATCAATGGATTCTTAATTCATTTTAATTATTCACGTGAGCTTTAAGAAATACCTTAACGCAAATTGAATTGTAAGAACTCAATGCAACCAAGCGATTGTGTTATTCAATTACTGATGAAAAGATTATTTAATTTACCAGTATTTTAATTTACACATTTATTTACTAATATTGAATTAAAAATGCTTTTAAAATTTTTTACTTCTTTTTAATATAATACATCATCATCATCATCATCATCATCAGCCGGAAGACGTCCACTGCTGAACAAAGGCCTCCCCCCTAGAACGCCACAATGAACGACAACTCGCCAATTGCATCCACCGGGTGCCCGCCACTTTGACGATATCGTCAGTCCACCTGGTGGGAGGCCTGCCGACGCTGCGTCTTCCGGTTCGTGGTCGCCACTCGAGAACCTTTCTTCCCCAACGGTTATCGGTTCTTCGAGCGATATGGCCTGCCCATTGCCACTTCAACTTGCATATTCTTCGAGCTATGTCGGTGACTTTAGTTCTTTGGCGAATTTCCGTATTCCGGATCCTGTCGCGCAAAGAAACCCCGAGCATAGCTCTCTCCATAGCTCGTTGAGTGACTCTGAGCTTCTCCAAAAGGCCAACCGTTAGCGACCACGTTTCAGCGCCATATGTCATCACTGGCAACACACACTGGTCAAAGACCTGCGTCTTCAGACACTGCGGAATTTTGGACGAAAAGATGTCGCGTAGTTTCCCGAACGCTGCCCATCCGAGTTGGATTCTTCGGGCGACCTCTTTGTCGAAGTTGGACCGGCCTAACTGAACTATCTGTCCAAGATAGACGTAGTGGTCGACAACTTTGAGAGTATCATTCCCAACAATAACCGGTACAGGTGCGACATGGACATTGTACATGATCTTGGTCTTGTCCATGTTCATTTTAAGACCCACCTGTTGGGAAACGATACTGAGGTCGCTGAGCATAGTATTAAGCTCCTCCAGCGACTCTGCCATGATCACTATATCATCGGCAAAACGAAGGTGAGTGATGTATTCGCCATTGATATTGATGCCGAACCCGTTCCAGTCCAAGAGCTTGAAGACGTCCTCCAACGCACTTGTGAACAGTTTCGGAGAAATAACGTCTCCCTGTCTCACACCACGCTGCAGTTGGATTGGCTTCGTGCTCTCGTCCTGTAACCGAATTGTCATTGTGGCTTTACTGTACAAACACTTCAACACCTCGATATACCTATAGTCGATATGACATCGCTGGAAGGACTGCAATACAGCCCAGGTTTCGATTGAATCGAAGGCTTTTTCATAGTCCACAAACGCTAAACACAGTGGCCGATTATACTCTTCGGTCTTCTGTATAACCTGGCGGAGCGTGTGAATGTGGTCCATGGTGCTAAAGCCTTTTCGGAAACCAGCTTGTTCGGGAGGCTGGAAGTCATCGAGCCTGCGTTCGAGACGGTTCGTAATGACCCTCGAAAACAACTTATACACATGGCTCAGGAGCGAGATGGGTCTATAATTCTTCAACAAGGTGTTGTCGCCTTTTTTGAAGAAGAGCACCACCACACTCCTGTGCCATGATTCTGGCGTAGTACCCTCGAGTATGACGGAATTGAATAGCCTCTGGAGGACTAAAAGTACCGGTTTTCCACCCGCTCTCAGAAGCTCCGTTGTAATTCCGTCATCACCCGGCGCCTTGTTGTTTTTAAGTTGTTTCAGAGCCACTCTAATCTCGTACAGGCTGATGTCTGGGATATCCTCAGTATAGTGCCGGGTCAGTTTGGCTCTAGCGTCCTGAGCCACACTGACAACGGGTTTACGTGTCGAAGTGTACAGCTGTCCGTAAAACCTCTCGAGCTCCCTCAATATCTCCGGTTTCGATGAGATGATACTGCCATTGTCGATCTTCAGCTTCGTCATTTGGCTTTTCCCAACAGAGGAATTTCTCGCGAACACTTTGGAGCCCTGGTTCCGCTCAATTGCGTCCTTTATACGGGCAGTATTAAAGGAGCGCAGGTCGTGACGCGTGGAGTTAGAAATTCGCCTATTGAGATGACCGTATTCCGACATATCAGCTGAAGATTGCAATCTCATCTCATTCCGGGCTTCCATTAGTTTAATGGTTTTATTGGAGAGCTTCTGAGGTTTTCTTCGGCGTGGGGTCCTAAAGAACTGGGAACCCACTGCTTGGACAGCTTCCACCAACCCGCTGTTTATCTCGTCCGCAGTTTCGCATTCGGCTAGGCACTGGAAGCGATTACGCAGTTCGAGTTGAAAGGTTTCGGGATTCTGGATTTGGGCAGGACCTGGACGGAGCGTGGACTTAATCAGACGAGATCGTTCAAGCTTTACATTGATATTCAGTGTGCCTCTGACAATGCGATGATCGCTGCCGGTTTTCACCCTCCCGATCACAGAGACATCACTGAATATACGCTTCTTGGTCGTCATGATGAAGTCGATCTCATTTTTGGTTGAACCATCGGGGCCAATCCACGTCCACTTCCTGGATGGTCGCTTCTGGAAGAAGGAGTTCATCAAATAGAGTTCCTCCTTCTCCATAAAGTCGACCAGCCGCTGGCCCCTCTGGTTCCGCTGCCCATATCCAAACGACCCTACTCTCAACTCATCGCCATTCTGAGTGCCCACCTTAGCGTTGAAGTCTCCCATAACAACGGTGAAGTAAGATTCGGAGGCATGTATGGCTTCGGAGATCTCCTCATACATAGCCTCTACTTCATCGTCAGGGTGTGTCGAGGTCGGCGCATATACCTGGATGACCTTCAACGAATACCGATCGGTGATTCTGAGTATCAGGTACGCTACCCTGCTTGACACACTATCGACTTTTATCACGTTGTTAATGAGAGACTTACGGACGAGGAACCCGACACCACCCTGGGATTTTCGGTCTCCTTCCCGGAAGAAGAGCATGTTGCCGGAATCTAGGATTATCGTATCCTGCCCCTCTCGTCGGATTTCAGATAATCCCATGATGTCCCAACGCAACCTGCTCAATTCTTCCTCCAGCTCGACAATCTTCTCGTCAGTCCGCAGCGTGCGGACGTTGTGCGTTGCCAGGGCCAAAGTCTTGTGGGGGCGGTAGCGCGAAATCCACCGGGGATTCTTAGCACCCCCTGCTCCTCCGTTACCTGACCCGCTACCATAGCCAGGGATAGAGGAGCTGCCGGGTACTGGGGGCCGTCGTGCCGTGCCGTCTGTCATTATGGGGGGGGGGGGGGGGGGGGTTGCCATAATCCCCACGCTTGGCAGGCGGCTTGGGGATCGCAGTATTGTTGTGATAGTAACAGAAGACGCTGCTGCCCATCTTCTAGATTTTTCCCTTAGTCGCCTCTTACGACACCCACGGGAGGAGTGGGAGTGGTCAATTCTAAGCCGGATACCACACGGCTAATATAATACACTCTCTACAAAATCGCAGCGCTTGTCAGATTTGACAGGTGATTTTTTATTTTTTGTTGATCAGCCATTCAAAATTCGGGGAAATAATAAACCTCTGATTTCTGAAAGGCTGCTTTTTCAACACTTATCAAATCTAATGTTAATGAATGTTTTGGTTAACTAAAAGCTAATCACAGCACTTGATATAAGACATGTCAGATTATATACTATCAGTAGGCGCAGGCCAGACAGAAGAGACGTACGACGCAGATGGGGCGCGGAAATTATGTTGTCTCTTCTGTATGTTTTGCGTCGCGACGCTTCTATACATTTTGTATAAAAGGGACACGGTAGAGACAAATGTCCGCGCCCCATCTGCGTCTTACGTCTCGTCTGTCTGGCCTGCGCCTACTGATAGTATATAATCTGTAATGTCTTAATTAATTGAGTATTTATTGCGAAAATAACTTATCCAATTATATTCTGAATCAATTGGAAGACATTTAAACTAGTCTCATTACTCCTTTCCAATAATTATAAATCATATTGTTTAAAACTAGGCTTTAGTAAACAATACTCCAATACTTCAAATTATTAATATAAATAATATTATTTAATAGTAGGCTCTTGTAAGCAATGCTTTTATACTTCTAAAAAAATCTTAAAAAGTAATTATCTGGAAGAGAATATTTATAAATACAGACACCATTATCATGTCCTGAGTTTTTTTGTAATCATAAGCTTTTAAGAGACCAATTTATTTAAACAGTCTGACAGCTAATCTAGAAATTTTGATGAACTCACACAGAAAGAAAAATGTAATTTATTGTTGTCTAATATAAAATCTATATTACAATAAAAAACTAAACTGGACAAGACTGAACAAGATGATTACCTATTATAAGGTAACGAGATGACATCTTATGTAAAATATGCTTGCATTCGCATCACGTTTCAAATAGTTAGTAGTAGCCTTGTAACAAGATTGATTCGACTTCACTTCATGTCCAGCGAATCATCATTCAAAATCATCAATCATAATATTATGCACTTTAATCAGAATAATACGATCACGTCATTTCTATCATTGTTTAATGTTTTATTGGTGTGGAGGTCAGATAGGCAGTCACTCCATGTAAAATACGGTATTTAGCTGAATCCGGTAAGACTGGTAGCCGACCGCAACATAGTTGTCAAAAAGATTATGTATAATAATAATAATATCCTGGGACATCTCACACACGGTTATTTTGATCCCATTCTGAGCACAACTGATAAACATACTTATACATTTCTAAAAACATACATATTATGGATAAATTACACCCACAGTTACAGACACAGAACACATGATCATGCTCATCACACAACATTTATCCTGGGTGGGAGTCGAACCCACGAAAACCTCCGGTATAGCAGTCAGGGTCACTAACCACTAGACGAACAGGGCCGTCAAATATTAATTTTCAACAATGATGTATAATGTTACATTCATTCATATATAACAAAAGTTTAAAAAATACATATTATCATTACACCACACAAGCGGTGAATTGCTTTAGCCTAATAACAACAAGCTAATAACGAACAAGATACTCCAAAAATAAATAACAAAAAACCTCTACTCACATATCTTCCTCCGGTAGATTAAGTGTGACTGACCCCTTCACATTGTCCCCATACTGCACGTAACCAAAGAAGCCGACGATGCCGTATAAAGAGATGACGATAACCATGGCTGTGTTCAGCACCCCTGGACAGCCGAGGAACTTCTTAGGGTTGGCCATCTCGTTCTCAACCGGCATGACGACACCGATGCCTTCCATTGCGAAGATTACCGTACTGGAAAGGTGGAAGAGTTTTTGTTATTATAAAAATAACATAAAAGTATTTTTTTTTAGCAAATCAGTTTAATGTTTAATAAGAAATGTTATGATTACAATTTAAAATTAGCAATTAATTGTTATGATTACAAATTAAAATTACCAATTAATTGATAATAATCGATTTAATGCTTTATATGCAATACATTTAAAATAAATCATACTTTTAATTTATTAATTTGTATTATTTTTGAGACTCTTGAAAAGGTTCCTAGAACAACAGTGATTCGCTGAATCCTTAAGTTTAAAAAGCCTTTCAAGTAAGTTGTTGAACATTTTAGATATTATACGTCGAAGAAAAGATAAATGCAATATTTAATTAGGTTTTCTTAGGATTCCGTGCCTCAAACGAAAAATAAAAACTCTTATAGTTTCACTTGATTGTCCTGTCTGGCTTTCGTCAAAATTATGTTTTACGAACGCATGGTTCTATTCCAATATTCATGAAATTAAAAATGTATACATTTTTAGACGACCTCCGTGGTTGAGTCTCGTACGCACGGGTTTCAAGGTGTCGCTAGTTCTGAGGTCCCGGGTTCAACCCCCGGTCGGGTCAATGTAGAAAAATCACATTTCTACATCGTCTCGGGTGGTTCTGGTACCTTCGTTGTTTCTGAATTCCATAACACAAGTGCTTTAGTAACTTACTTTGGGTTCAGAACAATGTATGTGATGTTGTCCGCATTTATTTATTTATTATTATTTATTTATTTATAGAGGTGTTTAATTACCATCTACTGAAAAATATCCCGTTTCTCTAAGGTATTCTTTTACCTAGAGCTTTACAACAACAAAGTTTACCATCAAGAAACTTCTTAAGTAATCTACACTATGCAACAAAGATTGTTATAAGCAAAACATCGGGGGAAACTATATTTATGAAGTTAAAGGTAAAGTTAAGATTACTTTGCTGCTGTATAAAGATGAAAATATAGGCAGAGGGTATGAAACATGGATGTGAAATAACGCATCGCTGGTGCCTCGAGATTCTTTGCGTACCTCTGCAGGTATTTTGTACGAAAAATTGTTTGTTGAAGCTGTGTTTCTGTTTACAAAGTTTAAATGTAAAGAGATTTGAATGTTTTATTGTGAAAAAATTTGAATTCATTTTATACAGGGTGTTACAAAACCCCTGTCCGATCTGTTAAGGGGTTTTTGGGTATCGATGTCTGATTACATAAATGTAGAAAATAAATGAAAACAAAATATATAACCTAAAATATATTTTTTTCTCCAAATCACAGTCACAGGTTGTGCCAAATGATCATGCAAAAGGCCAACAATAACACCGACGAAAATGGTGGTGTATTTTTTGATTTATCTTCAAATTTAGGGAATTTGGTAGCTACTTCAAAGTTCATTACTATTGTTATTATCATGAATATTCCAAATTTAACATTTTATTTGGGCATGTGATGGTGAACCCTTTATCCTATATGTATTTTTTTTTTGTTATTGAATAAGTCTTATTGTAAGGAAATGTTACAAAACGCAAGTGTTACTGATAATTATTGAGCCAAATTCATTTTGTGGGAAATTATTTTTAAGCTATGTAGTGCAAATCAATCTAGTCAACATATAACAGTACGTATTTTAAAATAAAATCAAACAATGTATGTAAATCAAATAAAGTTCGTGTAAGATAGGTAAAAAGCAGCGTATTTTTGCTGTTTTTACTTTTGAATACTTTTTCATCATACAGTGCTCGCTACCGTAGAGCTTATGTAATACAAGCAAAGAAAAACATTTCAACACAAAATCCACAAAACAACGAAAGTTCTAAATTAATCTTATTTCGTGTTCCCCACGGCTACTACAATGTTTAGTTCATCGTGTGCCAGACAACAAAATGTCTGTGTTTCAGCAAAACATAAGTATTTAACTTGTTTGTAGACACTGCATGAAATATCACGAACACGTTCTTTTGTAGACATACATACATACATACATACATATAATCACGCCTTTTTCCCTTATAGGGGTAGGCAGAGACCACTTCTTTCCACTTGCTACGATCCTTACACACTTGTTTCGCTTTATCCACTTTCATTATTCCCTTCATACATACTGTTCGGTTTATGGTACTCTTGACCTGGCATGTTTTCATTCACACTCGCCTTATACACTTTATTCGTCAATCGTTCTTCATTCGTTCTCTCGACATAGCCAAACCTCCTCAGCATACCTTTCTTAATTTTTGTCTCAACATCCATCATCTGACATACTTCATCCACCTTTCCATGCATTCCTCCTCTTACATTCAACGCAGCGAAGCGGCTCTCCGTGGGCCACTTTTGTAGACAATATTAATAATTATTGTATTTGTTTTATTTGTTTAAATTTGCACATTATGCTGCTTAATTAACTAATAAACCAATAACCCACAAATAGTTATGTTTTGGTCTAAAAATATTCAAGTACATTTATGTTTTTTTTTTGTCCATTTATTACGTGGGTATTTGTGGTTAAATCCGAATTATGGTTCATGAAACCATACTTGACAAGGCCATTATAAAACTTATTTTTTCCCCGTGAATCATGAGATAACTTGCAAAGCATTCTAGTAAATAATTTGCGAATATATATAAACCCTCAAAAAGAACTTAAATGGTTTTGTACCTTACGTTCTTTTACCACCTTCCAAAGGTAGAAAAATATTCCTTGGACTTCTTAAATATGTGTTAAAATAAGTCCCTAATATAATATTCTGAAAACACGAAGGTAGCCCAGTAATCCTCTGAATGAAAATGCAACAGAGTAGCTAACGTAAGCCTTCGGTTAACATGCAGTGAAGTATACTGCAAATATTTACCGACCATACATGATTTTGATGCCATACCGAAGATTGAACACAAGCTTAAGCAGCTTGCGTTTATAACTTCCATCTACTATGTTTTAAATATAAAATAGGTACACAAGAGGATAGTAATTGATCCACAAGGTATATTTATTATCGACTGTAAAAGGAAAAGGTTTACTTAACTTAACTAGGCGTTACTTTGCTGAAATTCAAAACATTAAATGATTTTTTTTTTGTTTTAATTTCGCTATAAAATCCAGGCTTGGAAACAGGTAGGTGAAGGCGAGAAGGTGTGGGACTACGTCCTGCTTAACATAAAGCCGGAAACCCACAGCGGCGCACGGAGAGGCTGTGCACGTGTGTTAAGCTTCGCTTTAGTACAAAATGTATGAGAGCGTTTCCACTGCAGCGCACAGACATGCTACGCAGCAATTGACGTCATAAACACACGCGTAGCTAGCTCAAATAGGCGGAACGTAGCTCAGCCCACGGTCGTGCGACGCATCCCAGCTGCGTGGGTTGGCCATTTCTCGGCGACCCACGACTATGTACAGTCTCGAGCAAAAATATGTACACACATAATATTATTAAGAAATTATTATAAGAATAAGCTACTATAAATTACAATACAATTAATGTTCCTAGTATATATACATACATTTAAGTTGTGATAAGTATAATTTATGTAAGAACTAAGTAATTTATAATACAAATAAGTAAAACAGATGTTACTACACAATAGCTAAATTATATTGTTACTTGGAAGAGCTATTGTCTATATTATAAAAAAAATATATTGACTTTAAGTATTTTTTTTTTTTTTATTAAAAAAAAATATTTGAACCATTTTATTTTCAGGTGTCATCTGTCAGTATGCATTGATTGCTAGATGGCAGAAGAGATTCGACAAAAAAACTCACTAATTTCGTTTAACAATTTCGCATATTATTATGTATGCATATTTTTGCTCGTGACTGTACCCCACGCATAGCTATGAGCTGTGTGGGCGACACATCCGTGTCCGTGCGCGCAAGTGGAAACGGAGGCCGACGCCGCCGAACTAAGCCCACGCAGCAGAGGTGAGCCACGCATCCGTGCACAGCCTGCGCAGCGGTGGGGTTTCCTTCTTAAATCTAAATATTTTTCATTCATTTAAGGAAAAGGTTTAAACGTTATATTTTTTGTATGTATATTTGTTACGTGACGTCTCAGAACAGGTCCGAAAGGTCATCTCAGAAAGACTATCTCAGGTCAGGTTGACAGTTCAGAATATTAGAAGTTTCAGACATCATATCCGATGTAAGTTTCAGTGAAGTCAGTTCCTTTTTACAAGTACGTAAGTTTTTATGTATCTACATGTAATTTTTTACTACATTAATGATTGAGGCATTCCTAACCTTTTCTTGTCAACAGTTATCACTCATCTTACATAAAAAATTTCTCGAGTCAGTTCGATGTTCAGGGTATATTGGTAGCTCAGTAACAAAAGAAATAACTAACCTTAAGAAAAGTGGCCACTGGGTGATACTGGCAACCATTTCCCTCTCTTTAACTGGTGGGAGATCCAGGAACACGTAGTACAGGGTTATCACGAAGACCACGAAGATTAATATGTTGGCTATCGCTGAGAACGGCACCAGGTACTTTAGGTTCCGTATCTGGCAGATCAGGACGAGTGGCACTAGGGTTAGGGCACAGGACGCTTGGATTGATAGCGGCGAGTCAGGCATGTAGACGTCTACGACCTGGAAAGATCATTTAGTGTTAGATTCTTTCATAATTAGTATCATATATTATGCCTACTTGTATTTTAGGTAAAGACAGCATATTGTGTTTGTGCCTAAAATGCTGAAAGAGTTTTAGCTCAAGGTTGGTCGATATCGGTCTGTGTATAGATGACTGTTTATCCAAAGTTTTGTTAGTAGATCTTTGGCGGTCGCTATTTGAATATTCTGACCTCTAGGGTCGAGTAGTAAAATAGGTAAGCTACCTATTACCCACTTTTAACGTACGAACTGTAGTATTACATAGGTCGTTTTATGTATAATTATATTAATTATAGAATTTAATTATGTATCCACTCATTTTATTGTGATAAGGGACAGTGCAGTAAATCAGTATTTGAGGATTTCCTTTTTTGCTTTATATTTGTTTAAGCCGGCAACAGTTTCGTCATGCTCCCTCAGTTGTCACTGCCTGCGGTGGCGTTTTGGGTCGGGTCTCCTCCTTCCCTCTAATATGGCGAGGGAGGGGATGGCTGACCCTTGCGTCATACTCGTGAACGGGTGCTGCTTGCGGTGACTGGTCGTTCTGTTGACCTTGGATAAGATCAGTGTCTGAACTTTTATATTATATACATATATTATACTTTTATATTTCTTAGTACCTCAAACACTTGTTTATCTGGCGCGGTCCCTTAATTATATTCAGTATTATTGTAAAGGCAGCGTGCTACTGGGGAGTTTGTTGCGCCGTTTCTTCTCCTCGGCCGAAGCACTTAGGAAGCGGTGAAGGGTGGGCGATTTAGGGTCGGTTCATCTCTGGCGGGGGGCGCGTCGCGTATTGTCGGTCGCTTGGCGCTGGGGCGGGCGGATGCGTGGTGGGGCGTTCAGCCTTTCACACTCAACTGATGTTGCGTTAGCGCGTCAGGTGTGGGGGTTGGATGTCTCATTGCGTGTTGGTTTGTTCTGGCGTTGCGTGGCTGGTAGTGCGTGGTGCGCTTCCGCCGGATATGAACCGACCCTTAGGGTGCTGTCTATTTTTGTTTGTATTGTTTGACGTTCGATAAGTGCTACTGTGTAGCCTATATTGAATAAAGAATTTTTGAATTTGAATTTGAATTTGAGTTGTATGTAGGGTAGGTATATAATTTATCAGGTTTTTTTTTTATAAAAACGAGCATTATTTTATTTCTTCATGTTTGTTAATTTCTAATTCTTACACGGTCATTTATTAAATCTCTGCTCATACCTATGTGTTTAATATAAATGTAACAAGTTTACCAAAAGCACTTCGATACACTTAAAAGCTTACGAAACAAATTCTTGCGGCTTTAGGCTTCCAAGTTTAGATTTTAAGTACTAAGTTGTAGCGAAATATTTAATACCTACAGAATAATACAATAATGATGAAATATAAATGGCGGGCTGTTACATTTATCATTAAAATGAACATTGGTTTTGAATAATCTATGTTAGATAAAAACAATTTAGTCCTAGTTTTATTTAAAAGGGCATTTCTAGGTGATTTTTCTTGAAATAATAATTAAACCTGATATGTGACAAGAAACAACACTTATCAAAATACTCTTTTCTTTTAAAGTCTTAAATACATGGGTGGTTACGATTATTTTATTCAGTGTGTTTTAAAACTATCCACAACATCAGAAACATAATTTCCAGACAGTCAGACAAGATTAAAAACCAAGCAAATAGCAAAACCGCATAACATACATTTTAACCAAAATGCATCTGAGCAATATCACTCTTAAGCGTAACCTCCACTGCCATAGATAAATGAGCAAGGCGTTGTCGGCCAGAGAGCTGACAACAAATACTTCATTTAAAAAAATCACGGATTTATTCTCATAACATAACATATCATCACGCCTGTATCCCCGAAGGGGTAGGCAGAGGTGTACCAATGTACACCCACAGTTCGCCGATATGTTTAGGTCCCATGTAATAGGGGGCGAGCCTATTGCCACTAACCGGGCACAAATCCAAATTCCGACCTGCTACTGAGAATTTCATAGAAAAACCCAATAACACTTTGGTCGACTCGGGAATCGAACCCAAGACCTCCAGCGTAGCAGTCGCACTTGGCACCACTAGACCAACGAGGCAGTCACAGAACAGTATTGTCATAATGGATCGAATTTGCAAAATAAATTAGTTTTTGATAAGTTTTACTCGCTAAGTATTTTCTACTCTATTCTTTTTAGTGACTCTTTTATGGAACACACTTTTCCGAGTCAACTCAGTACTAGTTTCGCTGGCAGTAAGAATACGGATCCAAAGTGATAGCAATACCTAAGTAAATAAGAAGGAGACTAGAAGTCAACTTAGCCAGCCATCTGTGTTTACCGACCTACTTATATACCATTTGGTGGGATATATATTTGATATTTTTTATCCGCCTACAGAGTGTTTCAAGTAAACTGTTTCCATGTTAGGTATATAACCAATACTCGAGTAGTTTTATTAGTAGTGATGCTACAAAGTCGTAGTACATTATTTTGGTTTATCATTTTAGCAGCGCCCGCGTTTAAAGGATTTTTTGGAAAAAAAAATTACACCTTTCGTTGCATTATTCGAGTTTTAGTAAATGTTACTCAGGGTGAATGTAGCTTTAAAAAGGTAGTTTTTGAAAAAGATTGAAATCAAAATAGTAACTTTTGAGTTTATCATAAATTATCATACTCATAAAAATACAAATGTTTCCTCTTTATTATATTAGATTACAATGTGTATTAAACAGTGTATTTATCTACTTGAAAACAAAATACCTATGTAGTTTCATTTATTTTTTTAGTAGGTCTTAGGTCTTGTTTTTCAATGCTTTTTATTGTTGGGATTAAACCCACAACACGTCGGGCAGTAATATTTGAGTAAGTACGCGACCAAGATCACTCGGCTATCCGTAAGGTCAATTTAGGATTACAACTAATTAATAAAGTATAAGAAGGTTTCTAATCTACTATTCTACGCTTATTGTTCATTTCATAAACCTGAAGGGTAAGTTAAGCTGACTTAAGTGCTGATGTAAAAGGTAGAGTTGTGCAATTGTGTGCGGTTTAGCTCACATGCATAATTCAGTAATGGCGGACTCACTCGGACCCCTTTATGTGTATCATGGAAGCTTTTAACGTGACGTCACCTTTGTTGTGTAGGATTGTGTGCAATAGTAATATTAAGAAGATTTGAGTGGTTTTTTAATAGTTTATCAACACTTGCTTTCATTATACTTTGAGTCAGAGTGTTCAGTTTATGGTTTAGTTAGCGGAGTAGTTAAAAGTGGGTGAATGCAGGTGCTGTTTGTCATTGTTAACATTAGTTGACCTTGAGAAAGCATTTATAATATAATAGTATTGAACTTTATTAAAGAACACTGTCAAATCAAATAGACATTATGATAAGTAATTACATTTCTTTTCACCTGTAGGATTTGGTGATCTTTAGAAATGATTAAAAACAAATAGTAGGGAATTTACATTCTTTTGTATAATAAATCGTCAGGTTGACTATATTATCTTTAATTGCACTAAATACGAAAAATAAAAAATAACTTACTTCTTTTATGGAAGATCCAATGAAGACAACGTAGACGCATAATACACTGGTATATGTTAAAACAAGTGAATAATCAACCATCGTCCTGAAATACAAAATAAATAAAAAAAGATTACTAAAAAGATGTGGAATTTTGATACAAAAATTGTCCTTCAAGTATAATCAGATCTCAGTCTAAATTCATTAATAAATAAATAGTAAGATTATAAAGATAGATTGATCAAGATAGGTTGCACATTTTTGCTTTATCAACTAATAATAATCAGATATTTTCACAACTATCAACTTCGACTTACCACCGCTATCACTGTAAAGCAACTTAAACGAGATGAATAAAAATAATAAAATGTATTTTTTTTTAAATTAATTCTTATAATCGAATAAAAATAATTTATTTTAAAATATATTTTGTATTTAAAACATCTTATAGGTATATTAAATAGACAAATATTTTCCTTACGTGACAAACTCGCCCCAAGATTGAAGTTTCTTTGGTCCATAAGTAAAGGCAGCTCCGCAAGTCTCCGCAAAGCTAAGCGAAGGCTTTTTGGCGTCCACACACACGTCTTGAGATGTTTTCACCTGGAAAATATATTAATGTTAACAATTTCCGCAAATTCAGCTATTTAAAAATATTTTTTATTATTATTAATAAATGTTATGGTATAAATAATATTTATAATTTTAAAATAAATAATAGCCTATTCCCAGCAGTGGGACAGTATAGGCCAGAAAAAAATATATTTGTAGTAAATATAATTTTTACCGACTCGAAGAAAGTGGGATGTTCTTAATTCGATAGACATGTGTTCCATGTCCTATGTTTTGTTACAATTTCTATAGTATTGAATTTAACTAATTTGCTTCTGATAAGTCGGTACCTCAAGATTTGATACAAATATTGGGAACCTTTTAAAATTATAAAGTTTAATCAGAAGAAAACAAATAATAGACATCTAATAAAAATATACTCCATGATTTTTTATATATAAACAACTGAATGTCGTTCCAACGTAGGTGTATATTCAGAGAAATGAGTAAACACTTAATATTAAAATTAATAAGTCTGTGTATTATATATACCTAGTAATTTCAATAAAAGATTAAAATAAATGTTTGTAAGTTCAACAGCCTCCAAAATTGGTAAACAAAAGAATAAAATCAACAATGTGACTCGAATATTAATGCTTTTAAAAATAAAAATAAACGGTAAATAAATTAATTCATTCATGTTTGACCTAAGAAATTTAAAAGAAAATTAGTTCAGGCTAATTTTAGAAAACACTTAAGATATTAATAGTTATTTTAATATAATATTCTTCACAGTTATAAGTCAATGAACGACTGTTTCAAATCGTTTTTCAATAGAATTCAGAATTCCAACATTTAGTTAAAAGGCAAATTATTTTTACACGAATTTTAGGCAATTTCATGGGCATTTTTGTTTTTGTTTCATTCAAAATCCAAATCACAAAATAGTTATCTACATATATTTAGTCAAGTAATTACCGCCGACACTTGAACTAAATATTTTAGTAACTAGTTACTTCCCTAAATATCATATTGTATGTGTTGATGTAAAACAGAACTATGATTACTTAACATAACCCAGCTTTTTAATAAAGAACCGTTGTCAACAGTCAAACAACAGAATTAGGTGAAGGTTCACTACGACTGTTTCTTATTACCATTCTAACTTAAATTTCTTTTGGAAAAAATGGCTCTCCATTCACAAACATTGTTCAGCTAATAACGGCTCTTTACTTTTTAAGAGCTGCTTAAAGACGTCATTAAAAGTTCGTCTCTTTCCTTTGTCGACTAATATGTGATGCTTCTAAATTAGGTTTGGACAAGTTTAGTAGAAATGGTGAAATTTAGTCATTCAGTGCAATTTCGTTTGTTCGAAACGCAGTCAAGGTTGCTTGGCTCGAACAATAGCAAGTTGTCTGGCGGTTGGATTAGTCTATCAGAATTGTAACTAAGTTTAATTTCCAAGAATGGATTGCAGGAGTTTGCAGTTCCGATAACTTTGATCTGAATCAAATCATAAACTGCATTTTGCCTACTCAAAGTTTCATAATATGATTTTACTTCACATTATAAGTTGCTAAAATGGGATATTAAGATTGCTTTTTTGCCGTTTTTGTAATCATATTTAAAATTCCATACTGAATAAGTGCAGTTTTTTTCAAACAAGATTATTTACTTCTTTTGGTAACTTTAGATATGGCCGAGGCATGGTTAAATGACCATTTTTTATTGACTACGGTATCAACAACTTTAACAATCAAATACTTACCAAAATATGTACTGTATGCGTGCAAACGAATCCAGCTAACAGTGTTCCAATGGTACCGACTACAAGACCTGCGTTCTTGAAGGCAGCAGGCATCGCCAGGATGCCGGAACCAAGACATGACTTCAACAGGTGAACTATTGATCCAATTGTCCTGTAGATAAGAAGAGGTATGAAAATTAAAAATATTAAAATAACGATAAGAAAGAAAGTTGGTTTGTGACAAAAAAAAATATTTATTATATTTTATTTATTTATTTTTAACACATTACAAAGTATGTTATACAATACAATATCCCACAAAACCAGTTCAGTGGATTGACTGTGTTTTTAAATGTAGTTTGGATTCCATTTTAAGGAGGAGTTTTAATTACGTTAGAGATTTATTTTAATTCATCTAATGGACTCATTATGCTGCTTTGCAGGTGCATAAAATTCTATTTGGATATAGTAAATTGCAAATCTTTTTTTGTTTGGTTATTGAACTCAATGTAGTATTATTCATTTCAATGATTGGAATTTGGAAGCGACTAGATATTTCAGTTATTCATGTTTCTTGAAAAACTAAAAAGTATTTGCTTACATTCAAAGTTTCATCAACCTAACATGGTTTTCAAGAAAACACAAGTCCTCTAATTAACTGATGCCTGAAAATGTTTGATCTTCAATTTTTGAAGTAACGAGATTTCAATTATTAATTCAATGTGATATTATTTTACAGTCTATTCAGTTTTATTGTACAGTAACTATGCTTCTAGGTATCCTTTTGTTTTCTATATTTTAGCTTCATAAATGTGGAAACTTAGAACGTTTAGAAAATAGGTTTTACGCCTACGGACTTTGTTAAGTTTGGGTAGTTTAGACAAATATAATAGTATGTGGTGAGACTACTAAAGATATAACTAGTGGTAAAATATATCTCTAAAGAATCCCTGTTTTCAGAAATTCGTGATGTAGGTATAATTTAGATTGACATAATCTTATTAACCCCCATACTCTAACATAGATTACACCAACACGTTCGACCATAAAAATGTTTATAAGCTTTATTTTGGACTTCATCTTTATTCAAAATCAAAAATCATTTATTTAACTTAGGCTACAAAGTAGCACTTATTAAACGTCAATATTTTTTTTACAAAAGACAGCACCCTATGGGTCGGTTCATATCCGGCGGAAAAGGCAGCGCGCAACATCGGCCGCGCAACGCCAGAACGAGCAAACACACAACAAAACATCCAACCTCTCACACCTGACGCACCAACGCGTCAGGTCAGTGTGAAAGGCCGAATGCTCCATCATGCGCCCGCCCGCCCCAGCGCCACGCGACCGACGACACGCTACCACCGCCAGATATGAACCGACCCCAAAACCCTTCACCGCTTCCTAAGTGCTCTGGCTGAGGAGAAGAAACGGCGCAACAAACTCCCCAGTAGCACGCTGTCATTACAATAAAAATTATATAAAATAATAAAAAAAATAAGTAACCGCGCAAAGTGAACGAGTAGTTAAGTATTCGATTAAAAAGGACACAATACGCTTTTCACATACTTTTTTTTAATTTACTGGTTCAAATAAAGCTATTGCATCGTAAAGTATGAGATTTAAAATACATAAAATTAACATATCACTGACTGTATCCCCGAAGGGTTAGGCAGAGGTGTACCAATGTACATCCACAGTTCGCCGATATGTTTAGTTTAGTTTAAATTTAAAATACGTTCATTGAAAACACGTTGAAATACACAATACATAAGCCATCTAAAAGGACTATTGGCATCGAAATGCTGCCAATCGATTTATTATTGACATTGAAAGCGCTTTATATAAATCCATTTTCAATACATTCTTTGACTAAAATCCGTTGCATTGATTGTGAAAAATATTCACTCAGTTCACATTAAAAAGCGTCATACATTTTGAAAATTGGGTTGCTTTAAAATCTTAATGTGCGATTTTAATGTCGAGACTTCAAATACCTAATATAAAATAAATAGCTTGTTGGGTCAACGTCCGGACATATTACAAATTCTTTTAAAAAAATATTTTTTTAATTTATCTGTTTGTTATTACAAACACGTCACTTTACTGTTTATAGCGATCATTTGTTTTAAACAATTGAATGTTTCGATACAGTTTGGATTTTAAGACAAAGAGTGAATTGACGAAATAAGTGTGTCCGAAAATATTTTGTGAGTTCCCATTAAGCGTAAATAATATCTAAAGACGTAGGTCCCCTTTTGTCGTCGAGTAATGAAGGTGTGACGCAGAAATAATTAGGATTTAACTGGTATGTCATGATTTTAAATTTGAGTGAAAAACTCCTGTTCAACTCCGATTTCATGTTTGTGTGAAATATTTTTACCGACTATCGGTAACGGATTTTTTTGGTATAAAACCCTGATTCCGAAGCGGATTCTGAAATCGCATCCCGCAAGCGTAGCGATTTTGGTTGTCTGTTCTCCGTACATTCTTATAGTTATTTTTTCCGAGCAACTGTGGTTTTGAACATTATTGGGTCTTAAATAGAAAAATATTGCGGCACAATAATTTTGAATTTAACTTTTTATAGCACGAGTAGTAAGCAAAGTATTTTTGTTTTTGTTACTAAAATTACCGTTCTCTAGTTTTCGATTATACGTAATTATCCAAAAAAATTATATGATAGGATGCACTTACGAATTAGGATGTGGCACTGTTCGATGCTCGAAGGGATCGTATGGTTTTTCATCAGCTACGCTTTTTGATGCTATGCTGAGAGACGACTGGAACCCAGGATTACTTGTTAGGTCCGCCCTGAAAATACACAAAAGATAGATAAGATTTTTCTACATAAAATTTTTTGTGAGGACTTCATTATGACACAGAATAATAAAGTTTAGAAAAAATGGATGCAGCTACACAGTCAGATGGTTCTATCCTTTTTCACTAGTAAATTACGACTTTTTTAACCCTTTATAGACTGAACTAAATGTAGTCGTTAGTCGAATCAAATTTGTTTTAAGCTGTGTTTTTGTAACTATGAATTGTTCTATAAGATTTATGTACAATATTTACTTCGGTAATAACTACCATAATATAACCTCTTCAAGGATATAAAACGAGTTTTATTTAGCGCAACAATAATAACAGATAAGACGTTGTTTCTTGACTCCAATTAATTATGCATTAACAGTAATTGCGAAAAAGATGAGTCTCTTAAGAGTAGATATAATGTTGTTTATGTAATAAATGGATTTCGTAAGTATGGTTGGATAATGTACCGCAAGAGAAAAATTTATCTAGGATGTAAGTACCACAGGTTTTTGAAAAACAGTAGTAGGGTTTTTAAAATTCTAGTCTTAAGGATTGTTTTTAAGGCTGTTCAATCTATGGACATATGTATTAAATAATTTCCTGTTAAGATGCAACTAGTCATTTTTGACTATTTCCTCAACCTGCATTATGCATAACACAAATTAAAATATTTCTCTACTAATAATACTCCTATATCAGAACGAAGCTGCTATTTAACCTAAGGAACTATGACATGCAATTCTTCAAAATAACTCAACAAAACTACATGATATACAAAAACTAAGAGTTAAATTACACATATCATCATGCCTGTATCCCCGAAGGGATAGGCAGAGGTGTACCAATGTACACCCACAGTTCGCCGATTTGTTTAGGTCCCATGTAATAGGGGGCGAGCCTATTGCCACTAATCGGGCACAATTCCAAACTCTGACCTGCTACTGAGAATTTCATAGAAAAATCCAATAACACCTGGGTCGACTCGGGAATCGAACCCAAGACCTCTAGCGTAGCAGTCGCGCTAAGCACCACAAGGCCAACGAGGCAGTTAAATTACAATATAATCAATCTGCAAACAGTGATTATTTGTAGAATCTTTCGTCAATCCGACCTTGTCAGTGACCCAATGGTACGGAACGATGTTTTGTTATCGGCAAACAATAAAAACAACTAATTTCTATTGTGGATACGCTTCACTGAATTATTTGTACACATTGAAGGTTTCATACAAACAGATGGGTTTTATTTCAATATCAAAACAAAAGAATTTTATGGATGAATATCGTAATTATTATTCAATTTATTGGTCTGCTAAATTGCATTAATTTGAGAGTAAAATATTTTTGTGCTTTGTGTTGTGTTGTTAAATATTAACAGATAATTTTTAAATATACTTTTAAAGAAAATATGGAAGTATTCGATTTTATTAACTAACTGAATAAAAAAAAAAATATGACAGTAATGAAAAGGTAATTAAAATATTTTTTCATAGATACAAATATATGTAAAATACAAAATTACAGTTAACATTAAAAATTGTATGGTCATTTAATGGTTAAAATACATTTTAAAGCTCTTACTATGTGTAGACATAAAACTTATATAATTACTTAATGTTTTAAAATAATTTAAAACTTGTAAGTGAAGAGTAGTTCATAGAATTTTACTACCCAAATCTTGAAGATTTTACACTATAATTTTGCACCCTCAATTAAAACTACAGTAACTTTATAGTCAAAATATCTCAAGTTAACTATAATGGTTATGTAGTTTTAAAGTTTAAGGTTAAACACGGCTTTAAGGCAGGCCTTTAATTATAACAGTTTCGTCTGTAAACAGTAACTTAGAAAACATTTGAGATGAGTTAGACGATGTTATTTTCGTAAATTATGCTTTCACTAAGTTGAAAATAAAGTTCATTAAGAATTATTGTCTGCTTTAATATTACAATGTGTTTGTTTCTATGAGCTACTTCTATGTGTAGGCATATACTTAAAACAAAGTATTTACAAGCCTTTATTTACTTCTTTCATAGTTACTATTAGAAATTAAACTTAAGATATTTACAATAATAAAAAGAACTAAGCCTACACAAAAATAAGAAAAATTATAAACTAAAATAAGGCATCAAAAAAATCATCCACATCACTGTCAACTGGGAGTGTGCCCAAAAGGCGAAAAATATTGATTGTGCGTACTTTGACTCATTTTAAAGGCTGCGTAGGCTAGAGTGACTTGCGTATCATCATGTAAATTCAACTGAATCCGGTAAGACAATAGTAAAGAGCGAGATTTGTCTAAGCTATAAGTTATGAAATAAACAAGCGTTCCAAAAATACTAGGCTTTTTTCTAAAGATTGTGTAGTTCCCCAATAAAGCACAAAAAATAAACATTAAAAACAAAACACCTTATCAACAACAATAACGAACCTTCATTAATGGTGTAGTCTAGTAGTACTACTATTTTATGAAAACTGTTTGGTTAGCAGGAAAGATAAAACTCGGTGCAGCATATTGTATTTCTCGTGAAAGTTTTGTTGATCCTATTCCCACCAATACCCCTAATTAAAAAACTTCGCGAACCGTGCAAGTTTCCTCTGTATGAGGGTAGCGAATATTTGGAAGTTTGGAAAAATATTGTTAGATCCAGAAAGTAATAAAATGGTTTTCAGTCCTTATTTTTGAACTGGACATCGTTCAGTGCACCGTCTGTGACTAAATTTCAATTAACTGGATCTAAAGGATGTAGTCAGTAGTCAAAGAGAAGAACTAATTAAAAACGTTCTTAAAACCTTTTACTTGCAGTATTTACTATTCATTTTGTTACTCCATTATACCTACATCCCGTCTTGTAAGTGCTTCAAAATAAGATTAAAGAATAAAACTCACGTCGACTTAAAATTGTCTATCTCCACCGAATCCTTTTCCTTCGCCATTTTGGATTCCTGGAAACAAAAAAAAAGCATTTTAAAAACGATTAAGTTACTAGATATCATCATGTTCAGCCTTAGTGTAGGTATCTGCGGCGTAAAGTAAGGCTCTAATTTTTACAAAGTATTCTTTGATTACATCCGATTTAAAAAAAAAACATTATCTATACTGTAAAAAACTGACTACCGTTTCTACTAAAATTATTAACAATATCGGCAACCATAATGTTCATTATCCAAACAAACTTCTGCATAACCATTTTAAACATATGGTGAAATCGTGCCCAGATGGCGAAGTTAGTCACGTAGCCATCCAAACGGCTTTTGCAACGGAAGAATGTGGTTTTAATCCAACTTATCCAGAACTGTATTCGGACTAAACTTGGAACGAATTCTGGTTAAAAGCCAAGGCACCTTATTTCAAGAATTCATCGAAATAATGCGAACGAATTTCCACGAATATCGAAAATAGATTCCTGAATGCAATTTCTCCTAAGAGTCCATTTATTTAGATGGCTTCATATTACTTAAACGCAGAGCTTAGAAATATAAAGAAAAATGTTTATGTTCCGATCCCAAGAACTCAACAAGTACACTATCATACATATATTTATGTACTGAACTCGTCTTACTTATCTAGTAATTTTTCATTTAATATTCTAATTTTTAAAACATAGTGTCAAATCGCCAAACCGCAAATGAGCAAGCGTAGTAATCAATGCTCGCGCCTTCTCCATACGGGAAGAGGCCTGTGCCCAGCAGTGAGACGTTTATAGGCTGGTATTAATTAGCTTATATAATATTTAGCAAAGGTGCTCCCTCACCGCGAGTATTCGCGTGTAATGTAACGTTACAGATTTGAGCATTACATCAGTGAAGGAGGAGAACCGAGCGTTACAATGCGCACCTTGTTATGATACAAAATGGGCATACGACCTCCGTGATCGAGTGGCGTACGCACCGGTTTTCAAGGTGTCGCTAGCTCTGAGGTCCCAGGTTCGATCCCCGGACGGGTCAATGTAGAAAGTCACTTTTCTACATTGTCTCGGGTCTGGGTGTTTGTGGTACCTTCGTTGTTTCTGAATTCCATAACACAAGTGCTTAATAGCTACTTACTTTGGGTACAGAGCAACGTATGTGATGTTGTCCGCATTTATTTATTTATACATCAGTGAAGGAGAAGAATATTTTACATTACCCACAAATGCTCGTCAGTCAGGGAGGTTTTATTGCAAATAAAGTAATGTAATGCTCGAAGTCGAATCTATAATGGTACAATACATGTGAATGCTCCCGTTGACGAGCACCTTTAAATTAAAATAAGTCATGAGACTGACTTTTCCGAGTAGCAACAGCTTTATCATGATATCTTTAATCTGTTGCAACTTTATTTCATAATTTGATAAACCCAGGTAGTTTGACAACTGACAGGTTAACTGTTTCTAAGCCGATTGATTCAACTTGTTAAGATTCTGTCAGATTACGCATACATTCAAGTATGTAGATAACGTTAGAACAACAAGATGCAGAAAAATGGAATGATCAAGGTTTGATGAAAAATTATGTGCTTATTGTAATTAAGAAGTGGAAGTGGTAATTTTAGTGAAAGGCTATGTTCTCTATGATTTTTTTCGAATATTTATCTGGATGTTGTGGAAGGCGGAGGACCGGGTGTTGTGGCGCAAATTGGAAGAGGCTTATGTCCAGCAGTGGACTATGATTAGCTGAATGATTTATCTGGAAGTTGGTTCGTGAATAGTGCTCGAAAACATAAATAGCAACAGAAATAGGGTGAGCTTTTGTCTGAAAAATGGAACGCCAAGAAAATGTTTTTTTTTTATTCGTAAAATCAAATTCTAATTTATGCCAGTAGTAGAAAAATCTAGAGTAAGGGTTCGACGACCTCAAAATTCTATGCAGGTCGGATTTCATAAATAATATAAACATCACTGGTTATAAGGCTAGGCCCAATTAACTCTGAAAGGGGTTATTTAAAAATAAATCTCCAATTTCAAATCAATTTAATTCCAATTATACTTGAACCGCCGGTCAAGTGTTGCTGTGTTGATTATTTTGCACCGCGTTTTATTAGCAAGAAATTTTTAATAGATGAAAAATAAAATCTGACCTGTCTACTTAAACTCCTGTTAATCATTTAAACAAGAAAATCCGAATGAAAAGATTAGAAGGAAGAAAGGAAAAAAATGTCGCAACATAATCTAACGCCCAAAACTTACCTACGCCAAGAGGAAAATACTAACAATACATATACAATAAATGTTTAGAATATTTTTTATATACATTTGCATGCCTACCGGCAAAATATGGCTGAACGAATGTTACTTTTTATGTCACCACTAATGTAATACCCATATTTGCAAATAAATATCTTTTATCTTTATCTTTCATCTTTAAAAATACGTGTGAAAATAAACGTGTTTCTTTTTTATTTCAAGCATGCCATGTTTTCATTCATTTTATTTCAAAAAATAGTACCAATGCCTAGAAAAGTCTACATTATAGGAAATTCAGATTTTAAATGAACAAGCCTATTTCAATGGAAATGGATACTAGATTTAAATATTAAAGCGGATCCCAGACTCAGAATTCTATTTTGTCTAGAAAACAAAAAATATAGGTTTTGTCTAAAAAGCTTGCATAACGTATTCCGGGAAAAGGATCAGAGAACTATTTTTTAAAGTAGTTTTTGTCGAATAACATCTAAAAATCTTTTTGTCATGATATGTTATGCTATTGTTTCAATTCACTGGATATATCAATTTATAAATAATAATATCAATTTGAAAAAAAGGGAAAAATATAAAAATTAAAATATAGAAAAAAAAATGTGAATAATATTACTGGGTTACGTGTACACTAATAGGTATATTATTCATTTTATTGTTATTGAAAACCATGGTGTAAAGGATAAAACTATGTAGCTTGATATTATGCCATAAATTTCAGTGACTTTCCGCTTCTTTGCCCCCATGAATGGTCAAGGAGATCGTAGATATTTGGAACCGTTTGTTTAAAATACAATTTAGCAACCATTTGAAACTAATATGATTTACTTTAGAAATTGTTAAATAATGTATAATATAATGTTTCTGTTGTGTAATGTTTAAACTTTCCAAAATATAAGGTAACAAAGTTATATACGAAGTCTTTCTAAAATAAGATGAACCTAATAATATATTGTACAACAAATGCGGACCCTTTACTTTTTATACAATTTGCATTATTTTAGATGGAATCCAAAGCCATACTATAATCGGTTACAAGTCACTAGTTCACCCCGCTCTACCTTAAGTAACTTAGTGTTACAATGTCACCGAACTTGACACACTGTGCAGTCGTAAATTTTATGGCCTTAGTGCATCATTAATGCACCTCGCTTCATGCTTTTACCGATAATTTTGTTGGCAGTAAACGTCACTACCGGTGTTGTAAATTACAAACCGATTAGGCAAATAGGTAAGGTTTTTGTACGATGATTACGATTATTATTTTCGAATTCTTCATTTTCACCTATGACATTTCTAACGTTGTCAAAAATTCCTACAAACATTTTTTTTCCGTAGTCACTTGAGTTCGCCATATATTAGGACTTGAAAGGCTATACCTACCGACAGATCATTAGTCACTAGATCCATAAGTAATGATATATCCTTCCATTTTTTATAGACGATCATTCACCCGTCAAAAAATACAGGGGGATTATTGATGTTGATAAATATGTGGGCTCGAGCTCCTGTACTCAAAGCAATATACATCAGGACACTCTGTATCTACGGACCATTGGGTTCACTTTGATCCCGAGACCTTTTTGTTTTCTTTACATTTAAATAAATAACTTTAAGTAACGTTCCAATAACTTTAAGAACAGACCGCATTCGATTACTTTGTTGACAAAACCTACATTTAGAAAAAATAATCATTTTACATAGTACGCAGTTTAGCCGCAGCAAGTTTAAATAAAAATCCATCGACTTAACAACAATAAGAAAAGCAATATATTTAATATCCCACTGCTGACTAAAGACATTTCCAATTGCAAAATAAACAAGCACTTAACAATAGGTATATTATTACTCGATTTTTTAATTTTAAAAGCTTTTTCTTTCCTTCGTTCTGTAAACTGAAGTATGGAAACAAATAGCTATGCAATAATTGATATCTAATAGTCAACGCAACATGAACGGTGATAATTGAAAGCTGCTGTTAATTAGGGCTCGACACTGCTTAGATGACCTATTACCTATTAATTAGTGTCAACGTTTATGTTAAGTACTTAATTGGGTTAATGAACAGCTTAATTACGGGATCAGTTTGCTGTCACTTTAATTTATATCCTTACTTTTTTTGCTTAGGGCTGTTAAAACCTTCGAATTTAGGGAAAAGAGTCTATGTTTTTTTTTACTTTTATGTATTTTAAGTAGTATCCTTAATATGTACCTAACCAAGAACTGGTTTATTTGAAATTCAATGTTATTTTGTGACTCACATTGGAGTCGGCATAATCTAATGCACATACGAGAAAAATACATAGATTATGTAATAAATAGATAAACATAGCTTATATGTGATTAATGATACAAAAAAAAACCTGCATATTTTGGACAAATATTACCGTGAAAAGTTGTTGTTTTTTAAAGTTAATTATAGTCATTCAAATCCTTAGCTATCATATGGGCCACTGTTTACACTTTAGTGTAATAATAATATATTTAGGTACCTCTAGCCTTCTCTCTTCCCCTACTAATAATATCTCATGTCAAAGGAATCATAACTCAGTTACACGATATAAGCTAGGTTATCATAGAGATTAATTGATTTCCTTGATAGGTTATTATCGGTAACGATGCAAGCAAGCCTTGGTACAGGCGGAACCTTGTAGAAAGTCAGTCTTCAAGGCAAATGAGTCTTAGGTGACAAAAAAGGTAATGCTGATGAAATTTGCAAGGTATTGTGTTTGAAATTTAGAGTTTCTGATGAAATAATTTGGATTTTTAAGATTTACGCGAATGTAAAATAGAGGTTAAGATAAAAAAAATCCTTGGAGTTCATCGCGTAGTAAATTTATGTATGTCTGTTAACATAACACCTGCAAAGGCACCGAAACATGAGGCCCTAAAACCTTAATATGTACTGCGATAAAACCAAAAAAGTAGTTTTATTTAACGATTTTTTTTTAGTTACTTTTATGTTTATTTTACAAAATAGTGATATGATACGTACGATTCAAAAACAGTCTAAAAAAAAGGATAAACACGGTGTCAAATTTGCAGATTGTGCACTATTTTAATGTGAACATATTTTGAAAGGTACAGCAATCTACTCTCTCAACATAATTGTTGAGAGAGTAGATTTATGTACCTGAAATAATATTTGAATAATCATCAAAATTAAAATAATTCATAGTAACAAAATACGAGTAAATAACTTCTTGGTAAATAAGTTCATTGACCGCACAAAAATCAACAATTTATTAACTTTTGGTCTTATATTCTTTAAAGGGTTCATGAACTTACTTTCCTTTTCCTTTGATTTAAAGTATAGGTACAAGATTCACGGAATATTTTCGTGCCGATATTTTCTTAGTATTTTTGATGTATTCCGATGAAGTGACTCAAAAGTATATTAAGTAGGGCATTAAAGGGAATTAATTGAACCCGCGACCCTCCAGGACTTGATGGAAGCCAACGACAGAGCCATTCAAGTTGCAACTATCTGGTCAAACAGAGAAGAATGGGAATTAAAATTAATTACATTCCTTTTGGCACCAATTTCTTCTACCTTTGGGGCCGAATTTTTAACAGTGCATATGATTTTTTTATAGGGACCAAGTTTTTTCTAATTAATGGCTGTAATTGGCAAGTGAATAAGTTCAACGATAATCAAAGATATCCAATTCATATAATCTTATATTAAAGATCTATTCGTGTTTGATGAACCTTTATAATATAATTTTAAAATAAAGTTTCAACGCATCTCCTCACCACTTACCAAAACCACTAGGAAGTTTAAACTTCAAACTAATTAAAAATTCTGCTTGCTAGAAACTTAAGTACCGGCATTAAATCTAGACGCTTTACGGAACTAACATTTTAGAGACCGGATCGGAAACCGCGGCTGACCACAACTGTTTCTCGGGGTGAGAACTACCCCTATACATGTATAATTTATACAATTCATGAGATGCTCTTTGTATCGTTGTGGAAATGTTTCATAAAATAAAGATATGAAAAACGCTATTTTATGCTGTTGTACCGTCAAAATCAAAACGTTAATTATGATTTTGTCGACACTTGTTAAGCTCTCAAAACGATGCCACCATGAATTTCGCAACTTACTGGGCCAATGTACTCTAATTTAAATCTACCATCGACACGAAAAGAAGAAGAAGAACGATAATGTATGCATCAAATTAAACATAACATAATATATCATCACGCCTGTATCCCCGAAGGGATAGGCAGAGGTGTACCAATGTACACCCACAGTTAAAAGGGGGCGAGCCAATTGCCACCAACCGGGCACAAATCCAAACTCCGACCTGCTACTGAGAATTTCATAGAAAAGCCCAATAAACTTGGTCGACTTGGGAATCGAACCCAAGACCTCTAGCGTAGCAGTCGCGCTTAGCACCACTAGGCCAACGAGGCAGTCGGTAAATTAAACATGTATTAATTAAGTGTCTTCTAAACATTACCTTTAAATAACAAATTCATTTTGGTCACCAGCTTGTCGATTCTGTAAAACTCACTCAACAACTCGCAACTCACTTCGCTATTCACTTACACTTCGCATCACATTCCAAATGACCTTGATTTTGCATTCTGTTAACATCACTTAGGCGGTTGCGAAGTGAAGTGAGTTCCGAAGCGAGCAAAACTGCACTAGTGATTGCCACACTCAACAAAATTTAATTCGAGATTTATCGGTTTTTTTATTTTACTAGTTTTTGGCTCAGAATTTTAGCTGTTTTGATATTTAAATCAAAATTTCTTATTTTAAGGAATTTAAGACGGCTAATAAGTAAACAATACAGAGAAAACTCTAAATTCGTGCCGTGAATATAATCTACATAATTAACGATAAAAATGACTGACAGTCAATATCATTATTAATCTGTGGTCAATATTTATATTATTAATCTTGTGAGTTGCGTTGTTTTGTTCGAGTTTGGTTTGATAATAATTGGAAAATAATCATGAAGTAAGTATATATTCCTTGTTGTATTAATTATAGAAGTGTTTATTTTGTTTTCTAATCTGGTTCTAATAATGTTTCAGTCCAAATGAGACACGTTCCTCTCACCCATCGTCGGCTCAGGTTGAAACTCTGGTAGAGTTTATGGAATAACAATATACAAAACTTAATGACTGCATAGTATACCTACAGACTAAGAAGAAGCCAGAAAAAATAAAACATAAACATTCTTCTAAATATTAATTCTAATCGGAAAATAATACATTTCAAAGTCAAAGTCAAAGTCAAAAGTTTTATTGCATACTAAGTGTACATTAGATGTTATAAAAATATGTGGGACTTATTACTTAGTTGCCTTTTACAAGCATAGCAATATAATTAATACCTATTATAAAAATCTAACACTCATTCTAAAACAATTAGCATCTAATAATTAATATATTTATCCTTTACAGTTTTAACTTTTTTTTTTGGTTTTATCTAATTTATTGACTCCATATAATTTCATACTTAATAACTAGCAAAAAACAAAGGGTATATTCTAAGTACTTATAGTTAGGTATTAGCTGACACACAGCTACAATAGGGATATAAAAGAACATATTTATATACATAGTTTATATATTCATATGTTGTAACTATATTAATAATTATTTAGTAATTTATTGTTCCTATTTATATTTATAAAAATTGTTATTTTCAAAATATTCCTTTATGGAGTAGTAACAATTCTGGATTAAATAATTTTTTAGTTTTCTCTGGAATGCTAATAAATATTCTTGATTTTTTATACCTATTGGTAGCTTGTTAAATAATTTAATTGCCATATAATATGGACTTTCATTTAACATTTTAATACGGGATTGTGGTAAACATAATTTATTTTTGTTACGGGTATTGATGTTATGAGAATCTTCTATTTTTTTAAATGTGTTAATATTTTTATAAACAAATGTGCATATATCTAGTATATATATTGATGGTAGCGTTAATAGTTTAAATTCCTTAAAGTATGGTTTACAGCTTTCTGTATTGTCTATTTGAGCTAGGATTCTAACAAGTTTCTTTTGTATTATAAACAGATTGATACAATTGACACTGTTTCCCCATAACATGACACCAATTTTACAAACACAATAGGTACCCATCAATATATTCAGGAATTACTTGTCGTTTCATTACCTACCTAGCTAGGCACCGTCTCCAAAATAATATTAAATTGTATTAAGTATAGGTTAATAGTAGTTTAGGTTCGGTTTATTAATGTAGGTAGGTAATAAACTTCATTCACAGTTAAACTGCGTAAGCAGTTTTGTGGGGCAATGTAATGTAACCTAGTGTTAAGATTTGAAGAAAGTAAATAAATAAATCTAAATCTAAAATAGTATTATTTTTAACTTTTATTGCTTTTATTCATTATAGAAATCGTTTTTTTGCAAAAAAATTTTTTTCACTCGTAAAATATATGCTTATTTTTGGATCGAGATTGAGTGCGAAGTGAGCGTCGAAGTGACTTAGGAATTATCTTACAGAATGCCAGATAAAACGTCATCTCATACATTATCTGTCAAAATCTCGTATTTGATTTAGTTCAACTCGCAAACACGCTCGCAAGTGTGGCGCTAGTGCAGATTCGAATTATCAATCGAGTTACAGAATGCCAATCAAGAAACTCACTGCGGATTCAGATTCGAATTTTAGAATGAAGTCTTACAGAATCGCACTACAGTTATCAGATAAAATCTTGTCAAAACAGCCCACTCACTGACGAGAGCTACTGAATAAGATTAGTTTAAGATAATGACGAAATCTTTGACACCTCAAGATAAATATCTCGAGATTATTATGTCACTTAAGTTTAAGATAACATCTTACAAGGACTCATCAATATGTACCTACATTATTTTATTAACCGACTTTAAAAGTGGAATGTTCTCCAATCGACGGTTCTTTTTGTAGTTCTTCTACTCCATATCTCCGTTTTTTTTCTTTTCAAGTTTTTTTATGATATATCAATAGATACAGGTAAATTTTAAACGAATTGAGTAGTAATATTATAGATCGGGGATAAGCGCGTACTGTATTACTATAAACATGCAGCGCGATAGTTTAAAAGTTTATTTTGAATTGAGTAGTGTTAGATTAATTAAAAAGTCTCATTGCTACTTAATTAACAGAACGTTCACCTTGCATCTAAATATCAGTACAATTTAATTAAAGTAATAACTTATCGGTGATCTGTATTACCTAATATCCTTGTAACAAAAATAATTTTAAACCAATTTGCATTCAAAGCCTTTTTTGGATATTTTGTTATGAAACTTTTATTTTCTATAAAAACTATTAAAATATGACCTTGGCCGAGTGATTTTATTACTTTTAAGGATCGAAATAAAAAACAGGCTAAGTTTTCCATATTACTCTATATGGCAAAAAATAACAGTTCCATTTTAATACATGAATATGGATTAATCATTTGTAAATATTTTGTTTTTATTTGCCTAGTACCATACTCTTTGAATTATACACGCTCTTATATTTGTTAATTCCAATGTGGCAATGTGTCATTATTGCCTCTGTTATTCCTTACAGTACAAATATCTTGAAATGTAATAAAATAAAATCAGTTCAAATTTCTTTTCGCAACCTCTAATAACACCTTCCTTACAACATGGATATTTTAAAGATGAAATATATTTAAGAAACTTATTAGGCTTCTCATTTTTATGAGGATACCATAATTGAGTTGAAAGAAAAACAAGTCAACCAAAGGCACTTCGATCCAAAATCATTTGAAGGAGTTAATGTACTCCAAAATGTATACCTTAAAGTCAACGACCTCGGTAAATAAATAAATCTTCATCCAAATAATAAATTCCTATACTTTGTATAGTTTTCACACAATGTTCCAGGAGTAGGTTCAAAAGGAAATAAAACTTTTACTAGAAATATGTTATTATTTGTCTTTGTAATTACTTTATTATTCTAAACAGTTACATTTTTTTGGCACCTAAATGGCATATGAAAATATACTCTTTTTATCTTTAGTTGGTTAGATAAATGTATGGTATAAAATAAACATATTTTAAATACTTCAAAAGGAGGAGGTTCTCAATTCGACAGCATGTTTTCTTGATTTTTTTTTGTCGTTTATTTGTTATATTTTTCGGGAAATTATCAAAGATTCTAAATCTCTTCACATATTTAAAAAACGCATTAAAGAGCACTATCTCTCCTTGTGATTGAGTTTATATATATATATATATATTTAGTTTATAATATGTAGTATTTGTGTATATGTATGTATTTATATGTTTGTTTTATTATTTGTAGCTTTATAAATTGAGTCGCACACTTTGACTGCCAATATTGACGACTTCTCCTTTCGCGGGTCTGCTGGCAGAAATTTCTTGAAGAAATAAGCAGCACCTTTGTACATAATTTTTAAATACGAAATATTCCTGTGTTGTGTGTACATAAATGATTAAATAAATAAATAAATAAATAAAGAATTTATTTTGATTTTGTTATTTTTTTTCCATTAATGTGTTATCAATTTATGTTTTCCTAATAAGGCTAATTTTCCTGCCTATATACAAATCAGAAATATCAAAGTCTATTATTATGTTAAGTATGTGATTACTGTATACTTTGTTAGTAAATGCGTAAGGTATTTCATACATTTTCCAAGGCGTATCGGATCTATTTGCGAGCCGATAGTTACGGGCTCACGTGTCACTCACCAGCTGACGCCGAACCGTAACTATTTACATGCTATTGGTATGTTAAAAAAATATGTTACAACACAACACAGCACCTCTTATTGAAACACACACTATGTACTTATGTACATGTGACAGACGGTTGTAACCACGGCATCGTAGACTGACAACCACTGCCTCGTTGGCCTAGTTCTAAGTGCAACTGTTACGCTAGAGATCTTGGGTTCGATTCCCAAGTCGACCAAGGCGTTATTGGGTTTACGCTAGAGTTCTTGGGTTCGATTCCCAAGTCGACCAAGGCGTTATTAGGTTTTTCAATGAAATTGTCAGTAGCAGGTCGGAGTTAGATTTGTGCCCGGTTGATAGCAACAGGCTCGCCTCCTATTACATGGGCCCTAAACATACCGACAAACTGTGTGTGTACATTTGTACACCTCTACCTAACCCTTCGGAGATACAGGCGTCATGGTATGTTATGTTATGTCAACCATTTAAAATAGCAAATGTTATCTCTGAGTTGGTTAAAGACGAATGAAAAGAGAAATGTGTGTTGTAAAAAATTGCCACGTGTATTTCTTCTTGTGACACATATAAACGTTTGAAAAAATAAATAATAATATGCAGTATCATAAATACGTGACATTAACCATAAACTGTAGTATTAGTAACTCTTACCTAAGGATTTATGTTATTTGCTAAACCACGTACGAAATTATTTCTAATTTTGTTTAGGTATATTGCAAGCTTCAAAACAACACTTCGATCAACGTAACGTTTACAGTGACTATGTTTCTTAGCGTGTCGATCAAAGGTAGTAAAATTTTCCTAGACTAGTACTTAGCAACGCAAACAGCGTTGTCCGTGACCTTGTATAGGTCCTAGATTCTATACGGTATGCTTAGAAAACATGCTCTTAATCTAGCTAATATTATAAAGGCGACAGCAGAATGTTTGTAACTTCATCACGCTTAAATGGCTTGACCAATTTTGATATAATTTGGTGTGGAGGTAGCTCACGCTCATGCTCTTTGGATTAAGATATAGGCTATTTAAACTGACTCAGCTGCGGGCAGAGCCACGGACAACATAAGGCCCACTATTTTCAGAAACATGGGCGTGTAAGGATGTCTCTAACTCTTTCACGCAGAAACGACATATTTTTTATATAGTGAAAAGTTTATATATACGAGAAATATGTGGGCGAAACCGCAGGCCGTAGCTAGTTCTACATAACACTATATCCCACAAAACTCGGTGACCCCTGATTCGAGTGTGAATGTGAACTTAAAAGCGTGGGATGCACAAACAATTCGGTGAAGGTTGAGATACAGCGTGTTATTATGCGGATCACCTTTCGTTGAGTTTAAAGCATGTTTTAATGTAATTGTGATAAACTGTAGGTGTATGTTAAGTTCATAATGATGGACGTGTAAAATTATTCGTTCGTATATGAGTAAATTAGAATTAAGAGAAATAGTTTGTTTAGAATTTCTTTTGGAGTTTTATCAACCCTTAACTAAATAGATAATTATTCTAGCTGTTTAAGTACTAGTGACCGTACACTTATTATTTAGTTCTCAGCGATTAATAAGACCAATTTATAACTCTAGAAGGAGGACACTAATATTAATATTTGATTTTTTTATTTGTCTCTATCTCAAATAGCAGAACAACTCTCAAAACATTATAAAAATATTTATGAAAACAACTCAAGAGAACGGCAACTATTAACGCAGATGAAATCGTAGGGTTCAGCTAGCAACTTAAGATAAACTTAATCATATTGGCATTTTGTGTTTTGTGATTACTATTAGGTATAAAATAATGTGACGCAACCTAACACCGCAAGTAACACCGTAACAAATGATACATAAATCGTTTTCTCTCAACCTGTAGATTAGCCGTGAAATTAATACAACGGTTTTATGAAATCAACCTGTATATCTCAAGGTCGCGAGGTTTCCTCACGGCAACTGATTCCTCATTGCAATCTGTGACAATGGGAGGAAATGTACCATGGAATCGAGGTTGCAGAACCTTCATGGTTTTCCGCTATATGGGCCCATGATTAACTTCTATCGTATTTATTCATTAATACATAAAAATAATAAAACTTATACTATATTCGAAAAAATCTATGCCATCAAAATCTCATCCGCTAGCTGTCGACTGGGAGGGGGGAGTATAGTCCAGTCAAAATAGACAAAAAAACCGCGTAACTTTGCATTAATGCATAGAGCTGAAAATGGTTGGAGGTCCCAAGTACACCATTATAAATGAAATATCAATATCAAAAAGTACCCAAAATCCGACTTGTCCTTTAAAAGTTACACAAGGCCAAAGGTCAATAATATCTCCATTTCGCATTTTCCTCATAAATCGCATATCATAGCAAAAATAGGTCAGACAAAAGTTGTAGCTCAGGCAATTATCTACAAAATTGTCTCAATACACTTCCCTATGAATCACCATTCCGGAAGTATCGTGATGACAAGGATTGAAGAATATAATATGTATCATAGTCATATTCTACATAATATGCACACATTTCCGCACCACCTATGAGGTAGATATACGAGGCGCACTTTAAGGGTTCCGTACCCAAATCGTACCATTTATTCAGTTCACCTAGACAGTTTATGTACTACTCTATAGTATCTACCTATAATTTCCAAAAGATTTTCTCATCATAATATCAATAAATGAGTACGAATAAATATCTTTTGAATACAATATTTGTTTTCGTTTCGTTTTATAAGATTGGGGTCAATAGAATACAATAAATGATGGCAATTAAATGTTATAATACCTAAGTAATAATTACTATGCTTAGATTGATTAAGATTTAAAATGGCGAGAATATTACGTAAAGCCTAGAATGTTATTGGAATGTCAGTATTTTATTTATTTCAATTAAATTTTACAGATCTACACATAGTTTCAGCACTAATTACCTATAATGAAGTGTTACGGTACTTAAAGTCTGAATTTGAATCTACATACATACAAAAAACTATCATTGTTATAATAAAAATACCTTTTGCAGAGTTATGCGTGTAAAAACTACCACAAAACATTATATTCTGTTAATAAGCTTACAATATCTACTGGCTACCTATAAAGATTCCAAAGTACCATTGTTGTCGTTTTTATATAAATTTAATTAAAGCTTACAATTTAACATTTTCATGTATAAAACCACGTTATTCTAATTATATTATTTACTATCTAGTGTGTAATAAAAAATCAGTTAATTTTGGTACAAAACTATTTCATAACAGTAAATCCTTTATATTTAATAGTTTTTTATGGGACTTGTGAATGTCAATGATTTCAGACAAAAAACGTGACAATTTAATACCTGAAAAAAAAAGCATGTTGCAGAAATACATAGAACGGCACATCTTTTGTAACACAGCTCATACTAAAAGGACTTTGACATCATAGCAATAAGGACTATTTTCGCATTTTTTGAAAACCAATAATGTGCGACCGACGGTAACTTACGAAAGCAATAATTGCTTATCGTCTAACGTACGGCTATAGCAAGCAAAATTATATGCATTCAGAGCAATTAGGAAATTAATGTGGGAGAACCACGTATAACGGTAGATATCAGTTAATTAACCAATTAATAAATCTATTTATATTTACAAGAAGCAATCATAAATTCTGATTGAAGTGTCGAGGTTTTATTTATTTGCTTCAAAGTGTTTTTGTGTCTCTATGTTTATAAATAGTATTTGGTAGATCCTGATGTAAAGTCATTTTTTTTGACATCTCACCCACGGTTGTCTCATCCCAAGCTAAGCAGATCTTGTGGTGTGGTAACCAGACAACTGATAAACATACTTATATGTTTCTAAATACATACATATTAAAGATAAATTACACCCAGACACCGAACAAAATGATCGTGCTCATCACACAAACATTTGTCGCGGGTGGGAATCGAACCCACGACCTCCGGGTCTCTAACCACTAGACCAACAGGTCCGTCATTATCTGCATACTTTAAAAGAATACTTATGTAGACTTAATAAGGACTAGCAAAACATTTGTTAGCTAATTCCATTTTTTGAGGTATTTCAGATTCCAAACCGATATTGATATCTTAATTAGTTGCTTAATAACAGACTACAAAAATTATTATTTAAATTAAACTTAATTTTCAGACTAATAATTATATCAACTTTATTTTTAGACCAACGATTCTATTTTAACACAAAAAGTCACCTCTATGTACAAAACAAAGTAGAATTCAAAATAATTTGAGATCATTGTTCATAAGTACGGTATAATTATTAAAGTTACGATTAAACCGAACAAAAACACTAATTATTCGTTCTCAAAGATAAAACATGTTGAATTGCAACGTTATAATTATATACTTACAATTTGAAGCGGAACTAAATATAGTGTTCGCTATAATGATAGTTCACTCAATAAATATCTAGATAAATATGATCACTATACATCAATTACAAAGGTCAACCTCATTGTCAAATACTGCATTATTCCCTAAAAATAATATAAACGTTTGGTAGACTCTACTCGTGATCAGAGGGCTGGATTGTTCCTTGCACAGAGAATCGGCATAGCCATTCAACGTGGCAATGCTGCCAGCCTTCTGGGCACGTTTCCCGCCATTGACAAGGATGGCGATGAGTTCTTTGACGCCTGTTAGTTTTTATTTATGTAAGTTTTAATTTTAGTATAATAATACATTATAATAATATTGATATCCATCTTTATTACAAACATCTAGCAATGAAATATCAACAGTCAGGTTTAGTTTATCTATTCCCTTCAAGAAAGTGATTTTCAGTCCTTGAATATTTTGTCTTAGCTTTGTCTAGGCTTTACGATTGACGAAGATGAACGTTAGACAGTCTAGACATAAAGTGCTGTCCTAAGCACGGATGGGTCCTAGTATGTTTACCTATCCTCAGACTAGCGTAAATCTTTAATATCGGTCCAACCATTTAGTGAACAGCTCCTTACATGAAATGACATACAGTGAATATAAAATATTAAATCATGTACCGCCAAGGAGATTATCCTTAAGAACATGTCCCAATATTTTCTGGATGCCCTCACAATCTTTAGGGACCTCTATAAATTGTCGTATCTATAGCGTATTTGAAATTTATTAAGGTCGGTGATATAATAATATCTTGGTAACCTAGAGAAACCTACATGGATTGGTGCATAGGTATGTATATAGGGTTTGATTCGAGCTAGTAGTTTTATGAGAAGAGTATTATTACAATTTCAATGTGTTCAAGAAGTGATTACATGAACAAAATTCTATATCAAAATCGAAGCGTAAAAAGAATCAATAAGACGCAGAAAACAAAAGACCTTATTTTTTTATGCATAATATAACCCCCCGGTTTCTAAAAGGCTGATCAACTTAAAATAGCGCTTAACATGGGATTTGAAAAAAAATAACCAATTTTTGTTAATTAAATATTCAAAAATCGGGGAGGTAATAAGAGATGGCTAAGATAGAAAACTCTAGTTAAAAAAGCCAAGCTAGTTGTCCTTAGCTCAACTTGGTCGTAATACTTATGAAGGACAAAGGGCATACCTCTGTGTATCCTGTATGTATATAGGCGTGATGATATATACCTATATTGATAAGATAGATGGCAAGCCTGTTTCACCACGGTCGGTATTTAACGATAAACATTCACTTACTTGCCTTTTCTGAAGGCCATCCAACCTCTATGAAAAAGTTACAATTAGTCAAATGATGATAAATTAGTAATGAATAAGTAAAAGCTAGCACTTCTAAAGCGTTATTTGGTTGATTTAAAAATAATATTGTTGTTTAAGTAATCTTATCAGTGGAATAAAATTTACAGTATTTTGAGGGCATCTACCGCAGTTATGCTATTTTCAGGCTTTGACTGCTTCCCCGCTTTTTTTTATTTAAATTATCTTTTGTGTTAGGTAGGTACCTACATGAATTTATATATCACGTGATACTAATAAGTGTTTCCAAACCTAAGACCGAAAGGTTGTTGGAAAACACCGAGAAACCTGAAAAAACAATTCCTTTGTCGTAATTAAAATACTATATTATGGGATCCTTGTATAAAGTTTGTCAAACTCAAACAGAAGGTTCTATAAATAAACCTCTGAGGCCTTACAAAGGGTATGTTTAAGGAATATATTACGAAGAGAACAAGCCTATGCTTGGCATAATATTATCTCATTATATAGGATCTTTGATCTGTTTTTGAGTTTTAGTTGTACCTTAAATTAAGACAACCTAGTAACAAACATTTTCATAAAGTATTTTGTTGTTATAAGTACCCATTTTCAATGTTCTATTTATCCCTTCAGTAAAAAAAAAGATGTACAAAACTAAATCCGACGGATTCAGGCGTATCATTTTATATTTCCTTGAGGCTATAAATGAAAAAACCGTTTACAAATATGATATATAGTTCTGGGATTTAGTACCTATTAATATTGTTATTATAGTAATACAAAAATATTTCCATTCAGTTCATTTAAGTAGGAAACGATTGTGCTAATTGAGTCGCAAATAAATTAAAATGAGCTCAGCTTTGTATTATGTTACAACAAGACTGGCGGAAGAAATAGATGAAGCCTTTTGCCCAGCCCTGTATAATAATCATCATAATATATTGTTTATTTCTCTCATAAAGGTACATTACATCATTTATGACCCGGCAGACTTCGTCAATCGATAAATAGGTAGAAGGCTAAAATTTTGTATAAAATAAACTTTAAACAAATTGTTTTTTTTTAATTTAATTCATAATATTTTCATATTTATTCACCTTTTAAACCTTCCTTATCAATAAACGCAAGGAAACGTAAAAAGAATTAGTTAAATCATAGGTTTTATATAATACAGTCGAATAAAGTTATGCATCGTTGACTAAACACAAAACTATGAATGCTATAAACTAAACGTGTAAATATTAATTGGTTAATTTTGACTGTACATTTTTGTATGGTAAAAGTATTATGACTTAGTTTTCGTATGGTAAAAGTATTAAGTATTATGACTAAAAGTGTATCACTAATGGTCTAGGCAGATTTAACGCGTAAGAAGGTTGCATTAGAAAATCGGAAAAGCCTTTATCATAAATCGTGCCAATTTTGGGACCAAAATTCTATTTCAATCTCCCTCTATAATCATAAGTTCAGTCAATGCAAGCTTCTAAAGGTTCACTAAATTCAAGAACAGAGTACACCACAACGATAATATGGTTGGTGCACCTTTATAATAAATAAGAAAATATTATAATATTTTATTTAAATAAAATATTTTGGTAATTTCGCTCCTTGATCCTTTCTTTATAATTAAGAACAGAATCTCGCCCTAATTACCCAGATGATAAAATTGCCGGGAAATTAGTATTTTAAGGGTAGGTAGCAATTTATTTTGTAGTCGGTGGTAGTTAAGAATAACAAGTAAAATTAACTGGAAATGCTGTTTGTAAATAATTCCTTTCATTATTTACATGAGTTATTAATAAATGAGTGTTTAATTCGAAGGATAAAATATTAATAGGAACAAATAAGATATAAATAAAAGTCTTCGTAAACAGATGAGAAATCAAAAATAGTTCCAAACCAGCCAAAATAATAAAATTAAAAATTAAATCTTAAGCGGACTAACCTTTTAAACCCGGAGCAATAAACAAAAATTCACAGCCTAATATCACATTGGTTTAAAAAACAAATGAGTAAATAAACACTATACTGCACGACACTCGAAATATGACTGCCGGTGCGCGGGCGCACGATCGCACAATTTGTCACAAATCATTATCACAACACAACCTACTTTGTGACCTCCAATCAACGTCATTCAGGTATTGATGCATTTCGCTTCACCTTTTTATAGTACCCGCTTTGTAAGTGCATTTTTATTTTCTCTGTAGAAGATGGAGGTATGATTCTGTGTTTGTAATTAAAAGACTGAAGTACCGATGCCGACACAACGGTTTCATCAAATTAAATTTATTAAATAATTATAACTATTAATGCACAATTAAATCTAATATAAGGACAAACTCTAACTATACTAAAATTCCAACTTACATTAATAAAAACTAACAGGCGTCAAAGAACTCATCGTCATCCTTGTCAATGGCGGGAAACGTGCCCAGAAGGCTGGCTACCTATTAATGATGTTATGTTTAATGATTAGATATATAAAAGCTAATTACATTTTCTGAAGGTAACCTAAATATGGTTGAAATAATAATTTCCTTCAAATGAACCAGATTATTATTATTTTGGTTTCAGCCATCATCGTTCCACAGCAAGCAAAGGCCTCCCTTTCCTTCTTCCAATTATCCCGGTCTAAGGCTATTAACCTGATAAAGATAAAAAAGACAATATAAAGCTTAAATCCATAAGTTAGCTTGACAGTAGGCTGTATAAACTATATAAATGCCAATAGCCGATGCAGTTGACCTTGGAAGCAGATTGCTCACTACTCCAGTGCCCTTTATTTCCATAGATAGCAAATAAAAAGTGACTAGGAAAGAATGCACTTACATTTAAAACAAAACTTATTTGGATATGACAATCTCCGTGGTTGAGTGGTGTACGCACCGGTTTTCAAGGTGTCGCTAGCTGTGAGGTCCCGGGTTCGATCCCCGGGTCACTGTAGAAACCCACTTTTCTACGTTTTGTAAAGTGTTTGTGGTAACTTCGTTGTTTCTGAATTCCTCTTTTTGTTTCCAATTGAAGTGCTTTAGCAATTTACTTTGGGTTCATTGCAATGTAGGTGATGTTGTCCGCGTTTATTATTTATTGTATGAAATAACAAAATATTTTTCCAGTTATCTACAACAATACTTTCACATGAAAAACTTTTCATTAAAATTAAATTATGTCGTAACTAACATACTATTTTTTGTCGTTCAATTTCCATCGGGTTTTTACAAAAGATTTTCCAGGGCCTTAATTAATGAAGGTAATTTGCTCTCATTAATGACTTAATTAACGGTCATTTTCATAAATCGATTTTCGAATTAGATTCGGTCGTGTAGCAGTGCGATGATTACAGCATATTGGATACTCAAATGTAGGTCTTTCTGAGGTATACAGTAGGCGTACTGGGTAGTAAAATGAGTTGTAGAGGTCAAATAGTCAGTCGCTCCATGTACAATATAACAGCTGAATCTAGTAAGACTGGAAACCAACCCCAACATAGCTTGGGAAAAGGCTAAAAGTATACGAATTCTCTCGAAGTCAAATATACGCCATACTTAATTGTAAGAAAAACGAGCCGCTAGATTAAATCTGTATATTGCCATTCAGCTTATTAGTATAATGGTCAAAATATTTCTCAAAACCTACATCTTAGCTTTCAGCAATTAAGTTGTTATAACTACATCATTCTGTAATTTTCCTTAATAGAGTAGGCACAATAAAATTAAGCACTTTTTCCTCAAAAATTTACGAGCCACAAAGGTCAAAAGACAGACCAGAATAAAAATGAAGGCAGTCAGGGTATTGAGGAAAATCATAAGATGATATAACTTTAATGACCTATGGATATAATTTAAATAAGGATGAAAAAACTTGTTCTTTACAAAACCCAACCAAAATATCCTAAAACTAAATTAAAAACAAGTCATAATCTTATACATTTTTATTATTACCGTTTACCTGTATACCTACTTATATGTCTATAACACAATACAAAAATGCTGGCCGAGTTCGTTGCACCGATTCTTTTCCACAGCCAAGATAATGAGCGTATGTTAACTATAACAACTTATAATAACCAATTAAAATACATTGGACTAGTTAACTAAAACAGAATAAATTAATCAGTCTTAAATAAAATATCGGTGTAAGATGCTATGCTTATTTCTTCTACAGCCAAAGAACTTCGCAAGCGGTGAAGTGCGATTCAGGGTGTTGTTTGAACTTCATATACTACTTTGTCGACCTTCCAAAAGTGTCATCCAATTTAATCTTAAACAACCCATGCTCCAATTTCTTGGGAGGCCTGCTCTTGACTTGCTTTCCCCCAAACAGGTAAGTAACTTATCTGTAAGGGAGAAACAAACTAATTTTAGCTTCCAAGAGTTCCATTCCGTCTAGAAAAGAGGGGAAAACTCTATTTAAACCTAGATACCGAAGATCCCTTCGCGTTTTCAGAGCGGAAAAAGTCCATGTAGAATTTCTCAGGTCAAAAAACAAATGGATAGCCATATACCAACCGTATACAACCACTTAAGAAAAACAGGACGCAGTTACCGAACTATAACTCGTAATTTTCTTTGTCAACCAAATCGGAACTGTTGAAGGTTGCGACCATTTTGGTGTGGTATTAACATTTCTATAGGTAATTAAGAAGTTTACGTAAGCGATTTGAGTACTTAAAGGAACTAAAGGAGCTCTGTGATTGAATTCTGAATCATACGCGCAGTAGGTTGGTTATCTTTCTATCAAAATGCGTGACTTTTTTGTTAATGAAACAATATTCGAAGAATTCTTGCTAAAAATTTCGAAGCTAACAAAAAACGCCATTTATTTTATATTCCTGGACAATTCACACACGGTAATCTGATCCCAAGCTAAGCTCTAAGAGAGCTTGTGTTATGGTAACCAGACAACTGATATACCTACATACTTATATATTTCTAAATACATACATATTATAGATAAATTACACCCAGACCAGAACAAATGATCGTGCTCATCACACAAACATTTATATTTATATACATATAACATTACAATTTGCGAGGAAAATTCATTTTCTCTACACAACAATATTACATACGGGTCGATATGATAACCTCCTTTTTTGGCGGTAATAAAAGCAGGTTTTCAATTTATATGAACTACAGTTATAATGCAGGCACAAATAAAAAACACGAACAGGCAATTTAAGAGGGAAATAATTTAAAACAAAAGAAGGTTCACTAGTCTCACTTGTACTTGTGTTCACTAATCACGATCCTATTTTGTCTTTCACTGGACAAAATTGACAGATAGATATTGGTAATGCAAGACTATTTATTTATTTAAGGTCAACCAACGATCGTTTACACATAACATTACATTTAGAATTGACATAAAAACATTTGCAAGTGTAACAATCACGTATGGGCTAACACCACATGCACTATAGGTATACGGCTTAAATTTACTTAACTAATTATTTTGTTAGTTTTGTTCTTAAGATTAGGTTAGATATACATACATACATATAATCACGCCTCTTTCGCTTGTAGGGGTAGGCAGAGACCACTTCTTTCCACTTGCTACGATCCTTACACACTTGTTTCGCTTTGTCCACTTTCATTATTCCCTGCATACATGCTGTTCGGTTTATGGTATGCTCTTGATGTGGCCTTTTCTCATTCACACTCGCCTTACACACTTTTTCGTCAATCGTTCTTTTATTCATTCTCTCGACATAGCCAAACCATCTCAGCATACCATTCTTTATTTTCGTCTCGACATCCATCATCTTACACGCTTCATCCACCTTACCATCCATTCCTCCTCTTGCATTCAACGCAGCGAGGCGGCTCTCCGTGGCCCACTTTTCGCCCCCGCGAGGAACGAGACGTGATGGGTGGCGAACCACATCCCCGCCATTTTGGATAATTAAATTATTTTTGTAATTATCCGTTGCGTTCCTGTGGGATAAGGATTTGGGAAAGGATATGTTGGAAAGGATAACAAGGTAGGACGGGTTATAGGATGCTACCATCACGGAGATCCAATGAATGTGACAGTAACATCTAGGGCAGTCCGGGGTCGCGTACCCGTGGTGGATCGAGCCAACTGGCGGACAGATAACTGGTAGATCCACCCCCTGAACACCATTAGATATAACATTGGAATTCACAAATAAAATTTAACTTAACCGATATGATTAAATGTATAACAAGAAATTAGCATCATTAATTAATAATTCAAATAATTTAAATTAATATCAAAATTTACAAATAAAGTAGATGCATAAAATTGGTTATATTAAATTGATTGGGATGTTCAATTAATATATATATATATTTTTATACATTGGTCAATCAGTGTTGGTGAGACTAGCGATTTAATCGCGACATCCCTCTTCATGATAAAGGCAGCTCATCAACGTAGTCAGATTGGATGACAAACGTAACTTTAACCATTACAAAGCGATTACAATGTTTTTACAGTTTGCTTAGTTTTCTTACTTATTTTCTGTCATGATAACAGTAATTATCGGGACACAAAAACATTTCATTTAAATTGTCGTTATTGTCACGTTTTGTGCTTAACTCGTGTTTGAATAATAAGTTTGTCATGTTTTAATTTATTTTTAAGGATTTTTTAAGAAAGATTCTCAATAATTAGAATGGTATTGCTAAGCGATTTCAAAAAACAATCCTCAAAATCCAAAAATCATTAACATTGCTTCTGTCAACATTTTAAGGAATAAACTTATTTTTCTTATTACGACATTTGTTTTGTTTCAAGTGAAGAAGTGAGGGAGGCTTTTGCCCGGTAGTGAGACAGCATGGGCTGAAAATAATAATAATTGTTTCGTTTCAAGGGATCAATGAAAAACTTGGTTACCTAAGTTTGGGTTTACTTGTAGGTAATATTTTCCGTTGTCAATCAATATTATAATGATGCAACAAGGAAAGATAATCAAGATATTATAGATTTCAAAGTAATGTGTCAAGTTGAGATGAGATAACAAAATGGGTGTTTAGAGGAAAATTTGTATTAGAAATCATATTTCATAATATATATGAGATTAGTGTACGAACATTGAACTCTCAATTCAAGGTTTTCTGAAGAATCAGATAAAATGAATATCAAGTTTTATCTTGTTCCTGTGCCAAAGAGGAGTATTTGTTTATGTTGAAACGGTGTTACATACGAATAAAATTTATCAATGACAGCTACACGAAAACACTTCAGTCAAGGTAAATTTTTACATGAAATTTTGGTACTCTTGAATTTCTCAATGTTGAGATAAAAGATTTAAATGACAAAATACGTAGAGTTATTGGAAATTGTCACCATGTGGATGTATTATTTGGAGAAGTTGTAGGTGTTAAGTTTAACAAAGTTTAAATAACAGTCGTACTTAGAGACAGTACTGGTAAGTTAGGGTATTCCTTATTATCAATTCAAGTAAGCCAACTTTGAGACTTCTGAGAGCTAGCTTACTTAAATCGATTTCTGGGATTCTTTATTGTTGATTTTAGTAACTCATTTTTAGAAGTGTGAGACGTAGCTTACGTAGCTTACTAAAATCGGGACTCCCGTGAGTAACAATTAATGTGTCCGAAGGCTGAATAGTGAAATATCCATTTTAATTTGCCGTTTATTTGCATTCTATTTTTGTCTCCTTAAAGAGTAAACTAGATAGGTTTTATTTCAAAATACGGGAGCGAATGAGGCAGTAAATATAATTTTTCATTGTATTTTACATTTATTTTGAGAAAAGGACGTTACCCTGTTATTACTTTAATTTTCTTGGCAAATAACTTAAATAGAAGCAATAACAAATTTATGACCTGAATATTATGTTGTTTATTTGTTATTCAACTATTTGTTGTTATAAATACAGAACTTTTGTGATTGATTGCCGATCATTTTGTGAATAATTTGTGGAAATTGTTATATTTTGTCTTAAAACAATGTGGAACTGCGTTTCTAATTGTTATGTTAATGTTAATGACGACACTCCGCTGATGTTGAAATACTTTTTGCGTACTTGTTACATTTTTGTAACCGTCAAAGTTACAAATTATTTTGCAAAACTAAGCTTTAAATAAAAACTGAAAAAAAAAATGTATATTATATTAACAATTTATTTTTATTTTTATTGGTCTTAAAATATTATAAGTACCTATATTTCCAGAGGGCTAAATCAAAATAAGTACAATACAAATATATCATAGTGTCTTAATTCAAGCAATACATAGGTATAGAAAATAGTAGGTATAGACCTACTATTTTCTATTCAAAATTTATTAATTGATAGAAAGGATATTTTTTACCTAAAACCTACTTTATTCTTTTTACAGAGCAAATTATAAGTATCATGCACAATACGAAACATCTCAATGTAACTATGATTATAAGTGCTTCGTGTGGTATTATGAGTTTATTCTCATGCTAATTTACGTATACAATAGCTAAATACCAGAAATTATGACGTCATTCAAACACGAAGGGAACGTACGATAGAGTTGTGTAAGAGATGATTTAAATTGTAAGTGCAGTCGACTACATGATACTGGTATCAATGAATAACGAAAATGAACCTTACGACTAAAGTAATAAGGGCGGTTGTGTAGCTCACTCAAAATAGACGCCTAATAAGGTAATAAAATCTTAGTGAATATTATAATAACAGACACTTCGCGGTCGGTGATAATTACACTGTCGAGTTAAATTTTCAGACAATTTCAGTGAATTTTCAGTTTCGGTGAACGTGAAAACACACATTGTAATATTGAAAATAGTATGCTTTGACATTTTCTGTTAGGGATTAAAATGTTATAGATTACTTTGCCTTTATTTCAACACTTGAAATATACATATTTTGTTGCTATATTACATTGTATTTGCATACATAAATAAACAAAGATATTGGGTGTTCAACGTAATGAATTTTTAATTAAAAATATTTGATCTGATGAGCATTCAATTATTTGGGCATTCTATTTATAGTTGTTAAAAAATGGGCTTCCCGCTTCGAATGTTTGGCATTTGATATGTCTACTATATACTACTACGTAGTTTACTAGTACGCCATACACCCATTCGCTTCAGGTAAAATAAAGCAGCTTTCATTCTGCCTAGCCTTTCAAAAAAAAATCCTGGGGTAGGTCAATTCAATCTTGATCGCGGTAGTTTGCATAGCTTTCCCGCCTGGTCTCCAGCATAAGGGAAGGGTGAAGTACCCCGGTGGTTTTAGCCGGTAAGAGCCCGGTATACCCCTCCGCCTTCCCCAGGGCGGAGGAAGTCCATGAGGATTTCCCAGGGGAAAAAAAATGGTCAATTCAATCTTAAAGGGTTATAGCTGAATTCTGTGTTTAACAAGAAACGACTGCTTATCTGTCTGTATGTCTACAAGCCATTTTACTGCCTTTCAAAATCCGGTAACGCTGGAAGCTGAAAGCTAAAAGTAGCTCTATTAACTTAGCAGGGCTAAAAGCCTAACTAGATAAATTGTCTACTGTCCCAACACTTTTTTCTTTACAGTCTGTCGGGAAAAAAAGTACCTAATATTTCTTCAGGCGTACGTTGAAGTTTCAGACCTCTAAAAGCAAAACAAGCGAAGCTTGTTTTCACGTTTGACTGGGGCGTGTCACAAGATTTTAGTTGAAACCTTTACAACACTTTGTAATTAAATGGATCATAGTACATGGATTATTCGATCTTTAAAGGCGCATAAATTTGGATTTTTCACGGCATTGTCTTGGCCATTAATTGGTCCTTTAAAATAAATAACATTGAACTCACTAGTCAGGTTAATCCAGCAATTGATCTGTTCTTAAAAGTATTTAACGTAGTTTCAGAAACTAAATACATAATTCTGTTAATCCTTAGTCTTAAAACTTTACCTTGACATAGCTAACTGGAATATTTTATAGTACCTAATTAGTTGAACCAGTTTTGCTCTGTGGATATTTTTTTTTTCATTAAATCTAAATTACTTATTATATTTTTATATTCGTTTGTCAACGTCCTTGGCTACGACATAATAAAGATGAATTTCTATTGTTTATTTTAAATTAGCAAGTATACATAATTATTATAAAATAAATTGTATGTTACATAGACCTATAGTTTTCTGGGTTTCGTCTACACGCGAAATACCGACAGTGTTAAGAATTTTATAGGTATACAATATTTATAGTATTTCAGTGGTCATTTCTACTCTGCATCTAGCAGCAATGTGCATCAGAGGAAAGGATCCTGAAAATAGGTTCAAAACTAAATAAGATAAAAATTAAGACAAACTTTAATTGCACCCAAATGACTTTAATTAATGTTTACAGGAACCAAGTACCCTTAACCGTAGTATCCACGAGACAGTAGTAGATCATAGCCAAGGGTTTGAAAAATTCTAATTGTAATTTATGTTGCTGTTTATTGTAAGTTGAGATCACTACTAACTTTTTTTATATTTCCATAACATTATGCTATAGTTGTTAACCACTCAATTCAACGATCCTGTTTCAATCTTTATATCTCATCCTAAAAAACTTAAAGCTAAGATATCTTAAACAAATTTAAACCTTATGACTCATCAAATAAGAGCTTATTTTGCAAAGCATCATGTTATTAAGTTCTTATATCAGTATTCTTTGCGTCTAGATTAAGTTTAAAATAGACTTCCAAAAAAATAAATTACGCCTTATAAAAAGTAATAGCAGAAGTTTGCAAGATGTAGGCTGTCTGGGGTACTTGAGTTAATGTAGGTTTTATACCACCATTTATATCCTGGATATAATGAGAAAATACTAACTCAAATAAATTAGCACTGAGTAGAACAATAAATCTGTTTTAAAGACTTTAATTCTATGTGGTTGTACTTTTTATTTCACTTTTATGTTTTCGTTTAACATCTGTCTGTAGCTGATAGGACTTTTATCCGTATTTTCTTTATGCATGTACAGATGAAGACAGCTATTCTTCCACGGAGAATAGCTCACTTCGTGCAGTGCAGCAAAATGCATTAATCATAGCTATCTCTCAAGTCTTAAAGTTGTGAGTTTGATACTCAAGTCGGTTGGCTCCTTTGTGAGAAAACAACTTAAAGATTCATTAGGAGATTAAAAGTCATGAAGTTACACACACTTGTCTAGACCAAAATGCATCTCATTCTGTGAGTTTTAGCTCCATTCTTACCACCATCCAATAGGTACCAAACTATGCCAAAAGTTACATAAAGATGGAAATTTTGTGACGAGTTTGTCGCTGCCTTTGACGTTAATCGTTAGAAAATAGCATGGCAGGAACATTGCTAACTGTTCAATTTCCAATTATTCATATTCTGTCAAGGATCTACAATTTGAAAACCCACAAAAATATAAAAAAAAAACTTGATTAACTAGGTACTTATCACGATTTACTTACTTACTTTTTCAATATCATAATACACGATCGAAAATATAAAACTTCTTAACATCTAAAAATCATATTGCTCAGGTGTGAAATATAGCGCCTGTTACCCTGGACATAGCAAGCAATCACTGTCTAGCTGATATATTTGCGGCACGTGACAAAATGTAGGCGTTACAATGATAGAAGCCTTAAGCTTTAAATCAATCTGGTAATTTGATTTAGTATACTGTCAACAAGGTTTATGCCTAAGAAATATTCCACAGAATTCTTTAGAACTTGAGACTTGATATTAAAAAGATTACTCTAGGCGCATTGCAATAGAGTCCTTTTTTAAGAAGTAGTATACATTTTTGTAAACACTTCTTAATACTTTGTTGGTTGGTTCGGGTGTCTTTTGTTGGTATACACTTAAATTATAACGAAAACGAATTAGGTCACAAAGAATCGATAAGTAGCCTAACGACAGCCGAACAATATTTTTATAGTCGAGTTTTAGTTTTCACTTTTAAATCCAGATCCTTTGATAATGGTTCAGGTACTAATTATTATTTGCTTGTATTTAATATGTAGTTTTTATGACTATTTCAAGTCACTATTAGAGATACAAATAGGCTGTTTTTTAACAGAACTTACCCCGTTGTATGGATCTTCTAGATTAATCAATAATTTTTAATCATTGTCTATGTGTTAAACATAAAGAACATATCTTTATACATAGAAGTCTTCACACGTCGGTCCTTTATAATACCAAATATTATAGACTCATATTTACTAAAGCGTTTTCTATCGCTAGCAAATCAATGCCACAATGAAATAGCTTTTAGCGATAAAACGCCTATTGTTTAGTGTTTAAATACTTGATATTTTCTATACTTTTCTTCTGAAGTAATACTTGCAAGGCTTTATAAAAGCGATTGAGAACTACCAGTAGATTTTTGTATACCACTATAGTGTACCTCTCTACTCTCCTACTGTCGACCACCCTTACATTTTTGGTACCAGTATTCAATTTTACAAACAGCATTGTAAAATGATGCTCCAAAATACAACGTCGAAGGCTATGTCAAACACAGAGTCAAATGTCAAAAAATGTACGACTGTTTTGCGATGGTTTTGAGCAGTGATGCGTACAACGGCGGATGTTTCGAAAATAGGTTGCAAGACTTGGTAGACATAATTTTAGAAAGCTTATAAACTTAACTATAGTTTCAGGAAAAGATATAACAAATATTTCTAGAACATCATTTTTTTTTAAAACGCTAGGAATGTTTTTCAACAGCATATACATCTCGTATTATTATTATTTTCAGCCATTCTCATCTCACTGTAGGGCAATGGCTTTTCTTTCTTCCAATTCTCCCGGTCTTGAGCTATTGTGTTCCATAATGCTGAAAAGAAGTCAAGTTAATCCCGCCATCTCTTCTGGGCTGGCCATGAGGTCTTTTGATGTTTTGTGGAGTCCACAGCTAAGTAAGTAACTATGTCCGATGTTATGTCGCATAAAATCATAATATATCATCATTTGACAGCTATAATAAAGCTGTTCCAAGTCTTATTCAATCGTTGCTTCAAAGATTAGTCACTTTCGTCTATAGAGAATTAGCATTAATAGTGCGAAAAGTAACAAGTGCCATGAAGATTATCCAACAAACTGGTTCTATACATAACTCCATAGTTTTGTTTGATGACCTTTATTGTAGGCATTCAAAAGCTAAGAGAAAGTGGACAGACGTGAGCTCTCTATATTATGTATATCATTGGCCAATAGTTGCCTAGAAGATGGACAGCAATAGTTTAACCTTAAGTAACGGATTAAGTTAAACTTGTTGTAAATGATGATCTCTATTATATTTTTACAGTAAATATGTACAACATCACTTGCATATTTTGAAACAAAGTAAGTAGCTAAAGCACTTCTGTTATGGTATCAGAGACGACAAGGAACCACAAATAAATAGACACCAAGCAACCTTAAAACAGGGTTTTCTAAGAAAACTCCCGCTCCTGGATCGTATCCGAGACCTAGCTAGCTACAAGTTGAAACCTTAAGTAGGCCATTTGACTACAGAGGTCGTCAAAACTGCGATGGTATTTTCCGTGTCTAGCAAGAAATATCTTGATGTCGTTCAATTTGCACGTAGACGTATTAAGGTTTTAGTTATAAGGAAGAAGGATGGTTAATCCGACCTTTGACTGACAGTAAAACAGTTTCAAAGTGGTACGATTACAAATATTTTTACCCAAATTAGGCTTTTAGCTTGTCTCAACACAATTACTGTAACAGCCTTGGCTGAAAAATGCAAGGGTCAACAAAGTTTCTTGGTAAACATAAAAGTATTCAAATCTTTATGTAGATTTCAATTATCAAGATTAAGAAGTTGTAAAGTGAAGGGGTTTTCGGAATACGTAATCAACGCAAAAGGGTTCTGACATTTCCCTTGACAAAACTAATTTTAAATTATTAGGTAGGTTGCAAATAATTGTATTAACTTTCCTGTTCATTAATGTCTTAAAAGGAAAGAAAATAGGAGTATTTTTTTTACAGAGATAAAAGTCAAGCCGACATTTCAATTTTTTTCTCATTTTTTTTGCATGCTTTTCTGGAGGGTGAATGTTCTACTGAAAAATAAAGCAATATTAATTTATTACTCAATGATACGATCACTATTTGACCCTTAGAAAAAGGAAGTCATTCGTGATCATTAGTTGAGGTTATGTCTCTTTTACTATCTTACATTGCAGCGCAGAACAACTCATGCAGATCAAATAATAAGTTAGATAGATCGCTGTCCCAAACCCGCTAGAAAAGGAATAATACTAGACGCGCTATACATAACAGTAAATAAATGAATGTGGACAATATCATAAAACTTAACCTGAACCCAAAGTAAGTAGCTAATGCACTTATGTTATATAATTAAAAACAAATAAACTACAACAAAAAACCTGTCCGGGAAACAAACACCGGGCTAGCAGTACCTTGAAAACCGGTTTTTACGCCACTCGACCATGGAGGTACGCAACAGTGCTAAATACTCATTTTTAATTTATCAACTTACAGTGTAGTTTATACTACTTTTTTCACACAGACCCAAGACGAATGAATACCTATCACAAAATAAAAACTCTACATTACTTTATTAAACGTTTTTCAAGTCCACTTCTATCTTTTCTTGAGTCTATGGACAACTATTACTGTGGAATATTTACAACGAACTTCAAACGTATGCTTCGAGCTGAGAAGAGAACGATACTCGTTCAGTTAGCTTTCCAATTGTTTGCGACTGTATCGTAACCTGTATGTATTGGCCTTTTTGATCTTGGTTAGTACAGGATGTTCCGTAAATTTTGAGTGCTTATAATAATATGAGATATGTGAATGTCTTCTAACATATAAAAAATAGCAGAACATAAATGGAGTATACTTAGACAGGTATGAGGAATCAAAAGATTTCTTAGTCACTAAATAGATCAACCTTAATATTTGAAGCTCGTTATACGTAGTTATACGTTCTACGTAGTTTAATCGTGGTGGCCTAGCGGTTTAATGAACGGATTTGTATGCACGAGGTTGCAAGTTCGAACCCGGGCAAGTACCAATGTAACTTTTCAAAAGTTATATGTACTTTCTTAATTATTCTAAGACACTTCTGATAAACGGTGAAGGAAAACGACGTGAGAAAACCTGGGTTCCTAAAATTTTGGATCTGAAATCGCCAACCCGCAGAGAGCAAGCGTGGTGATCAATGCTCATGCCTTCTCTATATGGGAAGAGGCCTGTGCCCAGCAGTGGGACGTTTATAGGCTGGATTATTATACGTAGTTCTGAAACTCTGACAAGTGCAATTTTTACCAGATTCAGGAACCTGTCTTTGAACCCTCCTCTGTCCCGTGAGTCACATAACAGTATCAACATTTCGATGGGTCCTATGTATAAGGGCCAGACTGCAAAATCACAACTTTACAGTAAGGGGCCACAAAGTATCAATATGGTATAACTTAAAGGTGATATAACCAAGTTTAATGAAACTTTACAGGCTTACTTTGCAAGCTATTCTCTTTATGTAAAAGAAAGAGATTATTTTTTTATGCTTAAGTTTTTATTTTACTTAATTTTGACCCTTTTACGTGAGTTTCGGTCAGAATTTTTATTCTACGCCAAACTACGTATAAGTCTCAATATGACACATGTATTAGAATGCTAGATATTTTAGATATAAATTAGTTATAAACATAGTTAAATTTTTAATGAATTTATTAAGAAAGATTAATAAAATATATAAATTAATAGAATCCTATAAATATTTGCCTGTAGGCCCTTATACGCGTCGAGTGCTAACTATTCTGTTTTGGGATTCAAGTGTATAACGGCCAAATTGAAATATTGGCCCTTTTACGTTTAAAATCACGCTACATAGGCCTTTCTTTTACAGCAAAAAATACTATTTCTATGCTTAAATTGTAGTTTTTTTTTAGCTCACATTATGGACCATACTTATAAGTTGCGTTTTCCATAAAAAAGTTAAAATGACAAAATTGTTAGTTTGGCCCTTATACATAGGACCCATCGATTTCCTTTTTATCTATCGTGTTAACTGCTAAGAATGTCAGAAGACTAGAATCTAAACTATGTTCCCAAAGCCAAGGGAAGGCTTACGAACTCGAGGATTAATCTGTGAGCATAAAAACCACAACAACCAGTGTGAGATCATATGTGACCCACTTAAGTAATTGCACAATATTATACTATGGGAGTTCGGTCACAGCAAAATATACATCCAAAACTTCCCACGCATGTAGGTATAATTGTAGAGTCCCTTACATAGTTTCCGAAAACACTTTTAGGTCAGACAAATAGTTCAGACGGTAATAAAACCCTTTTGCCAGTCTATTTCTATGTAAGGTTTAAGGAATGAAAATACCAGTACAAAGCGTTTTGACTTCTCAAAGTAGTTATTTAAAGCTAAGGCGTTTTAATTAGAAAGTTGAGATATTAAAGCATTTTAGTACCTATGTGCGAATAAAGGACTACTCAGCAAATTAATAAGCCTTTGTGTTTGCAAAATTTTTGACATAAGGTAAATACTATGTTCGATGAAGTATTTATAACAACAAAACATGCCCGAAGGGGTAAGCAGAGGTGTACCAACGTACACCCACAGTTCGCCGATATGTTTAGGTCCCATGTAATAGGGGCGAGCCATTGCCACTTACCGGGCACAAATCCAAACTCCGACCTGCTACTGAGAATTTCATAGAAAAACCCAATAACACCTTGGTACCTGTATACCTAATTCGTCGTTGCCAAAGTTCACGGGTGGAGATGTGAGATCGATACGTTTATGAACAAGAGTAAATTCTACGTTAAGTTTTTTTACTAAACGTCATTTTAAGCGTCTCGTCATATGACGGATAAACGGTAAAAAGTATTATTCGAAGCTCATAAATGATACCTGTTTCCCAGGTAACTATTTACTCGCATGTTCCAGTTCGTGTAGTAAATAATTTCTTACGACCTATTTCTTCTTTGATCTTTGTTCTATCTTGGTTGCTTCAGGTTGATAGCCACAATTTTGTACAATAACCGATTATGGCAAATATCTTTGACATCAGCCTAGTCTTCTTTCTATGCGTAGGTAAGCTTGTATGTTTATAAGACACTATCTTCAGTGAATTGAGGATGTGAAAAAAACAATTGCGTTGCTCTGTAAATATTAGATTTATTTTAGACATAATACAAAATAAAACTAAATCTCTCTAACTAGGTACACTGACCTGTAAATAAAAGAAACGACATTTAAAGTCCTTAAACACATCCATTATCAACTTATATTGGAATTATAAATAAATACATGTTTTAAATTACATTGACAGTTTTAAATGACAACTTTATTCGTCATCAACTGGCAGCGCCATCCGTGCAATATACGAGAGGAAACTTAGGAACATTACAATGTTTCTTTACATGTTTTTACATATCACGGCAATTATGTTTTGATGACAGACAGATACTAGTATCTGCTTGATTCGTAGTCTTACTAAGACAACTGTTAAGCAACAGATTACTGCGCTGTTTTCAACATATTTTAACGACGACAATAACTAAGTGAAAGTGTCCGTTTGTTTCGCCAACAAATGTTTGAACAAATATAGTTAATTAGCTAGAAGTGACGCAGCATTGTGGTAGGCTATTAACTAGACAAATCCGCATTAATGTTAGTGTGAAGGTGTAAAACTATTTGTTTAAAAGTCATAAAATAAAATATGTGATGGATCCGCGAATCAGACGCAATAAATGAGAAAGTTTTTTTTTCCTAATAAGGGATATATTATTGCCCTTTTAACTGCTTTATGACGCCAATAAAATAAAATAAAGTATGAAAGAAAATTAACTCTACTGTTTTTATAAAGAGACGCTGATAACATCAAAGTGTAACCGTGACGATAATAATAATTATATTTGATTGCATTTAAGATTACAAAAATAAAATAGTACCACACAAGAAGTAATTAAATAGATTAACAAGGACAAAGGTTGAGGAACTGGGCTTGTTTATACAAGAAACAATATCACTTACATGAAAAACTAACAATCGAGAGACAAAAAGTAAAAACAATGATTAGGGAACTGATAGGTAAAAGAAACATCGCCTTTGAAAGGTTCATCCTTTATTTAGAGACAGGAAAAGAATAAAAGTAAAATTCTTATCCGATAAATAAATATCATTTATTTATAAGAACAAAAGGGTGACTAAAATAGCTTCGAATAAAGGCTTGCTATAAAGATTTCATATTAACATGTCTGATAAAAATGTCTTCATATTAATACACGCATAAGACGATCAAAGTAAAGTATACTTTAAAGTGAACACGCCATATTATTATATTATGTCGTTTCTAGTACTTTGACCTCTAATAACTTGATAAATATCGTGAAAATCTAACAAAGAATTTTACTATGAAAATCATAAAAAGTAATGATATAGAAAACGTTGTTTTTTGGTCATCCGTATTAGCGACGCCAAAGGACAATAACCCTGCTTTAAGCCTTTCGTAGCCTTAAAATTACACTTTACAGTACTGCTTAAACGCCTAAAATTAAGACTTTAATAGATTGTCATGACATTCACAAACTGCCTCATTGGCCTAGTGGTGCTAAGCGCGACTGCTACGCTTGAGGTCTAGGGTTCGATTCCCAGGTCGACCAAGGCGTTATTGGGTTTTTCTATAAAATTCTCAGTAGCAGGTCGGAGTTTGGATTTGTGCCCGGTTAGTGGCAATAGGCTCGCCCCCTATTACATGGGAACTACACATATCGGCGAACTGTGGGTGTACATTGGTGCAGCCTACCTCTTCGGGGATACAAGCGTGATGATATGTTATATTACATAGTTCTAAAATTATATGAAACTTAAAAAAAAGTAATGACATTTATGAATTGTAACAATGTATTATAACGAATAAGCGATGAGATAAAAAAGGGGAAGAACACGAAAGTGATAAACTAGAACAAAGTAAACTAAAATTAAAAATCAGTGGTACACGTTATAGAACAAATTAAGATTAGCAGAAGTCGAAAACTCAGAAACAGCTTCTTTTAATTAGTGAAATAATTCTTTTGACGACCTCCGTGGTCGAGTAGCGTACGCACCGGTTTTCAAGGTGTCGGTAACTCTGAGGTCCCGGGTTCGATCCCCGGACGGGTCAATGTAGAAAGACAGTTTTCTACATTGTCTCGGGTATGGGTGTTTGTGGTACCTTCGTTGTTTCTGAATTCCATAACACAAGTGCTTAATAGCTACTTACTTTGGGTTTAGAGCAACGTATGTGATGTTGTAAAAAAAAAAAAAACTACAACTAAATCCTGACCAGGCTCTAAAATTCTTCGAAAGTTTTTAATTCCCTAAACTTTGGTGTTACAGTCACAAGACCACGTTTTCGTACTACCGATAAATAATAACTTAAAGTAATTACCTAATTAGAACAAAAGTTAGGTGTAAAAGGGAAAGCTTTAGGTCTAAAGTCACAAAAACTTTAAGGTTTAATCATGAATCTATAATTACAATAAAAACTTTTTGGAACTTTGGAATTGCTGAAATTGTTTGTAATTCAGATTTTAGATTTTAGATTAATTTTCTGTTGGATATTGTAATGTTGGGCTCGAGGGCAAAGTTGACTTTTTTAAAATCTTTGATAGAATTGTCAAAATGTTTTCTTCGCAACCTCATAGAGAGCTAGTTACAATTAGAAATACATTCCTAATTAACACCAGAAAGATAATTATCAGTGGTAAATGAAATCGTAGAAATTTAATTAAGAAAAAAAATATTTTTATGCACAAAGTTTTTTTTTTTAATTTTCATTAACTATGTCTTTCGAATTAATTAATGGTTTTTTTTATCAAAAATTCAGACAACGGTAAAATTGTTACCATAAAACTGTTGAAAGTTAAACAACTTTCACACAAAATAAAAGCATTAAAAACCAGATCAAAATATAAAACCAAAAAACTGGATCTGCATTGCTCTGATTTTATGTCTTTAAAAAGTGCATTCTGCACCTTTCATTCAAGTCGAAAATATCCGTCGACGTCATCGCCAGAGCGTTATGCAAAACTATGGAGTATTAATAAATGCTTTTTACTAAATAATTATTAGTGGTCACCGAACTTAATACATGAAATGAAACCATAGGACTTTGGGGATCATGGGAGTCTGACGCCTATCTGTAACTATTGAACCGTTCTCACCCTTTATTATTTAATTCAGCAACTCTGACAGTGTGCCATAAAAGTACTATAAATTATTGTCCCCATATACATGCACATAATAAATTTAATTCACACTTGATCGTTTTTTGAGAGAGTTGTGTTCAACATCAAATAAAATCTTCCCTGTAGGTACATCTATACATATACAGCTGTACATTAATCAAACTGGATTGCTTTTGTTTTTAGGCAAATCATTTGATGTTCTATTTTTTATGAGCTTTCAGCTTGAAAATATTTAAATAATAATTATATTAACAAGAACCTTCCTACATTTTTCTAGAATTTCTCTAATAGCAAAACTAAATTAGTGTTTCCAGAAAAAACACTTAATAGATTGATTGCAAAAAATATTTTTTGTCATATCAAAAGAAAAATCCAGTAACTACGTTTTGCGGTTCGTTACTGTTTTGAAAGACATCAATTACAATATAATGGAAAGTGGAACACTAGATGCCAATAACCTAACGTAGAAATTATATTTCGCAAGAAAATCCTTGGCCTGTTTACTAACGAGTTAAATAGCATTTTCCTTAATAAGTTCATTAAGCCTGTATCAATCTTATTTATCCCTCAAATTATATTAAGCTTCCTCTTATTTTGTTTGTAGGTTATTTTCGTTACACATTATATGTTATTAGATCACTTATTTTTTTACGTCTTTCCGACACAAATTCTATTTGCAGGCACAGCCATGATTTTTAAATAAACTTGGGGGTGAAAATATTTACTGAAATAGAATGTGTATAACCTATTTGTCCAGAAGAAACAGATAGGACTCACAATAGCTTGATTGAAAATAAAGGCAACCTAGGCTTTATAAAAAATGCACAAAATGTAATTTAAGTAAGTACAGAGTTTTTTTTATGAGAAATATTAATTTATATATATTAATGGAATTTTAACAATAACATCGTTTTCCTTTATGTAAGGCAGCGTCGGTCGTCCGGGAGCAAGATGAGTCGTCGATGTAACAAGTTTGGGGTCGAATCTGTCAATTTAACTAAAAATATTATTTAAACAAATCTTTACAATGAATCCCTTTGAACACAATTTATTGAACATTTCAAATCACAAATATTGACTTATTTTTTTAACACCGATGTTTTGCACTTCGACAATTTAAAAGGAAATGTATTAAAGAATAATATTCGGTAGTCTTTTGTAATGAAAATGGCCACAGCTGTTATTGTGAACTGTCATCAAGTTACGTAGTCAAAAAATCGGTCAAATCGTCTATTATTACGTCACAAAACGGATGTCTTTGACATTTTACTGTAATGGCTTTAAAATGATTGCTGGGACTCGGAAAGTTTGATGTTTTATGATTTACATAAAATGTACACAGAGAAAGCCGGATTTGTTGACCAACTGTTTTATGACAGATTTGCAACATTTTCTGGTGACAAGTACTGTAAGTGCCTATATACCTTGTGCGCTGTAGCTTGGTGCGGGTGACATTTGTCATTATGACGTTGAAATCTATCAATATCACATGGCTAAGGATGTAATGTCATGCAAGTCATTTTTATCGATTACGTTTTTCACAGCAATAAATCACATTCCCTTTTTTATTGTTATAAAAATTATTGTAATATTAAATTCTTCTTAGCGTGTCGATGACAATCTGTTTATATAGTGTCAGCCCAAAATTCTGCTACGAGAACTGCATTGTCAGTAGCTGGCATTAATTTAAATTAAATTGCAATATTCGTTTTTGTATCAGTTTAAAAAATATATTTTTGAATATTAATAAAAACGCATTCAAAGCACTGTAACACGGTATTTTATATTTTTTTCATGATAGAATTTTTACGGCAAATAAGATGCTGACACTACTGCAACAGGCCATCAACAATGTTCAGCCTGAAGACTGGTCGAAAGGTCGTGATTAAAACAAAAAGGGACATTATGTCTGATTGGGATCGTGATATCCATATTGATAATTTAATGGAGTCATCGTTAAAATATCAGTCACAGATTCAGATGATAAATTGAGTGACCTTTCAGATGTTTCTGACTCTGATATGAGTTTAGACAAATAAAATGTACGTTTTTATAAGTTATAAAAATATCGACTATCCATCGTAGCAGTACATCCCATCACTAAAGACGTATTTGGCGTTACGTTTTACGCATAACACTTTGCGTATTTTGTCTTCTAAAATAATAGTATTTGTAAACTAGAACATTCTGGTTGGTTTAATTTAATAATTAACCATGATTTATGATTTAAATTATTAAAAATATGGTGCACCTGAAATACTAAAGTCATAATTGTAAATCGCGGCAACTTTCAAGAGTGAAACGAAACATGACTGACAACTGTCACCCGCACCATGCTACAGCGCACCAACTGTAGGTGATGTAACAGTCGGCATTTCAATCCTGACCGAAAACATTGTTTAAGAAAAAAATCTATCCGTAGTTGCAAAATCCACAAAAACTCTACAAAATCAATCCAGATACATAAAATATAATAAAATTTATTTTTTTAATTATATTTGAATACTATTTATATATTAACCTATAATTTAAATGTGTAGTACCTATATCTAATGCTGCTATTATAAGTCGACAACTCACAGAAAAAATAAATAAATCCCACTTCAAACTATTCAGCTGACTTACTCTTTACCCTTTATAGACTGACATTTTACCCTAGAAATAAATCTTAAAACTTCCTTTGGTATTGACATTCTGCATCCTAGAACCCGTCTAGGTGGGTAGTCAAACAATTGACGTTTAACTCAAGTTACTGTTCCACTTACTATACATGGACAAAGAACTTTAAATAAAGTTAAACTAACTCCCAACTCGCAAAGAAAATAACAATACTCTCAGAACAAAATCGATGACTTCTTTAGTTTTATTTTTAGTATTTTAGAGCTTAGATATTGAAAAACCCGGCCCGACCTACTTTCTTTTACTTAATTTAGTTTCTACCCTCGAAGTCGATTTACAAAGAAAGGAGCATCAAGTCTAAAATAGTCCCTTTTCCGGACTATTGTCCTAAGATCATAAGTTCTGGAAGTACCATAACTATACCAATGATGAATATTACATAGACCTGTATTTGTTATTGATTAAATTGTGTAAACCTTTTTTTATTTTCATTAAACTTCTAGGGATAATGAAATAAAACTACTTTTTACGGTCGCGGTATATATTTTGATTTTAGGTCCCGACGTTTAGACACCTTTGCAGGTATCATGGTCACGGGCAGACTTCTGGGGATATGAGAGCTTCTCACTTAGTAAAACCACCGTGGTACCTCTCAGCCTGGTTTACACGGGCTTCGTAGCTTAGTACTTGTCACTAATATTGAGTCCTCATGTGTAAACACGCTGATTAGTGCTTAGTATTAGTATTCGTGAATAGCGCAAACGATCCTATTTACTGAGCGACAAGAAGAGTGACAGGTACTAAGCATTAGCTACTAAGCCCTGGCAAACCTGGCATTAGTGTGTAAAGAATTCTGTAGACACAGGTTTTATAGATATTTGGTTAAAAATTACTTGCTTGTTAAAGAGGCAAGCGAGTTTTTTGCAATTTGACTAAGATTTGGGCCTTGACCCATATAGATATTTTTGTAAAGTTTCAAAGTTTAAAGAATACTTCGAGAGAGAATTTATTCAACCTTGTATGTCTTTGACTTAACAAAGCGCTTAGACATTCTTTTGTATCAAAGACAAAAACTTTTGGCGTATTTAAAAGGTTTTAAGATGTTGAATATACGAGACTGTAATTACTGTTCTTTTTAAAGGTTTTTGCTGAAGAATTTTGAACTTTTACTCCATATTTTACTGCAATAAAACAAAATATTTGTTTTTCACATAATACACACACTGCTATAATTATTTATCAGTTTTTATTTAAGAAATTTTAATTAATTATACATTTATGACGTGATTTTTTAAAATTCCTTAATTTATACATACATAATATATAATCACGCCTGTTTCCCGTAGGGGTAGGCAGAGACCAATTCTGTCCACTTACTACGATCCTTACATACTTTATCGTATTGTTTATCGTTAAAATTTTAAATAAATGTATGTAAAACATACGTAACATAGTTAACATTATTTCTATACTAAATAGTTAATTTAGCCAATACATGTTGTTTCCGAGTGATTGGAGTTGAGGTCTGTCTTATCGTCCATGTAGCATGCAGTCATTGTCAGTGGTTTGCTCTATCGGCAATGTGTCAACCAATCAAGGGAATAACTGGACAGGGGATTAATCTAATTGAGATAGAATACAAATAGGCAGTATAGTCTATTGTTTTTAACTGACTTAAAAAAGGAGGAGGTACTCAATTCAATTTTCTTTTTATGTTTGTTACCTCAGAACGTTCGGTTGGGTGAACTTTGATGATGAGGTTTTTTATTGTTTAAATTATTGATGTTAACTCGTATAATTTAAGGTAGTAATTAACTCTGTAAGATAACACCAAATCTTCTCAGTACTAAAAAAATATAATTTGGCACACGGTACAGCTCTGAAACAGACAAATTTTTAGAATTACACGCATTATAGTATTAATTATATGTATGTTCATGAAACTATTAGGATTATAATTATCTTACGTATCAACTTAATTAGGTAACAAGCGAGGTGCGATTTTGAGAGGCGCTTTTGTACACGTAGATTTGATAATTTGATAGTATTATATAAATAAAATTGTGTTAATACCACAATACAGCAAGGATTAACATAATTTCTAGTGACATTTATTTCCGTGTTATGTTACAGACTTGTTTAGCAGGTCTATTGTATAAAATTGTATCTGCATAATTATGTAAACATAATATTTGTCAAAACTGGATATGTATGAGTCAAGCAACTTGGGTTACTAAGTTAGCCGCAGGTATATTTGACATGAAACTATCATTTTAATAATTTAAACTGATAAATGATTGTAGCCTGGAGTAATTTACTGTATTAATTTAACGTTCTACGGTTTTAACTTATACAGTTTTGAGTACAGAAAGAAATAAATTTTATTTGAAATAGGCTCAAAAATGTTCATTATCTAAAATTTAAATACATACAAGACACTACTCGAATTAACTAACAAGATCATTTTAAAAATCTAACTTATTAAAACAGCGGAACTCTAAAAACGAAAGTAGTATCATCTACTCGGTCCTCGCCTACGGGCATATATTTTAATGACGTCATAGCCAGACAACAGAAGATTTATTTTATGTATACTATCATTCAATATTTAGAAGTATTACAAGGCTTGTGTTTTGTGTATTAATGGGGGTCAGAAGTCAGCTTTCATTCATGATGTAATGAATTTAGACATGACATATTTGATGTTTATTGAATTAAAGAACTTAATTCTTGTATTAATTGTCAAGTGTGTTTTTACTAATCGGTAAAAAATAGACGTATAGAAAATAAATAAATTTATTGTTTATGGTTGCTGTTATGCAGGATAGGATTTGATGTTTTATGTGATAGTTACCGATTGAAATAATTATAAATATAAAAACAAATTAGTAAAAAAAATAGCAACTAGTAATTTTAAAACAAATCTAATTCTTCTAGCCTGTAATGATTGAAAAAAGGATGTAAAAAGTAGTATTTTACACAACTTGCACAATTAAATAACTTTCAAAAGTGTGACTAGTTATACACATGTAGTTTTACTAAATAATATAAAGCCCAACTACTTTTATAATTTCAATAATTGCCCTTATTACACAGCAATGTCAAATGAAAATACACGCGTAACCGAAATGTAATACTTGTAATTACAAAATTGAAATCAAAGAGAAAGAAGCCACACAATATTGTTTGAAGTAACTAATTGTTTTCAGGCACAATCAATACGAAGGTAATTGTTGACGAACTTGTAAAAAGTTACCTAAAACATTTGTGTAATAATGTAGGTAACAAATGTAAAAAATGTAGGTAAAAAACTACGCATTTTAATTATGTTGATATTTTAGTTAATACAAGCAAACAAACAATTAGAGTCACAAATTTTGATCAAATATTGATATATATATTTTTTGGGATGTTTGGAATGGTTTTCTTGAATTTTGTTATTTTATTAGGCAGAAGCAGCATTCCCATATCTCAATGGAAATGTAACGCATTTCCGTGGCACCCTGTATATCATATCATATGGTTCCGTACATCAGGTAGGTTTCTATATCTTTCTTAATTGTGTTTCCAATAGCTCCAACATTTTTTCCAATCATCGTTTAATGAATATTAATTTTGCGTACACCTCAGCAAACAATATAGACACACAAATATTGGCGTATGAAAAACCTTAAAATTTGCATAAAAATGCGGTCCCTACAGGAGAGCAAAATCCAATCAAAAATGATCAATAGCTTATAAATTTATGTTTTTTGACAAATATATAAATTACATAAGGTGGAAGTGGAGAATCGAATGTTTAAACATAAAAGAATTGATTATAATTTTACAAAATTGATATTTCAGATTTAACTTCATTTTATCGCTAAGAACAAAATTAGATCGAGCTCAATTGTAAATTATTCATTGGAACAAACTAGGCATTTAAGTGAGATAATAAGTTAAGAAGCTTATAAATTATAATTTATATCCATAATAATTTATGCCTCTGTTAGAAAACTGCTGGCCACATATTGATAAAGATTTGAATATTTGAAGAGGTTTAATCCGCACTTGAACAGTCAACATTTTAAAAGCCAATAATATTATTTGCTTAGTTATTTGAGTATACTTGATTTATTTACATATTCTTGTATTGCAAACAATAAATAAGTATTTGAATACTTGAATTTTAGATGAAGTTGTTGAATTAGTAAAAAAGTAAATATTTATCTCTTATTCAAATTCATAACGATTGGCTTGACGACACTTCAATGATTATAATTCATTCAGGTTTTACTAAAATATGACCTGTAGTACCTATTTTTCATACTTATGTTTGTAATTATATAAATTACAAACATAAGTATGAAGAATAGGTGTTTGTTTCCCAAATAAAGTAAAATAAAAATAAAAATTATGGAATTAGTAGGTCAGTAAGGCATCTAAATAAGTAAAAAACCTTATTGTAGTTATTTTTAATTTATTATTAATTGTCTTTTCACATAATACCTTTTGGAAAAGTTGCACTGGCTGTAGTCAAACAAACTAACATCAAGAATCCAACATAACCCATATACCCGATACATCCGATACTCATCTCTATTCACATAAAAAATATCTATGAAAGTAGCACGAAGAAGAGGCAGGTCCAGCAGTATGTTATACAGCCCTAAAGTGTACTGCTGCCTTTTTTTCCGGTTTTACGCTTCTTGATTGATCCTCATCCAAATTCCTCTAAAAAATTTGCAAGTAAGCCCTGATCCGCTTCAATTTTTCAATTCGCTATCTAACATACCTTAAAGCCTCTAATTGGTCGTGGCCCGCTAAATACAAGTTCCGGTGTTGCAACCGAATCGAAAGCAAGTGGCATTCCGTCGCCTTTCACTGTTTACAAGAGATTCTCGTTTGCGATGACCGTCGTATCGAACGCCTTGCTTCTCTGCTGCCCTGGTACCTACGCTGGCTATTAACCGCTTTACCTATTAATAAAAGTACCGGTGAAATGGAGCTATTTTATTATGGTCAGACGTTTTGGAATTCATTGAAATATGACAATATTTTTTACGTATCGGTTTTGTTCGAGTTGGTGTTTGATTTTACAAAATAAATTTTCATATTTTAAAAATATGAATGAACCAAAATATCAATAGTAATTGAGTTTCTATGTTTCAAATGTTTTAACCATATTTAAATTGTATTAATTCTATAAAAATAATTTTTACTTTTTTTACAGTGCGTCACAACTTAAGTGACAAATTTAGAACTATTAATAGAATTATCACCTCATTACGTAACGAATCTATCAGATTGTTAACTCTCTAGTCTATAAATATGTATAAATTATATCATTTCCGAATTTACCTAAAGGTTATTTAATTTTAAGTTTTAACTGGTTTATCTAGATGCCAGTAAAGTCGCTGTAGCGCATCTTACTTTCTTTTCTTATATCAAAGGTAATTAACTATGTGGGCACTTTGTTGCGTAATACATGTAATATATTATTATATGCTCGTCATTATCATAGTTACTTTTTATTATTTCTATTATAAGAGAGGCGGCTTTAAACTAGTAGCAACCTTATTTTTTATATCAAATAAGAAAATAATTATTACTATATTAATGTAACCATTTCTTAAAGCTGTATTTATAGGTTTTCTGCCGGATCCGTGATGTTTGTTTGTATACAAAATTCATATGAGTATAGTTCAGTTTTAGATGGTCACGGGTTCGAGTCCTGCCTGGCTTCATTCATGTTGGAGGCTTTTTTGAAAATCAGGATTTTGGAAGCTTATATTTGAAAATCAGGATTGAGTCAAAATATTAGCTGTTGATTAATTAGTTTAATATATAATGGTATTATTATACTTTCATGTGACAGTGATATAAATAAACAAGGTGACCCAGTCGCAATTGATTTTCATTTCCAAAAAGTTTTGAAAAACCTAGATTTCAATTATTTTATTGCTTAACTGATATCGTTTATATAAGTAGTTTGCAAGACTATAATGGTTTTTTGTGCATATAAATTGAGCCATCGACTTAAATTTGCATGACGACGGCAAAAAGAGAGCTTTACTAAAAAAAGGCTATCTACACTTGTTAGTAGTTATTCAAATAGGTTTTATTGCGGTTTCATAAATAATAGCCTATTATTATGAAAGTAACTGCAAGTATCCAGTGCTTATAATATCATTTACATAGACATTTACACATTAAGATTGTTGATTAAAAGATTTATGTATATTTTATTGGACTCGTTTTAGATGTTTTATTTTCAGCTGCACGGATTTGCGATCTGTTTGTATTTTATTTTGGATGTACAGAGGTCAATTACATCTGAACCCAAGTGTAAGATTGTTGTACTTTTTAAAGGATTCCACTCTTTTGAATTTGACCTTGTGGCATTTTTTCTTGGGGACAGAGAGATAAAAAGAGCACCAGTATATAGAACAAGCATTTGTGAATGACACTTAATGCTTGTTCTATGTGGGATCGAACCCACAGTACGTTTCACAGGGTTAATTGGCCTGGTGACCTATACCACTCGGCTATCCGTGCAGTTGCCGTGCAGATGATTTTAAGAGCCTTACGATTCGTCGCTGAAAAGGCATGAAATTAATTGAATATCCAACAGTCAATGAAAATACCGGCCTATAAACGGCCTACCACTGGGCACTCAGGCCTCTTCCCATATAGAGATGAAAAGAGCACGATCAGCACGCTAGCTCATCTTTTTGAAAAAATATAAAAAAAAATATCCATTGATGCCCACTAATAAAAATATTTCAATTTACTTAGAATAAGTACTGTGTAGTAATAATGCTAAGTATCATTTCTAAGTTTCATTCAAATCAATCAAAAGTGACAAGAATGTCAGATGTTCCACTCCTTGACGGTTTGACCTATGACCACCATTCGTAAATATACAGTGCCTACATAAAACAAAGAAAGTGCACTTTAAGTGTTGTCAGTCGATCAGGAGTCAGCCGGAACAAATAAACGCATAACGTCGAGAGTTGTGTGACAAACACACACTTCCGAGGACCTTTACATGTATTTGCTTTGTGTAGTTTCCAATGGAAAATATTGCGTTCAAATATAAGCCTTCTTTTTTTTTGTCTTTTGAATATGTCAGTTCTGTTTTTATGGCTGTCTGTAGAGCGACTTATAAAATTTGACGCATCATTTAATGCAAGACTGCTTACGCTAGAGGTCTTGGGTTCGATTCCCAAGTCGACGAAGGTGTTATTGGGTTTTTCTATGTCAGTCTTTCAGTCAGTTATGTCAGTCAGTCTTTCTCAGTAGCAGGTCGGAGTTTGGCTTTGTGCCCAGTTAGTGGCAATAGGCTCGCCCCCTATTACATGGGACCTAAACATATCGGCGAACTATGGGTGTAAATTGGTACACGGTACACCTCTGCTTAACCCTTCGGGGATACAGGCGTGATATGTTCAGGTAAAATAATTAGTACCGAAGATGATCATCAAATAATCAAAATTATGATACAAGAAATATAACATTTCTACTTTTATTTTACGTTTCAGTTGTACTGAGACAGTCAAGGTACAAGATAATGGCGGTACTTAAAACTAAGTTGAAAATTAGGCAGTAACATGAAAAATTAATATCGAAAGTGGTTTACTTACATTAACATTATTTTCAAGATATTTTGATTGCCCCGGGTTTGTTAACAGTAATTTGTAGTAGAGAGTTTCGGATAGGTTCTAATTAAAATTTTAATTTGACTTTTTAATAAACCATGTAAGTTATTATGCTCAGCGAATTATAAAATATGGGTACCTAGCAACTAGTGTTTTGGAGCATCTACATTTTGAATGAAGAATTTATTGCTCTTAATTTTCTTTTGTTTCAAATTCGTTTCGAAGATTGTTTTTTACTGAAAACCTAAAAGTAAGAATACATACCTAATTATTACGTCTCTTATCTTTGGATGTTGCTTATATTTGAGACTAAGCAACATCGCTTGGCAATTTATAGAGATTTATAAATTTAAGTTACAAATAAATACGTCTGCCTCGTTAGCTTGAGGTCTTGGGTTCGATTCCCAAGTCGACCAAGCTGTTATTGGGTTTTTCTATGAGATTCTCAGTAGCAGGTCGGAGTTTGGATTTGTGCCCGGTTAGTGGCAATAGCCTCGCCCCCTGTTACATGACACCTAAACATATCGGCAAACTGTTGGTGTACATTGGTACACCTCTGCCTAACCCTTCGGGGATACAGGCATGATGATATGTATGTATGTATGTAAGTTACAAATAATGTTATATTGTAAGGCTTGTAAATGTAAAATGAATGCCTAATTATGCAGATGACAATTTGTGAAATATAAAGAAAAGCTGAAGAAAATTTGCAATATAAAGTGTGTTCTGTAGCGAAAAACTCCTTTAAACTATCTTGCAAACTTATATTAGACTATCGTTATTAAAGCCAATAACTTTAACTTTTACCAAAATGAAAACTGAAAATAGATTACACTTTGCAGTAAAAAGGAAGAGAAATGTAACTAGGAAGTATTACGTTCCACGCTTGCCTTATATTACCTCAATTTAGAGTCACATAAACTTACAAAACCCAGTATTTCTTCAGGAATATTATTCTTTAAGTAAGATCTATAGTAAGTCCTTGATAGAAATAGTAATTAAATACTCGACTAAAGGTATAAATATTGGGTAAGGTTATTGCATTTCTTTATCGTAAAAATTGTAGTATCCGAGATATTTACAGACTTTATTATCAAGTAAAGGTTGGCTGTTCGAAAAATAAAAAAAAAACGACGAACGGTGCTGGATTTATCTAAAATCAGTAACAGTTCAAACATTAATTGATGATCGAAGCCAAATTCTTGAAACTACTATACGATGACATGAAGAGAAAAACAATATGATTTATTAAAATAGTTATAATTATTGATATATACTGTAAAGAATCATTTAAAGTTGACGCTAGTAAAAAGCATAAAAACACATTAGCATAATAAAAAATCTATTAATGATGGGCAGACAATAATTGACTCCGGAAAACCCAAACCATTTGAAAGGGAAAGTCTAAAAAAAATGAAAATATAAACTAGCGATTCTGAGATACTGTCTTTCATGGACTTTCCCAAAAACTGACCACACTCGCGTGATAAATTACACAAAAAGAATCCGCGAGCTGACCATTCTACATACTAATTATGTTGCGTAAGAGTAATCACTGAGAAAAGTTACGCATAACATGTTAGGGCGATCACACACTGAAAGAAAAGCGAGCCGAAGCGAGTTTTCTGAGCAAAAATTCACGGAGCAATGTGAATTTTATTGACATGTATATAAATTGTTGATGATAGAAGTACTTCCATACAAAATGAGATTTAGTGTACTAGTTATATATTTGGAAAAGTTCGCTAACATTTTCATCAAGAACGTAATTAGGAGATTCTTGATATGCTATCCATTTCTTAGTCTAAAGAGGCACTGGAGCTTTTAAGATACTTTAGTTCCTGCAGTATTCAGTACCATATCGACTAAACTATTACATCATACTATCAAACTAAAATATTACATCACTTTCTAAAATAGATTCTGGAATTATGTAACATCTCATTGATTAAGAAGGTTTAAAGAATCAAAATCTGAATAATTAATCTTTGATAAAATCTGATCAAAATATTATTAGTACCTAAGTTTTACGCGAATGTTAGACATTGAAATAAAACTACTTTTAAACGGATTTTTGTCGCAGTTTATTAAAAAAAAGACGTAGTAATTATAAACAATCAAATTGTTATTTGATTGTTTAGTGAGCGATGCATACCGAATTTTATGGTAAAGTATATATACTTTACAAAAAAAATCGCTATCCATCGCACCTCTTTAACAGAGAACTAAGCCTACCAGACCCACCCTTCACAGCGTAAAGTCGTAGTAAGATATCGGTTATCGCGCGCATGCGCAGTCGTATCCGGCAAGCGCGGCGCACCAGCTGCGCGGGAGTCGCGAGTGTAGTGAATATAATATTGAATAGGAAGTTTGAGTTCTTTGCATAGGGATCTTAAGGTGAGTTTTTGTTTGTTAACGTTTTATATTTAATAATTTAAAAAGCGTTTGGAAATAATATAATATTTAAATAAAAAAATTATTTCTTATTTGTCACGATTGAACTGTTCTATATTATTAGGTATAATTACTTTGTATGCTCCATCCCTTAAGTCAGTTGGGCTTTAATTTACATAAGTGGCAAAACAAATTATATAATAAGGTAGTGGAAATCTTAAAGCTTTTAGGAAAATGACCTGAGGCTTATCCATTGAAATAGTGAAAATAACACACAAAAAATTTAACTATTATATTGCTACTTCTGTTGACATTTTTATTTACAGTTTTATTTCTGTAAAATATATTAATTTTACTTTAAATATGACAAAACTTTCAATCCAGAAAGCTTTCAGAATAACTTACAACAATGTGTATGTCACTTAAATATTCAGAATAAAAATTAAACATTTACATAAACAACTTGACATCTTTGATTTCTATAAAGGTCATTTAAACTTAGGAATAGTCAGAAGTATTTCAATTGAAATAATATTTATTCGTAGACTTTTCTGATTCAGAATAAAGATTACTTAAAATGAACTTTGGATGAAAATTAAATTATTATATTATAAGTAACATTAATTTGTTACATAATTAAAACAATAACAGTTTTGAGAAATAAATAAAAAACCACCTTAGGTATTTGTAAATTCTTGTAACTTCTTATAAACTACATAAATATACATAAGTAGTCTATTTATGTTCTATCACGCTCACCATAGTAAAACTATACTTATAAAGAAAAGATAAGTGTTAGAAAATGTCTTTAAATATTAATTGACAATAATAATTATGTCTGATTAAAATAAATCAGGAAATATAAAAAATTATATTTTTTTAGACATTTGTTTTATTAAACCTAAGTTATTATATGTATATAATATCAATAGACATAATGACACCGTTTTTTATATTACCTTTCAACCTGCAAATAATATTTAGTACTTTATGCAAAGCAATAACAAGAACCAAGGTATTGGCTAATTATCATCTTAGAAACAATAGAGTAATTATCTTGTACCAAGCAATGATTGTTTGACCTTACTGTCATAACATACTTTCCAATAGTTTTATTGTAATTTTACTTGCGTTCCTTTAATAAAAATAACCTTATAAATATCTATAAACCTTCTAAATAGATTTTAAGGCAGATTGATTTTTGTCGGAGCAATAGGTCAGAACTTAAACTTTGCCGACTTAGCGGTCCAAATTAGTTGAGCAATTTATACAGCTACGCATTGTACCTAAAATGAATACATAAATTGTGTTAATTTAATACAAGAAAGAAAGAAGAGATTGCTAATATAACAAGTAGTAGAGTTGAATAAAAAATCTGCATTACGTGAACCCTAAACAATTGGAACCAGAACAGTGACTACATGACATTAGATGATTCTTTACATAACTTTTTCGTATTTAATATTTAAAAGTCATCAATCAAAAAAGGTCAAAACGAGAAAATCTGTAAATAAGTAACATCAAAACAAATGAACAGAAACAAACTCGTAATTCAAGTAAATCAGTCCTCATTCAGCCTCTTGATCGAGATTCAAAGTGAAAATGATACTATTGATAATTTTGATCTTGAGCTTAACGAAGGCGCTTTCGAAAGTTACGAGTGCAAACATTTACATAATATCGTTATAAGTATCAATAATATTATTATGCGGCCAGTTTTTACAAGAACTTTCACTTGTTACTCGTGTAGCGGTTACGTTTTATGATTAAGTAGGTTGAAATCAGGTGTTAATGCCTCACTTTTATGTTGTGTGCTGCCTTTCATGAATTTTTATTGGGCTTGATGACAAGGCAGAGGCAAGAGTAGTTGATCATAATAAGAAGAAGAAAAGAGAAAAATCTGAAGGGCGAGTCAATCGGAATAATAAACACAAAAATATGGATCTTGATAATACTACAGATAGACAGCTGTAAGCACAAAAGACAAAAAAGGAAAATCAAATAATGCAAATTGTCTATAGTCGTAACTTGTTAGAATATTTTAAAGCATCAAATAGCAATCTCTACCTCTCCTCCGATCTTTTGCAATCTCTGCATTCCATGTATGGTAAGCCAATTGAAAGTAATGAGCAATACTAAAACAAAATGTAACAAAAGTCAAACGAGTTTTAAACACACATTCGAACCTTACATTTCATATTTATTTTGGGAAAAGAAAGTGACTTACATGAACACCTAATCCTGTTTAAGCCGACAAATTGAATTTATTTATAGTACTCGTATATTGGCTTGGTGTTGAAAGAAAGGTCGAATGTTTGAGCACCGGTATTATTCCGAAAAAAGTTTGATGAAATAAATAATACACAACATTTTCTACCTTTGTTTTGGACTGATTTTGATTTCGACAAATTTTCGGTTCGAATATTTTGAACAATGGAACTTTTTGAAAAGGTTTTTATTATTATCAGAGTTTGTAGTGATGTTGTTTTGTAGTATGTAAATTAAGAGCCTATGTGACTGATAAAAATCCTTAAACTTGGCTTTAATATATTGTGTGAGCTTGTCGATGGAGAAGTGAAACAAGAAACAATTGCAACACGATCGCAACAGTTTCAAAAATATTCAATGGGAGTCCCGAATCTTCGACCAACCGATTGGGTCTTAAACGGTGTTCACTAGGAGCATTTCCTTTGAATCTCAACAACTTAACTGTCCCGCCAGTAGACACAATAGTTAGAGAATGGAAATGTCCATATGTGACTCACGTAACAGAGAAATTTTAATGGTTAATAAAAAAAAGATTACAAAAGTATGCTGGTGGTTTCAGCTAGAAAGACTAAACCAAACCCAAAACTATGAGAATTTTCCGGGTCAAAAGTCAAGGGCTAAGCAGTATTATATTTAATCTACACTTACTTGTGTTTATGACTAAACTTTTACAAGCTACAATAAATAGCCTGCCAACTTGTTGCTACTAAGTTTCAGGTCTTTGAGAAAACTTTAGGGGTGAACGAACAAATACCGCAAATTTTGTTGAACGACTTTGAAAGAGATAAAAAATTGAGATAACCTAAATCTTTTTTTATTAAACTGCCTGTAAGATTTTTGTGGTTCAACAAGATAGAAGTTTGTGAGTTCTTTTAAAAGGGAGGAATTTACGAGATTGTAAGTTCTTTTGCGTATATAAGTTTTTATTCTGTAAGTGTTCCATGGATTTAGATTTTCAGCGGTTCCTTGACTTTTATTACTAAGGATAGGTCGATTTTTCATCCTTAATTTGTAAATTTTTTACCGTTTTATTTTAGTTGCTGTATCAGTATATCCGCGTAAGAATACCTGTTCAATATTTCGAATAGCAAGGCAATAATTTTCCAAAAACGGGAGACTTCTCTTTAATGCTTATAAATGTTCCATTGTTTTGGTTTTTGTATATAATTCCAGTAAAATGTTTATCTCGTTTAGTACATGTACATCGATTAACAAATGTGTTTTGCTTATTCGTCTTCACTGTCAAAAATCGGGATTTAAAATTGGATATTTGAGATACTTTTTGTCTATGGGGCCTTTGCATTCCTACATGCTGATAGGTCATAATAATTATATTACATTACAATAATTACTTCGAATATTCATATTAAATTTCCCCCTACAACTCCATGTTCAGATACAGTCATTAACGTCACCGCTGACGTTATTATTATATTAAACCATCTAACACACCATTACTCATAAACGAAAGTAACCCTTGTCATATAATTTGAAGCGTATGGAAAGTTAGTATTGTATACCCATCGTCTGTCAAGGATATGTACTTGTATTCACTCTTCCAATATTTGAATACTCGGATAATGTAGGAGTTTCTGCAACAGCTGGTAAAATGAATTTTGAAGAGGAAGTGATTTGCATTTGAAATTATCCGGTCGTTATGTGATGTCTGTATGTAAAAGCTTAGAACAAACGAATGTTCAGATATGTTCGTAGCGTTGCTTAATGTGTGAATATGTAATTTTGTTTTTATAACAAAGATTTTACTGACCTAAATATTCAGGGAATGAGAGGTAAAATAAATATTAATTTAAAAAAAAAATATCTTAGCTGGTATTCTTGCAAAAAAATATTTTCATCACAAAATTTAAATTCTTGATTAGTTATGACAGAAACCAATCAGTAAATTTTTGATTTTATGTTAGTCAGTTTGTTCCCAAATATTAATAGATGCACTTCATTACATAGAAATTTAGAAATATTATACAATATAGAAATATTGACTGTAAATTAATGCGATGAAGTAACAATCTCTTAACGAATAAATTATAATATTTATTGAGCGATAATTATAATGCATTTTGATGTTGCACAATGCTCTAGTTGACATTTAATATTAGAGAAAGTTGAAAATACTTTATTTTAACCTACATTTTACTACTGCTGGAAATATGTTTCATATATGAAATGCTTGTTTATTTCAGAACTGCCACCTATTGTTCAACTGGTTCTTACTTGTATTACTTTACGTAAAAGTCTATTATAAGTACTAACTAATAAACCTTCTTGTCTAAGTCACAAAATAAGCGCTACATAATAGTCTAAGACGTTTCAGAAAGAAACAGCAAAAAGCTGGTCGAGAGTTTTTAATCTTTTCTTCTTAATTGTTCCTTATTTTTAAAATCTCTGACTATAAATAATATCTTCTGCAAGTATTTTAAGTATTGGTATTTCCTTAAGCAGACATTGATTACGTCGATAGTCCGATCTTCGTAAGCCCTTCGATCAATTCCGCGAAAGGCATTCGTTTTCTCGGAAATAACTTAAGAAAGTAGTACGTGAGTTTTAATAATGCCCTACAGGTAGATATTGCATAACTTCATCATTTTGGTAGAGTTAACACTTGATCACATTGGATACTATGCTGCAAGGTCAATAATGTATTCAATTGTTTGGATTCAATAAGAAATTCTTATATCTGTACGCTCCTCTTGATGAATTTTAATGATATAATTTTATATCCTAATACATCAGTAAAAAAAATACCTAAATATATAGGTAGAGGAAAAAAAATTAAATAAAACGAAAGTTTTTTTCTTTATGAGTCTGATTAAACGTTCTATAAAATAATATAAAGAAAGTATTCAAGCCCAAAACTAAATATTTATGCATGTTCGAGCTTATTCCCGTGAATTATTTTACTCTAATTTAAATTAGACGATTATAGGCATTGCTGTTCAAGATATATAAGATAAAAGACTTAACAAATGTAAAGCCGATTGTTGCTAATGAGTACAAAACAATTGAACATTTGCGACCCTGACCCATATATTTCAAAGCTTATGTTTACAGACTCTTTGTACACGAATTTGACCTTTATCTCATTTGTATTTAGTCATTCATTATTGTTCTCCAGAAGCACACCCAAATATTTGGGCACATTTCACCCATTATTGGCATCACCTGAAATTTAAATTTTCTCCTTATTTGCCACAAGTTTAACAATACCTATACTTTTTATTGTCTAATAAAACGGTACGATTCTTTTATAAAAAAAATTGTTAGATATTATGTATTGTAGAATAATGGATACGGACGAAGCCACGGACAATAGCTAGATTACTAAAGAGAAACTGAATAACTAATATTGACAACTAATTCTAAATACCGAACCCAAACCCATCCATTGTGGACCACGCCTTATCTCCACCGAACTCAAAGAGAACGGTTGCTTAACGCGGAACACTTACATCTCAAAACGGTACGTGATTCAGCATCTATCGCCATCTCTCTCCCACCCATATTAATGTATCTACTGTCTCTCTCTAACATTTCACTTTCTCTGCAATGACCATCGACATAGGAAGTGACAATGAATGCCCACCATCAGTTACACGTTACGTTTTTGTTCTAAAAATTGTTAGGAAATAAATAAGGATACTCTATTAGATTATACCTTATCGGTGTAACAATAAGGGTGATTTTAGCGACACAATAAGCTTTTATAGATCCGTTAATAATAAATAAATGAAATATTATATCTGTCGGATAGGTTATGTCACTTACAGGAAGTTTTCTGCCAGCAATTGCAATGCTCATAACAAATTCAATTAATTTAATTATGTAGAAAATTCATTAATTACTTAATTTCATGCCAATTATATTACATTCATTTTAATTGTAATTCACCATGAAATTAAGACGGTTGAAGTTAGATAATATTGTTAAGTAAAATTACACATTAGAACAGGTTGTTAATCGTTTAAAAATAATGATTATATTAAGCACGGTAATTTTTATATTAATACAGAGAGTTAATCATATGAAGATATTATATTGGCTGATCAGGGGCCCCAGTCTGCTATTGACAATTGTTTGAATCGTCCGAGTGGAAACTTTTACTTTTCTTCAGTAAGATTTTGAACAGTAGGAACATTGGAAGAAAACTGGGGCGAGAGTCAGCTATTGACAATAATTGTTTGAATCGTCTGAGTGGGTGGCGTTGGTAGGTCCATTTTAGGATAATTACGTAGGTAAAACGTCATTTTAACGTCAAAATTTGCCATTGGGACAGCCAATTTTGACGTTCTGACATTTAGTAGAATGCTAATTATGCTAAGATGGACCTACTAACGCCAACCACTCAGACGATTCAAACAATTATTGTCAATAGCAGACTCGGGCCCCAGTTTTCTTCCAATGTTCCTACTGTTCAAAATCTTACTGAAGAAAAGTAAAAGTTTACTAACGATATTGTTGGAGACTTAGATGTTAGAAATGGGTAAGTTTTGAATGATTTATTTGGTCATGAATAATTCAATAGGTTTCTTGCTATTGTTATCCAAAGGCAAAGCTTCTACAGTATTTTTGTCATCAAATATGAATTGAAATCCGTTTTGTATGCGGCAAAAATGGGATGATTTCTAGAAAACAAAGGTGTATGCGTTTCTTGTAGATGTTGAACAGGAAACCCACGTTTCTGAATTTTCTACAGAAAGCCATACAAAATCTACTTCGAAACTACTTGGTGGTGCAATAATATAATTTTCTTGAATCGCGGTTTTTTCCACTATACAACCTTTCACTATAGGTATCATATTTTCTTTCAATTTAATTTAAATATAAATAAGTACATGATATTTTGCTTACTTGTATCATCTTTTATGTATTTAATAGTGGCTAGACTTTGTTTTCTTTGTGGTCATGTTTTCTTTTACATTTTTATTAGTGTCTGCGTTTCTTTCTGCAGTTCATTTAATAAACAGTTTATTCAATTCGTCTATTCCTGTCGAACCTTCGTCAAATCATACTTCTCAGCTCAATTATTATTAAAGTTTTCAACTGCAATATTATTTCTATAAATAAATTAATTCTCATCATGATTCCATGTTAATATAATATTGGAATTAAAAAAAAAGTGTGATAGTGATAAAATTATTATCCTTATCAATATTCAAACTGCCAAAATATTCATCAATTTAATTTTTGCTATTTACTGTCTAGTGAACCATTTCTCAGTTGTCACTAAAATTCAGCTTCAGACTTTTCATATTTGAAGAAATCATCAATGGTTTCCAAATGAGGTGGTTCTTTGTCAAAAGCTGTTATGCTATCCATATTGACTTCTAACAAAGGTCACGTCTGTTTCTTGGTACTTTTCTATGTGTATTGTATATTATACATACCTATCTATTTTCTTTATTCTCATGCCCAAATATGCACGGTCACGATATTCCTGGTTTATGGTAGACGATTGTTCGGAGAGAATTGCAAAATTTTGCACAATTGTTCAAAAGAATAGAAAGCTGGGTTTTTTATTTATTTATTTAATAATTTATGTACACACACAAACATTTGTTATAGAATAACATATTCATAAATTATGTACAAAGGTGGGTTTTTTGTTATTTCTTTCCGGTTTTTAGAATACATGTTTTAGCAGACAGGTGGCTTGTAAAGGATACGGAGATTTTGAGTCATGTTAACAAGGATTTGGATACTCTAAGTCATATATGTATACGGTTGTTTAGTTCGTCAATAAATATTATTTTGTTATATTAGGTACAATAAAAAAAGAACCTAAGATTCTGTCTTAATTTCTAAATAGCGTACCTGCGACATTATGTAAGCTGGTTACCGAACTATTGGATAACATATAAGCATTAAAATATTCGGATAACCTTCTGAATGTCAGCGATTTAACAATAAAGTCGAACCAACTTTCATCTCACAAGATTTCCTCGTAAAACACATTAAAAATTGATATAGCCTCCATACCAAAGTCGGCTTGATGTATAGCTTCCGATAAGCATTAAAGAAATATGGTTTTGTAACCAGCGTAAAATGAGATTTCTCGAATACATCTATTGGTTCAAAACTTTACAAACCAACATGGATGTAATGCTATACGAATTTCAACCTTACCGCTTAAAAAATAAAGGTGCGTCTTTGTGCCTATAATCGGTAACTCGATTAGGTATTCTGCACTTTCTAAATCACAGTTGATGAACACATTTAATATTGACTTGCTAAATTATGTTGTAACATTTATAATTGGCATTATGTCCAATCTGTTAGATAAACACAGACTCATCAAATAAAAAGGTTATGGGCAAGTGTGGGAAAACTATTTTCATTTAAAATCAAATGGAATGATTTATGTTACATAGTTTCTTTATAGTGTATGTATTCAGTGTGAATTTTAGGGCAGTTCAGAGTATTTTTATATTTTTATGAAAAATCAAAATATTAAGTGTGATTTATTTGACTCTTAAAAAGCCACTCTTTGTCACAAACGTGGTTGTTTGTGTATTCGATGCATATTTGAAAATAAACCCGCGATGCATGAGCTTTACACGTTCCCAAGCTTTACTAGTCATCAACCAGTTTCAATCAAATTTGCCATCAATAGCGCTTTTATTTGAAGGCAATAAGGTCGATTTTTGTACAACAATAATTTTTCAAATTTTAAAACAATTTTTTCTCAAATTTCAACCTATCATTCTTCCCTTTTTTGCATTTCTCAATTATTTCCTAGAAAAATCCATGTTAGTTTATCCTAGAAAAATATCCGGATATATGTCAATTATACTCGTATTTGCGATACTAGACGAGCCATCAAAATTCGGATTCAAAGCCTGGAAACGTCGGGGGAAATTCAATACACCGCGCCGACTCGGTTTTGACAATTGAAATCTGGTAGTAATCTACTTTATGTGCTCGGAAAAGCTAGTAGGACTGATAAAAGTTTTAGTAATTATTTAGAAAGAAATATTCCTTGCGCTTTTTTACTTAATTGTAATTAGAATAATAATAAGAAATACGAAATTGTTATATAAATAAGATTGCTTGACAGGAGAATAACACCCACATAAATTAATTATTAATAAATATTTATTTATTCATTTTATTCTCAGACATTATCTTCCCACTGCAGGGCAAAGGCCTTTTCTTCTTAATATTCTCCCGGTTAATAAATAAAATAAATTCAATGTCTATTATATTTTTTGCATGTTAGACGAGTAATATCGTCATGTAATAAACCTTACTGTATAATATTCATACATCACACGTTCTTTAAAAATAAAAGATATCTACGAATTTCGACTTTTATTACAATCTAACAAGCTCTTGATCTGCAGAATACCTTCTATCAAAATACACGCAATTTCTATTATTTTTTCTCTCTCTTCGGTAACTACACGTGTCTACGAAAATGATATATTTTCCTATAACAAGTGATACTAAAACAATGATTACTGTTCAGTTTGTGTTGTTGAGCACGTGTAGTACATTCGGGATAGGAATAGATTGAAATGTTGTTTGCTGCTAACTGACATAGGGATATGTTTGTACCAATCTATAAAATGTCACTAGCGGTTTTGTGATCGCAAAAAAATACTAATTTTGTAAAAATAAATTAAGTTGAGCTAAGCGAGATGGTAAATACATATTTTGGACTTATTTTACCCAACAGTATACAGGATGTTACGTATATTCTATCTCTATCCAAAAGTTGTGAAGAGTGCTTCTGGTATAGAGTCAGTTTACGGTGTATTACTTCAGTGGTCTGCATCAGAATATTAAAAAAAAAAACGAATATACTATGAGCTGAAATTTTAAAATCTTACTCTATACCAGGAGTACTCTTCACTGCTTTTCGATTGATATATCCTTTTGGTAAGGACCTGTTAATAGAATTTCGCTAATCTATGTCTACAGGGTGCCCTAACCCTATGACGCTGAAACTTCTAATCAGATTTTTGAATTGATTTTTTCGGCTATACAAGTCGTTGTAATGCTATCTAAACCTGAATCATTCACAACTGTTGTCCATATAAGACCTGGATTTACTAAATTGACAGCAACTCTATGTCAAACGACTAAGGTTGATTTTCCAAATTACTCTCGCGTGGTTGGCCTGATATACCCTAAACAGGATTACACAGCTTAACTTGCTATAACCCCTAATTTATTTTATTGTTCAGGCAAATAAAACCCTTTTGTGTACAATAATTTAAGAGACTATTTTACACGATGATTTATCACTGTTTTATTTACACAACATTGACTCTCAATAAAATGGCTTTTTTATCCGTAATATGCATTAAAAATTACATTAGTGTGGTTTCAAGTGTTTATGAGCTTTTAATGTAAGCGTTGATAAATCTATTCTTAAATAGACTAGAAGTTTTGTTTTTTTGCAGTATTTAAATAGCTTTTCGGTGACTTTGTTTTTCTCGTTTTTTATTAGTGTAGTAGTCAGGGTTTTGAAAATCCAATATATTTTTGACACGTTCCACCATATATTATATTGATAATGTAACATTGAGCTTTTGTTTTTGCATATAATAGAAATTTTACGAATCCATTGGCTTTTCAAAGTATAGAAATATAAAATAAAATAAAAGAAACGGTTTATAACATTGGATCGCTTTCATTTGAGCTTATAAATTATTTTTATAAAACGTAGCATGCCTTATAAATGGTCACATAAAATAAATTATTCCTACTTATTATATTACTATTTTCCCCAGATACATCTTCTCAGTGCAAAAACCTCAATTTCGTTTTTTTTACTCAACTCTTTCTTTATATTTGCCATCAACCCACCACATATTTGCGTAACCTATAGACTTATTGTTCCCGAATTCAAACGCCCAAAAATCCGCGGGATACAGTTCCTCGTGGGTACATTCTACTTGTCTTGTTTAAATATTTGCTTGAAACACATCGGCCCACAATATATCAATACTGAATGGTTTATCTAAAAGACTTTGTTAACTCACTGTCAAACGATTTTCTGCTTCACGAGTATTGGATGTTTGGATTTGAGATGCGGGTGGCACGTGTAAGGAAATTACTGTAGTCTATCTTCTATTTCAAACACCTGTTTTTATCTATTGCTTAGAAAAAGGTCAACACGTACCTCTGTCACAGCAATAGGAAATTGGCTGAAAATTAAAATACAAATTTAGGAGTGAACATGGCAAAAATGCATAATAACAATATAGTAAGTAAATTTGACGGCCTCCATGGTCAAGTGGCTTAAGCACCGGTTTTCAAGGTGTCGCTAGCTCTGAGGTCCTGGGTTCGATCCCCGGACGGGTCTAAAATTTCTACATTGTATCGGGTCTGGGTGTTTGTGGTACCTTCGTTGTTTCTGAATTCCATAACACAAGTGCTATAGCTACTTACTTTGGGTTCAGATCAATGTATGTGATGCTGTCCGCATTTATTTAATAATGTACCTTTTTCGCAGCAATAGAATACTTTCTATTGCTGAGAAAAAGGTACCTACTGGTACTGGCTGGAATTTCAATTATAAAATTAACGACTAAACAGGATGAAAATACACATAACAATAATTTGTATAAGTGTATGGAGGTCCGTAAGATGTATTCTTGTTATTCTTTATTTTAGCTCACAAAAAACATTTACACAAATAAATAGCCAATCTATAACATCTAATCGAAGTTTTGCATAAATCGATTGTTTAAGAAACTGAAAGAAAATTAAGTATATTGGATTATAAATTATGCATTGTCAGGCGCGGTTAGCTGGAGGCTGTTTTTTTCAGCGGTAAACAAATTAGTTATCCTTAGTTGAGCCCATGTTTCTTTTGATTAATGCATTACTGAAAGTTGAATGGCTGTCAAATTCAGTTTCTTTTTACTGTAAGCGTTATTTTTTCTTGCAAAAAATGAAGTTAAAAAGTTGTCAATCAGCGTTGGCGACGTCTAATTTTGTATTTAATATTTTTCATACAATGCTTATGTAAAATACATAAATAAAAGATAAACATAAACCTAGCTACATTTTTTGATAATAATAAATATTTTTTTATCAAAGGAAAGGGTTATACAAAGAAAAATATTTACAGAAAATTACGTTAATTTAAAAGAATACTTAATTTAACTCAAGATAATCTAATATTAAGTTATGTTTTTGATGATTACACAAAGGAGGTTTTGTCAAGCGTATAATTATACTATCTAGTTTGGCTTATTATAATGCATGTTATACTTCAATTTATGTTTAAATTATTTTTGTTTTTGGTAGAAAAATTTATAAAATAGTTATAAGTTTGGTATTTATATTCATAATTCTTTACTTAAAAAAGGGATTAGGAAGAAAATGATCCTTTTAAATAAGAGTCTTGTAACTATAATAACACATTATCTAGCAGAAACTAAACAGTCTTGATACTTTTGTTTGCATAATTTTGCAAAAGAGGTTTATTGTGAGACTGGAACAAGCTGCAGATACCATTATAAACTATAGGCATACAGTTTTGGTCAACAAGTCAAACCTAGAAATTGTTGACCTGCATAAATACTTACAATTCTTTACTATAAGCATTCCAGCCATACTTGGAATACATAACGCGTTGAAGCAATAATTTCCGCCCGACCAAATTGCTGACATGACTGGATACTGCATGCTGGCTGATTGACTGGATTGCTGCACAGGAGTTAATTATGGACCCTGTATTACTACAAAGAAGAGTGTGAAAACAACAATACAAACAACACATCCACACAACACTTACAACAAATACATCCGCTAAAAGTTTAAACGAAACCCTCCGCTATCTACCAAACAACTTCTAGAGCTCTCCTACTAAAAGTCATAGCTCACACATCTGTAAACTGACCGCAGCGAGCGTTGCTTAACCCGACCCCACTAGCTTAGAAACACTTCACATAAAGTACAAATAAAGCACTTGTTCACGGGCAAGCATTAATTAGAAGTGCGTCTTTAATTAATTATATTATTCATACACACTGACTTGGATTGCGTATATTTATTCAGTCGTATAAATAGCAAGCATAATTATGTTCTCAATGAGTGTGCCGATATTTAAGAAGTACATTATCTACTTAATGGTTGACGACAAGCTGAATAATTTGAGTAGGTAACCTGATAAACACAAATTTTGTCTCATGGTAAAAAAAAATCTGTACATATTTAACAGAGTTTCTATTGTAAATGAATTTAAGAGTGTACGGAAAAGGAAGCTTTTCAGTTTTTAGTGCAACACCTAAAACAAATAAAAAAGAACATTTAGGTAGAGTATTTTCAAGCTGAAACAATTCCCTGCCAGAAAGTTCGATACCGAAATTGATCTAACTCTATTCGCTTTATTTTTACACTTTGCAATACTAATTCGATATTGCAGTTTGTTTAAAGTTGAACAAACTAATATCAGTGTGCTTATTTGTTACAGATAGCCTACAAACAAAATGGCGGACATCATAATGAACTCCACACAGAGTGTGCTGAAGGAAACCTACGATTATTATCTATGGACCTTATCACTGTCAGGTAAGATATTAACAAAAAACTTTATTAAACACTGCCTCGTTGGCCTAGTGGTGCTAAGCGCGATTGCTACGCGAGAGGTCTTGGGTTCGATTCTCAAGTCGACCAAGGTGTTATTGGGTTTTTCTATGAAATTCTCAGTAGCAGGTCGGAGTTTGGATTTGTGGCAATAGGCTCGCATATATTACATGTGACCTAAGCATATCGGCGAACTATGGGTGTGCATTGGTACACCTCTAACTTACCCTTCGGGTATACAGGCGTGATGATAATAATATGTTGTTATGTTCATTAACACGTTGAGAGAATGCGTATCTCACAGGTGGTGCTCAACACACAGATATAACTTAAATATGGCGCGGAATTTATTAAACATAAATTACTATCACTAATATGCCGTATAAACGAATAACATCTTTCAAAACTATTCAGTAATCTGGGTTACATTCAATAAAATAACACAGTTTTTTCCCTTATAAATCAAGATCAACTCACATGTGCCTGGAAAGCATTCACTCAGCGGCCAAATTACAGTGTCAGTAAGAGGATATGTCATATAAAGAACTATAATATAATTAAGGACAACTCACAGAGAGCCATCCGATCCCAAACGAAAATCGAACTCACAACCTCCGGTTTCACGAAAATTTTAAGCACGTAAAAAAATCCTGGACTATGTATAAGTTAAAATACATACCAAAAGAATACTGTAAAAGGGATGCGTATAGGTTTCCTTTGAATAATGCAGGCTACATTTACCCGAACATAAATAATGGGAAACCCGGAACAAATGGACAGCCATCGAGGTTGTGGAGAACATTAATGCACACAAATTATATTTGTGGGTTTCGAGATGAATGGTTTGTTTGTCTTCTTGTGTATGGAACAAGATACTAATTAGTCCCAGGAGAGAATTAGTATCTTGTTCCACTGGTTATGAAGGTTGTAATGGTTAATATAGACTGGTTACATTTTTGTGGAATACCTGGAAAAATGGTTGGTCGCTTAATTTACTAGCTTTTGTTTAATATGCTGTGGAAACTTCCTTGATTAATGGTACCATGTTGTACTTTATCTAGGTAGGTATAAATACATTAGTATTTATATAAGTATTTTCTGGTTGCATCTAAAAGAGTTTAAAATATGGTTATAGTAATATTATAAAATGGGGATTAGCGCGTACATGCTTGCTTAAATACCTTTAGGACTTGACGTTTCGACCGGGCTACCGGCAGACCCCGAGTCTGCTTGCGACCACGGCCAGTGTAACCCGGTCGAAACGTCAAGCCCTAAAGGTATTTAAGCATGTACGCGCTAATCCCCGTTCTATAATATTACTATAAACATGCAGTGCGATAGTTTAAAAGTTTAAAATATGCTTTTGTAATTTGAGTAATTTTTGCAGAGGAGTAATATTTGTGAATGTAATTTCTTATGAATCGACATTTTCAATAACTATGAATCTAATAAGAAATTGATTGAATGAGTTACCGAACGACAGTAGCTAAGATCTAATAGAAAACTTTATTGCCTGTTTTATATCTCTCATACAAAGTTTATGCGTTTATAAGTAAGTTCCTAACTCTATAAACTTTACTATGCATCACAATGCTATCTGAGTAAACAAACATGAAATAAAAACTTCAGCATTTATTTATATGCGTCGTGAATTGATCCTAAAATAGATTGATGGTAAAACGAGAATTGATGTCTTCGATATTACGCCTGTCGAATGGAAAAACAGAATTTCCCATACATAGTAGATCGAAGAAAAACAAGGAAGGATAATAGAAATCATAAATAGTTATATGGGGGTGACAGTGTTATATGGTGACAGTAATAAAATTCAAATATTCAACAAAATGCTTATTGGACGTAAGAGATAAAAAGGTTATTTCGTGATGATTTGTATTCGTGAGCCAGGTTCAGTTTTAATAAAGGTTTTATGACTTACATGCATCTTTAGAATAGGAGCAAGGGAAAGGAAATGTCTTTTTTTTGGTAGCGATCTTTTCAGTTAGCCTGAGCGCAGGCTTTGACTGCTTCACCGGACTTTTGGCGAGGACCTTAAGGCCGCCAGCCAGAGCAATAAGAAAAACTAAGTACGTCAGCAACGTCCACTAAGGGCTACCCGTGCGGGGTTCGGACCTCGACTTAGTGCGTTGCTAACAATCTAAATAAGGCAAAACCACAAGGGATGGCTGGATTTAAGTTAAGGAAATGTCTATTCACTGTCAAGTGGAATGCACTGAGGAAACTTCGTGAATCGTAAAGACGAATTGTTCTTTTTATGCATATAATAGATCAATTTTTGACAAAAATAAAACTTAAAAGCATTTTGCAACTAGGAGATAATAACAGTGTGTCCATAAAACATGGTGAAATAATATACTTTCATAAAAGTTGTCTTAAAGCGGTTTTGCAGAATTATTAATAAGATCTAATAATTAATTGGGCCAATGTTATGAATTATAAACATAGAAATATTATAAATTGTTTGCAAATTAAAATAATGCTTGATTTATTAAAACTAATCTGCAAAGTTTGTTCAATGTTTATGAAGATAAAAGGTGATCGTAAATAGTGTAAACATAAAACCTGGACTTACCATATAAAAAACAAACTTTTACACAAAAATTTAGTTTGGTTTTAAGATCTGACAGCCAACTTTAATTATATTATAGTTTTACATACATATCATCACGCCTGTATCCCCGAAGGGGTAGGCAAAGGTGTACCAATGTACACTCACAGTTCGCCGGTATGTTTAGGTCCCATGTAATAGGGGGCGAGCCTATTGCCACTAACCGGGCACAAATCCAAACTCCAACCTGCTACTGAGAATTTCGTAGAAAAACCCAATAACACCTTGGTCGACTCGGGAATCGAACCCAAGACCTCTAGCGTAGCAGTCGCGCTTAGCACCACTAGGCCAACGAGGCATATTATACTTTTATTATATATATTATACTTTTGATCTTCAAAAATATATACACACATCTAAATAAAAAAAAACTGGTAAAGAAATAGTACCTTCAGATGTTATGGCTGTTATGTTATGGATGTTATAAAAAATATGAAGCATGCAGAACATGACGTGGTAGTTCCGCATTTTCTGCATGCTCCATAATTTTTCCATCGGTGTAAAGTACAGTCAAGTTTAAGTGTTCGTAGAGTGTAATATAAACTTAAAGCTTTAGCTTCAGAAAAATGACCATACACTTACTCGTGACATAAGACTCTCACTCAAGGCCACTCTGAAATATAACATAAGAGAAACAGCGAAATTAAGAAAATCTGTATTTTTTCTGTCTGTTATTAACTTTTTGATATCTCTTGTTACAGACAACAGGACGAAAGGCTGGCCTCTTGTAGACTCTCCAGCCCCAACCGTCTTCTACACCCTAATGTATCTCTTCATAGTATGGATAGGGCCGAAGATCATGAAGAACCGGAGACCATTCAACCTGACCTGGTTGCTAGTGCCTTACAATCTGGCGATGGCGGCGCTGAATGCGTACATTGCCTTAAGGCTGTTGACGGCATCCTTCAGGTTAAGGTACAGCTACATCTGTGAGCCTTGCCGGCAGAAATATGATCCTGATGAGTTACAAGTAAGTTGATTATGATCTCTTTCTAACATACATTATAATATCTTATACTTTAATGAACAGCCATTTAAACGTATGACGTGAAAATCACATTGAACAAATGAAGATAGGATCCAAATGAACTCTAGATTTAGGTACTCAAAATTAAATTTAAAATTAGAATACTGAGTGGCCAGAATGCTACTTATGGACATCGCACAAAAATACATAATATAGAATACAAAATTTGATCATAAATTTTACATTTAACAAAATCGAATTGATACGTTTCAACAGAATTTTAACAAAATATGAAGAAATCTGTTCAAAAGAATATACTGTGTGAAAGTATGCAAATACTCTGAGAAATTATTTTACAAGCAATAAACTTATACAAAAATTATGGTAATGATTGTAGGGGAAACCGTTAAGAACAGCTTTAGGTCAACCGTAACAATTTGCCCTTTTACCTAAATTTATTTGTGTATTATTATAAATACTCATACATAGACTTAGCTCAACAAACCAGGGATAATGTGTTTCCCAGTAAAAATGGGTTGTGGAGGTCAGATAGGCAGTCGCTCCTATCAGAATCCGGTAAGACTGGTAGCCGACCCCAACATAGTTGGGAAAAGGCTCGGGAGATGATGATGATGATGACATAGATTGAGCTCAGTACCTTTTATAGTTCTGTAAGAATTTTCGATTATTTGCTGTATTAGTAAAATTATGTAAAGTTCTTTGAATCTATTTTGTCGTTAAAATTACGACATCAATTCTGTATGTGACAGCTTTAAAATAAGTACTAAGTAAGTAGTTTCACTACAAAATAAACATCAACAAAGTAATTTTGAAAACAAACATTGAGTGCTCAATGTGCCAAGGTTTGTTTGAGATTTGCGACTGAGATGCGGGAGCCTGTGTTTACGTCCTGAGTTTCCCTTCGAGAATGGTTTAAGAGAAATCCTTGACACATTTTCTGGCAGAAAGAGTGGTTTAATATTAATTCCATGCACACGAACGATATAGCGAATGGAGGGAAAATCGACGTCTTAGTTGATGAAAAGGTTTATACATATGAAATTATAGGTATGAGATGAGGATTTTTGTATTTGGTAGATATTACATTTTATGAGAGTTCTTATAATCTTCGTATGAGAAAAAAATATTTCCACTTGAATACTGGCTGATGTTTTTCTGAAGTAGATTTGTATGATTTTGGTGCTTTCGTAAGTTTTTAATATCCAAATACAGATATCCAAAGACCGCTTTTCGACAAGTATTTAAAAGTTTTCCATTCAATTATTTTCTTCACTCATATTGACATTTCTTCTTTACAGATAGCAGACGCCGTGTGGTGGTACTACTTCTCGAAGCTTCTAGAGTTCTGCGACACGTTCTTCTTCATCCTGAGGAAGAAGGATGAGCAGCTGACCTTCCTGCACGTGTACCACCACTCCACGATGTTCAGCTTCTGGTGGATTGGCATCAAGTGGGTGCCGAGTGGATCCAGTAAGTTATTTTTTATGAAATTTAATTATGATTTATACACGCAAAATTACGGAATACACATATTAATATAACAAATGTACAAAGGTACTGCTACTCTCTCGAACAAAATATCGTCCAACTTTAATTACAATTTGAATCCATAATTAAAGTAATTTTCAGCAACACAGGAAACAAAAGGGAGAAACATGTTTTAAAAATTTATTGCCCCAACGTTCTAAAAATTGTGTTCAATAGATATTATACTGCAATTTTCATACTTATTATCGGTTCACTTAGTCATCATCATTATCTGCCAAACCTTTTTGACCAAACTACGTTGGGGTCTTCTTCCATCAGTAGTCCTAGTCACTATTAACATTTAAGCCAATCTTACTTCCAAATTAATATGGGATAACATTCTACTACTGCGGGTAGCAAAACATCAAGCAACCTTCAACCAAGTTTCGTTCATAAAGTTAATCATAAGCTCTTCGCAGTAAAGTTGCAAATCGAAAAAACTTTGATGACAACTCGGCATCCCGCAACTTGCGTCAAACCGAATAACAATCTGAAAGACGTGTGTCACTCGGAAAGTTATATTACGTTGAATTCAAACTTACCTCAGATTTGTGCCTGATATTACGAACTTAAGTTGTTTATAAGTGTAACTCAGTTGCGGTTTGTTTTGATGTTTAAGTAGTTGCAAAATACTTGCCACCTTCAATACTGTTTGTGTAGGGTGTTGAGAAACCTGCTGAGAAGGAATGGACAAATTTTAAGACCTATTTAACTCTAATTAAGAAGTTGTATTTTTGTTCTATAGAATATAATTAGTTTAGTTAACAATTTTGACGGGCCAGTTGGTCTGCGGTTAGTGACCCTGACTGCTATATCGGAGGTCGTGGATTCGATTTCCACCCAGGACAAATGTTTGTGTGATGAGCACGATCATTTGTACTGCGTCTGGGTGTAATTTATCTATAATATGTATGTGTTTAGAAATATATAAGTATGTTTATCAGTTGTCTGGTTACCATAACACAAGCTTTGCTTAGCTTGGATCAGATAACCGTGTGTGAATTGTCTTGGAATATTATTATATTATTAAAAAGCATTGTCCTAGTGATCTAGATTGATAATGGAGGAAGAAAAGTATTAGGACGATATTAATTTCTGTTTAAGATATGAAAAAAAGATGCATTGGATAGTTACTAACTTTCCTAGAGAGTGAGTGAGTGAGTGAGAGAGTGTAATAGATATCGTAATTTTCTCTGTAGATATGAATAACGATATGTAATTGAATAAATTTAACATACTGAATATAATTGACTCTAAAATTCAAGACATTTTCGCTAGCAGTTAAAGCTTTAGTAGGTTGTGAATACGTGCATACACGTACCCTTTGTGGCTCATAAAATTGCTTTAAAGGAAAGATACATAAAAGTTAAGTCTTCACCTTGAGTTCTTGCGAAGAAAATGCTTGAAATAAGGAAATGAAGATTTTTAAACTAACTTTTACGAAAAATTTACTTTATTTAAATCCGAAATACTGCTACTATATAATATATTATAAATACCATTATGAACAGGATTAATTCAATTACATTGCTTTGAAGTCTGAAGCTTTTTTTCTTTTTTTAACTCATCTTTTCAAGGAGTATTGGAAAGCGTTTTTTTATAAATGACGAAAACAAATGACAATCTCCAGCCATGCCTTACACAACAAACTTAAATCTAGATAAAATTTTCCTCTCTTGAATTTGAAAATAATTTCAATTTACAAGGAAATATTATTTCCAGTCCATCCAGGGGTCTCCAGAAATTTCCTTTTCAATAACTTGTATTTTCTATCTGTAATTAATTTCTCGAGATAATTAATCACTGGCGTTGTATAAATATTTCATTAAGGAATTAGGGCCAATATTTGAGCAGTATTTCGGGATAGACAGATTCAATGACAGCGGATTACAGGCTCTTGTATCGATAAATCAATTATGGCCGAACCTCCCAAAAAATATTTGGGACGGACCATTTCTTACGAACAGGAAATTAATTCTTTTTGATTAACCGACGTTTTAATATGCCAGTAACATTAAAGAGTCCTTATTTATCGGAATTTTGCCTTGACATTTATTTTGAGAAATACATTGGAACTTCATGAATTCAGAAATTCTGGATACGTGATATTTTTCGTTGTATTAGTTCAAGCCATAACTGTTCTGCACAATAGGGTATTTATTTAACTTAAGAGATTTTCCTTACATCTTCTTGGAAACGACTCCGGTTCTATTTTGTGCAGGTTTCACGAACAAAGAAAACCAAGACTCGGAACAAATCGGTTTGGTGAAAAAGAAAAAATGTTAATCGCATTTGGAATTTGAACTCGCCACACATCGCGTACTGCTAGCGCGACTTAAACAAGTGCCTGAAAAAATGTTCAATGTTTACGATTAGTGATTTAATGCTATTATTTTATACCAAGTAAATAAGCATATTATGAAAAGTGTACTCACTTCCTATTTGATTAATATTTATCACAATCAGTTTATATTCAAATGACTTAACAAATTTCAACATAGTATTAATTTTGATCCATGCTTGATTAGGTTACAAATTATATCGTACCTTTCATTTTTATAATATCACCTACATATTTCGTAAGAATAAAACAATTTCAATACTCTTAATAATAGAAACATTTTCTATTCGGGAACCGGGATTTATATGGTTAAAGAAATAAAGGACACTTTAAATCTTTTTGGGTTGTAAGTCAAATGTCTTCCGCGTATAAGATAGATCGCTTGGTCCATAGGGAGACGTTTCTATTATGCGGAAAATAGAGGGTTTATCGTACTGGGTAATATGGGCACTGCTTTTGAATAAATGATGTTTTACATACCGTCTGTTTCGAAGAAAAATGAAAAGTTTATCAAATAACTAAACAATTTCTTTGGTGATTTAGTAAAAGTGTTGATAAAGGTTTAGGTTTATTGCTTTCTTGTTTCAACCAATCAAGACCTTCAGATTCTTGCTTCCCAATATCGAGACACATTTACCCATCAATAATCATCAGGTTTTTTCCTGAATTTTTTTTTGCTCTTCCAAATTCAGATAGACCTACAATTTAATACCTTTCTGAGTTTCTAAAAATGTTTTAGTTCGCCTCTCTCTACATAAATTTTGAAACGTATTGTTTTTTTCCTTTATTTTTATATTAATATAACCTCTTACTTCCAGCCTTCCTCCCGGCGATGGTGAACAGTGGCATCCACGTGCTCATGTACACTTACTACGGACTGTCGGTGTTCGGGCCCGCCGTCAGCAAGTACCTCTGGTGGAAGAAATACCTGACCATCATGCAGCTGGTGAGAAACATACACTTATTATAAAGTAATAATAATTCCAGCCAATAAACGTGGGCGAAAGCCTCTACGAATCGGGTTCCTTATAGACGAAAGCCGCGTGGAAGACCCAGGCGGAGATAGAGGGTTGAACTAGACGCATACAAAAAGCAGTGGCAACAAATAGCAAACAATACAGACCAGTGGAAAGAGGGAAGGAAAGCCTTTGCCCTGTAGTTTGACAGTTCGGGCTTTAAAAAATAATAATGAATAAATAAACGTCCCACTGCTGGGCACAGGCCCATTCCCATATAGAGAAGGCACGAGCATCGATCACCACGCTTGCTCATTTGCGGATCGGCGATTTCAGATCTCAATTTTGGTTCAGTTTTCTTCACGATGTTTTCCTTCACCGTTTGTCTGAAGTGTCTTAGAATAATTAAAAAGGTACACTTATTATATCAATTTTATATTAATAGCAGTAGAATATGGATGTCAGGCTGATGAAAACAATTTGTCAGAGTAAATTAAAGGGGACACTCCGATGCTTCATTTCGTTGGTGTGTGTTAGAGATACACATACATACATATAAATGTATGTATGTATGTGTTAGAGATTGAGACCTTAATTCGAAAGTTTGTTTTAATTGCTTGCAAATAATAATTACTTAATTAATCCTTTGGCTTATGTTACTAATTGTATACATTACAATTAATGATGTAGGTACTAAGAGACTAGCAAAGATTGTTTTTTTGGCATTAACTCATAAGCTTTATCTTAAGACGATTAAAGACCAAGTAATTAAATATCATAGTATAATCATTATAATGGTAATAATTACCAACAGACTACTTTTTATATAATTTTATGGTTACGTTATGAACAGATCCAAGAAATTTAAATTTTTAAATTTAATATTTTTTAACAAACTTAATAACACGCTGTTATTAAGTTTGTTAAAAAATATTATTATCATCTGCGCAACATCAGTTAGTCTCGTATTTAATTATTTTATATCAATGACAAGACTGTTCGTTGTTCCCTGGATGACAAATGATAAGACGAGATTTTAGGCTAGAAAAATTTCATATTTTTTTAGATCATGTTTTTGTCTAGTTGTCTTTTCAGGCACTATAGTCTAGCGAACAATAAATATTAAGAGGTAATTTTACCAAATTTGTAATGTTGGAAATACGTATTAAAAATACTCGTTGTATATTATTCTGCCTTGGTAATGCAGAAACAATATTGATTAAATCTTTGGTCTGTTTGGATAAAGTTTTGGATAAAGTCGTAGACAATACGTTAAGTTTAGGGACCACCAAAAATTCACAAATATTTCAAAAAAAATATTTTAGAAAATTGAGTCGTTGTGGCCTAAATGTTCAATGAACGGATTTGTATGCACGAGGTTGCAGGTTCGAACCCGGAGTAGCAATGTAAGTTTTCAAAAAGTCATATGTACTTTCTTAATTATTCTAAGACACTTCTGACAAACGGTGAAGGAAAACATCGTGAGGAAATCTAGATTCCAAAATTTGGGATCTGAAATCGCCAACCCGCAGAGAGCAAGCGTGGTGATCAACGCTCATGCCTTCTCTATATGGGAAGAGGCTTGTGCCCAGCAGTGGGACGTTTATAGGCTGGATTATTTAAGTCTGGTTCTGGGCTGAAACTAATTAGGTAGGCAGGTTAATTAGGTTCTGGGTATTTTCTGGCCTGTGATATAAAGCACTCATAATGCTTAACAGTATGAATTAAATACAAACAAGATATTCAAAGTATTCAGTTACATAATACAGTAATATTTCCGAGGTGCCATTAACCAAACTACGTATAATTTATATCTGCAACACGCCACGCGCGTGCGTTGCGTGACACCATTTTCTTTGTTTTCTTTTTGTTATTAAATAGTTTGGGTACCTATTAAGATAAACATTTACATAATATTGTATAACTTCCTGCTTTTGGGTCAAAATACTTTGAATGGGCTTTGGTTTGCATGTCATAACTGTATTATGGAGCTTCAAATTAATATTTCAGTGATTAGATTTCATTTGTTTTTTCCTTTATCGCAAACAGATTTTGTTTCACGTAGTGGTAGTAATAAATTGCCTGGCAATGTTTGAGATAATCTCCAGCTTGAAATTTCTGTATGTAGGGGTGGGCTAGAATTTCAGGTGTACAGTACATTTGTATTGAGTCTTTCCTTTAAATTCAATAATCCTCTTATTCATTTATATAAAGACCCTCAGAATTTCAAACATCTCTTACTTCAAGTACCTAAATTCATCAAACTATGTTTTTCCACCTTTCAGATCCAGTTCACCTGCGCCCTGGTCCTCGGTATCAACGGCATCAGGACTGGCTGCGAGTTCCCGCTGTGGATGCACTACGTCCTCATCATGTACATGATCTCCTTCATCATCCTCTTCGGAAACTTCTACATGAAAGCCTATATTGCTAAGGTTGGTATTCACTACTAGATTTAACATAACATACCATCACGCCTGTATCCCCGAAGGGTTAGGCAGGGGTGTACCAATGTACACCCACAGTTCCCCGACATGTTTAGGTCCCATGTAATAGGGGGCGAGCCTATTGCCACTAACCGGGCACAAATCCATTCTCCGACCTGCTACTGAGAATTTCAAAGAAAACCCCAATAACAACCAATTTTGGATTTACTATTCGGAAAATCATATGTTTTGCTAAAACAGTCGATTACATAAAGCATAGATCTTGGTCAATCTTTCAAAATCTTACTTGTTTGTTGTCATAAGAATATTACAAACGACCTTAAAAGTAGTTTGCTTTATCTTCTTGTGACATTTATGAGAAAAAACTCTTAAAACTTTGACAAAACACAAAAAGTAATGTCGAAAATATCTTGTTATCAAACTAAGATCCTATCCATTAGTTCAATATGGAAAAAGCCGAGACCTCCAAACTTGTAAAAAGTTTGCGTCAAAACATTTTCCCAAATCCGGAATCCAATAGTAAATTTTGAATATCCCAAAACTATTACGATAAAAGATTCTTTAGATCCTACCAAATGTGTTCGAACCAAACGAGTGAGTTTCTATAATATCAATCTGATCGTTAATGAGGAACTTGGTTACATAAACTGTTACGTATTCAACTTCCGAGAGAAAGTGAGGTGACTGTGTGGCGAGTTTCGTTATGTCATGGATCATTTTACTTTCTTTAGCCGGTACTTAGTAGGGGAAGTCGAAAGCATTGTGTCAATACTAGATGTGAAGTGGCAACAAACTTATAATATGAAGAAAGTTGTTTGTTTGTGTTGGGTGTTAGTAGGCCTTTTTGCCTTCCGCGAAGGGATACTTCTGAGTAAATAGATAATGGATTTTATTACGATGGCACTTACTGTAGAGGAGTGCATTTAGCAAACAACAAGCTTTGTCTTTTACAGAGTGCAGTTGCAAACAGGTTCTTGGAAGCTTAGAATCCTCGAGCTTCCACGAATTAAATTAGAATAGAAAAAAAGTTACTTCATGTAAATAAAAAATACCATTATAATTTCAAAAACTCTATATGAACAAAAAACTTTAGTTCGTTTATCCTAAATTTCATGTTTGCTGTTGAATTTTATTTTCAATACAGATTTATTTTAATACCGAGCAACTTCCAACCTTTGACTGACCCAACAAAAATATGAAAATGTACATAAAACAAAACACTGAAACGCAAATTCGGCTCATTGAAAATTAAAACTGTTTGATAACTTGCCTACCAAACAATTGGGTTCCAGTAAAACATTTCAACATTAGGCACAAAAATCTCTTTCAATATGTCCTTGTTTTGAGTAGGCGTTTCCCAAATGTTCATTGTTAAAAATGCTATGAAAGGGAAAATTTGGAACAATACCATGTATAGGATTTTTTTTGTGTTTGGGTACTTGACAAAGATACGTTTTATTTTATAACGTTCACAGAATTGTAGGCTACTACCTACTCAGTAATCCACAGTCAACCTTTAAAATTTTTTAGAGGGAATCATTACCTTTTTTTTCTGCAAAATTAATTTCGGCAATTTTTTTCCCAAAAACACTTTTTATTAATTTATGTTGAAAGATAAAAGCTATTTATTAAATAATTAATAAATCATACTATATTACAATTAAAAATTAAACTTAAGATATTTACAATAGGTAATAAAAAAAAAACTTTTTATTATTTAAATCGCCTCTATTTTCGGTATTCATCATAAAAAATCTGAATTTTTTTATATTTTATTTGTAATTTTGGTTTTTTTTTTTACAGGGAAGCAAATGCATGGAAGTCAGATACGGACAATGCCTCGACGATGAAGAGACTATAGCGAAACGAAAATTGAAATCCAACTAAAATAATATATTAAATAATTTATTCAAACTTAGCGTTAATTTATATTAATAGTTATTATTAAATAATGGCCTTGTAAATGCTAAATAAAATATTTTTTGTATGTTGATTTTTACGTGGAGTTATTTTTGCTACTCATTTGTTCCTGCCCTGTATTTTTATTTTATTTCAATCATAACGTATATAATGTATTGCGATCTTGATTTATATTCGGACACTACCGGTACAGTAATATTTTACGTAGTATCTGTAGAGGGCACTGTGAGAAAAACTGTGGTATATGTTATTAACAAAACAAACCTAGAACTTTCTAGTACATAATAAAAGCTTCTTTATCTGCAAATATTTTGGGAGGTAAAGCTGAAACAGTGATGACGGTATTAATAGACGACATAATATATTTTCTAACCATTCAGTATTGTCATTTTAACACTGAAAACAAATTTATTAATTAGTGGGACCATTGTTTGTACTCTTTATCAAACCTAATGTGTAGGCCACAGTCCATTCATCAAAATCTTTTTATTTATTTCTGAACTCACAACAAACAAAGGAAACAAACATTTAACAAAACTAGGTAAAATACACTGCTTATTTAAAAGTCTTTGCAGCAGACATACGACACGATAACTTTAAGACAAAACTTGAACACTGATTCAAACTATTTTTAAAATCCACTATATTTCTTACTAGTCTAGGAGTTCATGTTTGTAAACACACCTACGTAGAACGGAAAGTCAAAGTGCACAGCTCTTAAAAATAGATACTTCTTCTACAATCTCCTGTGAGACAATCTTGGAAAAGTATAAATATAGATTTAACTTTTATACAGCTGACTTTTGTAACCATAATAATAATATTATTTTTTTGTGTATAAGATTTATATTTTCAAAGAAATAAGTAATCAACCTTATTTATTTAATTTAATAATTTATGTACACAACAATCATAATTATAACATATTTAAAATTATGTTCAAAGGTGCTGCTTATTTCTGAAATTTCTGCCAGCAGACTCTCAGAAAGGAGAATTCGTCATTATTGGCAGTCAAAGTGTAGTTTTAGTAATTCTTTTGTGTTTTTTTTCTAGATTACACGGTTTTTACTAACAAAAATTCTAGCAACATTCCAAAGTAGTTACCAAGTGGTCTGAAACTTCCAATAAATAATTAACCGTTTTCACAAAATACCCCGCAGAATTTTCAGTGTTTGAGTGTCTTTTGAACCCAAATCGACTGAACTTTGTTGTAAACTTTTTTCTAGAAAAGTGATTGTTACGAGCAGAATGAAACTGTTCAGTCCAGTGTTTTCATCGCAGGTAATATTGTTTCCTTTAAGTTACAGGTTCGATTTTTGTTCGATTTGACTATTACAACTGAAAAAATAATCTACTATTCTAAATCATTTTATATGCCTCAATTTGAATTAACAAGATCCAAGGGGTTTTTGTACCCATATTATTTAAATTAGTGAAAGTCTTCACAACAACAACCTTTCATGTTTATTCTATTCGATACGTAGAAAACACAATATACATTCAAACAATGTATGTTAAAGAATCATCGACCCCTTAAAAATCAAAGCCTCATTATTTTATTACATCCATAAAACTGTAACTCTATTATTAAGGATCCCTCGTAACCCGTACAAAAGTCTTTGTTATTCTTAAAATATTTGTACGTTATTTTGTTCACGGGATCAAAGGTCCAAAACCTCTTGACAAGCATTTTTCTATTTTAAGAGTGACGTGTATAATGACGCTTCTTTTGTCATTGGTACATTAACCTCAAGTGGTGACATTAGATCATCCCTTTTCATTAGGGTGGGGTAGGGTGGAAAGGTCTGGGAAAGCGTTAAGAGGATAGAATTTATATTTTTTGGCCATATACGATTGTTGTAGAAAAAAATTAAGTGTTTAAAAAAATATTTGGTTCAAGAGAAACATGTTTTTTTAAAAGATTGTTTCTTAAGAAGGTTCTGACAAATAATTGATGAAGTATTTTTTTTTAATCCGATTATTTAGTAAGAAAAATGAAATGGTTTTGACAAGAATAAGACACTTTTTCACAGCAATGAAAACAGCTTTTTTATTTTTATTATTATCAAAATATCTACGACATCTAAACAGCATAGACCACACATTAGCTGCACACTCCAAAAGTGCCTCTATCTTCAAAGCAGTAAGGTTTACTTTACGCAGTTACATCTGCTGGCACTGCGCGCGCGCCATGTAGGCTACCTTCTGCGCGCGCTGCACGACCTCAGGGCAGCGCTTGCGGCGCACCAGCCGGCAGTCCTGGAAGAAACCCTCGTTGCGGGGGAACCCGTTGCTGCCGTCACTGAATGTTACTAGACCTGGAACATAGATGTAAGAATATACCTTATAGTGCATACGTAGATACAAATCTAAAATACTTTTAGAAAAAAAAAATAGTTCTAACACCAAAGTCTTGTTGCAACCACGTAAAGAATACATTTTATCAGTATTCTAGCCGGAAATTAGAAGAGTTTTGTCTGATTTTATGTCAGCTAGTAAGTTAATAACAGGGTTGGAACATTAGTATAACATAGTTTACTACGAGAAGAACAAAATAAATTATTTATCCATTTTCTTGTATGAGATATTGTCGCGCATCAGCCCTGAGTTAAAAGAACAAAATAAGTTGGCAACATATTGTAATTAAACCAAATCTAAACTACAAATAAATATAAAAAAGAGCTTTTTTCAATAATACCTAAAGCTTAAAGGTCTAAACTCAAATGACATTGAAGTTTTATATACAAAATATGATATTAAGGTACTCTTATAAAGTGCATCTTAATATAAAATGTCCTTTGTGTAAACCGAAACTATTAAATTTGTTTAAATTAAGAGTTCCAAGTATCACTTTAAAAGTAACAAATATGTATTTCAATCGCTTTTAAGTCTAAAACAAAAAATAATTTTAAATATTTAGATTATATTATGGAATATCTGAATTAGATTAAAAACTAAAAATATTTTTAAACTAATTTTATTTATCAAAGGAAACAGTTCCAAGAATGTTAATACGTAAATCTTTAAATAACGAATTGATACTTAATATTGATTAGGTAAAATTTTGAATTGATGGTCAATTATATTATTATTTTGAATACCTGTTTTTGCAAACATTCGTATTTGGCTAAAACGGTTCAGGTTTTTGTTATACTAATCAAAACACAACGATAAATGATTTTTTTTTTTGAAAATTTATTAATTATCGTTGTGTTTTATTAAAGTATGCCTAAACAGTTATTTATTTTGCGGATTTTAGATATTTTATTACCCTTTGCCAAAATAAAACCCAACAGATTTCTATGTACTTTAAAAAAACTTAAAGGCACCTGAAGGTTTTCTATTGGTAGGTAAGTATGTTAAATAGGGGTTAGTTGTGCTTAATGGTTCGTGAATGGTTTCCTCATCATCATCAGCCGGAAGACGTCCACTGCTGAACAAAGGCCTCCCCCCGTGAATGGTTTACCATTTGTGAATATACTAAAACCTCTCCTAGCCTCGGAAAACACGTCAAGCCATCTATCCCGACTGTACCACATACGTTGATACGTTGCTCTTTGACAGACGGAAAGATATTACAATTCTCAAAACATCTCTATGGAATACTGCGGTCCTCAGTGAAATAGGTTATGTAGGTCATACAGACCGTCGCTCCATAGTGCGGTATTCAGCTGAATCAGGTAAGACTGGAAGCTGGCCCCAACATAGCTTGGACAAGGCTAGGCGGAAGGTTTGTAAGTATGGTACACCTAGAATGATTTATGTCATTGGCAAAGTGTAACTAAAGACTTTTTTTTAATTATTTGATGAGGATTTTTGCGCTGGTGCGCCAAGACAGCCTTGTATGTAACCACAATAAATTACATAGTAAATTAGCAAAAGTAAAAATAATCTAATCCTAAGACATAAGTTAAAACTTCCCTATTGGAATTTAGAACCTTCTAAGTCACTGAGGCTAGAAAACTACAGACCCTACTTTTTTGACGACCTCCGTGGTAGAGCGGTTTTTTTTTTTGGTAGAGATCTTTGCAGTTAGCCTGAGCGCAGGCTTTGACTGCTTCACCGGACGTTTGGCGAGGACCTTAAGGCCTCCAGCCAGAAATAGTGGTCTAGCGATGTACGCACCGGTTTCAAGGTGTCGCTAGCTCTGAGGGTTCGATCCGATTCGATCGATGTAGAAAATCACATTTTCTACATTGTCTCGGGTCTGGGTGTTTGTGGTACCTTCGTTGTTTCTGAATTCCATAACACAAGTGCTTTAGCAACTTACTTTGGGTTCAGAACAATGTATGTGGTTCCGCATTTATTTATTTATTTACTTCCAAATATCAACTGAAGATACAATTATGCATGTAATATCGCAAACACGGTCACAGGAGCACTGGATATGACTATGATATAATCTTATTGCACAGACACGGCTTCATGTATATTGTGTTTTCGATTAGCTTTGTAATACAACCGTTGTCTGTCTATCAAATTATAGAAGCAATCTGACAATCCTTCTCCTTAATATTGTATCTAGTTCTGTTTGATTTAATTTAAATTTGAAGATTTAGCTCATAATTGCTACTATTCCTGGTGTCGTTAAGATTTATTTGTGTTATATTAATTGCTCATCAAAAAGTTACGACTTTGACTAGTTTGAATTGGTAATTAAAATATGAAGATTTTGATGAAGTAGAAAACAATAATTTTTGAAAGCAATACATGTTTATTTTATTATATGACACTAGCTGTTCGTTAGTAAGTAGTAGTTAAAGATATGATAAAAAGTCTTTAATTTTCCTATAAATAAATAATATTCCGGGACATCTCACACACGGTTGTCTGATCCCAAGCTAAGCAGAGCTTGTGTTATGATAACCAGACAACTGATAAACATACTTATATATTTCACAAAACATACATATTATAGATGAATTACACCCAGCCACCGAACAAATGATCATGCTCATCACACAAACATTTGTTCTGAGTGGGAATCGAACCCACGAACTCCGGTATAGCAGTCAGGGTCTCTAACCACTAGACCTACAGGCCTGTCATAAATTTGGGCCATCTTATGCAAAATGAAGCTTAAAAATCTGATTGGTAGTTTCAGAGATAAGTACTGACACTTCAAATAATATCAACGCAGAACAACCAAAGTTAAAATAATTCCATTTGAAGCTAAGATCATTTCACTACAACTACAAACTTTCCAAGTTTCATCCCGTCGTTCTGCGTCAAGCCAAACGTTATGTTACATTTGACATTGAACTCTAGACCGCAATTTATAAAGAACCAGATACCTAACGAACGGCAGAGGTATTACCTAACTTGCTAAAGCCGAGCGATAGCAAAAAGGTAGGATAAAACGGGGAAAATTATCATTTTTTATTTTAGGCATTATAAATAAATAAATAAATGCGGACAACGTCACATACATTGCTCTGAACCCAAAGTAAGTAGCTAAAGCACTTGTGTTATGGAATTCAGAAACAACGAAGGTACCACAAACACTCAGACCCGAGGCAATGTAGAATGATGGTTTCTACATTGACCCGACCGGGGATCGAACCCGGGACCTCAGAGCTAGCGACACCTTGAAACCGGTGCGTAAGCCACTCGACCACGGAGGTGTTCGCTTTTTTTTTACATTATTACAATAGGTCACACTAATTATTATTTTGAAAATTTCGCCGTCAAATACTATTGCTTTGCTTTTGCAAAATATGTGATAACAGTACTGGTAAGTCTATTGCTAAGACCAATACAATAATTTCCGTGAATGTTTGGCTACCGACACGGAGTCTACATAGTGTCCTTAGTCTTAAGGTCAGACAGACATATTTTCTAATCCCAATAACTTAGATGTTACGATAACAGTTTTATACTTAGAGTATACATAAAAAACTATAGAGTGAGCCTATCAGAGTTTGAGCCGTGAGCACTAGTGTGAACTAGTTTTGTCGTAAATTATGTATGAAGATGGAGATTGCCGTTTTTACAAATCTATCTAAAACACTAATATCATCCTAACAATGTCAAAACCATCGATATTTTCGTATATAAGTTTCTCGTTGCGCGAAAATTAACTTAATTCAGTAAACGAATGTACTAGATACAGACTAAAAACTGCTCTCGCTTGGCACAAGGGGAAACAAGCGATAGTAGCAGTCTATGTATATGTTTAGTCTATGGTTTTATATAAATGTTACCAAACATAGTGTGACTCGTCGAAACGTGTTACGTGGCTAGATTTTTTTTTCAAGGCGTTTTTTTGTTTATGTCGGACGAACGGACAACTATTACCTAAGTTTATTATACTGTCAACGGTTTTGTTTAACTTTGAAAAAGGACATGCAAATGTATTTGTGAAGGTCCTGATTTTCATTTTAATAAAACAAAAATAATAATATAATACTTATTAAGATTAGTTGTACTCAAGTTTTTCAGAAAATCAGTGTTATTGTTTAATGTACGTAGCAAGTTTCCATAATGTTATATTATTTTAGGTAATTAAATATATAATGATATTCCATCCAATATTTTTCTACAGGACGAGTTCACAGGAAGAAAATCTAATAGTAATATTATTTCAAATTTAATGCAATGTAATTATGTAGTAGAAATAAAACTAGTATCTTTTCGTCATTGAAACAAAACCCAAATAGAGAAAAAATATTATTACTATCGAATTAAAATTCCGTTTGTGTCCACAATTCAGTGCTAAAAACGTTCATTTGTTAGTCTCTAGGGTTTGAAATAGGGATTGAATATTGAGTACTAGGTTTTAGAACTTTGAAATAATATATGTTTACAAAAGTTGAATATTAAAATGATGATTGATCACATGTCTTTCACACGTATGTTTTATATGAGAAGGACTCTTAAAGGATCGGTTAACTTTGTCGAATATTTTATAAGGCAATGACATGATTAGCATGTAAAGTAATGGATAAAAACTATGAAAACTTCATTTCAAGGAGTTTGTTTTCGCTTGACCACAAAAACAGCAATTTTCGTCAAGAGGACTATGATTCTGTTCTCAGTTGTATATTCAAGTTTTTAGGATTAATATTTTCTAAAATATTACTTCTTTTTGAAATAGATTACCTGTACATTTTACACAAGTAAAAATACGTAAGGATCGTACCCAGTCCCCAGACTCGTCCACCGCGGAACTCTCCCTCAAACTTCATGCCATCAGCTCGCCAGAACACGCCATGTCCATGAAACCAGCCCTGCATGAACTCCCCTTCATATCTGTTCAAAGAAAATCATAAATAGTTCGTTAATACTTAGGTAAATACACCTAACTTTAACCCGAGAATCTAAACTGCTAGATTAGTGTACAAATGATGTAACGAAATCACACACAGGCTTTCTGCTTACCATTCATACTCTCTTATAGATATTTTAATTAAATGATAATGTGTGCCATTTTCATTAGCTAATGAAAGCAACGTCGAAAATGATGAATGCGTCAAATAAATAAACAAAGTTGTGTGGATATGGAAGTAGACTATTATAAAACTACACTGGCTACAGGATACCGTTTTCTTCAAAACTTATCTGAAACTATCTCGCTTTGTTATTAAACCAGCGTAACAAAGTATAAATATAATTTAAGTAAACCATTTATAGCAGTTTTCCTCATGAAAACAAAAGGAGGACAAACTACCTAACCTCAATTGTCAGGCCATGACATGCAAAACCCAATAAAACTTTACGAATAATGTCAAACTATACCGAAATGATTTAATTCTCTTGTGGTTAACAAAGTTACAATGGTATAAATCACAAATGAATGACAACTGTGCTTTATAAATTAAGTACAGAAACAAAAGATAAACCAATATTATAATTTACTTTTTACGGATTTTGTCGCGGTTTATTTATACGGGCAGACTGCCTGTGACCATGATACCTGCAAAGGTTTCGAAACGTCGGGACCTACAATCAAAATACCGCGACAAAATCTGTAAAAAGTAGTTTTATTACAATGTCTGACATTCGCGTTAACCTAAGAAATCAATAATATTATATTGTTATATTGAGACAAACACAAACGTTTTACGACGATACCAATAGTGTTCGATTTAAGATCTGTTTCCATAATTTAAGTGTTTGTTTCGTCTGAGCACTGAAAACAAGAAACTCTTATGTAAGTTTATAAATTGTTAGAAGTAAGAGTCAAGTTTAGTCAAGACATATCTTTATCGTCATGCCACTGTTTGAAATTATAACCTACGAAGTATATAGGATAGACACGCGGGATAACCAAAAAATATTACTTAGTACACAGTAATGAATGAAAACGTTATCAAATTATATTCCAGACCTAGTTTCAGTATTACACGCAATCTAGGTAACAAAATTTAGCCTGTAATCCGTAATTCTAAGAAAACCATCTAACGAATTCTAGCACCGACAAAATAATGAAATGTTCATGAATTTATTTTTCCCGCCTATTAAATGGTTCCCAGCGTGAATAATTTCCTAATCGTAGTCTGGAGGACTACTTTAATTAAAAAATCCGTCAAACACGTACTATTTCGAGATCCAGATATTTTTCATTCCCAGAAAATGTGTTCATTCATCCGCGTATTTCGGCGTTGAAAAGGAAATTATAAGGAGTACAAATTGGTACTTTTAATTTAGAACAAGCTGTTATCTCAATTACTAAAGTATTTTTGGTAAGACTTTTTTTAGACAGTTTAGATCACACGCCATTTCTTTAATGGTATATAAATAGACATCAGTGTGTGTTTTGAAAGCCTTTTCGCATCAATTATTCGACGCCTAAAGTCTGAACCAGACGGCTGAAGCAACCTATTTTGACTTTAAGCGAGTGACGTAATAAGATATTGACTTCTCATAGTCCGGTAACATGTTTTTTTATGAATTTTGGCGTTAAAAAGTTGATGCAAATAATTATTTAGATATCAATTATTTAACTTTAAGCTATATGTTTGTAAATAGATTCTGTACCAGATATACACTTCGCACCTGTATGTATTGTTTATTATTTTTGTTAATTTTAATTGTACAACGTGGCAATGCTGCCAGCCTTCTGGGCACGTTTTCCACCATTGATAAGGATGACGATGAGTTCTTTGACGCCTGTTAGTTTTTATTTATGTAAGTTTTAATTTTAGTTTGGTTAGAGTTTGTTTCTTATATTAGATTTAATTGTGTATTAATAAAGGGTTACTTATTTAAAAAATAATGTACAACTCTCCTCATTTGTCTTAGTTAATTCAATTCAATTCAAAACTTTAGAGTAGTTTCTTTCGTGAGTAGATTATTGTTGGCATGTTTTATTTACTAGATGAACAAGTGTCTAACCATAAATGAAACTCCTAATAACCATCACGTACTAAACTACTTGTGACAGCACCACGTCAGCTACAATGTTAGGATTTAATTCGAGTTTCCCACTAGATAGATATCCAAAACTACAGAATAAAAGAACAAATATTTTAGTGAGAATTATAACATTTTATGTGGAATATTTTGTTTATGTTCCTGCAAATGGATTATATTTAAACAAAAAGGTAGGACTAAAACTACATATTATTATGTAAAGTTTAATCACGACGAGACCAACTTTTAGATATGTTATCATAGTAACAACAATTTTTCAACTCGATCGCGTAACAAACACACCAAAAACAGGCAGTCAAATGAGGACCTCCGTCTTTTGAAGTCAGTATACAATAGCTAAATTCTGGGGTCAAAAAACCACATTCATTTTACTTTCTTACGTATCATCGAATAGTTCTAGAAGAAGCCCACTTTCTTACGGTTATGTAGAAAAATAAGAGCTATTATTAGTTCCAGATGATATAAAAGTCTATTTTGATCGTCCCTATTCTTAAAAGTTAGGAAAGTTAAATTGGAATGAAAAAACTTCGAAAGTTTTGCGTTTTTAAGAAGCCTTATCACGTTTGGTGGTTCACAAAATTTTGCTAAAGGAACATTCTTACCTTCGATAGAATATTTTTTTTTAAGGAACACACATTATAGAAAAAATAATTCTATTGGTGTATTTCTTGTTTTTGATAAACTTTCTATAAACATGGGTGTTTATTCTAGGATGCTGAGAACTGTTCGTCGTGTTTTTCAGTCAAGTTTTCCAACTGTGTAATACATCATATTATCTACATCTGTAAAAATAACGATGTTTTAATAATGTATGTTTATTTCAGTAGAATGCTGTCTAGACTTATTTCTTAGTACGCTTATTATATAAAACAATAGAGAAGGTAAAATGTAAGATCACTTCAATTACTTAACTGGGGTTAAGTTTTAGATGCGATTTCACGTGTTACATACACGAAATTAATCGGAACGGAGTTTTAAAATTAAGAAAATGTTTTTTTTACAAAATAAGTCTCATGAGATTGCGGTTTTCCAAACAAAGCAGCTCGTTTTCATTTGTTTTAACTCAAATTAATTACGTTGCACACTCCTAATTAATATACTCTAAAAATTTTTTTAAAGTTTGTGTGCGTCAGTAAGTCTCAACGATTTACTTTTTAACGTAATCGTTATTTGATTATCTAACTCATTGATTTTGTAGCCACGGCTTCCTTTTCGTCTTTTTAAATTTTTGTAGAATGACAATAAAAGAACTTCTTCAAACAAGCCTGATACATCTAGAAATATTTAATTTTTGTATAATTATCTGGGGTTTTATTTACCTTAGGTACAAGAATGATGATAATGCCTGGTAGTTAATACATTTTTATAAATAATTAATACGTTTTTTATCACTCTAACTCAAATCAAGTCTGAGCAAAGAAAAAAATTGGTACTTGTCTTAAACTCGATGTCCTGTCACTACACTTACCGGGGGTCTTATAGATCCCCATAAGACCGGGTGCCTTGTGAAAGTTTCCCCCGCAAACAAAAAAGAAAAAAGGAAGGTATACTCACTTGGCGCCATCAGGGAAGGCCATCAAACCCAGCCCGGAGCACAGGCCTCCGATCAGTGCGCCATCGTATCTGGTACCATCAGGCAGCACCAGGTGTCCCATGCCATGCTTCTGGCCCTTAGAGTTCCACTCGCCAACGTAACGCGTACCATCTTCGTACTTGTATGCTCCTGTCTTGACAACTCCTGGGTCTGCAACTGTATGTAGAAAAGGCTCTTAAGTTTGAGTTTCAAGCTTTCTTGATTACACATTAGAATTTCATCAGTAAGGTTCGCTCTAGGTTTTTGATGAAAATTAATTAAAAACAAAATCAAAAAGTTTTTATTTCTTGTAAACCAAAAAAAAAGGCGCTTATAAAACGTTACGTTAAAACCTACTGACTCTAGTTGCTCGGTTCCAAAGTGTCCTTCCTATGGAGAAGAGCCGGCAAGAAACTCCATAAATTACTCTTTAAAAAAAATTGTTACAATTAAAGAGATTTTAGTCCTAGGTGTTGATACTTAACATCGTAAATACTATCCAAAGGTAGAAGGATTTATCACACTCAAAGTAAATAGGAGAATAAAAACCCAAGGCTACTATTCTAGCCAACGCCATTTGTCAACCTAGGTACTTAATTTGGAAAAGAAAACATTAATCAAAGCCGAACCTAAATTCAGGTTTCAAAAGTTGTAGGTCAAAAGGCTAGGACAAAAAAGTGCTGGATTTACGAAAATCGGGCCTAACAGCAAACATAATAAATTTTATTATTTATCTTTGTGCAGCTATTGTCATCATCCAGTTTGACTGTAATCCATCCATCATCAATTATAATAATATACATTAGGCGAAAACGTATAGACTTATTCGAGAGTGGACCTTTGCATAAGTTATATGAAAAGGTAAACACTGTTTTTTTTTTTATATAGGACTTCAAATACAACCCAAAAATGGCAACAGAACAATTCGGAGTTGGAGTAATGAAACAAATGACTTTAGGGTTTTTGTACGAATCAACACTTTACCCGATAAATGCTAACCATAGAATTTTAAATGTAAATACATACCGTCAACCATCGTGGAACACAACACTTGGACTGGTGTGGGCCACACTTAACAGGCTTCTTTGTATTATATTCTTTTTATTGTATAGTAGTAATCTAATTAAAAAGGTTAGGTTAAACTACTCACTATATGTTACTAGTTACTATACTATACTATGTTACTAGTTGTAACCTACTGAAATGGCACACTTTTAAGAAGAGAAAAAGGTAATCGGTGTATTTTGACATTATTTGGGGTCTCTTAATTTGATTAAAAATAATGACTCATCTCATCTTCTAGCCTTTAGTGAGATTAGTCAACTTAAATTGCTGTCATAATTTGCTGAATAGGTCAGGCAGGACGTTGACCTATTTTTTAAATAGAAGGTCTTAAATGGCCTATTAGTATATTGTTCGTTTGATTGCTCTTCGTTTGGCAGTAAATGCATACCACCAAAAAGTAACATCTTACAAATTATTTCATTTTTATAGAGTTGTTCGGAACTTTAAATCACAAAAATACCCTTTCCTTGATATCAACTTTAGAAAACAACTTTGAGAATACTCTATTTACATATATGAAATAAAATGTTTATCGGAACTATTTGATTACAAATAACAATCATTAATTTATCCAACTTGATTTCAATCTAATGTTGTAAAACATGATAGGGTAAAAAAAAAAAATCGTTATTGTTGAGAGCAATATGTTGACATTGACACAAGTTTCAGTACAAATGACGACAGAAACTAGTTCATTTCTGCGTCACAAATCAGCTGACATTGTAATAACAAAAGTGCTAATATTTTGTAAAGTAGGAAGCGTCAATTGAGTCGATCTCGAGCAGTTTGTTCTAGTTATCATGAGATTGCTGGAACTAATTCTTGTTGTTCAGGTAATATCTGCTGGCTACTAATTTATACTGTAACATGCGTTTTACAAGTGATTATGTTTGGAACTGGCTAAGTTTATTTACATCAAGGGAAAAATACCCATTGCAGTCACATTTCTTTTTAGTGCCTGACGAAAATAATGTGTTTGTCTGTTTTTATATTTGTGTATTTTCCTGTAAATAAATCTTCACTCGATCGAAATCTACTGGGTTCTGCTGGGAGGAGGCTCCAGACAGCAATGCCTGGAGCAAATTGGGGGAGACTTTGCCCAGCAGTGGGACACATAAAAGGTTAAAAAAAATCTTCATTAATTATAACTAAGAACCATGTCAATCACATTAGGTTTCAAAACAGAAAATACGCTTTATTAAGTACCTGGTATGCCACAGACAAGTACATAAAAAAACAGACATTTCAAATATTAATACACCCTTCTTTTTGCAACGAAGACAAGAAGTAGTAGTATTGTTAATAAGAGCCAGACTTCATCATCATCATCATCATCAGCCGGAAGACGTCCACTGCTGAACAAAGGCCTCCCCCCTAGAACGCCACAATGAACGACAACTCGCCAATTGCATCCACCGGGTGCCCGCCACTTTGACGATATCGTCAGTCCACCTGGAGGGAGGCCTGACTTACAAATCAGAAATTTATTGATTCAAAACTCAAACCGATCAATAAGTGTGATCTTCGCGAAAGTCCCTGTAACTCGATAACTTCATCTCATTAAATACGATCGCGTCTACATCTCAGTAATATGAAAGCATCCATATTTCCTGAGGGACTCACTGTAACTGAGCTACTTATTCGCTTCAGATTTGTTGCGTATATACTATTTCAACAAAAAGATAACTTCTTACTATACCGGATTGTATACCACTTAGTATGGAACTAATAATAATGGAAGAGTTCCGTTTCTGCATTTTAATATGGTGACCATTTAGTCATATTCAATTTCAATGAAATATTTTCATTAACACTTCTGAGTTCAGGTAGTAAAAAAAAAACTAGATAAGCCCTGGATAAAGTCAGCTAACAATCTCGCATGCTCGCTCTCTTATAGGGGTTAATATTTTTCAAGATTGTATGTATTTTTTACAATAAAAGAATCAGATAACATAACAATACCTTTACGGATCAGACATAGTTTTCTCATCCTCTATACGACAACCTTTTATTGCATGGGTGCAACATTAAGCCTCCCTTTTTGCGTATTTAATCTAGTCCGTATTTACAACTAAACTTGACTATGCTGACCGAGTTTCATGTAACAAAATAAAACAATTTCTCCACTTAATTATACGGGCTGACACGTTGTTTATCCCTCTAATAAGTTTGCTCAGCTTAAAAAAGAACATTAAAACACAACATAAATATAATAAAATTTCTTTTGTACCTAGAATGAAGTAGATTTTTACCGTTTAGTTGTTTTGCATAACTTTGTAAAGACTAAGAGGTCTCGACCTAGACAAAAACTAAACAAATTTTTAGGTCTACCTTTTATACCTGAATATTTTGTTTTACTTTTTTTTTTTTGGCTCAGTCCATCAGTGTTATGATTACCCTTGACAGAATATACATTACTGGTTACGTAAAAAAAACTAGTTTTTCTTCAGCTTTATTAATAAGGAGTCAATTTGACAATATTTCTTCTAATTCAACCTGCGCGAAGTTGAAAAACCTAAAAACAAAAAAATAACAAATGTTGTTTAAAGGTGTGACTTGGACGTTCTATACAACCTTAGTCGACACAATTTCTTCATAAGTTCTTTGACAAATCACTTACAGAAGAATACATATGATTATAAAAAATTTGCTAGTAACCCTCTCATTTGTTTGCTACAGGAGAGTTACATGTTATCACCGCTTGGCAGCACTAAGCATAAATGATTATACACTGGTTGTTTTTTAAACCATAAATAATTTTCAATTTTTACAAGGTAACATCAATTCTGACTTTTTCATACCAAAATCATTCTTGAAACAACATTTCGTGTTTTCAACTTCTAAACAATAACCATTTCATTTTCAGTATTTTCATTAGTATCAATATAAATTCTCAGACGGTTACAATCCAAACATAAATTGGGAATGAGTTTTAATAAAACAGGTTACTTTTTTATAGTTTATTTACTATCCCTAATTTATTCTGACGGACAAGTGTAGTAATAGACTCTAGATAAAACAATGTGTTTGTATAAAAATGGTTATTGTGACCTATATACTTATGTGATGGCCTTATGTGATACATACTCTCTATGTAATACATACATCCTTATGTGATCCACACTCCTTATATAACACATACCAACTTAATGTGACAGACACCTTTGATTTAATAAGAAACACTCCGTCTTTAAATTAATCTCATAATTTGTAAAAATATAAATAGGTAGGTCCTTATTTTGTTTTCAGTAGTGCACTTTTCAGGATATCATAAATTTAGTATTGTAGCGTAGTTTCAATTTCTCGGATCTGGACTTATGGTGCAAGATGACGTCTTACTGATGAGTGTAAAATCACTTATGCTTAGTGCTACCAAGCGGTGATAACATGTAACTCTCCTGTAGCAAACAAATGACAGGGTTACTAGCTAATTTTTTTATAATCATAAATGTTCTTCCGTAAGTGATTTGTCAAAGAATTTATGAAGAAATAGTGTCGACTAAGGTCGTATAGAACGTACAAGTCACACCTTTAAACAACATTTGTTATTTTTTTGTTTTCAGATTTTTCAACTTCGCACTTAAATTATTCTACTACGTGAGATCACACGACTTCAGTTTTATTTTCAGTTGATGTGAAATTCAAAGATGAATGAACTCTATATCCTCAGCCACAAAGTTCATATTTCCGTGGTTATTGTTTATCCTATCTGCACAGACCACTCGCATTCACGTACGACCCATATTTTGTTAACCTTTTGGCACCAAAGCTAAAAACTGGCAATTTTTACAAACAATATTAAAATTACCATCTGTTTCATCCACGGCGTAAATTTTGTTTGGATATTCTTAATTAAGGTCAAACTGTGACGTTAATTGGTCTTTGCAAAGTGTGAATTTTTCAACTGAAGTCAAAGCTAACTTTTCATTTTAGTAGATTATTTTTGTTAATAAACTGATCATAATATGAACATATTGTGTTAGGGATGAAAATAATACATTTAGCTGTAGCTCTTACCTATTTACTACTAGGTTTAAAATAAGTATACCTTAACTTTTAAAATTTTATTTATCAGCCCTTGAATCGCTAGAATTATAAGCTAGCTATTTATTTAGAAAATCATTACATACATCATAAATTACAAAAAGCATCTGAAACATGCTTCAAAAAATTTTACTCCATTCAAAATTATTATCCTATAGTTAGTCCAGTCAACAAAGAGATTGTAGAGTGCGTGAGCAAGGCCCTAAACAATTACTTCAGAAAATTGTTCAGGGTGCTTAGATAGTTAACATACTAAAAGTCCTGACGTCTAGGGGGTGAGGCGGAGTGGGGGGAGGGGTTTAAAGGTCCCATTTTTCAGTTTTTCGCTAATATCTTTTAAACGGTGCGTCATGGCGATAAGAAGTCTTCTACGCAATGAAAGCTTATAAAATTATGTACAACTTTTACCTTATGCACTTTTTCAAATTCCTACCTATTTTCGAACTACACGTTCCGGAAGAGAGAAAATTGAAAAAAAACTTCTTCGATTGAATACTACCTTTTGTATACTACTTTTTTCACGTTATTTGAGGATCTAGACACGCGGCAGCGAGTCAATCAAAGTTCAAGTAAAAAAACTGGCTAACCAGTGCCAAGTGTATCATTACACGAACAACAAGGTGCCACTTTTGACCCTTGTATAACTCAAAACTTCTTTAACGTAAACACATATAACTAAGTGTGTTTATTAATATCCATAAGGACATCTAGAAGCCCAAATTTCATGAAGCTAGCTCAAACGGTTGTTAAGATATGAAGTCAAAAAGTCGTAAATTTTAGCACTGACTGACTAACATAATAATATAGTACCTAAACCTAACCTACTTCCAGATGACCTAGAAGAATGAAATTTGGCATCCAGCTCGGTAATTGTGTGTAAACGTAGGAAAAAAGCTAAAAACAAAAAAAAAGTAAAAAAAAAGAGGGGGTCCCCATACAAAAAAAAAAGTATTTTATTTTAGCGTTGGAACCATTACAAGCAGATATTTGAAACTATTCCAATATATGTATTATTGTATTTAGCAAAAATAATTATACATATATTGGAATAGTTTATGACTTTTTGACTTTCATATCTTAATAACTGTTTGAGCTAGCTTCATGAAATTTGGGCTTCTAGATGTCCTCATGGATATAATTAAATACACTTAGTTCTTTGTGTTTACGTTAAAGAGGTTTTGAGTTATAGAAGGGTCAAAAGTGGCACCAAGTAGTTCGTGTAATGATACACTTGGCGCTGGCTAGCCAGTTCCTTTACTTGAACTTAACTTGACTCTCTACCGCGTGTCTAGATCCCCAAATAACTTGAAGGAAGTAGTATCCAAAAGGTAGTATTCAATCGAAGAAGTTTTTTTCAATTTTCTCTCTTCCGGAACGTGTAGTTCGAAAATAGGTAGGAATTTGAAAAAGTGCATAAGGTAAAAGTTGTACATAATTTTATAAGCTTTCATTGCGTAGAAGACTTCTTATCGCCATGACGCACCGTTTAAAAGATATTAGCGAAAAACTGAAAAATGGGACCTTTAAACCCCTCCCCCCACTCCGCCTCACCCCCTAGACGTCAGGACTTTTAGTATGTTAACTATCTAAGCACCCTGATCAATTTTCTAAAGTAATTGCTTAGGGCCTTGCTCACGCACTCTACAACTACTTTTGGGTGATTTATTGACTGAACTAAGTCGGTTGTTTCAAGCCAAAGTAAGCCTTAAAACTTTGAAATAAAAGCGTCATTTCTGTCGAAGACATTGTAGGTACATAAACCTGTTCAGCTAAACCACTGACACTCGTATGCGTCGTCAAACGAGGACTTGCAAGTTGCAGAGCAATTTAGATAAACGGAAGTGAATGTAAGTTACTGTAGCATACTGAAAGAAGGAAAATTAGAAATATCCTTATTTTTACTTACTTATTTTCTTTTCGATGCTCATTTTATATTTGTTCATATTAAGAAATTTTATAAAACATACAATTATTCACACATCACACTAACTTTTGCAAAGTGACCAAAGGCTTAAATTTGATTCTAATACTTTACAAAAAGCCAGTTTTCAAACAAAGCTCAACAAAATTATATTTTATTTTTGAGAATACTGAACACATTTACATTTTTTTTTTTGCTGCATGCCTAAATTAATTTAGCTGATAAATTATCATCAAAAAACACCGTGACTTTAAAAGTACCTACGATTCTCTTCCGTTCTCCTTCCATCCATAATTTCTAGACAAATCTAGGATCTCGCAGATTCCAGAAATCCCTGCAACAGGTGAAAATGTAAACTTCATCCAGCTCAGTGCTCATCTCATCGAATAAAGAGCTCATTGCCTTAAGTCCTCTGAATTACCTTTCAAAGGAACCGTTGAAATTCTTGTTTCTGGTACAAGGATTAAATTTGATTTTGTAACTGAAAGGTATAGTTAAAATATTTTCTTTATTTCCAAGATTGCAACGGCTGTAGTCTGACTGGAATTGCTTTGACTGTTAAGATAGAGTTTTACTTTATTTTACAACTTAGATCGGATTTTATACTTCCTTGGGTATGCTTTCGGATTAAATCATTTATGTTTTGATATTCGTTTATTTTTCTGTGGTATGGAATGAATAAGGAAGGAATTTATTCATAGGTCCTACGCCTTATAATATTTAGGGCGAATTATAATAATCCAGCCTATAAACGTCCCACTAGGCACAGGCGTCTTTCCATTTAAAGAAGGAACGAGCACTGATCACCACGCTTGCTCTCTGCGGGTTGGCGATTTCAGATCCCTTTTTAGAATCGAGGTTTCCTCACGATGTTATCCTTCACCGTTTGTTAGAAGTGTCTTAGAATAATTAAGAAAGTACATTTATAAAATAAAAATATATATTTTAAATTATCGTTATTACCTTATTGTTCGCCCCTCTTAAATAAATTTAATTTCAAATGGTTGCGAATATAAATGTGCTATGTAAGTAACATGTGAGCTAATGTTTTCCGGCTGCAAATTAAGGCCATAGGCTGACCTTGGCTCGGAATCAACCCTTAATGCAGTGAGTGACCATGAAATGATAAGAAACATTCGCAAGTAATATTACTTATGTTTATGTACTATTATGTTTAACTAGAACAATATACTACACAACTTGCTTGCAGATTTGTGAACTAAGTAATAACTGAAAAGAACCTAGAGAACTATTCGACTGGTCTGCTGGTCTAGTGATTAGTGACTCTGACTGCTATACCGTATGCCGTGGGTTCGATGCCCACTCAGAACAAAATGTTGTGTGATGAGCATTAGCATTTGTTCCGGGTCTGGGTGTAATTTATCTATAATATGCATGTATTTAGAAATACATTAGTTTGTATATCAGTTGTCTGGTTACCAAAGGACAAGCTCTGCTTAGTTTGGGATCAGATGACCATGTGTGTTGTCCCAGGATATATTAGTACTTGCCGTAGAGAAGATAACTGACTATCATTACTGAAACAGAACAGGCCTTAAGTCTAACGAAAGCCTTATTAAATATTGACTATGGATACACTTAAAACATAGTCCTCACAGATCCCAATAGTAGATTACCTTAATCTTCTCTTGAGGCTATTTTTATCTTTACATAAGAAAACCTTTAAAGGTTTTAATTAAAATTTAACTATTAATAGCCAGCAACTTTCTGGACAGAATTCTTGAAGAAAAATTCAATTACTTTTAAATTTTCAAACAAAAAAACTAGACCACAACTACAATTTATTTTAATAAATAAGCATCTTGAGATTTTAATTAGTTTTTTACATCTAGAAGAAAACAAAAGATTTTAGAATGCAAAAATAGGTTTCTATATTACTAAGTTACGCTAACTGTGCTGTAAACAGAAATTTAATTTCGAGATTTTTGCGAAAGAACGTAACAGTTTTTGTAAGCAAATATCTAGGGTAACTGGTACAGAGAACGCAGTCTTCAGAATTAAAGTTATTTTGCTGATTAAATTCATTTTTGCAAGGTGGATTAAACAGATATAAGATTTTGAATTTAAGCATCTCTTTTTATTGGTTTTTTTTTCCGTTCTATAAGATAAATTATTAGGTACAAATAATTAATCTTCATACCTTATCACATTTTTGCCATATTTCAGTTTATAGCAATTCGATTATCCTATCAGTAAAAGATTGTTCACACAAATTTTTCGATTTGGGCCTTATTTCGCCTATTATATCCTTCCTACTATACCATGAAATCCGTCTTATAATTCGGAGGCAATGTTTGTCACTATGTGTTTTAGGCGACAGTACGTGTACTTAATTAAAAGTCTGTGCAGAAAGACTGATTTCACCAAAACAGAAATGTGACACAAAGTTTATTAAAGGAAAGGCAGAAATTAAAAGGGAAATAGCGAGAGGCCATCCTAAATTCTTTCATTCGTTCCACGGATGGCCGTCGTGGCATAGTCATGTCAATTAACTACAGCCTAATTGTTAGTTAATAACAAACGGCCGCTCTACAGACGACATATCCTTATTCGCGGCGCTATAATAATTGCGAGCCATTGTGTACGTCATGCCACAGAGTTTGTTTTGAAGATGAGACAATTCGTAAATTTTTGATATGGAGGCTATGTTTTTGATGTATTCGATAAATCCGATTTGATTTACAATGATTGATTTCTCAGACAGTCAAAATTATATTTTTGTTCATACTTTTGACTGTCATAAATTTCCAATATTTCACAAAAAACAAACTACTTACAATAAAAAATGGTATTTTTGGACATGTACTATTACAACTATTTTGCTTACATGCAAATTGTACAGCATAAAAGTCAAAACAATTAATAAATAAAACCATAAAAACTGACCAATCATCCTTTGACGGTTCTGCGAAAATCATAATCTATGACGCTCCATCAAGGTACATCAGTAACGCTCGCCTTTTGAATTTACAACTGGCACCAATCTAACGCTTCCCGTCCCGTCTCCGGTGAATTGCACTAGTCCCTGGCACAAGTTCAAGGGCAACCTGCAATGTGGAACACATTTTACAAACAATTTACGCGAACGCTTGTTTTTCCTCTTCCGATTTAATGGCCACTGCTGGAAAATGTGAAGAATATTCCAATGAAAACCGTTTTCGCTTCTTCGTGAAATTGTCGGGAAAATTTTGGATGTTGAATTCAGAATGTTTAGGAACAAACAATAGACGATCGCTACGAGATTCCAGATTTTAGATCTGCGAGAATATTCTCGTATACTAACAGATGTAGCGCGAATGGTAAAAAACAAGTTGGTATTGCAATATTGAACACATCAATCCGGAAGTTTGATTTTTTGTTATTGTCTGTTAGATCCTATGAAATTCATAGGAAGTAATTGTTTGCTGAAATCAAATCTATTTATTGAAACTTATCTAATTATTGAAAAATCTAAACAAAATATGTAAAACAGTTAAAACAAAAGAAAAGTAGCATCTTAGGTAACATGTTGTTGATAATGAAAACATAATATGCACATTCTCATGTTTTCCCACAATGGTTTTGGTAATTATTCAAATCAATGTAGTTTTGTTGCAAAACTTGTATTTTCAGTGGTGTTCTTCGAACTATGAATATTCATTGTTGTGTAATGTAAATTTGATATTTCACGGTTACATATCTAATTAGAAGACTGTAATTTTCATACTTATTTCACTTTTGTGGTTTTTCCCAAAGTCATGACAAAACATAATTTTGAAATACAATATTTATTTTTTTGATTTGGTTTCCTTATAGTTTCTGAAGCGTGTTTAATAATAAACCTATATAGAAAAACCAACTTTTATGTGATTTTATTGGACCACATTAGACCCATACTGCGGCAATTTTTTTTAATCGTTTTAGTGATCGCGTAATTGAGTAACAAAGATACTAATAAAAAAGGGAAATTGAATTAAGAAGCTCCTTCTTTCAAAGAAGTTGACGCTTCTTTTCTTTGTAAGGATAACATCTACCAGGAACTCTCGTTAGGTCTTAATAAACAAATGAAGAGAGATGTTATGGTCGTACAGATGCTATTGTTACAATAACTGGAGGCTGGGTCTGGGGCTGCCTCAATAGTTGAAATATTGACAATGGAATATGCAGTACGGTCAAGCATTTAGGTCAGCTACAAAGCGATATAGCAAGAATCTTCTGTAAAGGGTATCTTGGAACCCGCTGGAAATTGTATCCGTTGGCAGAAGATGCTTTGTGTGCATTCCGAAACTAGTATGAGTATGTAAAGGACAGCTTGGTATTTGCAAGGTATTGATAATTCAGTGTTGTCTAGCTGAGAAAGTTAGTTCGAAATATTATTTGGGTAATTTCAGCCATTTTTTTTTCATGTAAAACAAATTATTATGTAAATGTTCTCTTTGCATTATATACCAAATTGCATCACCCTGGTCAAAATATAATTATTTTTTTACATATCAAAGTATAACAAAAGTATTTGATATCATGTTCTCACTTTTCTATATCCAGACCTTTTCAAATGCATATTTTATTCTTAACCTATACTGTCCCACTGCTGGGCAAAGGCCTCCCCCAATTCCTACATACTATCTTATCCCGCGCCGCCTCGAACCAGCTCTCGCGGTATGCAAATTCATATAGACGTTCTTTTTTACTAATTACCTTCTTTAACTATTCTTTAAACCAATCAATTTTGTCCTCAGCATCTGTAATGAAAGTTACTTCCAATTTATATTTCTAAGGACACTTACCATAAACAGCTTTCTACGTTCACCTATGAGTCAGTGATTAGTCAGCACCCCACATGTCATTAACGAATGGTTCCTATCGATCTTGCGTCACAGCGGCCTTGGCAATTATACTGAAAACTTATGACGATTGTACACCATTTCATTGGTCAAGGGGGTACAATGAGTATTAAATAAACTTTAAATATTGGTTTCTTAGGTTTACGCGAATGTTAGACATTTGAATAAAACTACTCTTTACTTTACTTTACTATTTTCTCGCGGTTATATTTAGATTTCAGGTCCCGACGCGGACGTGTCAAAATGTCGTGTGAAATATAACCGCGAAAAAATCCGTAAAAAGTAGTTTTATTTCAATAAACTTTAAATATTGCATAAATCACATTTTTTTTCTATAAACATCGGTGTACTGAATTTATCAATCGAAGTAACAATGTCACTTAGGTAATCTTGAACATATAATACGAACTTGCCACAACTTTCCCTCTTGTATAATGTGAGCTAAGCATATACGGGCAATTAAATGTTTATTTGTTATAGTTATAAAATAAATCTTTTCAATGAGTTCAGTAAAAATCGGAATGAATTTAGACACAACACGTTTTAACCAATTAAACTAAGGCAAATTAAAAAAAAATACGAATTCGCACATTACCAAAGGGATTTCAATGTCCTAGAATGATCATTGAAATAATTCGTTAGAACAGTAATCTGTTAAACTAATACTGCGCCATTTATTGGAATCGTCCTAAATTTAATTAAACATTTCACATCAAATAAAACGCTTTTGTTAACGAGTTCTAATCCTTCAAATGTAATTTATGGTTTGAAAGTTTGACAACAGTTTTATCATCAATCAAAATATCCTTCATTATTGTTTCTCATTCGTTACTAGTTTGCGGAAATACTCTATCAGCATTTTGTGTTGTAGATAATCTAAGTTTGCAAATATGAGGTGAATAAAAAAAATTTGTTTTTGTTTATGTAAATATAAAGACATGTTATGTTTTCGTTCAAAGATCATTTTTATCTATACTATTATTATAAAGAGGAAAGATTTGATTGTTTGTTTGTATTGAATAGGCTCCGAAACTACTTGACCGATTTGAAAAATTCTTTCACTTTTGGGTAGCTACACTATCTGCGGTTATCATAGGCTATATTAAATTTTCAAAAAGTTAGGGATCCATATGATATTGGTATTAACGCGGGTGAAACTGCGGGGCACAGCTAGTTTTTCATACATTTATTTCTTCTTTTTTTACTTTCAGACATACATTTTCATTGAAACTCTTATCACCTGCAACATCCAGCAGCTGAAATATTAAAATAAAGTTTTTTCAAAGCCTTTTCAACAAATAAAATGTAAATGGGTTATTTTGGTAATACCGACAATATTATTTTGTAGTACAACATGTATTATTTTATTTTCCTATGCAAATACATTCAAAAATATTTGCGTGAAATTCATGGTAACTTCCCTAATTAGAATAAAAATGAAGTTGTCTATCTTTTGTTATTCATTTTATGTTTCATTTTTAAATTGTGCATTTTCTGTATTTTTATCTAAGTGAATAAATTTTACGTCTCATTGAGTCTCTATACGTAAAAGTTAAAGATCAGTTAGGTTTAAAATCATTTTTTATGCAGAAAGTATCAACCCTTTTTCTCTGATTTTTTATCATCTCCTGTCAAGCTATGTCACCGGTTGGTAGAATTTCAACCAATATAAAAATTTAAATCCGTTCAATAACCGTTAGTTATGATAGAGGTGTTAAAAAAAATCCTTATTTCTTCGAATTTATATTAGACGGAAAATAATACATGAAGAGGTTAAGAAGTAGCACTCTCGATTCTTGTAATTTCAAATGTATTATAGACTGGACTTTGCAGCGAATTGGTGAAAGATCTACGCTTTGAACCCTACTGACTAGTTTCTACCTTTGATCTACTATATAATTTTGATAATCTAGAAAAGACAGCACATTGAAATCAAGAAAAAGGTCATGGGGTCCAATCGCACGAAATCTTTTCAAAGAACTTTCCAAAGGTTTGGTAGAATCTACTCGTGATCAGAGGGCTGGTTTGTTCCTTGCACAGAGAATCGGCATAGCCATTCAACGTGGCAATGCTGCCAGCCTTCTGGGCACGTTCCCCGCCATTGACAAGGATGACGATGAGTTCTTTGACGCCGTTTAGTTTTTATTTATGTAAATATCTTAAGTTTAATTTGTAATTGTAATAATGTAATTTTATTCCTAAGAAAAAGGTTGTATTTATTACGGTTTTCCTTATATAATACAGAGCCGTATTATATCGCTACTGAACCAACATTTAATTTTAATTTCGAGTAAATTGTTTTGCTTAAATTTTAAGGTGAAAACTAATATTGTAATGTTTAGACGAAGGTAGAACAAGCGGAAAATTTCTACATTTTAAACAATGTTATTATTAACCTTCACACTCACGTATTATTAGCATTCTCTGAATAAGTTTCGAAATATAATTTATGAGCGTGTTATGCCTGTCAAGTTTAAAGACATATTAAATTGTTTTCACAAATATATTTTGTAAAAATTATTTTACATAGAAAATGTCTAGACAAAAAGTTTCTAAAATGTGTGAAATTGGTATACATGACATGTTGTGTAATATGCATTTGGTATTAGGTATGATCAAAATGAAGTAAAGGAGATAAATGTAAAAGTAATTATTTTGTATTTATATGAATATTTTTGGAGTTATATTTCGAAATCATTGGTAACTGATTACTATTGATATAAATCAAGAAATAAATGTTTATTCAGTTTGTACCAATATTCCCTCAGTAGAATAGGCTACTTCGGGTTTGAACATTTATAAAAGAATTTAGTTCTGATCGAGTTTCAATGAAATTGTTGGAAGGGGTAGACCTAGGCGGACGTTTCGAGACCAAATAGGAGACGTCTTGAAAAAAGGCCAGGTCTAGAGTACCCTAAATCAAAGAGCATGTATGAAGGGAATAATGACAGTGGATGGAGCGAAACAAGTATGTAAGGATCGTAGCAAGTGGAAGAAAGTGGTATCTGCCTACCCCTACGGAAAACATATGTGATGATTATGTGTATGTATGTATGTTTAATTCTTAAAAATCATATATTTTAACCAATCGAACAATCTTTACGTCATGGTAAGAGTTACCTCTGAGGTCAAACCTTGTACCTTGAGGGCAACATACTCTGAAGCCTTGTGACCTATTAGGAATGTTTCCTCACCGGTCTCTACGTACCCTTGTAACAAAACCAATTAAACTATTTCAGATAGTTCAGGATGTTTAAAAGGTAATGCGTACTGTATAAATATATGTAGTTAGAGAGAAGAAGGCAAACGTTTTTTGGTAAATAGGTTTACAGTTTAATTCGTAAAACTGGAGTACCTTAATGTTAAAATAAGTAAATGGATCCAGTAATTAAAAATAAACATAAAATAACATAAATCATCACGTCTGTATCCCCGAAGGGTTAGGCAGAGGTGTACCAATATACACCCACAGTTCGCCGGTATGTTTAGGTCCAATTTAATAGGGGGCCAGCCTATTGCCACTAACCGGGCACAAATCCAAACTCCGCCCTGCTACTGAGAATTTCATAGAAAAACCCAATAACACCTTGGTTGACTTGGGAATCGAACACAAGACCTCTAGCGTAGCAGTTGCGCTTAGCACGACTAGGCCAACGAGGCAGTCTTCAGAATTTAAAAATACATTTATTAATTTGATACTTAATGTCTGTTAAGTTTAAATATCTTCAGAGAACTAGAGATGGCTTAAGACTTTGACGCCGGTTTACTAAGAAGTCTTATTACTAAGCTCCAACTCGAATTTTATAAAGTGTTGTTATTTAGGTACTTTATAAATTAAGGTTGTTTGGCAAAAGTATGAAAACAATTTATTTTAAAACCGCTCAAAGCGCCAGTACCTCAGTTTGTTTACATCATACACGAGTGATAAGCAGCGAAAAAAGGGTAGAAAAAAATAGCGGAAATCATGATGATAACTAACTTTTATCAATTATTTAAAAATAAAAATGCATCAGTACAATAAATCAACATAATAAAATTGAACATTTTTTTATGATAATATCAAGGCAATTTTAACATCTTTAGGATATCTTAGCGATCCTCTCTCTCTGCTAAACTAGGGAGTTTTCTAGGTCAGATAAGGGGAATCCGCTGATAAGAAAATAGCCAGCTATGTCTCTGTTTGATTTGATTGTTTCCTTTGAAAGGTACTGTGTAGACATAATTATACCAGGATTATATCACAAATGTTTGAAGAGTCGCAATATTGCAATTGGCATGTATTGTCTGATGAAGTTTATTTACAGTAATAATTTACATGAACCATAAAAATAACCCAATGTCGTACGCCATGTGGTCACCAAGTAATTTATTGCCATACACCTACACAAAATGATTAATTATGATGGTTGACGCAGTACGTGTACGTCCTTATGGAATAGGCGTTTTTTTTCCCAAGCCAATACTCTCCTTCTGCTGGGCAAAGGCCTTCCCCAATTCCTTGGGAATGGGATAGGTGTATGAGCTTAAAAAACTTTGTAAATGATAGGCAATCGATATTACCGAAATTGATGAAATATTTTTTTTTTTTAGATACGATTTAATAATGATCAACACAGAAATCTTTTTTCATGACATACGAAGGTAGTTTTAGTTCTTTTATACATAGAGTAGGAATCTTAATCATTTGTTTAAATTTTAAAAGTTATTAAAAAATACTAGACAAGTTTGTTAAAAAACAGGAATATAGAATTCTAAAGAGATCAAACATAAACAATTCCAGTTTTAAACATAAACAGTACAGTAATTCATAAAATTCAGTCTACTTAGTCTTCCTACACCATTTGATGATATCCAGCGAAGCAAGGTCGCGGGCTGGTCAATGTCGCGTGCGAGCGGCTGAGTCGGCGACGTCGCGAGTGCCGCACTCAAATGTCATATTACTGATACACCGACGTTCGGTTCGTGAGGGGCGCTCAACATTTTTTTTTGTAAATCGTTTTAGTAATGAGAAAAGTATTTTTTTGTTGGGATTAAACACTTTGGATTTTAAGGAATCTGAACTAATGAGCATCGGTTTTGTTTTTGAGTCGCCAAGAAACTGTATATATTTTATTTTAAAAAGATAAAGAGAGAAAAAAGTGGAGGAACACTATTTAATTCAAACATAAGCTACATGAAAAAAAACTTTTGTATGGATTACCATAATCCCGAAAATACTCTGCGACAATACATAGGTAACTGAATTTGCAATTAGGGTTAGTGACAATGGCATATTGTATAATGTGACATATTATTTGCATTGCCTTCACATTTGTATGCAATTGGTTAATACTTAGTGAAAAACTTTTGTACATTCTTTTGCCACGTGGCTCCTATTTTATTCCAGGAAAATACTATTTCATCACACATTGTAGTTCACACTGCAAGTTCTTGTTTATTGTAGAATGGTGCAACTATATAAAGATCGTAAAGTTAAAAGCCAGGTGTAGTTCCCAAATACAAAGTCCAGAGAAAGCATTAAAAAAAAAAAAGAAAAATGGTCCGAATTTTTATTTTTAAGTACATTTTTATGACTGCATAAAAAGGTATAGTCTATTCTTCATTAGTATTGTAAAAAGTACATAAATAACTTAATTTCGCCAGATTTCGGCGATACTTGATGAACACACACATACATTTTATTTCATGGGCAAAAAAAATTCGTCATTCAAAGAAGTTCTGATCAGTTCATTGACATAAACAAGCCAGACATCCAGACTTAAAGAAATGCTGAAAATTTTGTTTCTCTTTATCTTGCTTCATGCTTTCACTAACATCAGATAAAAATTATACGGACGAAAAGTCATACGATATTTCTTATACGATACTCCAAACTTTTTAAGTGAAAATAGCAAAAGTAACTAAATAAAATAAAAAATGTTTTAAGTTTTTGATATGTTTTTGTGTCTATCATATTAGCAGTTTATTATCATATAAGACTATGTTCAATGATTCAAGAATACATCTCATTATTATTAGTATTAATTTAAATGCGAAATTACAAAAGACAAGGATTTCTTGAATTAATGTAAAAGTACAAAATGAAGGAAGCTGGATTACTATTTTTAGCTAGTTTTTTTTTAGAAAGACTAAAGAAAGAAAAGTACTTTAATTATCTTCCCTGAAAAGCAATCTAGTTAATAAGAATCAGATTGTTAAACTGCCTTCATAACTGTCATTCCTAAAACTTTTAATTTTATGACTATTTGACGTAAGTACCAAATAGAGCAATGACCCTTTATGTATATTTGATACTAAGTAAATATGAAAATATCAAATTACCTTCAACAATTTCAAAGTTTCCCAAACAAATAATTTAACTTGTATTAAATTTTAAGTTTAAATTACTTAAGATTGAGTATTGTATTAACTCAGATTCATGTTCAGTATTAATATCTTTTCAGAACTATTTAAATTAATTAAACTTTGCAATATACTTCTTTTTTACATACACAACAAGTATTTCAAACATAAATAACAAGAAGAAAACATTTAACTCGCTAAGCAAAAAGTACGACTACCGGTAACCATGGCAACCGAATATCAACAAACGAGTACGACAAAACAAGGAAATTATAAACTATTTATTATTTCCAAATCACTCAACGACTTAACACACATTTTCTAAATGAATCGAAAAAAGAAAACGAAGATTTATATTTAATTTAAACAGTCCTCATTTTTTATTCAAATGTTATGTGCAACTGCCTTGCTGTTGGTTGCTAGCGGCTTAACACGCAAACCGCTTTTGCAGCAAGTTTTCAGTTCAAAACTACATCGGGGTTCGAACCGACCGCCTCACGGTGTAAATAAAGTGTACCGCGGAGTTACTGTGTTGTGTTGTGTAGTGTGAGGATTGAGAAATGCTATTATTGTGGTGGTAAGTTCTTCTGTGGAATTGATGTGATGTGACGTCACGTTAGGAAATGGTCACTTTGGTATTTGAATGAAGAACAGGAATTTTAACGTTCTTTTGCTCTTTTGTTTTTGTTTTGTATTTCGTTGATAAATCGATATTCGATTTTACATTTATTGTACATAATTTTAAAATGTGTTAATTTTGGTGTTACTTCGTGATAAGTTTACTTTTTTTTTGTATATTGGTTTTATATAGTTCAGCATAAAAAGAAGCTTAAGATTAATTCATAGACCAATGACTGAAACTACCTAACACGTATTTTTAGTGCTAATGAGTAAAATCATTTATCTTTTATTACGTAATAAATTTTTCATGTTAGGTTTGTACGAATGTTGTGTCATTTTACTGGCAAGTTGATCTTGTTTTTAATATGGCACTATATTATAAAGACGGTTCTTTTGCATAACAATAGTAATAGAATCAACATAAACAACGAATTGTTAGTCTTATGATATATCGACATAAAATCAATAAATTCAATTATTACACCACGCAACTGTACAACAACATTTTCAGTCCTACAAAGAAAAAAAAACATTGAAATTTAAAATATTTTGTTGTTGACCGCTACAACTATGTATCCGCAATGTAAACACAATTGTTACACAATAGACGTGTCTGTTAAAAAATGTACTGGACAGTGGACATTCAGAGTGCCTAACAATTTCACAACCTATTTCTACATCTACAATACTACACTAATAACAAAAATCTACTAAGGATTTCTTAACTTGAAAATCTGTAAATCATCTATCAAGGATCTTAAAATAACTACCTAAAACTAAAATAACGAGCAGACATACAAAAACTATAAAGTTTTGAAATAAAAAGAAAACTGCTAAAACTTCGCAATAATACAGCCGATGAATATTAATAACGTCTACTGCTAAAAATAAAGAAGAATAACAATAAGACTGCACTCAAAATAAATTGAAAGATCTTTTTAGTATAGTTTTTATTTCATCTTGATTGCTTAGACTCACTAAATAGTCAAACATCAAATACTGTCTGAGATCTATTTTGATTCTGCAATTAAATAGCTCTTAGTTTCACTTGGATACTAACATTATTTAAAGACTATTTTCCTTGTTTTATAACCAGAAACAACTTAAGGAAAATTGAATACTTTCTTTATCAGACAATTTCATTATAAAAGAATGGTTCAGTTTCGAGACGGCAAAATGTAAAATTAATTAATTTAGGACATCAAGAGACCGGTTTGGTTAAATAAAAATATTTGCATAACTAATGTATAGAACCCCAAACGATGAAAAACTTAATGAAGAAATCTTGATGAACTAATTATTTGGCAATAGATTTTCCACATCAAATTAATCTAATTTCTTCGGAAGTCTGACATTGAAGGTCCTTGTTATCATTCCTATATGCTATATACCTCGGCCCTTATTGTTTTCAAACACAAATTCTTATATCACGAGTACGTAGTTACTTTTAAAGCCATTGGTTCAATACAGCTGTGCTCACGAGCATACTTCAGAGATACCCAATCAGTTCCGAAAACTCCGACGCATAACAGACTCATGATTAAGGTCTTCATACGAGTTTGAAACTAGTCGGAAATCCCTAAAATATTTGCTTAGTTGGTTATATCAAAATTTGCCGTTTTGGTAGTAAGGTCACTTCATACCACTATGGGATACTGTGTTACCCATTAAAATGGGTTGTGTAGGTCAGAATGGCAATCGCTCCATGTAGATACGGATTTCGTTTGGATGCAAAACTAGTTTAGCATATCCGATATCTACGTTACAGCTCCGTCAGAGTTTTCATTGTTAGTTATTTTGATTTTAATGTTACTTCAGACTGCGATAGAATACTGTGTTACCCATTAAATGGGTTATGGTGATCAGAGAGGCGCTCTGTAAAATACTGTATTTGCTGAATCCGGTGAGACTGGAAGCCGGCTCCAATAGCTTGGGAAAAAAGAAGTTACTTCATACGGCATTGTACAGACTAATGAGGATGTCGTTCTGTGTTAATTGCTGTCTCGACTTTACGTAACTAATTGAGGATTTCCATGACTGAGTGTGTTTTCCGAAAAAGAGTTAAAAATCAGACTCGCGTCATGTGATGGTAACAAACTTTTCATGAAGAGATTATTTACTACTTTAAATAATAGTAAAAGACATAAAATAAATTAGTAAACCTGTGTCGTTCGTTACTAAAATTTATTTTATGATTATTATGGGCAAACGTTAAACAATCGAGATTAACTTTATATCTTGTTTGTGATTTTTTATTTGTATACGTCACATAATTATGTTTTGTATTAGATTTTGGATTTTATTCAATGCGTTTATATATATTTCTATGTTATTTCTTCTGTGAAATAATTAATTTGAGTTGTCTTCCGTATCTCTTTTCATTTTATAATAAGATTTAAGTAGGAATTACGAAATCGTTCGTTTTATTTTGGCGCGTGTAAAGTTATCCTCATATTCCCACGAGGGCTCATTAAAGATGAAAGCCTCATCATTCGCAGATCATATATTTTTTTTATGTAATATTAAAAGAATTTTAATTTAATTAAATAATATTTTTGATTGGAAAAAAAAGAAATTTAGTAGGTAATCGAAATTGAATAGTGCTCGTGTTTTAATGATTTGAATGCGGAAAATTAAGCGTATCCAATTATCATAGGTACATTTATAGAACAGCATAAATAAAATAAAAATAAGACAGTGTGAAATTAATTTTCACACTGTCTTATAAGAGAACAGAACACCGAATTTTTTCAAGTTATGTAATTTAATCCTTGTATGATAAATAGGTCTTGCGATTTCCCAAAGGCATGTTATACAGTAAACTATTACGTGCGAAAATATGTGTTAAATTGAAAAGAACCTTAATTTATACAAAGCTTACATAACTTACCCTTCTAGTCCCGAGACATTTAAGAAGCAAAACTCTGATCAAATGTAAGTGACAAGTCGAAGTCACGTGATTTATCGAAAAAGGAAGCCATTTGCATACATTCGAGCTATTTCTATAATGCAGAGACTTGTTTTCCTCAAAATTACGAACAATACATAGATTTTTATAAATCTACGAATATGAAAAATCTATCTATGTCGTCGATAACGCGTAACACACATAAAAAAAAAACATACACATAGACAAAATGAGAATCTCCTCTTTTGGAAGTCGGTTGAAAAAAATAACAAATGAAAATTAGCTAAGCATAATAGGTACTGTTCGCGTTGAACAATTTACACCCAGTATGACAAATGGTTCTGGTGATTTCCTCCAGGCATTAAGCGCGGTAGATGTTATCGCGAACGTGAGGGTTTCCTCACGTTTTCTCATCGTTACATAAATTTGTATGAATGTGTGCCTTAGCATTTGTGATTGTGTATTCAGATGTTTGTTTAGATGAGGATCGTGTGAGTTTTATTATATTTACATAATGTTGGTGCGTGATCTTACTTTCATCTAAATTGCGTTATTTCAAATCTTAATAAAATTGAATAACGTCGTTAGAAATGCTTTGCAGATGAATTAAAATAAAGTTTTGTGAAAAATTAAATTGTGACTTATCATTACAATAATCACAAAAATTGCATAATAAATACAAAATTAACTAGTTTTTCAGTGACTTTGTCGCAGGGACTATAAGAAAACACTAAAAAATCTAACGAAATATGCATACTTCATAAAATGTGTGCCGATTCTCCAAAAGTGATTCAAATTAGGTCAAAACACAACCTTGCTCATTATTATTTTAACAATACATATTTTTTAATTTTGACTTACTTATCGATTGATTTTATACAACATCATGAAATGACCTCATACTAAAGCATTTGACAAATGCTATAATGAGCAAATACGTTAATTAATGGATTGCCTGATTGGTATTAAATTAGGTGACAGTCGTGCCCCAGCGGGTGGCCTTACTATGTATTTCCACTGACTTTTATGACTCTGTAAGTTATTAGATATTATTTCCGCTTGTATTTGTATGAAAACATATTTTTACAACTGTGTATTTTCACTTACCTATGAGAATTAAGAAGGCATATTTTCAAAGCTTTTTTTTTTATATTTAGGTACTATGTTCACGACATAAAATATTTATCATGGTAAAAGCTGATTCTCTAATTTTACGTATAATTATTTTCTTGACAATAACGATTCAAATCAAATAACACCACCAACAGAGTTATATAAAGCTCATTCAGCAAACATGCAAACCCATAAATAAATCAACAAACAAAAATACAAACTAACCTTATACATATGAAACATGTTCGCGAACTATACAAAAAACTAAATAAAAAATTCTCGTATCATCCAAATACGTATCGTAGCCAAGGGTTGGTCTGATAATACAGAATTGTGGCATTTTGCATGTACTTTTTAGTTACTTTAAGCCTGATTTATAGCAATAGTTTGACACCTTGAACCTTAGTTTTTGTATAACATGTCTTAGCGTTATTTTTCCGTAGCCTAGAAGGTCAGCTATAGGCTTTCACTAATACTAGTATTGTTACGTAATGTTAGCCCTTGAGCACAACTTAATATGAATACCTATCAGACCATATCATGCCTTGTCTGGCGCAGAACCGACGAGAGGTTGAGCAAGAAGGTTCTTTAACATGCTTAGGCAAACGTAATGTAGGACGCCCCCCGGCTAGATGGACCGATGACCTGAAGAAAGCAGCTGGCAGTGACTGGATGCATTGGGCGGGAGATCGTGAGCTGTGTCGTTCCTTGTTGGAGGCCAATGTCCAGCAGTGGACTGCAATAGGCTGATATGAAGATGATGATGAGTTTTAGTTAGTCTTAACCTGATTTATGGTAGAGTTTGACACCTTGACCCATAGTTTCTGTATAACAGGTATTAACTTTATTTCCCCGTAGCCTACAAGGTCAGCGATAGGCTTTCGTTCATACTACTCTTCCCACATAATGTTAATAAACACACTAATAATAAAAACCGTTGAGCTCAATTTCATATCAGTACCTATCGGATTAATAATGAGAACAGATTATAGATTTGCAATGCAAATTATGGATTTACTCGTCGATCGATTATTCAATGAACTCAGCTTATGTTGGTCCACTGCTACCTGGCCTATTTGACTTTAGTTCCCACAGTCAAACCAATCACACGCATTTTCAACATCTTTTTATAATCATTATTATTTTCATCTGTAATTGTTTCAAAAAAGTCCCTACCTTACTGTTTTATCCATATACATTAACATACGCCTCTCCCAAGTTGTGACTAACTTTAATAGTACATAAATATGAAACAAAGTCAGGTTAGTTGCACCATTTATAACTCAAAAATGGCTGACCGACTTTTATTATCTGTTGAATTGTGGTTGTTTGATGTATTGGATTTGCATTCGTCCCGAATAGTAAAATAATTATGAAAACATTGCAAAAACATAGGAAAAAAAAAACATGTTTTTCGGAAACGAGAATTATTTACGCTGGTGAAAAATCAGAGCACAGCTTAGTACATAAAGTGCAATAGCAGCTAATTGAACAAGAAACTCTCAGTTGAGATTGCAATAATCACGTTCTCGGAACTTCAATACGTCCCAATAAGTCCCACCTATACGCAGGTGGTCAATTACGTTTCCAGTTAGAGCTAGTTGTTTGTGTCCGGGAAGGGTAAGCAGACGATCAGACGATCAGCCTAATATGGCTTCAAGGGGACGTGTGATTTACGCGACCATTTTGTTCCGTCTTCCACATTATAATGTAAGGCGGACACGCGACTGCTTGTAATTGTAGGATCAATCGTCTTTGTACAAAACACGTCATACTCCATGAGGTAGGTATATAATCATACATACCTACCTAGGTAGTCATAATAGGTAGATATGTAATACACATACGGGAATGGACAGTGTTGCGAGTTGATGAATTTTTATGTCCCATTTTTTCATCTTTGGTGGTGATATTTTTATGTGGTATTTTCATGGAACTATGCTTCTTTTGTGGAAAAATTGTTAATTATTTTACCATTTTATGAAACTATGCCTCAAATATGAAATGGAATAAATATTTCACCGTAGAGAGAATATTAAAATATGAACACTAATTACTCCGACCTTATTTATACAATTAATAATCACCTCGCAATGCTTCAGCCAGAGAAATGTTTATAAGTTACACAGTTAAAAAAACTGTTGGTCTGAGTTTCTAAGTCCCAAGGTTTCCTCCTTTTATTAGATTACTACGACTTCCTTTGTAAAAGAAGTTCATTTGACTTAAAATTGTTTCATTTTAATGCTTTGCAATGATTGTGGCCATTAAAACTTAATTGTTTGGTGCTCATTTATTTTTCATAAAGTAAAGCAAGTTACGGCATGATTTTAATCAATAGTTATATCGTTATATCGTTTAAACCACTAAAGACACTGCTGACTGAGTAGAATATAATTATTACGTCAGTGTAACATTGTATATTTTCACAATTTAAAATGACATGCGCTTTGTGACGCAATATCACTGTCACTTAATAAAAGTATACCTAATATACCCACAACGCTAATTTACAACGCACTGAAAGGAAAATATAAGTGGCGCAAAAGTTAGTATGTATTGATAGTGTATGTTTTCATTGTTGATGAATAGAAATTTCAGGACATAACTAACATCAGAATTAGACATTTGAAGAACTCTATTGCCTAGTTGTAGAACAGTCAAATGAAGTTTGTCCCCGCTTAGTGTTAGCACTTATGTTATACACCATGTTTCTATGAACACGATCAGGGTATAGAGCCTGATTGGTACCTCAGATTGCCGACCCATCGGACTACGATCTAAGCGAATACTATTTGATAACCGTGTAATGGTTTACTGGAAGACTAAATCGAGTAGCGAATAGCATCTCGTAATAATAAAACCTGAAAATATTTAATAGGAATTCACAATATTATTTTTCTTTCATTTTTCGTTGATGTCATTAGATAAATCTATTCATCGGTTATATTGGTGTGTTCGATGATTTGAAATTTTATTGAGATTGTTAAATCTAACACCAGAGTAATAAACATAGAACTTTCAGGATTTTCTTTAAAAAGCACTGACCCATTTGGAATTGAATGTAAATACTAGTACAATATAAAAGTATTTAAAGGAAACTATAGAATAATAACTCTGTGACTGTGCCTTTGTATTAATAATAGTGGTTTCTTAACTTGTAAAAACACTCTGGTTTTTGAAAGGCCTTTGTTTTAAACAGAAATTTACAGCAATGTCATCTTTGTTAACCTTAATTCTTTACTCATCGTAACTGAGACGAAAAATCGTACATTTTTATGATGTCTCGCATTATTTATTACTATCTATTATTATGGATGATATTCCGCAAATATTTAGTAGACAAGACATACAATTGATTGTCCCAACCCAACCCAACCCTGGAGATCCAACATGTGGCTTATATGCTTACCACTCCACCTGTCTCCGCCTGCAACGTAACATCCTTCTTAGCCTTACTTACTATTTATAATGACACAAAGAAAATTACCAACTTTTCAATACTTTTAATCCATTTGATTTCTAATCAACAGAACCCTGATTTAACTAACAAATCCAACAATACATTAAGGCGACAGCCAAAATACTTGGGTTTTAAACTTGAAATCGCGTGTTGGCTACCAGATTGTAACTTTTTGGTATAATAAAACCTTTGTGGTTGGAACACTGCACGAAAGTACTGTTGACACGAATTTACTTTTCGTTCTGTATTTAATTTGTTTAGGGATATTCTGATTCGATTTAAATAGCCAAAAATATTTTGTAAACGAATTTCCACGATAAGCAAGTTTGCTAAAACTATCCGTAAAAAATATTTTAAGAATTCAAAAGAATCAAAGATTTTCTGAATTTATAGGCATAAAGGCAATGATATTCTAATAAACAGATATGTTATAAGCGTGCAATCGTGAAGACTCGAAAACGTCCTAATTGGGACGTATTGCCATTAACAACAACACTATTTGTCTCTTTTTTTCTTATGGGTTTTATCGCGCTATCTCTTTCGCTAGCTGCCGCGCTGCGCGGAACACTTTTTTCGATTGTTTTGTATGTGTATAACATATCTGTTTATTAAAATATCATTGCATAAAGGACATTAAAATTTTATTTTAATTATCAATTTCTTTAAATTTCAAATAAAGTGTTTTTGTTTTACTTACTATTTAGGTAGGGCAACGTAAAATACCTGCGCAGTTTACTACATCACTTTAAGTATGTTAATAAAATAAAAATATAAACACTCACCAACATCCAATTTTGCATAAAGCATTCTTCGTTGACATTTAAACACCGTTGTTCTAAAGGATGGCATGTATCACGCTATCAATTTACAGAGTCTAAAGTTTTAGGATATTTAAAAAAAAGAAAGGTTGTCTTTGTTGTTTGGACATAAATGGTTTTATTATATTTTTACCAACAATTTTTGCTACTTTAAGGGTAATATTATCCTTATTTTGGTCCTTATTTGCGTTATTTTAAATTACTACGACAACATAAAAATAAAAATGACATGTTTATGATGGCTTACTTCATTAGGTCTGTTTTTACTTTTAGTATAAGAACTGGGGTAGGTCAGGGTCGGTACGCTACGTTTTCCTGTTTTTCATCCAAATGACTCCTGCAATCAAGTTCGGTTAAACTTCAAAGTAGATGTTATAAGAAACTTTTAATGGAATGGCCGTGGTCCGTTGAATTAAGTCAGAAAATATGACAAAAAAAAAATAAGCTAATATTTTGTCGAAACATGATTTTAGACAAACGTGACAAAGAGTCTAAACCTAGTGTACCTAAAACATGAAATGATGGAATGACATTTCTTTTAAATAAATATCGTTCATAAAGTTAAGAAAATGGCAAAGCCTTTATGTACCTCTTCAAAGTCCCAAAATAGATTTAATGCCATTTTATTACTTATATGCTAAGTTTTAACCGCCATAATTATTCTAAAGGTTCTTTTTCTAGTATTTGGAAAATTGGTTGACACTATTTAGCATTATTACTGCTTTGTTTGTTTTGTGAATATTACAAAGAAGATTGACGTCAGGAAAAAGTAAATATTGTATCATTAAGCGATTCGTTTTTATAACGAGCTAAAAACAAACAAAATAGTGTAAAACATGTTCATTTTGCACGATTTAAGGCTATTATACCGCTATTAGTGTTAAATTTTACGTAAGTATATTTGCAAACCGCTTAATAATATTTGATAGGGTTCTGTACCCAAAGGGTAATACGGAATTCTATTACTAAGTCGCCGCTATCCATCCTTCTGTCCGTCACTCACCAGGCTGTCTCTCATCAACCGTGATAGTTAGTTTACTTGTATTCTGTACAGATGATAAAACCATGTACCTATACATAACATACCATCACTCCTGTATCCCCGAAGGGTTAGGCAGAGGTGTACCAATGTACACCGACAGTTTGCCGGTATGTTTAGGTCCCATGTAATAGGGCTTACTGCCACTAACCGGGCACAAATCTAAACTCCGACCTGCTACTGAGAATTTCTTAGAAAAACCTAATGGGAATCGAACCCAAGACCTCTTGCGTGGTGGTCGCGCTTAGAACCACTAGACCAACGAGGCAGTAGTAACATAAATACAATAAATTAAATATTTTTAGGGGCTTCCATAACAAATAAGTGCTACGGAACTCTTCAAGCGCGAGTTCGACTCACACTTGGCCAGTTTCCTCCGCTATTTGTTTTGTAACAAGAGGCAATTTTACCATAAAAAATACCCATCTTAAAATAAACAGAAAGTCTTTAGATAAAAACTTCAATTATTGTTTACAACTATTTACTTAAAAATCGTGTATTTTAGTCGTGTTGCTAAATTACTTTATTTATTTGATTACAAGATTAGGCACTTACATGTTGACAAAAAGTTATCTTTATTTGTGTTCTCACAATAACGCAACAATTTTCTTTTCGCGAGTCATTAAACATTTTCAAGTATGACGTTCATCATTTTGGAGAGTAACAATGTAAGTATGTTTAAAACTTCAAAACTTACTAAGTACCTATTACTGCAATTATCAATTGAATAAAAAGAACAAATCTTCCAAGTCTTCAAATTGCTTTAATCGAATACGCATTCTTATAAAAAAGACAAATCCCACACGTAACATCGTCAATATATAATATTCCAAGCACCAAATGTGAATGTTAATTAAAAATTAATACCTACACACAAACACAAATCCAATAGCCAGCAAATAAGCGATCGTAAACGGAAACTAATCAAATTGTGGCAATCCAAATCAACTTAGTTTTAGCGAGCCAATAACCGTTTGCGATTGAAGACCACTAAAACAATACAGACATATTAGCATTCGAAGCAACTGCGCATTTACTATAAACTCTCAAAGCAAGATGGCTGTTCTCAAAGTGAAAGCGAGACAGCGCTCTACACTGCATATAGCTGCATCTCCCTCGCACACCGGTAACAGGCTCTTGGAGAGTTCGTAGTACACAGATCGCATGTTTTGTTAGTATAAAAGGTACATAGTCGATAGCAATCGCAATGATACTCGCGTGCTTCTTCTTCATGTTAAATTAAATTTGTGTCGACGATAACTGAAGGATTGGAGCAATCGTAATTATGCTTTTATTTGTTTGGATTTTAACCTGAAGTTTAATAAACTTTGTCTTTATCTTCTTGTCATAGAAGTCTTCCTTAATGGCAGGCTTTTATAGCTGACTTTTAGGTTTACGTTTGTCAAAAACTTTAATACTTGTTAGTTACCTAAATAAAATAAAAAAAAGTACGCACAGATGCATAAATGTTAGAGAAGCATATTTTTTACAATCGGAATATTATTGCAAATTCAAAATAACTGGGAAATAACGGAAAAGAGGCTTCTCTTTTCCCGTAATTTCCCAGTTACCAAACAGTAACACAAACAAAACATTTAACAAATACAAGACGAACATACCTTCCCATACATATCCAGACCAAAACCAACAGCTGCGAACATACAAGGCCATAGTTTAGGTAACAACCATGTTTACCTTTACGTAGAAACTACACAAACAATACCAAATAGCTTTGTGTAGAAGTTTGGTTATGGTTTGCCCATAAATATTAAAGAGAACCGACTTCAATTAAAATTGAAACAGAACTATCTCCTCTCAATAGGCTACCTATAAGATTTTGTGAAATCAATTGACCATTGCCAAAGATCAAGCGTAACAAAATTACAAATAAAAACATTACGTCGTATTATGAAACTTCCTTTTAGTCTGTTAATAAAAATAACGTATTTGACTTTTTATTTCAAAACAGATAAGTCACTCCATGTAAAAAACTGTATTTGCTAAAACCGGTGCACTACATAATCGTAGCTTGTAAAAGGCTAGGCAGCAATCATCATCATCTGCCTAGCCTTTTCCTAGCTATGTTGGGGACGTTGGGGTCCGCTACCAGCCTTACCGGATTCAGCTGAATACTGTGTTTTACATGGAGCGACTAAAAGGCTAGGCAGCCCGAAGGCCATAAAAAGAGAATGTAAACCTCACCCTGCATAGATTGTTGCTTCTTTGTTTCCAGTTCAATGTAACAGCTCGTGTTATGTATACAATAATAAAGAACCTATTTTTGGTGTCTTTAACATAACATATCATCACGCCTGTATCCCCGAAGGGTTAGGCAGAGATGTACCAATGTACACCCACAGTTTGCCGATATGTTTAGGTCCCATGTAAGAGGATCCCATTGCCACTAACCGGGCACAAATCCAAACTCCGACCTGCTAATGATTGGGGTCTTTGCATTGTTGATATATAATATTGGGCTACAAACTTTTAGATGAGATACACTTATTAATGAACTTCAAAACATTTTGATTCGTCCATTGAAGTGAGATCAACTTCAACTTTTGATTACGTCGCCCTCACCGATTTTATATTAAATCAAAGGCAGGCTTTTGTTTAATCAAAACTTCAATCTTTAGACTTTTAGTTCCAAACAATTTGGTCGCAATACTTAAAAAGATTTCGGAAAGATTAAAGTTATTAGAACTTGTGTTATATAGGCCACGACATTCGTTTACAAAAACAAAATTCCATATTTAATAGGATATTTTTTTTTATTTCTAAGTGCCTTCTGCGTTGACAGATTTTGTTTGAATCACAGACGTACTAGAGATGTTTGAATGAAGACAGATCGCAATATACCTAATACATTTTTGTAACACAATTTTACCTCCTCTCATCCAATGAATGACATCAGAGTATGACGTGTCAAAAACAATACAACCATCACTTATGCAACCAATGCTAATTTATTGACCTAACAAGCACCATATAACAATAATAACCATATTTGAGGTTACCTTATAGCAACCGCTAGATAATATCCTTTAATAAGATACTACGTCAAAGAAGCCAATTACTTTTTTCTCTGTAATTCGACACGGTTCACTTACCAGATCTCGAACCTAACGATAAGTACTTATTTCCACACGGGAATTGGCTATAACCTTAAAACGTCGGTTACATAAAGATTTTTGTATCTCCGAACCATACTAATTTCTAAAGTATGTACATAGTATGACCACACTAAAACGTGTCAAATTAAATGGAATGCTTTCGTAAAATGGACCTTAAACATACCTTAGTTAGACTTACTTTAGCATGGTCGCTAAGGATAGTGCTGCCCTACTTATTATTTAGATTTTGTGGTTGTCTCGCTTTATACGGGATTGTCTTTAGCGAATGGTTTCTGTAATAACAGTATCAAGTAATGTTCGTACAGACCTTTTTGAGCATAGTGGTTCAAAGCTGTTTTTTTTTTGGTAAACTAACAAAACTATCGACTCGCAATTATTTTCAGTTCATAGTAAAAATAGCTTTGTATATTTTATTATCAACTTTTTGCAATGGGTCTGTTTTGTTGTAGGAAAGATTGCAGGAAATCCAGACGCCCAAAGTGGTCAAAGCCATCGGCTTCAAAGAATTTTCAGTGATGAACATGTTTTATACTAGTGATTTTACTTATCATCACAAGAAAAACTTTTCGTTTGTCAAACAAAATATGTCATGTTTAATGACAATTATCTTTAGTACTGTCGTTTTAAGTACGCAGCGTACATGTACTAAAAATATTTTTACGACTATGACATAACATTTTATGCTTATTTCATTTATGAAATGACGAACGGCATCCGGAAAAAGACTCAGGTTCTACCCCTATTTTGGGATAAAAAATTGCTTTGAACGCGTCATCCAAGCTCCGATTAACATTTGAAATGGGAAGCCACTTCCGAAAACTGACAAACAAACGCTATTTTGGTCTTTAGAAGAGTACTGTCCTGTTGTTTATGTCATATTATTTATTCATAGTTTTATTGCAATTATGTAAAAAATACTGTTCAACTCGCAAATTGGAAACAAAAATAACTAAGGTTTATCCAGGTTCGATCACCTGGATTATACTGGCATAGCGGCATAGGAATACAGAGAATGGCACGTAAAATAGAGGCCTAGCAGTGGAATAATATTGATGAACGTCAAACGTAGTGTAAGTAGTATGCACTAACGAGCTAACTACTTGACGAATGTCGGGCATGTAGGGTTAAATGCTTGGCACTAATATCATTGTGCGCCTGCATACAAAAGCGACCGCACTGTATTCCATAGGGATGCAGTCGAATCATTTTACTGCACGACGAAATATCTTAGCTATGGTAACTATTGTAGTTGACTATCTTATGATGTAACATGCTGTTTCTTAAAGGACTATACAAGGGTTACAGAAATATCTAAAGATCTACAATAGAAAAATAGTGTTATCAAAATTCAAATAAACAGGTAAATTTTAAACCTAGCAATAAAAGTCGCTTTAAATAACAAAAATATTAATAGATCTAAAATCTGACATCAAAGTTATTTGTTTAGTAATTCATGACCTAAATGCCTAACTCGGTGCGTCTTTCAAGAATATTTTAGTAGGAATTTAGTCATTAAGTATTGTTTGAAAGATAAAATATGTTTTTTTTACAAAATTTTACTTTATGACATATTTATATTAATACACTCTTGAGTCTGATAATAAAGAGAATTAGTCTTTGATATTCTATCTACCTTCTTTACTACTCTACTTATAAGAGATTACAAAAATACGTACACAACGTTGCTTTTATAGTTTTTCACTCAAACGTTCGAAGTATTTCAATTCAGTGCCGGTTCTGTTCAGGCCCAGTTATCGATATTTTAACTTCAAGATAAATCAGTTGCGTTTGTATGAAGATATGAAACCTCGTAATGTAATTCCGACTCTTGGGACCAGAGTATGAAAAACGACATCGATTTCACGGTATCAGTTTTATTAACATCGATTTTCTTATGATCGTTCTAGGTGAATTCTTTCGTATATTTGCTTCTTACTTAAACTCGTTTACGTGGTCTTAAGTTATTTATTTTTATGGACGGTTTCTCGTGCTCCAAAATATATTTTACATTCGTCTTCACGCGTCTTAGCGGCAATAAATTTAAAACGCTTAAACATTTTCTACACAAGACTCTTCATAAAAGTCTAGTACAAAATAAAAGTTCCAGCTGTTTAAATAAAACTCACATAATCTAAACAACTAAAAAAAAAAAAAAAACCTACTAAACGTTTATTCTACAAGCAAAGCTACCTAAAGTGAGTGTCGCACCCGATACCACGGATTCATGAGAACAAACTCATTAAAACTAACAGAACCCACAGCAAATAAACTTAGCAATAATCGTTCTAGTAAAAATCTCTTTACTATACTATTGGGACCCTATAATAATATGAAAGTTTTAAGCAAGAGTATATTGTATATAATAACAGTATTTTACAGTATAATGTGAACACTTATTGCTTCCGTTTAGGAACGAAATGTCACATTATTGAACCGATTATTGAGTTTATTATTTAAACTATAATATAAAATAGTTTGTGCTACATTTGTGTAAATTTATTTTTTATATCCCTGGGGTACTGTAGTGTATACGTGATACGAAATGTAACCTCTATCTAAAGGCCATTTTTGCATAAAAATTAATTAAGACTGAGATAATTAATTACTGATTATTTAGAAGGTCTGTATGTGCGTACGTAACCCATGTTTTATTCCTTTAGATTTTGAGACATGAATAAAGTCAATCAATCAACACAACATACCTATATTGGTCCAGGGGATTCCTAATATCGTTCAATTTAAGTTACAACGGAAATTAATTATTAAAGGGTTTAGTTTTTACCTAAATAGTCACTATGTTTCAACAACATTATATTTATAAAAAATATCATAAATAACACAAAAACTATTATTTACTATTAAAAAGAAAAATACCAATCTACTATGATCCATTTCTTTCAATTTCCTTCGAACAAATTGTTTCTTGGTAAAGCGACACCGGTCAGTAGGTCGGCCCATCGATTTGTAATGCAATCGATAGCTTATTATAAAATTATAAGCTTTTGGCGTCGTTCAGACGTCATGTTATGTATCGACCTGTGTTAATAGGCTGTTTGTTACATAAACTAACAGTTAAACAATCGCTTTATCCTAACCTCCTTACTAATATGATAAACGTGAAAGTTTGTTTGAATGTATGGATGTTTGTTGCTCTTTCACGCAAAATCTACTAAATGGATTTTAGGGAAACTTTCCAAAATTTTAGCTTATGCATCAGAATAACACATGGGTTATAATTTGTAAAGATAGTGTGTGAATTGTGAATGTGACATTGGTATCTACGCGGGAGATACCACCTGGCACAGGCAGTCAATACATTTCTTGTTCAAGTTTTCAAAAGTAAAAAGTTCTTAATTTGTCTCTATTTTTAAGTCGTAAGTGCTGATCCCTTCGTTACCTAATTTTAATAATAATTAATAACATAAATGTAAAACGGCAATGACTTCAATGTATTTCCTTCAATGTTATATAATATAGTTCCACCTCTGAGTTATACTTACTTTATCGATGACAAGAACACTTTGAAATTTATTTGAACTTACCGGAGATACCTTTTTACATAGAAAATAAACATGCTGACAAACCCCTTGGAGAGATAAAAGTATTTAACAAATAATGATAGCAAGTGCCTCTTTTTTTCCTTCAAAATAATTTTAATCCAGTGACTTTATTTTAACTTACAAGCATGAATAGATGGTTCTAGTAGCTCAGTTAATTCGATGTCGTAATATTGTACTACATTCCGTAATTACCTAATTCCTTTGCCTAAACTTCACTGATCTAAAAGGAAAATTGGAGTAGGTATTCATTAATGATGTAACGTTAATACGCCTCCGTGGAAATTGTTCAGAATATGCTTCATAGAAATTTCTAATTAGTAATATTAAATATTAAGCTAATTAGTCTATATCTTTACTTTTATGGATGTAATGTCTAGACAGAATGATTTCAAATTTTAAGTTTAATTGTGTTACTGGTTCACAATATGACCTATTTCTCAAAAAAAAAGTTTAATTGTAGGTGACTTTTTTATTATTGTTTTGTTAATTCTCAAGATATAGGTACTTATGATATGATAAAAAGAGAGCTCTCCTGATTTTTCAATGTATATTTGATTTCATCGTATAAGACCATTTTCTTCGTGTTTCTTTTTAGTTGTAATCGGCAGCATGAAAGAGTAATAAAACTGATGGAAGTGCATTGTTTCAGATAAACTGTTGACATTGGAATGACCTCCAACGAGCTTGCTGTGTGCTCCCTTGAAGATGACCCCGTGCACCTGGCCAACGGCACTGTTCTTTTTGATATGGTAATGTACCTTTTATATTTAGCTTTTAGTATTAAATACTAACAAAATATTAAAATTTGAAAATCCATTCGGAAGGAACGGATTTTCATATGCTTTTCCTAAATGGATAGAGTTATTTAAAGTTTGTGTTTAAAATTAATTAAATAATGATTTTCCTACTCATGCAAAGCTAATAGACAAAATTAGTACTCGTGTGACAAACCTTGACATCTAATATTGAAACAGAATTACTCTACTGCGTGTCGTATACGGATTCCGTACGAAAAACATACGTAAAACACACAGAAAAGAAGAAGTGTCTAAAATCCAATATTGTTAAGGATATAACAACCATTCTCAGCTCAACGTTTACGATACTCTGTTAACGAGCGCAGCTGCACAATCCCACGGTACCGATGTACAGCATATTGCAGGGGTGGCCAACTTGTGGAAAACAAGGGAATTGTTTTACTGTTTCTTATTTCTTCTTTATTACAAATCGGCCACATGATGATATTATTATCTGAAATGACTGATGTTCCCGATAAAACGAAAACCTCATGAGGACATTCATCATATCAGCCTATTGCAGTCCACTGGTGGACATAGGCCTTCTCCGAGGAACGCCACAGCGCACGAACTCCCGCCCTTTGCATCCAGTCACTGCCAGCTACTTTCTTCAGGTCATCGGTCCATCTAGCAGGGGGGCGTCCTACACTACGTTTGCCTAAGCGTGGTCTCATGAGGATATTTCTCTTTTTTATTTAAAAATTCAAAATTCAAAATTCAAAATCATTTATTTAACTTAGGCTACAAAGTAGCACTTATTAAACGTCAAAAAAAAATACAAAAGGACAGCACCCCAGGGGTCGGTTCATATCCGGCGGAAGAGGCAGCGCGCAATACCGGCCGCGCAACGCCAGAACGAACGAGCACACGATAAAACATCCGACCTCTCACACAAGACGCACCCACGCATCAGTTCAGTGTGAAAGGCCGAACGCTCCACCACGCGCAAGCCCGCCCCAGCGCCGCGCGACCGACAACACGCGCCGCCACCCCCGCCAGACATGAACCGACCCCAAATCGCCCACCCTTCACCGCTTCCTAAGTGCTCTGGCTGAGGAGAAGAAACGGCGCAACAAACTCCCCAGTAGCACGCTGTCTTAACAATAATATCAAATCAATAAGGGATCGTGCAAAATGAACAAGTGTTTAAAGTAAAATGGTATCATACTATTATCGAATGAAAGGTATACTATATATCTACAGAGACCAAGGTCAGCAGAACGACCAGTCACCGCAAGCAGCACCCGTTCACGAGCATGACGCAAGGATCAGCCATCCCCTCCCTCGCCATATTAGAGGGAAGGAGGAGACCCGACCCAAGACGCCACCGCAAGCAATGACAAACTAAGGGAGCATGACGAAACTGCTGCCGGCATAAAAGAAAAAATAAAAAAATAAGAAGAAATAAAAAAAAACCAAGCACTTATTCACTGCACAGTCCCTTAACAAAACGGCATTACAATAATACACTAATACAATATAAACAATAACAAAGCAGATGTCTAATTAATTAGATGGATCCAAGATTATTGTTTTTGGCTAGACTGATGCGCGATCGGCTGATTACATAATGATACGTTACTATAAAGATATTGATTTTGATTTACCTACGTTTTGGTCCCTAATTAACAATAGTAGATATTAATTCATGTCTTAAAAGACGTAGTTTAAAGAGATGTCTCTTTAACCTGAATCATTGTAGAGCTCATTTTTCTTCACATTCGTCCAACAAAAAACAAATATTTTTTCTTGTCGAGGAATTGTTTGGTCTCCTCTGATATATAGGAAATTCGTTTTACGATCCTTGTCAGTTTATGGTGTTTGATGGGAATCATCCGCCAGCGAGGCATGGGTAAGCCTCCCCATAGCCTGCAAGCTTTTCTGCTTATGTCGCCTTGAAATAAGGCTTGTAGAACGGTGTATGTGTAAATAAATTGATGTAACCTTGGACTGGCGTTATTTTATACCAATGTTTGTTGGATAAAATACGAATATGTGAAAAGATATTGGAGTATCAGAGAAGTTACCTGTCTAATCATAATATGTTCTAATCCTATAATTTGTCTAGAAATTTACACTTAGTCATTTTAGATTTCAAACAGCCTTGCGTTACAAAACAAAATATCAAAGTAAGTAATGAAACCGTCCAAAATTCCACACATTCACGACGATAACACCGCCTACAAACGCAAAGTCACACTAAACAGTATACTAACTAATTATTTAAAATTCCAGTAAAGGTAAAGGTCAGACAGATAACCGAAGCAATACATTTAGTGTCCTCGCCGGCTCTTGGACTATAGGCGACTAGGCTATAGATTACTGGTACTAGCGTGCTACCATATCGCTCCTTATCGCAAGGTCGGTAGCGCCGTTAAGATTAGACCTAGCCTGTCTCACCTATTGGTATACTTGTGGCCAGAATAAGTGTTAAAGGTTAGTTGTTGGTGTTCGAATTAAACATTTTGTAGGTAAATAATTTTTATTCTTTATAACCCGACTCCTTTGCGCGGTTCTAGCCCAAAATAGCCATAGTGAAAAAAAGGGAATTCCCGGTCCGGAAATGGGGTACCAGAGCACACAATAGATACAAAATATTTTAATGCTTCAACTAGCATAGTGAACAACAAACAATATTTAATTTATTATATATTATGGAGGGAGATTGGGGAGGCCTTTGCCCAGCAGTGGGAAATAGCAAGCTCTTAATAATAATAATATATTACTATATAAGGTGTTTCCGAAATATCTGCATCGGCTTTAATAGGAGGTAGTATTGTGTTTATAGATTACAATAGTAAAGATAAATTATTGATAATTTATCATTTTTTATTTCATACAAAAATAAATATCGTATAAATTTGAATTTACTTAATAGTATAAAACCATCCCGTGTCATAAGCTGTTGCCGCACCGCACCGAATTCGTTCATGCGCTGTTGCCATTCCTATCAAAGCATGCCGCCGTACGCGCCGGCCGGCGCCGCTCAGTCCACAAAGCCCTGCCCTGCGCGCCCCCACCCTCACCCGCTACCCCGCTCGTCGCACGCGCCTAGCGACCGCCGCCCGCGCGTTCCGGAAGTTAGTTTAGTGGTTAGCGACAAGGATTTCGCGCGCGCTTTGATTAAAAATCCCTTGACGCAAGCAGGCCTTCATACTCGGCCGAACTCGAAGAGAAAGTGTTAGACTTCTTCCGGCGTCATCCTCTTGCGAGCACCAGGGATGCTGCTCGAGTCTTCGACGTGAGCGACAATTACGTGTGGCGACTTTTAAATCGTGAAGGGCTCCATCCTTACCACTTCACAAGAGTGCAAGAACGCCGTAACATTATGTGGACTGACGAGATCAAACGCGCATTTAGGCAAGTGAAAAGTGAATCGGACACATTAACTAAAGTGAAGAGACATGTGTGCAACGCGAAGGCGGACTTGTGTAACAGTTTTGTAGATAAGTAGGTAGGAAGTGTGTAAATAACTGTAAATACGGTGCAGTTGTTGTAAATAAAATGATTAACTTTTAAACACGCCAAGTTAGTGTAATAGGTATAGCCTATTACACTAACTTGTCAGTCCAAAGCCTGTTTCAAGTGTGATGGGAAGTTTATCATCTTATTTACCTACGTCAGTGTTTTTGAAGAATGCGGTTACTGGTAAGTACTTTTAAAACACTTGTATGCCTGCGTATTATTGTGTACCTAGTAGATTTTGTAGTGACGAACTAGTCAGCTGATTACAGTTCTTATTCACAGAAATGATTGAAAGAGATAGCAGTTGTTTTCATTGACGAACCGTCACATTGCGCGTAATTTGTGAAACACGTTATGCAGAATAGAGTTAATGTTCATTTAACTATTTTAATCTCTAAAATTTAATTGACTGTTCGGGGGTACGAAATTTCTTCACTATTGTAATCTATAAACACAATACTACCTCCTATTAAAGCCGATGCAGATATTTCGGAAACACCTTATATATTGCTTTTTATTTTCTTCGTAAGAATTAAGATCGTGGTTGCATTTTCTAAGGAAAAGGCAGAGGAGTGGTGCTGTTAACAAACAACATTAAAAGTATATCCACCTTTCTCAGACACTTTAAGTCACGTAAATAAAAGAAAGCTATTTATTCAATATAATGTTGAATAAACAAAAGCCTTTGAAAAGGGTTTTCGAAAATAATATTTAAAGTATTGTAAGCTGAAACTCTGAGCGTGCGGTTTTGTATAAGCCACGGTTGACCTGTGATCTGATGTCTAGCGTTTAATTCATTGAACAATAAAAGTATAGAGGTTACTGATCGCATACAAAATAACTTTCAAACAATATTTAAAGTGGTTTTATACTGCATTTTTATGCCAAATTATGAATTATACAATTTGTGGTCTCTTTATTTTTGATAAAAGTTTGTTACTTATTATTTATATTGCCACATACTACATTGCTTATAAAAAAAAACAAAAGATAATCACGTTTTTTTTATAATAAAAACTTCTACAGTCGTAGCAATTAAATCACTACGCCTCTACGCAGTCTATTCGTAGCACTGAAATCACTAAACCGCTACGCTGCCGCGCTGCGGCGATCGTCCCAAAAAGCAAATGGTGCACTTAATCGTAACCTAAGTGTACAAAGTTCAAGGTAAAGTAGGCTCTACTATCAATCTTCTGCATTGCGTGAACAATCTTGTGTTCATCAACAATGGAATGAATATATTTTTAACTCTGTCTACGATTGAAATCTGATAGGCTACGAGAATGCTACGCCAGTCAAGTTGCTACGCTGGTTAGCTATCTAATTAAAATGTCACAAAAAACTAATTATAGGTCGTACGATTACTTTTAAAGTTTGTTTTGTTTTCTATGAAGTAAACTAATGTTTATTTTGATGTATTTTGGTAAAAGGGGAAATTGTGTCTTGAAAGTTGCAATTATTTTGATAAAACAACGGGAAAAGTTTTTTGCTTATAAATTGAGTTTAGCTTTTTTTGGCAATACTGTATAATGTATATTGTACAATTTAACTGCCGAAAGTTATAAAATAATCAGTTATTAAACTATCATACTTTTTAGACATTAGTTTACAAATTAACTCAATAAATAACAGAACTTTCTACAATCACTAAAAGTTTCGAAGTTAATCAAAATACTATAGTACTATTAATCAACACAATATAGAACAAGGAACTAACAACTTCCATGAAGGTTGATTTGACAAAGGCGAGCTATTCCAAAAGCTATTTCAGAGGCGGTTGGAAATTCCAATTTGCTCTAATCTTGCGGTTCATGTACTGTTTTCAAATAATGTGAAGTTATTAAAAGAAAACAGTGAAAGAAATAACGTCCAATTGAAATCAATTTATTTTTAAATGAGACGCTTATCTGTAAGCAAATCTTATGCTTTAGAATTCATATGCATGAAATTATTTCCCTAGAGATATCACTCAATATTATAAGACCTTACAAAAACCAATAGTTTTTTTATAAACTAAATTATCATATGGCATTTTTGTTGTTGTACTTTTCATCAGTGTTTGAATCTAAAATTCTGAATGATTTTACTTTTTCTTTTACAAAATAAAATGAACACAAAACGTTTTATTAATAACAAATTAATAATTAATAAAACAACAGTTAATTTAGTCTCTAACTGTTAACTGATACTAATCAGTAATACAGTCACTTTATATCTACGCCAATACAGACCTCAAAAAACAATTGTTACCAAGATTGCCTGACAAAAAACTTTCATCATCGCTATAATCTATAACCAGCTCCACCCTACTAAAACGAGCCAATAACAGCATTAACAAGTAATTTAATAACACTAATCCACTTCCAAACCTTTTGAATAACCACTTAACCCTACTTATCTAAGGAAATGACATGTAATATCTAACCCTGCGGCTACCGTATCGACTTGATTTATGTTTGACCTTGACTTTGGCGGCCATTTTGAAATATGAACACTGCAATTATGAAGACTGCGTCGTCGTGCGGAGACTGCCTCGTTGGCCTAGTGGTGCTAAGCTCGACTGCTACGCTATAGATCTTAGGTTCTATTCCCAAGTCGATCAAGGTGTTATTGGGTTTTTCTATGAAATTCTCAGTAGCAGGTCGGAGTTTGGATTTGTGACAGGTTAGTGGCAATAGGCTCGCCCCCTATTACAAGGGACCTAAATATATCGGCGAACTGTGGGTGTACATTGGTACACCTCTGCCTAACCGTTCGGGGATACAGGCGTGATGATATGTATGTAATTATGAATATGGATTAAGTTCTTGAAGTTATAGTTCAAATTTGCCTGAAAGTTTAGGTAAGACCTTTGCCTTCGAAAGTATAGTTAAATACTTGGGTCTCAAGCAGCTAATCCGATTACAATCCTTTTATAAAAGTCTGGGTTATATTTTTTGACATTGTTATTTTGTAGTATAAACTGGATTTCGCTATTTTTTATTTATTTCGAATAAGAATTAAATTTAAAATAGTTTTCCTTCTAATGGGATGTTACTACCTTTACCTATTTCATTAAAAGTTTTGATAAGGACTATAATTTATTAATAAAACGACGTCAAAAACAAAACGCACCTAATATACTTAACCTGTCACTATAATCGCCCTCTTTTAAAAAACCATTAACTAAACAAGCTTACAGAAAGACAGACACCTAAATAGACACTAAATAGTGATCGACATACATAATAAACCCTACACAAATTAAAACCCCTCTAATTACGGTAAACGGTGACCTTGACCCCTAACGATCGAAATTATAAGTCACAATAAATTTGGGGCCAAAATGAACTTTACTGCCTTGTAATAAAGACGTAGTTAGCATCAGTGAAATGTGTGATTGACTTAAATTGTGCAGTATAATTAAAATTTTTGGAACTTTTTAAATGCCAATTATACTTTTATCGTTGATTCGATCACGAAATATGACGTGTTAAAACAGTTTCGTTTGAGGGTTAATGTTATGACCTTACGATATCCTTCAAAAACTTTCTGAAAGTTTGATTTTTGGAAGTTTAATCAAATTAGTTCTGTGTAAAAATATAAATAGTTCTATAAAACATGTTTAAAATAAACCATATTATTGAAGAACTTTATGAGCATTTGCATAATGAAATTGCGTTGTCCTGTGGTAGTAGTAAACACATTGAATAGTTAACCTTCGTAGGATACGATATTAGACTTTTATAAAAATACAAACAAAGTTTATTTTTCACTTCTTTATTACGCGACACAAATATACTTTATAAGTTAAAGTTTGCGACTTTTTTACCTGTGCAGAACTTAAAATATATCGCTTTAAAGTCCACTATTCTTATCTCAAGAAATACCATTGGGTAGTCAATAAATTAAAACCACTAGTACGCTATAAATAACACCTTATAACACCTTTGATCAGACTGCGGTTCTACCTCGCAGTTAAGCGTTGACAATGAACTTGCACTTACAACACATCAACTTGATTAATGAGTTTTACTGACCTCCCGACCTTGGCTACGTCTGCAATGCTGCAGGTTTCTTTAGGTGCGACCTGACCTCAGGCGTTGTAGGGTTAGGTCTGACCTTGGCCAAGACTTTATTGTCTGGTGTAGAATTAATTACTTCTATTTCCGGGGTTTATCGTACACCGTTTGTGTTTTAGGGTTAAATAGTAGATGTATATTTGTTATCTTATATTTACCATCTATACCAGTAATGCTACGATCTGTATCATATGAAAAGATAAATAGTGGATATTTAAGTTGGAACTATTATGTATTTGTAAATGCAATGGATTCTTTAAAACCTTATTAATTTTAGTTCGGAAGGAAACAATCTATAATTTTTTTATAACCCCAACTAAGCTTGTAACTAATTTGAAATCACTAATATTTTATCTACTTTGCTATGTACACTTATAAAACTGATCATTTTTTAATAGTTCAAGTTTTTAAAACCGTAAAGTCCCTTGAAAAACATATTAATGTTATAAATTTCAAAACAAACAAAACGACTAGGTTAGTTTCATTTTTAATTTAACAAAATATTATTATGAAAATTAATAAAAAATATGCTTTCTAAGTAATTGACGCTGACTAATATAAAACCAACAATTCAAAACAAAGCAATCCCGACCCACACAATATTGCGATACCTAACATTCTTATTCTGAACTTAGTCATTCGATTCAAGGTATTTTTAATAAAACAAACATAATATTTATTAGCCACGCGAATAGTGTAAAACATTTAGTTGTTTAGTTTTAATGTAATATTGTATGGTTAGTAACATGTTAGTAAGCTCGAATACACGTCAGCGGTCACATTGCTAAAGGAAAAACGATTTTAACACATTCAAATAGAGGTGATGATCTAAATACTTTAAAATACCTATAGATAAGCGATATCAGCAATATCAATATCAATCGTAAATATGTTAAAATAATAATAGCTTGACATTTTAATTTGTAAAGGAATAGTATGTTATTTCCTTTATTTAAAATTGAAAATATTTGCATGCCTAATACAAGCAGAATATGGCTCGAACTGTGCATCATTGTTAAATCTGGTACTACCTGTCTTCTGTGCAAATAATTTTCTTTCTTTTTTTCAAAATTTCCTTGGATGTGCCTTGGATATCATCATATCAAGTGCAGTTAAGTACTAAACTTATTAGTTTAAACAAGCTGTAAACCTAAAACAAAACACAAATAATTCAGTAAGATCTGCTGATCCTGATAAGTGGTTACAATTTCTCAAAGGTGTATAATATTTTTTTTTCTCAATTTCCCCATTTTTTCGTTTTTCTTATTGACTAGCTGACTTTAAGAGCACTGTTACTAACAGTAGTTCATTTCATCATCAACAAATATGAACTTCATTATTAAAAGTTTTTGACAAAAACCTCACAAATTCCTTCAACTTACAAGTTTTCTAGCAGACAACTTTCAGAGTCTCGCATCAAACCACCGATCAACTCAAAGAGTTTGAATGGCTTTGTATTTCCTTATCTACCCTTATTTCATTGTGTGGCGAATAAGGAAAAGGGACTAGTTTCATATCACGTCCCTTTAAAGGAAATCGTACCTTTGTGTGGTGCCGAAACTGAGAGTGAATCAGTTTTACTATAAAATGAAGACAAGGTTTCCAAATACGTTAGTTTATTTTTAAACTTAACATAACATATTATTATCATCGCGCCTGTATCCCCGAAGGGTTAGGCAGAGGTTTACAAATGTACAACTACAGTTCGCCGATATGTTTAGGTCCCATGTAATAGGGGGCGAGCCTATTGCCACTAACCGGGCACAAATCCAAACTCCGACCTGCTACTGAGAATTTCATAGAACCCAATAACACCTTGGTCAACTTGGGAATCTAACCCAAGACCTCTAGCGTAGCAGTCGCGCTTAGCACCACTAGGCTAACGTGGCAGTTCTTTTTAATTAAACAAAAAAAAAAAAATTATGTCGGACCATAGACAATGACACGAAAAAAGAGAGGCCTATGTCCAGCAGTGCATCCCATAACCCTTACTATAAACCCACTCTTCATTCAAGATAAAAACCACAAGAATGATTTCCAAAACACTTTAGAGAATGAAGTTTTGCTCCTATTGTTTTAAAACAAAACAAACACCAGATTTCCATTTCCCGTTCACGAAATTTGTAAAGAGGTGAAAACAGAATCCCAAAGCACTACTAACTGGTGCAAATAACACAATTGCAGTGCATACATTGTTGCATCCACAATGGAATGTTAAATCCATTGTAGTTACAAGTAGAATTTATTGTGCACTAGCTGTGACCCGCGGTTTCACCCGCGTGAATGACAACTCATACACTATCTTTATAAATTATAGCTTATGTGTTATTCCGATGTATAAGCTACATTATTGTAAAGTTTCATTAAAATCCATTCATTAATTTTTGCGTGAAAGAGTAACAAACATCCACACATCCATACTCACAAACTTTCAGATTTATAATATTAGTAGGATTTACCAGATGTGGTTGGGGGGAACACCCTGTATTTCCACCTCTTAATGTAACATGCTGTTTAAATGTCTTCTCTTTTGTTTATCGCTTTAGTTTCACTGCTTTGTGTTTTAGTAGCTTTTACTAGCGGCTAGACTTGACTTTTATTTTGAAAATAAATATGAAACCATTTTTATTCTTCTGGAAGACCTACATAACCTATTTTTCATCCCGTAAGACAGCATAATATAGGTGTCCACTAAAGCCTTATAAACGAATGTTTAAGATTGTCTATATTGAAAACTGAAAGCTTTCTTTCGAAATATTTGTGTGTAACTAAAAAAATAATAATTTAAATAGTACCTATTATTTTTGTTTTGTCATCGTTTTGTGTAAAAATCTGTTTTGTGAAAAAATTACACACAGCAGCATTACCTGCATATTTTTGTTTTGATGTTGTCAAATAATACTTATATAATTATACGGTAAAAGGATTACACATTAAGTTTATGCCAGCTGAACATAATAATAAAACACATTGTTTCAGCAGGAGTAAGGTTCTATTATAATAAAAGCTTGTCACACTGAAAATGAGAATAATGAACTAAGCCAACAGTAACGAAGACTATTAATTAGTACACTAAAGTTCCATTAGTGGCTGAAATTATTTTTAAGTAGAAAACAAAATTACGAAATTTATCTGAGATCACATAACGAAAAAAGTAATAAATGTTTAACAATACATACGTCTTACCATACTTTTAAATCTTGGTCTTGTTTATGATAATTCTGAGGGTTGGCTTAATTAAATCTATAATAAGAAGTCCGTTATGTAAACCATAACATTGCTGTCTCTTATAATATCAGTAAATGTGATATCTACTAAAAAATCCATGGTGAGACTATTTCAGGTCGTTGTATGGCGCTAATGTTCAGTAAAAATGAAATACAGCACTCATAAAACTACCATACGAGCATCAATAACAATCATAGTACAAAACAAAATCGTCATCGGTAACAATCCGGTGAAAACCGGTTACGTTTCCCGTCGTAAATTCCGTTATGCCTCTCATTCGGCGTGTTCCATATTTTACCGGCAAGGGTCGGAAACGCCTCTTCTTGTGTCCGGACGTCAGTGAAGTGATCGCGACCCGTCCGGCGATATGAGGGTTAACACATTGTTATGGCACGCCTATTTTGTCAACTGTGAGGGGTTATTGAACTTATGTGAAGAGCTTGTAGTTGTAGTTATGTCGTCGTAGTTATGTATGTAGAGACAAGACGAGATAGTATACGTGTGTATGTTGTTATTGTTTTTATCAGTTAATAAAGTTGACATTGATTGATATGTAAAAATATCCGGCCTATTTCCGTCGTCCGTTTTGGTCTATAAATGTATTTTTTCGTAAAAGCAAGCAACAAGATAATGGTTCATCTTGTGATGTAAATATTGGGTTTGGATAAAATGTCTGAAAAGTTTTAAATTGGATTAACAATTACTGGAGGAAGCATGACTAAACTTCTTTAATAACAACAATTAATATCTTGAATCAAAAATGTGTGGTAGACAACAAAGATAAATTGGCACTTGACTATGTATCTTTTTTAGCTAGCCTATCCGATATAAAAGAATGAATGATGTCCATTTATTAAAAGAAAAAAAAAATAGACATAATCCCTCAAAAAATAAATCTTGTGAGGATCTTGCATGTTCGAAAATTTGTTAACAATTTTATTTAGCTGATTGCCTCGTTGGCCTATTGGTACTCTAGAGGTCTTGGGTTCGATTTCGAAGTCGACCAAGGTGTTATTGGGTTTTTTTTATGAAATTCTCAGTAGCAGGTCGGAGTTTGGATTTGTGCCCGGTTAGTGGCACTAGGCTCGCCCCCTATTACATGGGACCTAAACATATCGGCGAACTGTGGGTGTACATTGGTACACCTCTGCCTTACCCTACGGGGATACAGGCGTGATGATTTGTAATTTTATTTTTAAACAGCTATGTTATTTAGTAGTTTATTCTCGCTTCGCCAAAAAAGCTTCACCGAATCTTCGTGACAAAACATAATCTACCTCTGTTAATGTGGGCTGTATTGATTATGATGACACACGAAACTTTACTCAGAAGTATAGCCGTCGCATTGTGACTATGAATATGTATCCTTTGTTTATTAAGAGTTCTAGACGTGACTTGGTCAGTTGGCTTAACACTTTTCTTTGAAACACAGATTAGACCAATGAAAGATAATTTTGTTTTAAACTGTGTAGAATTTGAAATTCAGGCTACATTTGAGGCTGTCCGACTATTTTTGGCAATCAGGTGTTCTAATCAAGAACCTGTTTTGCTAAACTGATCATTTCTGGATATTACATGTTTTTCAGTAATTTCTAACTCGCATAGTATAAAAAACAAACTTATTGCAGCACAAAAAAACAGCAAAAAATATATATTTTTTTGCATATTCTATTCTCATGTTCTATATAAAAAAAAATGTAGTTTATAGCCCAGCACACAAGAACAAACTCGGCATAATTATGCTAAGTGTAAAACACCCAATACTAGTTTTCAGTATCTATACATTTTGATACATATAAATTTACTTGCACACTTTAAAAACCGTAGGTTCTCTTAATAACCTTCCGAAAATTCAAAGTCAAAGTCTGAGCGATACCGCGATGTTATCCTCTCCAATCCCGACAGAGACATGGGTATAATTATAATTTATTCCCAAATCAGATTGCTGCATACACTTTATTTTTGTTAGTTGATAAGGACTATATTATCTGGGCGAATCAAAAGACCATGGTTAGAATAAATAAAAAACATAACATAACATATCATCACGCCTGTATACCCGAAGGGCAAGGCAGAGGTGTACCAATGTACACCCACAGTTCGCCGATATGTTTAGGTCCCATGTAATAGGGGGCGAGCCTATTGCCACTAACCGGGGACAAATCCAAACTCCGACCTTGATCGACTCGGGAATCGAACCCAAGACCTCTAGCCTAGCAGTCGCGCTTAGCACCACTATCAACGAGGCAGTCAATACCATAAAAAATATATAGTAGAATAAATACCATAAAAATTATAGCAATGAATATGAAAAAGAAATATTAATTCTTGAACAAAGTAAGTACCAATAAAAGAATGACGAAACATAATCAACACGCGAAAGAAAGTGTATTGAACAAAAGATCAATGACCTTTTGTTCGCTTTATTATATTATTTAACCGACAGAATTTTATAATAACATTGTTATTTTAATAAAGTTTGTATAAAGTCAGTTAACCTATGATAGTGGAACCTGCATGCTTGAAAGGCTTTTCCATATCATCATCACGCCGGTATCCCTGAAGGGTTAGGCAGAGGTGTACCAATGTACACCCACAGTTCGCCGATATGTTTAGGTCCCATGTAATAGGGGTCGAGCCTATTGCCAGTAACCGGGCGCAAATCCAAACTCCGACCTGCTACTGAGAATTTCATAAAAAAACCCAATAACACCTTTGTCGACTTGGAAATCGAACCCAAGACCTCTAGCGTAGCACGCGCGCTTAGCACCACTAGGCCAACGAGGCAGGCTATCCGATAGCTCAAAGTTCATTAACCCTTAACCCTTCCTTATAGTCTATTGTGAAACAACCCTTTCCGTTCTAAGAATAGACCGTGTACTACGAAATAGTTAAAAGCCAAATGACTTGAAAGGTGCATTGTTAGGTAACTGAAACATTAATTGACTGAATACACAAAGGAAATTGAGATCTAATTGTTAGGATATAAAGACCAAAATAAAAAATATCGGATTCGTTAAAAACAGGTTTTAATATATTTGAGTCTTAACTCAAATATACATTTTTTTAATTGATATAAACAGCTGTATAAAACAATGTCCTGTAACTGGTGGATTAAAAATAAGTAAGTTTTATGTAAAATATTTTGTTCTTGTGAAAATATTCTAACAGCAATACATTAACAGCTACTTAAAAACCACTAATTAATTACCTCAATAAGAAAGCGAGCAGTAAAAGAAATTCCCCGCACTGCGACCACTTAATACTGTATAATCAATACAAATACAGAACACGCAGTTAGTTATTTTTTCTAAATATAGTCACATGGCGTGCAGTGTTCTCGTCAATCGATGTTACCTTGGCCCGAAATCGGTACGTTTACCATGTTATTCGTGAATTTGCATTTATATCATCAAGCTAACCGGTTATGGGTTAGGCAGACAGCCAGGTCATCGAAGGTTTCGAAGGATTTTAAAGGAATTAACATAAAGACGTCGACTTGATTGTCTAACCATATTTTGTGGACTGAACTTTTCTGAGAATATTACTTGAGGTAGATAACTACCTTGTGACGTAAATGTCAGTCAATATTGTTTCATTTAACTTTACTGTAGTTAATTTACGTGTATTATTTTATTTTCAAACGTTTTCAGTAAGAATTACTTTCATATTTACAATGTACACGAAAAGTTAGTTTGCAAGTCATTCCATTTAATATTGTGGATGCAGAATAGAGAACAACAAACAAACAACAATTTATAACTTAACGCTTGTTTATACTTGCAATTGTAAAGTTTTCTTCTAGTTTCACTGATTAGTTGGATCAATGAAATTCTTAGTTGTGAAAAGAACAAAGAATGTAGCAACGTTCGTGGTGGTAGCTTAAGGCGCAGGCCAGACAAAAGAGACGTAAGACGCAGACGGGGTGCAGACATTTTTCATTTTCATACAAAATGTATAGAAGCGTCGCGCCCGCGCCCCGTCTCTTCTGTATGTTTTGCGTCGCGACGCTTCTATATTTTTTTTTATGAAAGATATGCGGTAGAGACTAATGTCTGCGTCTTACGTCTCTTCGGTCTGGCCTGCGCCTTAGAAACACGCCACTATGTGGTCGGTATTACTTGAATTAAAGTGGTCGTGGCAATTGTTTTCGAGTCAAGTCAGATTTTGTAAATATTTTTCCGTATTAGCCCGAAAATGAAAAGATTGAAGTCGTAGTTGGGAGAATAATACTGTTTTTTATTTTTTGTAACAAAAACTGGGTTATCCAAAAACTGTGTTATTTATCAATAAATATTTTGCTCATCAAATATTTTACATTTCACTCAAATGCCTAAAAAATCCAAAATAAAAATCTGTATACTTCTGAACTGCAGTTTATTTATGTATAAAATACTGACAATATCCATTTGTCCAACGATATTATTATGGACATAATATTTTTGAACCAAATAAATTTACAAAACACTGGAAGCACCTTAAGTCCTGTACCATAAATTAACAGAGAGACATTATACAGTATGGTTTATATCTCGGTTATATTTTATTCAGATCGTCGCAATGCGTAAATCGTGCTGAATGACTGTGACATTTCAAGACACTTCGTCAAGTTTTTGCGGTGCTTTTTTCATGTCTACTTCCTTAAGTTTTCCTGAAAGGGGTTCTTAAGCGTTCATGCTGGATTAAAATTTTACTTACGGAGAATTAAATCGTTCTTTACTTAAGTACTCTACAAAGCTAGTGAAAGATCTCTCTTCATTGTATTCTTAGATTATACTTTGGATTTTTTTATTTTATCTATATATTGGATAAAGGATTTCTTTTGTACGACTTAGCTTGATGCAGATTTTTGAATGTTTAGACTTGGCGTTGGAATATTTCACCCAAGCTATATCACTCAGGTGAAGTTCGTATACAAAAAATTAATTTATTCACTTGATATTGAAATACTTAACCTCATTATAGAAAAGTGAAAAATAAATTACTTAAACTAAAAGTAATAAACTGTCTCATCAATTTTCCTTAGAAATGTATAAATACCTTTTAAGTCAAACCTTGACATCCTTTAAGGAAATTCCAAAGTCGTACTTAAATAAATTGTTTATATTCTTCTGTTCATAAATTCGTCAAATTACTTAGATATCCAATTACAAATTCTCGGTAAAATTTATACAAAACTGAATTTGTACTAAATAAATGTAATAGAGAACGAATTGGGATCAACATTTCAAGTGTCATAAATAGGCACCAAAGCTAGGTCTGCTAGATTTGTCTGAAATACTGACTGGTGACAGGTGATGGCATTAACAACTAGTGCTGTGAAAATATAGCGTATATTTTTTTTAAATATTGAAAACGGTGTGCCATTTTTCGATTATTTATTATTAATGCATTTGCGAAATTGTAAGAAAACATAATTATTTTCAACATAGCTTATTATATCACCGTGATGGACGAATCTCCAGACCTCATTGAAAAATATTGTTTGGAAAAACAAACCACATCACGTAAAATTACAGAACTTAACAGTGTTTCAAAATATGAGTTACAGAACCGTATCAAAACAAAGCAAGCTGTAAGAGCAGAACTATAATAAACCGCCCTGATTATAAATGAAGCGTTTATGTGTGGTTTATAATTCTTCTATGAACATCATTATCATACAACTATTTACAACGATACTAGATTGTAGTGGATATTTGTAACTTAATTGACAACGAATAACTTCAATTGTACGCTGAAACTTTCAATTTTGTACTGAAATACGTTAGGCACGCTACCACGTGAGTGCTGGCACTAAATTTAAACACACCATGCTAAGTTAGCATAATAACAATTTTCTTTGACGTCATACCCTGCAAAAACTTCCCATGATCACACAAACCTTACCCCCATAGACATAAGGTCGAAAATCCTTTTTCACCATTCAATGTATATCATTAAATATTCGGTTCATTACACTATAGTTTAAAAATATAACTCTTAATGCTTAGCCGTAAAGTTTAAATTGTTTTAAAATTACAGGAATGTTTTAAGTTCGCATATCGGTTGACTCGTAAAACTGAAACGGAATTTGCTAACTGCTTTAAATTCCACTTTTATTAGGCTAAAAATAGTGTAAGCTTTTACATAAATTATCATAGTATGTACTTTTTTATTTAAATGGTGTAACCTAGTTTTGTGGCTTACGTCAATTGTAGGATGACCTTGCATTTATTTTTGTTCATATGGACAAAAACAGTTAAATAAAAACAGCCTAACTCTAGGTGTGTCCTGTCTACGAAAAACAGGTGTCCTTCCAAATTCACTCCAGCAACTTTTCTATTGTCACTTTAACCTCCTTTAATTACAGCACATAAGTTTTAGGAACATGATCTCACACAACTTTTTACTTGACCAAATGCGGTAGGTCTTTTCTCTGTATAAAGTAACTAAAAAGTTTCATACTTATGTTAGCACACTAGGTATGTTTTTTTTTATCTATATAAATGTTACTAAAAAGTACCAGAAAGTTACCAGCCCACTATGTTTTTAACTGTTTATTTCAAGTCTAGATTTTCTCTCTTTCAATCTCTGTAGCTTCGAACAAACATGCTTTCCTTAGACTTTAAACTTTAAAATAAAACTTGTCGGATTCTTTCACGGTTTATATTCAGGCTTACTTCCAGACGTCGTTCCTTAATCCTTTAAACGTTACACGTGGCTCTGGCATCTCCAGTCTTGTCTACAAAGGATCGGAATTTGATTTCCTAACGCGTATCGATATAATATGCGATACACGAGAATTATTCACGAGATGAAAAGTATTTATAGATAGACATGTCTTATTGGATTTCCGCATTCTTACTTATTTTATTTTATATCGGTTGCTGGGTGTAGTATTTTTAAATGCATCAGAAGCATCAAGAAAAAATAAGGTTTGAGGTATTTTTAGACAACCAGGTTAAATTATTTTTGTTACGAATTAGTTTTTGTTCACAAATTACAGAACAATTGAATTATTATGATGATTAATTTGTACGTATCTATAATTGCAAAACGTTAATATATCAAAGAAAAAAATGTTATTTTATTATAGCACTTCAATAGACATATAAATTGTGATTCTACGTTAATTTTCAATTCAAACTTCATTTATTGACTTAGTTCTTGTGGCGACGCAAGTCTAACCAACTCTGCAGGACATGAGCGAATTGGAAACTCAATTCAAATCAAGTTAATTGATCTCGAGAGTGTGTTCATGAATGACATACCTTGATGGTGAAGTAGGTACATTTATTTATTTATTTATTTATTTCACAAAAAGAACGGCACATAATACCACTTACACTTTTGCTTAAACAGTTACATTTTAAAACTTACTATCAAACTAATATTTATAAAAAAGGCACAATATTATAATTAATTATTTCATCCATTATTACATATTTACTTTGAGATGTAGGAACTTAGAATTGAGTCAGAACATGGATTATAGAATAAACAGTCGATAGAATATAAACCGTAGGATGGACAGATAAATAAAACAATAACTGGGTACCCTAAGCTGAGAGAAAGGCAGTCCAAAAATACAGTATCAAGACAGTACGGAGCTATTTTTAGAATTGGCATGAAATGGCTTACAATAGAAAAGTCTAAAACAGAGTTAGTGAAACCTAGGACAGAAGTACCTAAGCCAAACTAAATTCTTGAAAAATAAAAAAAAAAACATATCATTACGCCTGTATCCCCGAAGGGTTAGGTAGAGGTGTACCAATGTACACAAACAATTCGCCAATATGTTTAGGTCCCATGTAATAGGGGGCGAGCTTATTGCCACTAACCGGGCACAAATCCAAAATCCGACCTGCTACTGAGAATTTCATAGAAAAACCCTTGGTCGACTTGGGAATCGAACCCAAGATCTCTAGCGTAGCAGTCGCGCTTTGCACCACTAGGCCTACTAGGCAGTCCTCCAGTTGAAAAATAGGGAACTAAGATATTTTATGAAACTAACGTTCAAAAAATATTGGATGTATAATGATGTACTGAAGCTCCACAGTGGAATAGAGTTATCTTCTACGTCATTCGATCAGTCGAAACCTTATCAGCAAACATAAACAATTTCTTGAAATAATTCATCAAATACCTGGTATTAAACTAACTGGTAACCTTCAGGTGCACTTCAATCTATTTTAAACTTTAATATAGTAAAAGCTTTATTCAGCGGGGACCTTTTAAACGTCCACCATTCAGGGCCGATATCACATCGGTATGTAGGAAGATGTATGACTGGAAATACGAAACTAAGTATCGTGAATAAAGTAAAAATTTACCTACTACTTTTGGTTAAATTGGAAATTCACTTTGGACTTGGGTATTTTTATGCGATATTTGTGCCTATTCAATCTGTCTTTTGAAGATAAATTGAAGATTTTTTTTTGAATAAAATCATTTTTGGATACGATTTAAGATTAAACTTAAAAAAAATAAAAACTGACCTGCCGGATACGAAGCTAGTATTTATTAGAAGGCATTTATTATAGTCAAATAGATTATAAGATTTAAATGATATTTAATGTAACAATCCAACAGGGACAAACTATGTAAATATAGTTTTGTTGGACTTTAAGTATTTCATAAAATGTACCTTGTGCCTGATTAAATAAATAATAAATAATTATTAATAAGGTACTAATTTTTTATTTATTTAATAATTTATGTACACACACAGAAGTAAAAATACAATATATTTATAAATGATAAGGTACAATTTATGTTTAATTTTGTGTCATCAACCATCACTTAGTATTGTTTCTATTTTATTTCAGGCTGTGCAATGATGTCGTGTCGAAAAGGAATCACACACTAAAGCCACGTGTGGTTTTACCTGAAAACTATGTAAAAGGTAAGATTCTATTGATTTTTACGTGACCTTTGAAATACATATTTAAAACTGATTAAATATTATTCGCATGCGTAGGACGTATGAAAGCAATCAAAACTGAAAACCAAATATAATGTAAGATAAAAAAAAATACTTTAAAAATAAAAAAGAAATCCTATTAAATAAATAGCTACTCAACATGTCAATAATAATTAATTTTACTTATATTACAGACACTTTATTATTATTTATTGTAGAACTTCTTTGCAAATAAAACGTAATTAGAACTAACGAACTAAAAGCCCTAGGGTTTGGTAAAATTGCTTTTTCATAAAAAGGCAGCTAAAAACAACCTTTAAGATTTTATTATTATTTTTAATAACATCGTGTCCTCATCTTGCCCACATAGTAACATTAAACACCGAAGCGTTACCATGGCAACGGCAACAGCTGACGCAATCCATTCCGCTTACGATCATAATCCAAAGGATCTATTCATATCCTTTAATGGATCATAAAGAAAATTAGTTTCTCGTTATAATAAGCATTAATACTGTAATCACTTAGTTTTTACTTAGAAAGTGGTAGAGTATTAGTTTTATTGCAGTATAACATGATTTATGTATGGCTTTCAAATAGGTATGGATTAATTGTATTTTGACACAAAACATATTTTTTCGATTAACTGCTTTTTTCAAGGAGAGTGCATTTTCAAATTCATTTTTCTTGCGTATTTTTACTCAATTTGGCACTTATTAGAAATATGTATGTGTCAGTTACCAAAATTTAACTGTCAATATGTATTTAGAAAGGTACTTTATTTACTAATTTCTCATATATTTGATTTAAATTAAGTTATCAATTTTCCAAACATTTCATACTACTTTGTGTTCTATGGCGATTACAATAAGATTGAATTTTGTTTAGAAATGCGTCCACCGGCGCGGAAGGGCCAGCCGGTGATTGTGGAGTTCAGTATATACGTGGTGGACGTCAACTCCATCAATGTTGAAGATATGGACTTCAGGTAAGAAGAACAAGAGATACCTCTTCCCTTAATAGAGATAAGTAGAGTTCTGTCACTATTATATAATCTTTCATACCTTATTTACTGAAGACTTTGGTTAATGTGCTCTTCTGACCGATTTTTTAAAGCTCCTTGTTAAATCATTCTTATAGTCCACGGGACAAAGCCTAAATCCACAAAACAGAGGTCTTCTTTTAGCTAAGTATATTAATTAAAACCAAAAGGAAACTTTGAATTAAAGCATAGTGTGCTCACTATGCTTTAATTCAAAGTTTCCTTTTCTCTTCCTGTCAACGCCTGCGCTCAAGCTGTAAATAACAATCTCGGAAAAAAAAAATGGAATTCAAAAATATTATGAGAATTATGTGTGAATAATAACATCAAATGTATATGTACTTCACTTTTTCAGTACGAAATAGCAGAACAGAAATCTCAAGGAATCAATAGAAATAAAATTCGAAATCACTAGTCATTACCCTTCCGCAGAGTGGACATGTTCATCCGTCAGACCTGGAGCGAAAGCCGTCTCCAGCTCCCCGAGGACATCTTCGAGGAGGGGGACGACCACGTGACCTTGCCCCCAGAGTTCTTCGACAACCTGTGGCACCCTGACCCCTACTTCTTGAACTCGAAGGTCACAGGTGAGACAGGCATGTTAGACCAAGTATCTAAGTTTCTGTCGTGAGTAACTTGCCTTGTTTATACGGGTAAAGGGATTAACGTGATCTAGGTCTGAAACTATAACTTCTTGTATATTAATAAACAGAGTGTTACCGAAAGGTTTTATCTAAACAAAAGGGGTGAAAGCCTATTTACAAAATGTCAGCTCAAAATGAATAAAATATATTTTTGGCATTTATTCGAAACCTAAAAATCATGGCAATTTATACAAGGGTTAATATCTTATGAGATATACACCCTAAAATAATGTTAAAATACATCAATTTAGCAGTCAGATTATGATTTAATTTCTGGCATAACGTGCTGCATTAAGACAGTCATTTGTCTAATTCTTAATGTAAATCTTTTTTTAAATAACTAATTGGATTATAATATAACATAATTACGGGAAGTTTCAATAACCAAAACAAACCGACCGGTCATCAACACTATTCCAAGCTTAATTCTGATTCACGACATCGTTTTTCAACTAACTATAATTATTTTACATATCGGACTTCTAGTGACCTGTGTGATCACGTTAATTCACGTCTTTATCCATATGAAAGTTATGATTAATCTGATCGGGGTATTTTTTGTTTGTTGGGTAATCTTATAAGTAGGAATATGAAAAATTACAATTGTCGTAATAACATAATACTAACTACTTTGTTCTAATACCGTTGCTTTAATTGTAATGTATTTAACATTTAACAAAGAGGTGTGAAATTATTAACTTGCATGTAATAAATTACATTTCAAACTTAATATAAGGACTTTATGAACCTGTACGCATGATATTAAATAAAATAATTTACATTTAACCCTAAAATACTTAAGGTATAGCTCTTTACTGTCTGTTCACCTAAGCTACTAATTTACAAATATTAAAATTTTAATCTCAAAATTTAATTTAAATATAAATTATATTTAATAAAGTTTTGCTTTTTAGGAGGAGCAATGCATTACAAACCTCGTTCGCCCGGTAATATTTTAAAGCTTTAAAAGCTCCTTTTGTCACAAAAGCCCGTTGTACACGCCATTTAAGCATCAGCTTTTGCAAACCTCTTTTGTTTATTTATTCTTGAAAAAAGGTATAAGTTATGTAAATATAAATCTTACACATTTTTTTACTGTATCTTTCTCTTGTACTAGGATGAGAAGTTGTTTTCTTTTATTTGAGTTATTTGTTAATTAATTTGGTATTCATGTTGTAAATATTGTAAAACTACACAAAATAAAAAAATTAACATTTGTTCTGTGTGAGTAAAATATCCAAAAGCTGAACGAGTCTTGCCATATTTTGATAACGTGACTAATAATTATTATTATAGTTACCGAAAATCGGAATTACCTCTAATTGCCGACGCTCAGTTAGTGATTGCGGTGTATATAACATGGAGAATGAGGATATTAGGCTGAGAATTATTTTAATTAACAATAATAATCATATTCTAAACGATATTATCAACAGGTGAAAATCCTTGAACAATTCACATTATTCAAAAACTTGTATCAGGTCAAGGCATCAGTTGCGCAGTTTACTATTTACTTAGTTTGAAACATAATATTCGTAACACCAACCTTCAAACTACTTCGATTTGTGAATAGTGTCCGGGATTTAGATAATGAATATAATAGGGTAGATATAAGAGTAGGGTGTGAAAAGTCAAAATCTATTTAGTCCGCCATTTAAATAATCAAAATATATTACACGCATATTTATTTTTTCATATCTAATCAATTACAAAATACGGAGATAAACCGTTTTAAAGTTCAGGAGTGGGGCTTGTAAAGTCACTGCTTGGTACAATTATTGCTTAGACGTGACGTCACGCAAGATTTGTACTCACCGTATCTTCAACTTTTTTGTGTACGGGACAAACGATAAAATTCTATATATTCGATATACTCTACGAGGTAACTTCTTTTTTTATTATTTAAATTTATTCAGAGTTATTAATAGAATAAGCATTTTATTTCGGCCTATATTTTAATTATTTTATCGGCCTGTTCCGCTCGTGTTAACAAAACGGTAAACGAGGTATCACAAACATTTAACTGTGTGGGTTTTCAGGAAACATTTTTCGAATGTTAGGTTTATTAGTCTGCCCGTGACCATAATACCTGCAATGGTGTTAAAACTTATTTATTTATTTTCAGCCATTGTCGTCCTACTGTATGGCAAAGACCTCCCTTTCTTTCTTCCAATTCTCCGTGTCTTGAGCTATTGTGTTCCATAATGTGTGTCGAAACGTCAGGACCTAAAATCTAAAATAAACCACGACATAATCCGTAAAAAGTAGTTTTTTTGCAATCAATAAATATGTTTAATACCTACTGTCTATTTGCAACTGAATTTTCTTTTGACTTCGACCTTTCCTAAGGGTTATATTCTCTGGCAAATAAGATGTTATCTGACATCCAAAATGTAACAGGAAACATGATAAGCAAGTTTCGGTAGTATTGGAGTTTGGTTAAGCCAAGTAAGACTGTTACTCTGGTAGATGATAATCTTATTCAATTATTAATACTAACATTATATTGTATAACTTTAGAGGTGCTATGTTTAACTGAATTTGAAAAGTTTGTCTGTTACTTCATCCTTTGTGTAGATGGATATCTTTATAATCAATATTTACTTACTAAACGCACGGAAATAGCACATAATTTGGATTAGCGTTAGCATCTCATCGGCATTATTTACACATAACTTCACGACTGTATTGAAAAAGACATCAGAAATTATATTCTTTGTTTTCAATATGTTTTTCAAGACATCCTTTTTTCCATTTTCTATTTATTTCGTGTCAACAAAACTTGAATACCAACTTTAAAAGACGAGCTAAATACAAAACTTCTAAACAGTTTTAAATGTAACGTTGAATTCCAAATCTCATTGCGAACTCAAATCCCTAGGTGTTAGAGCTTACATCGAATTTCAAAAGAATTTCTTAATATTCAAAATTTAAGTTTCATTCACATTTCAAATTATGAATTGAAAAGTGCGTCGCATTGGTAGGGTTATTTGCATCTACATTCTTCTGTTTTCAATTTTATTTATTTTTATACAAATTGTGTTCGTATAAATACTTAATGTTTAATTTAATTTGTATAAATTCCAAATACTTTGTATAAATTAATTTGTGGTGTATAAATTGTACAACGGGCTTTTAAATCACTCTGCAAAACATAAATGCTTTCGTTCACATATCGGAGATTCACATGCAAATAGCTTAATCGAAGTATTTTAATTTAAAGAACTGCTTACTTATTTGGAAAATGCAGGTAATTTAAATGTTATTATACGATAGAATTTGTAATTAAACAGTTTTACCAACTTTATAATTGTGTTTTTGGAACTTTAAACAATTAGTTCCAAAAAATGTTTTTCTAACTGAACACAGTATAATCAATATATGCTAATAAAAATAAGGTTGAAATTTCTTATTTGAATATATTAGGTAGGCTTTTCCATGCCTACTATTCTGAATTTCAATATTACAATATCCCTTTTAATTAAGGCAACTAAGTAAAACAAGCACAACACAAGTTTACTTAGTAACAGTACTTAGTTCTAGTGTTAATACCTCACATTAACACCAACTTAGCCTATCTTTAGGCTCTAGATATTGTTCCTAGCATTCCTAATTATAGTTCAGACCAACTTGATAACACGATATCACTTAATTTGAGCGAGTAAACTCAAACTTAGTCAAGGTCTGTGAAACAACCATAAGGTGCATTTATACGGCCCGGGCTAGCAATAACAAAGCCTCACTCGACCGTGAGATAAACGAAGGCAAATATAATAATATCCTGGGACATTTCATTGACGGTTATCTGATCTCAAGCTAAGCAGAGCTTGTGTTATGGTGACCAGACAACTGATAAACATACTTATATATTTCTAAACACATACATATTACAGAAAAATTACACCCAGAAAAAGAACAAATGATCATGCTCATCACACAAACATTTTTCCAGGGTGGGAATCGAACCCACAACCCCTGGTATAGCAGTCTGGGTCACTAACTGGTTTTGTAAAGGTTTTTCATTCTTTAAGGTATTGGTTACGAAGGATGGCGCTTTAACTGCAAATAAATTAGTAGCAGGCTATAAAAGTTGATTCATACTCTAAAAGAATAAAGAACATTCTATTTTTATGGAAATAATCTCTTACACGATATTGGCTATGTTTACTTCCGACAACTTTTTTTGCATTGTTCGTCGTGCTTGCCCGCGCCCTTTAAATGCACTTTAATGAATATAATTATTTTAATTCACTTTTTAATATTAACAGAGCAACACATAATCAAGTTATGTAACGAAATTTGATATAGTAAAGTGAGGGTGAATTGTTTAGATTTTCAGTTGACTTCGCTGACTCAGCTTGAGTTTACTTTTTAATAAGTAATTTAATGATTGGCTTTTAACTTCTTATGTATTAAGCTTTGGTGAACACTCGGTTGGAGCACGAATATTCACTGTATTTATATAAGTCTAATTGTAAACACTGCAATAAGTATTAAGTAAAATATAAATAAGTTAAGAATGCTTAGTATGAAAACCGTGCATGCTTAGGTATGAACAATAAAAAAAAACAGTGTGAAATAAAAAAAAAAGATAGATATATATTCTGATTTAATATGTCTGACGATTTTCGTACGCTACGCTACTATTTCCAATTCAGCATGATTATTGAATGCACTAACACTGTCTTGTTGCGCAATAGTCAAATATCAATAAAGGTGGGTGCAACATACAAATACAATTATATACAAAATTGATTTTAATTGCCAAAACATGCTTGTGGACTTAGTCGTCGAGTCTCCTTTTATTTATTTTATGAACGTTATTTTATCAATTACCGATCATGCATTCAATCATGTCAAGAAAATTAATTAACGTATAAGAACGCTCAATTTTTCTTCAAAAAAGTTGTGCGAGAAATTATTTAACAATTGTTTATTGTATACAAAAATATGTTCTTAATAATTTTATATGGTCAAGTATAGCTTTTATTAATTAACTGACAATATGATTCTTATATTAAACAAATAAAAAAGAGTTTAAAATAATATGCGCAAAAAAATGGTCTTAATAAATAATATCAAAATGCCGTCCACGTACTTCATTTATCCGTTAGTCAGTTGCTGCCAAAGTTTAATAAATTGTCTAATGTCCAATAGAATAAAGTATGACACAAACACACAAACAATAAAACTTCCAATAACCAGCCGAAAATCCGTGAGAGGCAACTTTCTACAAGTTGCAATAAAATATATCTGAGAATCGGCAGCCATATTGAAACAATCAATTTATATTTGCAGCGTCACGTCTATTATAAATCAGTGTTTGCTGAAAGCAAATCAAAACTAACGCACGAACAAATCCAATATCAGCAAAATATTTTCTCAACACGCTCGTAATGAGTATTTCAAAATGGCTATAGGCAATAAAGACAAATTTCAATTTGAAACGATATTTCTATATTAATTGTATTCAAACCACTAACTTGGTGTTTGATTATTAAATTTCAACAATATTGAGGTTGATGAACTTTCCATGGTTGTAGCCAAACAATTGTATCCAGCCATTGATAGCCATAATTTAATTGGGATTAACAAACAGTAAATGATCAAAGTTGGATAAAGTTTAATGTTTCGCAGTTCCCAGTATGCTGTTATACAGAAAGGTTCCCTGGGGAATCGTTTACGGATAATATTTGCCTTTCGCGAGAAAGAACAATAAGTTGCTTCTTAGTTTTGTAAAGTAAAGGGTTAAAATTTTATAAATATCAGGATTATGTAAGCAGTTATTAAATATTAACTAAGGAAAAAACAAAAAGTGAATAAACTTAAAGCAATAATGCACATCGTAATAATATTGTAAATAGTGCATACAACAGACACTAAACAGAAAAAAAACAGAATACTTTCTCAGATGTGCACAACTAATCACTAGCCAACGCAACTGCGGCATGTGGCTGATACACTTTATTAACCAAAGAATTTTAAGCACATTATCCACTCAAAATCACAAAGAAAAAATCACGACTTATTTTTTCTAACTCAAACCTGCCATCTTACCTACTCACTTGTGCATCATCTAACACAGAGAATTTGAATTCCAGAAATCGCAGAGCTGACCCACAAGTTTTCATCCGTGACCCTATACAGGAACCAGACTGTAAGGTACTCGGCCCGGATGCACGCTATCATCGCCTGTCAGATGGAATTCCAACTGTACCCAATGGACATACAATCGTGCCCCATTTATATCGAAAGCTGTGAGTCCGATCTTCTAAGAAATAGCAATAACTTGAATGGAATGTAAAAGGTGATATTCTTGGAATTTGGTCCGAAAACAGTTCCAGGAAATGTGAATGGAGATTTTTGTTGAAATGATAAGAAAAGTTGTCAAACACTTCCAAAGTACCTATCGCCATCTCGACTTAAAAGACGTCATTAAATCAGTAGTTTTTTATGATTTTCCATTGATCCTGATTGGTGGCCAGAAATCAGCCATTGACATTACATTTTCATTTGTTTTATTTCCAGTTTCGTACAGCAACCAAAAAGTTCGGTTCCGCTGGAGCGAAGCGGGTGTCACCATCAATCCTGAGCTAAAACTTTTGCAGTACAATATCGGACAACCGTTGAGACTTGAAGAAACCAACGGATACATGATCGATAAAGATGGTGAGACAATTTGTATTCATTTGGCACTTCGATTTTAAATGAGGCTTTTGCATAAATGCTATCGACAAATTTCTGAACGCTAACTTCCATAGAAATCGAGACGTTGACGCTACTGATCCATTCTAATTTTGGGCTTCCTTATAGAAACTCCTTTATATACAAAGTTTTGGGCCTTATACCCACTGTTTTTATTTCTGTATCTTATTGGAACTCAAAGCAATTTTCCTGGAGCTTATCGACGATATCACTAAACTCGGGGATTCACACGTAATCGTTTTGGGACTTAGCGAAATCAAGTTCCGGAAAACTTTGGTATAATACTTTCTATCTTTAAGTAAGGAAACACTTAAGTAGTAATAATACTCAAGAAGATCATTCAAGTGATAATGATCTTGCTTATTCAGCATATTGATAAAATTAAATAAACATATAACTATTCTCGATTTTAAATCATAATGAAACAAAATAACCTCTTTTTCCACTTTGTTGTTACTCTCACACAACCTTGAAAAACCAAGGGAAAATTTAATTAGAAGGGTTCTAATAACGTTATCAAAATATAATTAAAGTACGCTACATAACAACCTAAACGGTTTTCAAAATTAAATTTTGAATATATTAATATGTTCTTACAAGAAATACTCAATTAAAAATAATTACTTTAGAATTTAGGCAAAGTTTTGACTTGTTCATAGAAGTTAGAGTTTTGTTCTTGTAGGTTGTTCATAATAAGCTGATGTTATCTTTTTATCAAAGAGTAAACAAATACAAAGAAGGACTAATTTTAAATCCTTATAATATCTAGAGTTTTGTTTATAAATCAAGCTGTTACTTTATTTTCACTACTTTTCCTGAAGGTTTTATTAACACAAACCTTAATACATACATACATAATATAATAACGCCTATTTCCCTTGTAGGGGTAGGCAGAGATCACTTCTTTCCACTTGCTACGATCCTAACACATTTATTTCGCTTTTTCCACTTTCATTATTCCCTTCATACATGCTGCTCGGTTTATGTTTAATAACAAGCCTTTGTTTGGCTAACAGTTTATGTGATTTTGATGTTTTAAATTTAACTTTAATAAGAACAACTCCTTCACTCCATTTTTTTTCCGCTTTTTCAGGTAACTACTCAAGACTCGTAGTCTACTTCCGATTCGAGCGTCAAATCGGTCACCATTTGATCCAAACCTTCGCTCCGTCCTCTCTGGTTGTGATGCTGTCCTGGTTCAGCTTCTGGCTCGACCTTGACGCGATCCCTGGAAGGGTCACCTTGCTCGTCACCTGCATGTTGACCCTGGTCACCATGTTCACTGGATTACGAGCTGATATACCACCTGTTGCCTACGTTAAGGTAAGCAAATTTCAATACTAAAATTTAGTCAAGCCTTTTTGGAACTGAACTAAAAATATTTGTATCTGATAAAATTGCCAGCCTTTTTTATGAATTGTGGCTTTAGTTTTATTGGATCTGACACACGTGTTTCCTGAACGCAATTTGTTACCCGATAGTATCGGAGTTGTGGTTAGTTTTTATTTATACAGGGTGTCCGGTAAATAATCCGACAAACTGTGGTGGCTGATACCTTAAGTCAGGCCCTATCAAATGAACGCAACATATGTTCGCCGAAAAGTTACGGGTTTCGAGTTACAATCGATTTTCGAAAATTTTAAAATTTTTTACCTTGCATCAGACTTTTCCATTTTTCTTGCTGATACATAGCTTTCGTAATATTTTTTGTGCATCAAATTAATCTTGAATAGTTACTCTATCCTTTGATAAGTCTCATATTTATCTAAAAGAAGAATATAGTGGCGATCGAGCCATTTGTTTTACAATTTTCATTTTCGGTTTTTCTTAGTGATCAACTTTGAACTGCAGTGGTGAAAAATAAATGTATGTAGGATTTTTGTACAACAATCTTAAAAACTTGCTTGAATATTGGTGATTTTGGGCAGGTACAATACTTGCATATTTTCTTTACAAAATTTGACAAAATAAGCCGCTGAAGTACACCCGGGCCTATTTTTTGAAATATTACTAATGTAAATCAGAGTAAAAATGATACGTCACTTAACGCTGATCGTCATTGTACAATTAAATGAGGTATTTTCTTCTCGCCATTAACTCTCTATGCCAGATAAAAACATGTTTTAGTGTAAAGTTACTTTAACCTTCAGTATTTTCTTACTAGATAAATCGATTTTATAACACCTTATTTTTCATGCAACAACACTGAAATAGCTGGTTTTAGACGCCCAATTCATCTGCACTTAACGGGTTCCGTATCATTGTATAATTTTAAACGAGCATTTTTTTTTATATTTTCCAAATTGAAATTGACGACAATGATTTTGTGTCACTAGTTAATCGCTAGAAAAAAATAACTTATTTCACTGGACCATAACGATCCGCGTTAAGTTACGTCGCATTTTTACTAAGATTTACATCAGTAATATTTCAAAAAATAGGCCCGGTTGTACTTCAGCAGCTTATTTTGTCAAATTTTGTAAAGAAAATATGCAAGTATTGTACCTGCCCAAAATCACCAATATTCAAGCAAGTTTTTAAGATTGTTGTACAAAAATCCTACATACATTTATTTTTCACCACTCCAGTTCAAAGTTGAGCACTAAGAAAAACCGAAAGTGAAAATTGTAAAACAAATGGCTCGATCGCCACTATATTCTTCTTTTAGATAAATATGAGACTTATCAAAGGATAGAGTAACTATTCAAGATTATTTTGATTCACAAAAAGTATTACGAAAGCTATGTATCAGCAAGAAAAATGGAAAAGTCTGATGCAAGGTAGAAAATTCTAAAATTTTCGAAAATCGATTGTAACTCGAAAACTGTAACTTTTCGGCGAACATATGTTGCGTTCATTTGATAGGGCCTGACCTAAGGTATCAGCCATCACAGTTTGTCGGATTATTTACCGGACACCCTGTAGATTCTGACGCGAATATACATAGTCAATTGGTCATGATGTAGGAACATAATCCTAATAAAAAGTCTCTTAGCATCATTTAATAAATAACTAGGTATTTAATAGGTTAAGTGTAATGTTCAGATTTCAAAGAAAATATTTACTTTATTTTCTTTCTGAAGTAAAACAATTACTATATTAATTAAGTTCCTAACAATGGTACTAAGCAAATACTGTAGCATATTTTCGTGTCACATTTCCTGAAACAGAGTCCAACGCTCCTTGTAATGAACAGGAAAAGTCGTACATACGAAATTAAATAACGAATTTATCTTATCATATTAAGAATTAAGGAAAAGAGCCTCAACTTACTGTATTATACCAAATGTTAATTAATTTCATCCACTAGAAAAAAATACTTTTTACATTTTTTCGCATCAGATGAAATAATTTTTTTGCCGTTCGGAATTTTTTCGATATAAATTTCCCGGAAAAGTGTACAATGTTTATTCAACCTCTTTCACTTAAAATATTTTTGGTAACTTGTTTATTAATTTTCCTGAAATTTTAATGTTAGTTTAATTATTTTAAGAGGTCTGAGTGTTTTTCACAAAACTGATGTTTGACGTTTGTTGCTATGCTACTTATGGCTTTCCTCAAAATCAAAGTGAATTGAAAACGTTGAAATTTTAAAAAATTATATTTTTAAAAGGGCAAGCTTTAATAAAGTTTCCTGTAAATAAATCTAATTACCGATTTGAATGCTTATATAATACTCCGCCAAAGTGCTGGTAAAAGTCGTGTCGTAGAGTTAAAAAATGTTGTACGTTTCATCCCACACCACGTAACTTATGGATCTAATTCGACATCTCAAATTAAACTAAAGGATACTGCTATTCCAGGCATTAGACCTCTGGATGGCTGGCTGCATGATGTTTGTGTTCGCCGCTCTCGGAGAGTTCGTGGTAGTGAAGGTGCTGGACAAGCAGTACCAGATGAACAAGACCAAGGCCCAGGAGTCCATGCCCAGGATCATTCCGGTGGTAAATATTATCTTCTTGAAAATTAAGAGCTTTAAACATACTAACAAGATATTCATTGATGTTAGGAACTTGTAACATCCAATAAGCGGGTATTGCAGTTTCTTTTCGTGTCTAATATTTTTTCATGACTGTTGTATTTTTATGCTTTTGAGATATTGCCCCAATGTATATATTATAACTATTAATATACTCACTGGACATATCTAACACACAAAGTAAACATATTTATCACATCACACCACCACACAACCATCAGAAATTTTAAAAGTAATCAGTGGTTTTAACCGAATTTATAATCTGGCTCTAAAAACACCTCAAACTATCATGACCTCAATCTCAACAACCAGTTCGAATTTGAATCAAGATTATTGAGACGAAGATGTTTCGTTATCTTTGGCAGCGTCTGAACGGGGAGAAGGGTTCGTGCGGAACCCTGGCGGCGTGGGAGGGGAGTCAGGTGCGGTGCCGGAAGGTGGACCTGACGTCGCCGACGTCGCCACCGGCTGCGACGCCAGCTGTGCACCCGGCACCGTCGGCGCAGCATCCTACAGCGCATCTCGTTGGCGTCGAGAGAAGGCAAAGCATACTACAGGTATTCCCATCATTATTATGATTATTATTTTCAGCCCTTGCTGTTCCACTGCCTCCCAAAGCTCCCTTTCTTCCATTCTTCTCTATTGAGGGCAAACGTGGACCAGTTCTTAATATAGGAATTCCCATCACATTTTATGAAATTGCGAACAAAGTTTCTGTTCTCTTACAGCAGTCTTTCGAGTTTCTATTGATCATAGTTTGGAGACCAATTAACTCATCAAGTAGGAAATTTTCTTTTGAGCACTATGCTTTAAGGGAAAACAGTTCTGGTGTTTTAAAAAACGTTTTTGTTTTTAATTCTGTTATGGCAGAATTTGTATTTTACTACCCTAAGTTTTGAGTTCATTAAAAGGAATCACCATTCCATGAACAACGAACTGATGTTTCATTTTAAAATTCATCCAGTCTTGTTAAGGTGATTTAAAAAGACAAACAATTAACATCGGTTTATTGGCAATAAACTACACTTACCTGCTGTTGATCACTGTTATCCAAATACACCGCAGGCTAGATTAATGTTCCTTTCCCAGAATTTCTGGTTCAATCGAATAGTTTATTATTTTGGATCTAATATTTATTGAGCCGAATAAGCTATACGTTGCCTTTGGGGCATAGACGCGGCTAAAATTCAAATATTACCTGACTTAACGCTTAGGTTTCATATTCAATTTGTTTTATATAACAAAACTTCAAAAACTAAATCGCTTTCAAACGAAATGTATGGAATAAATTTTGGGCAGCCAAAAGTAGCTATCCATCTCAATCATTTTCAAAAGTATCTTGATCCTAATCGAGGCAAAAAAATGGACTCGTCTAACTTTCAGGCGATTTCAGAGGACTTTAGTTTACTAGATATCTTTGTAAAACGTCCTAGGCCCAATCACGATCATAATCAGTTAGAGATAAGTTATCACGAAATTGGGGATTGAAGTAAAATATGATGATCGGGAAAACTGATGAAGTTTTATAATTCGATTCAGTTCACCGAAATTCGACTTTAATAGAGAATCATTTATGCATACCTCGGAACAGGTAATTTATGTGTTCGTAGGTCTAAAATGCTGATGCTTGAGCCCTAAAACAAATCTGAATGAGAAATCGATTATATCTAGCAGTAGAATACATATAAGAGCTATTTATTTTCCAATACCATGTTCCATAAGAGTTTAAGAAAAATGGCTGCTTTTTCTTTTACCTAAAAAAAAGATCCTTTTCTTTGTAAAGACATGAGAGAGAATGTGTTAGAAAAAATATATTAAGTTAAGAGCATTCATGTTTTTCCTACAAAGGTATTAAGTGATACGTTGACTTATCATTTGTTTCTTTTTTCAGGTTGCCTGGTTAGACGCCGACACTGGTCAAGAGCGCGTGTTGTGGCGAGAGATCGACAAACTCTCTCGCGTCGTGTTCCCTGCCTTATTTCTCCTCTTCGTCACTATGTACTGGCCCGTCCTTCTTCTTAAAACGAAAACGTCTTCATAACAATTAGGTTCCTTGAGTTCAGCTGTCTTTGCCTGGAGATCATTGATGACGTCAGTGTCGTAAACAGGTTTTACTCTACTGGAATCCTTTGAAAAATCTAATTGAAGATGAAAAATTGCTTTCAGTAGATCCAACTTTTATGTGTAATGTTCTTATTGTAAGACTTGGTTTAAAAGAGGATGGAGGGTATGGAAACGTTGCTCTTAAACAACTTGAGTTTAAAAATCCTCTTGTATGTACTGTTGGAGTACAAAGTTGTTTCAGACAATAATTTATCTTTACTATACTGTTACTACTAGTAGCAACAGCCTGATTCTTTCGCCTCTGTCGGTTTCTTTATTTCTATAAGGTGATATTGAACTGTATCAGGTAGACAAACCTGAAATCTTGATTTTTGAGCCAATACAATAGGATATATATTTTTTGGCTCGTGGTATGGAGGGTATTGTCAGAATGTACAAAAATAAGAATAGAGAGGCTCGAATGTAGATATAGACTAAAAGTAGTCGCTTTACAAGATTCAAAGTTTTTAATAAAACATCCAAAATGAATATTGTACAAATATGCACAAAAGTCTTACGAATATTGTAGAAACTTTTTAATAAAAAGATTATTGAAATTTGATTTTCATAAATTAATTTCTAAAAATAATTGGTTACTTTTCATTTTATTAAAATAGACTTAAGGTGCCCACGAATAAGCTATTGGATATAGCATTGTTGAAATATTGTTGTTTTAAAGTCAATTTAGAATCTGATTACAATCGGTATCAGTTTTAGAGATTTTCAATTTACAAATTGACACTTTTATTCACCAAATTCTTATTAATATTTGTTACTGTTATATCAACATTGTTACATACTATCGAAAAATAAACATATCTTGAATGAATTTTGACGAAATATTTCTTGTGTATTTAAGAAAAAAAAACATTACTGCATAACGTGTTACAAATAAATGCTTTTGTATTTTATTTCAATGCGACACAAATAATTATTATAATTATGATTTTAAAACAACAAATATATAATTATTATTATAAGGTGCTTGCAAGTCATTGATATCATTAATTAATATCAAATCATCATCAGCTTTAAACCATTGTGATAGCTTAATTAATATAAGAATTTTATAATTTATAAATTTTATTTGGTTGGGGTAAAAATAAGAAACAAATTTTATTAATAGGTAAGTACTTTAAATAAATATTTAAATAAAATTATATTGTATATTTTGTCGTGAAAAATATAATCTTAATTTAGTATTTTGTTTAATTTAAGTAAAGTTTGTTAACTACATTTCAAATGTTGTTTATATTTTTATTGTTACAATCTAAAGGTGTATAAAAAAATGTTTTATCATTTTATGAATTATACGACGGATATAGGTATTATTCTATAACACAGACTTAAAGACATATAAAATCTACATTATAAAAATTATGTACCTAAAGTTAAATAGTGTGACATTTTTTTTTTCACTACATCTATTGTGATAAATCTTGTTACGAAGAACGATGGTTTGACGGTGTACAAACAAAATATATTGAAATTACTTGAAAAATTATATTATATTTGTATAAAAATATATATTTTAATAATTGTACGAAAATGAAGTGTTTCGTACTTGTCCATTGTTGCAGTTATATTATACTGTACATAGTAATATTATTATAGTATTGCTTTAGTGCTAAGATTACGAGCTCAAACGTCATGGATGCCTTACTGTTTGACGTTTTTACGCGCAAAGTTAATTAAGGATATTTTTGTTTAACACTGATGAAAGTAAGTCGTATTGTTAAAAGAATAAAAATGGTTTTATCATTATTATTTGTTTTTTATTTGTGTTATCTTAATGTGAATTTTCGACACTAAGAAGGAGAAGAGTTATAATTGTTTAAGGGAATTATGGGATATGTGCGATCTTCAAAACTTAAAAAAAAGATAAACTTAAAAAAAAAACTGTTTATAGGTAATCTGAAAGTTATCTAAATTAACAAATAAGTTATGAACCACTATACACTTATTAAATAGTAAGACTATTAAAAATAGTGTTACAAAACAAAACGAAAAAAAAGTAAATGAATGGGTATTTAAAATAAAGCCAACGCCTAACAAAAATAGTTGAGCAATAAGTTTTACTTGCTGTTGAGCGAGCTAGCTTTACGTTACGATTAGCTACAGGCGCTAGCTTTTCTCTTTGACTGTGTACTTAAAGTCACTATAAACTTATCCATTAACACTTTTCCCTTTCAACTAAAAGTGAACTAAAACCTAAAGCTACATTTTTTATTACTTCTATAAATTTTAAAGAGAAAGCGAGTGCTTTGTGCAACTAATTCTTCGAAAATTTTGTTGGTAACCACTTCCATTTACAGTCTGCTTTTGGCTAGCCTTTTCACAACATATATTCAGCTGGTCCAATCTAATCGGATCCCGCTTAGTAGTATTTTACGTGGAATGACTTCCAATCTGACTTCCACCACCGATTTTACTGAGAAACACTGTAGCCCATTCCCTATTCCATATACGGTGAATCAAAATTATTAATTTAAACACTTCCGGGAACTAATAGGCACTTTAATGTTTTAATAGCATTACAGTTCCCATTCGCAGTACCTACGTTGGGTTTTTAGCGAAAAATAGGAGTTCATTGAAGCGAGCCTAGTAACAAGTACCAGCAATGACCAGCATACATTATTTATAGGCCAGCTGATTGGAGCGCGAATATATTTTACCCTTTAAAACCTTAATAAAACTGGAAACAATTCCCAACTCAATATATATCGACAATAATATATATTTTTTGCTTACCTATGGGCTAAATCGTTCCTTTAATATGCCCACCTGCGGAACGTTTATATGCCGGTTTATTTATTTATAGACTTAATTTATATGTACCAATGTACAACCCAAAACAAAATAGATATATACGGTATACCAGAGTTTATATCACACACTCAAGCAACATCTAAACTATAAACAAATACATGTGGAGCACAAAAATCTTTATCCCAAGTAGGGACTGCATTGAGCTCTATCGCAGTTGTGTTGACGTCTGTACCAGGTATACACAGGTATATACAGGCAAATAGCCTGTATATACCTGTTTTCCGGACCTTCTTCTTCTTTTCGTTTCGATGGTAGACTTAAATTTTATTCCATTGGCAGAGTATGTTGCGACATTAATGGTAGCTTCGTTAGCGTGTGTGGACCAAAGTGCAGGTGTACAGACAATTTCGGCAGCTTAACAAATGGGACATGGTTTGGTTGGCAGCTCCACATTCGCATTCGTTATCGATCGATCTTCAGAACCTGGCCTAATGATGATGCTGTGATCATCAAAATTCCACATAACAGATGTCAGTATAAACAGCAGGTGTTAAGCATGTCAGGGCCGTCACGGCGCGGCGTCCGATACAATGACTTCACACTTCATGCTCGACGAGCGCAGACTCCGTGGCTACGCTCCACAAACATTTAGTTTACTACTCTCAAGGTTTCTTTTCGGGTTTTTGGTACCTGCTACGTAGATAGTAGTAGTAGTAGATATACTCCAACTTTATATACGGGTCCCACAGCGGCTATTGAAGACAGAAGGACTGGCTAACTACGTAGATCTACGCAGATCCCTCCAGTCTTACCGGATTTAGCTTAATACTTTTTTTACCAAATGCCGGAGAATCTGCTATTCCATAACTGTTTATATCCTTTTTCGCTGTGTGAATGGAGACTGGAGATAGAGATTATGCAATCATGATAATACCAAACAGGCAAGTGCTGAGGTAAACAATTGGCATTATGATTATTATTGAAAACAGTAATAATCGTAATTTTAGAAGACCCACATTTCTCATACGATTCATATAGGTTCTCGATAATATTTATAAGCAGCAGTTCGGTTTTCTAAACTCGCAATATGATTCAATTCAAGATCAACTCATAGCATTATCATTATCTAAAATTTTGACAGTGGGTTTGACACTTAAAATAAATAGCAAATTATGACTGGCGAAAAACACTTCCAGCACACAGGAAAACACATAGATAACATTAAGATCTTTCAGATCCCCAGTAAGTAGACTACTTATTCTTCCCAGAGAACATACTCGTACATCTTCCCTTTAGTAACAATTTCAAGGTATATAAATCTTGTCACGTTGAATCTATCAACTACAAAGTGACGTTAACCCTTGTAATGACAGACATAAAAAGTGAAACAGTAAATTGCTTAACACTTTCAACGGCGTCAACTTTCTTTTTAGCGGGTTCAGGTAAATTAAATGGTGACGTAAGATAATAGCCGATGCGTAAGAAAGTGTTACCTTATGGTTTGACGGTTAAACGTTAACAGATGGTATGCTTGAATATGGTTATGGGAGTACGTAGGACGATGGTTAATCGTTTCGAACCGACATACTTTTGAACTGATAAATCAACGAAATAGTGAGCAATAGTTTTTGCGAAAATCGCACAAACGTTACATCGCACAAATAAAGCATCGATGGAATAAAACATCGTACAACTGAATTATCGACACACCGTGTTCGATATAGGTAATAAAAATCAAATCATCAACTTTCGAAAATAAGTAGGGAAACCGTAATAATATACATTTCAATCTTATTTTTGTGTGACACAATTTTACTTCAATCATTTTCTGTTGGGCCAAATGTGATGGAATCAGTGAAATTTTTAAAATTTATTATTATAATTGTTGCCTTTGTAGGAACCTTTTTATTGCTATTTGCTATTTTTATCATATAATTTGGTTTCTTACTTATGCACAATATATATTATATTGAAATTACAATTACAACTTTGATTATTTTTATAAAAAAAAAATGATTTTAAACATGAGGCTTCATACGTTCAAGCCTGAAAAAGCATAAATTAAAGAGAGGACTCATAACAGCTTGAATTGAAAAGTTGATAAGGATCGCCGATCCTTCTCAAATAATTCCATTTCTGTGTATAAAAAATACTATTTATGACATACACATCTAGTTTATTAAAATGTCCGCTTTTATTTAGATTGTTATAACATGAATAATTTTGTATAGTAAATTTGTATAAAATGCAAAACAAGAATTAATTATAACGCAAAAAATCTGAATAAATTAAAATAAGAAAAAATTAAGTTGCATTTTATTTTACTTTACAGTAGTTTTGAGTTTCAAGAATAAAATTTATAACTTCTTTGCTAAGTTATTATGTGACTTCCAAATTATTATCCTTCGTACTTACGATAGGAATAGTAAGAATATAATCTGTATTAGATGCTAGGTACCTAATACTTTCTTCGTGCTTTTAATACCTCAATTACTGTCGTCTCTAAAGAGTAAGAGTGAGGCCTTTTTAGTGTCTTTTGGGAGTACCCAAGACACTAAACAAACCTCAAACTCCTGCATCTAAAATTGTTCGAATAAAATAAAATCTAAATTCTATAGCTTATTTTCTTAATGCCCCATTGTAATTCAGTAAAAAAAAAAGACGCAAAAATATGAAAACAAAAATACAATAGGATTATCTAACATTATATATACTAAAAATACTTAAAAAGCAGCCAACCAGAGGATTGTCTTCATTGACATAATGTTACATAACCAACTATTTAACTTGTCACAGTTGACCCGGTCACCTTAACTTGTTAAGTTGGGTTAAGTAAGAGTGCCATAAGATTTCATGGTCATGTACCATCACTGATTACCTGTTTGTTTGCTTTTGTTTGTTACGTAATTTGTTTATAAAAATCTCTGGAAACCAATTTTTGTTCATAAAATTTTATATTTTTCCCCGATTGGGAATTTAATCTCAGCTCAACGTTTGGTAAAAGTACTTTTTCTTTTAATTTTATGGTTAAAGCTATTGATGATTAAAATATTCAGTTAAATAGTTTGTATTATTTCTAGCACACATAATATTTATGAAATCCAGTAAAATAAAAGTACCAAAAATAACGTACAAGTTTATTGAATTTTTATTCTACTGTTCTCAGTCGATCAGAATAATAAAGTAAACAAACTTTTTAAACAACGTCTCGAGCATGTTTCGACCTTTCTGTGTCTTAGGTCCTTACTGCTCAGAATTATATTACTACATTCCACGTATAGATACAATGTACAAAAAGCGTGTATTTTGACCCAAAATGGGATCGTAAAGGCTCGTCGTGTCACGTACGTTTCACAAAAAATATATGAAACGACCTATTCCCCGGAGAGTTAAAAGAGAAAATCTGTTGCAAAAGATTAAAAGCTGGTTTTATGTACTGTTGTTTAGCCCTCCAAATATATCTACTGGCATTATAAACAGAGACTAACTTTAAGGAAATTATTGTGAAAAAAGTAAAAGAATTTGAATTAAAATTTTTAGTAACTAATCACTATTTCATTAATAAAACATAAAAGAAAACTTTCCAAACAGGAAGACGGTATTTTGCAAAATATTTGGTTTCCTGAAAAACTCACATCCTCAAAATCCACATCACATTTTCGGGGTAACTCTTAGATCAAATTTCGTTTTCCCATAGGCAAACATCAACAAAGACTTTTCTCACTACATTCTACTCAGAAGCTGTTGCGCCACAGAATAAGTTGTCAGCTTAAGCTCTTAGCGCTTTACTTCCTCGTGTGTCAAAATAAACAGATAATAGTTACCTTCACTTTTGAAACTGAGGTTTGCATACTTACATTGATACATCTGCAACAAGATTGTGTGGTAATTTTATGTATGAGTAAGCCGGAAGCTCGTATCTTTAGACTTTTATTCCGAATAAAAATTTTACAGACTGTAGGAACTAACTAAAGAAAAAGATGGACCAATAATTCTTACAAAAAAAACGACTTCAAAATAAGTACTATATGGTTTTCTTATGGATCCCAATGTCATAACTGAACCAAAGTAAAATGGGACAACACGGGAAGCACCAATTTAAAAAAAAAAAAAACATCATAATCAGTTCGTCCAGTCAAAAGTTAAGGTTGAAGAAAAAAAGAAATACAGTCGAATTGAATACCTCCTCCGTTTTGAAGTTGGTTAAAAAGGCTTTTTCTCGAGGCACAGATGCAGTTTTGGTAGCCATTAGAATACGTAGTAAAAGTTCACACAGTTGTTAAAACAGAAACTTTTCGTACAAAATTACGTGCTAATGAAAAAATCAAGTTCATTAATACGAATCGCGCAATCGGCTTAATTACTGATGCAGCAAATTAATCCCGTATCATTTACGTCGACAGTTTCTTGTTTTACCAACGCAAAAGGTAGCGAAATATGTGTTCAATGTATATGCGAATAAATTGCAATAGTTAGACCTAACTAAAACAACAAACACCAACAACTTTTCTATGGAAGTAAATAGTTTTTTAGGTATGAGAATGTATTTGAATCCAAAATCACGTAAGTAAATCTCGATTTCATATTCCATTGGAAACCTTTATTATGTTCTTACAGGGTTTTTTTCTTCATAAAATGCTTAACAGACCTACAGCCTTAGTGTAGTCGTCCAGGTAGAGTATAATCACAGTAACTTGCAAGTAGAAGCAACAATGTAGTGTCAAGATTTCGCGCGAAGTGACAAGAACTGGAAGCCGAATTCCTCTCCCCAAATAAAGAGGCTACATACACGCTACTTATTCTTGGAAAGCAATAAGCTGGAGATCACAACTCTACTTATAGATAAAATTATTTAGTCACCGTTAACGTGGCATGTCAGTGGTAAAAATGAATTTCAAATTTGAATTTTACTGATTTGCAATTTGAGGTAGTTTTTACCAGTTAGAATAATTCAATTCCTTCAAGTTTCGTTTTTGGTACTACTACTATTAAACGGGCCATTGAAGAATGTAAACGAACGTATATCAGTAATGGACGCAGATCAATCCGCTTTTGTAATTTGGTTTTAGTTTTATTTGGCAGCGAAATTGCTTCAGTTTATGTAGGTTCTATTAGATGTATTGACAATCGATTAACAAGTTTACTAAAATTAGGTAGCACAAGAGATAAATGTAAATTTCTAAACGTTTTTAAAGAACAGTGTATAGTTTATTGCCTAATTACACTTTACTTTCAAACTGCATAACACAACCATGACCTGATAACTTGGCAAAACTGCATTTGGTTTTCCCGAGTTCTTAACTTAAAGAGTCACTGAACCCAGTCAAAGCCTTTCGGCCGTCCTTATAACGAGCCAAATCATTTCATTGCCTATAAAAACGACCAGTTTACAAAGAGCTCTGCCTCCTCTCTGGTTGTGTGAGTTATGTATGTTTAGAAGGGGGATTTAGGTGGTAATGATGGGTCAAGGTATGCTGGTGTTGTATTTCTGCGTTGGCGCATTTCGCTACGCAAGTGAGCATGGTCGATTGCAGTGTTGTGTCGGCCGCGTTGCGGGTAGTACGTGGTTCGACGTTAAGTGTTAAATTCGCACTATCGGTCGTTTTGAGTGATGTATGATAGACGGAATTAGTGAAGGGATTTTTTTTGATAATCATTGATTAACAAGGTAGGTATCGTTTGTTTACTTGTAAAATAATGTTTGTGTTTTGTGGCGTGTAATGTGGTAACCTTATAATAAAGGGCGGAATCAAATAATTTGTTTGTTTTTGTGGGAAAGTAAACAAATTAGGGATAAATGTACAAAATAAACAGCCATACTTTTTGAACCTACATAATTAATTTCGTTTTTTATTTATGTATGATAATGGCAAGATAATATTTAATTTAAACTTCACTTAATGATTTACCTTTATTCAAGTACCCTACAAAGAACAAAAATATGTTTACGAATGAATATAATAATATGGTTAGATGTAATTGTTAGGCAAGATGAATGGTTCATGTCTATTTTGTGCTGTTTTTCGGTTCAAGGCAAACTTGTTAAATTTAAAAGGCATTGCAATACCTTACAAACTCAATGGTGTGGCCATAGATTAAGAACTAGGTAACTGACATTTTCTGTTGGATTTGACTATGGGTTTGGACCAAATTTGAATACACCTTGGTTTAAAGGCCCAAACCTTGTTTGAAATATAGCAACTGAAACAATTATAAAAAACGAAAATCACAAAAAAATCTTCTGGCGCGAAATGGCGCGAAAAGCAGACTTAAAAAAACATCAATCACGACAGTTTTTATTATTAATCAAGACATTATTTGACTAGAAGTTTGTCCAAAGGGTTTTATCTTAAAAACTACTCATCAGATTTTCCTAACCCTTTCGCCAGCAGATACCTGCGTTATTAGTTGTTGTATGCTTAACTAATGCGCAAATTCAAACTGCAGCCATGAGGGCTACATAGATATTTAAATACGTCAAGTGATCTAGTTTCAAACTAAACTCGATATTTTGAATAAATAATACTGATTATTTAAGTTGTCATACATGCAATTAAACTAAACTTGCAAATATCCTTAATTATCTTTAAAATTAAATAATTTGTCAACCTTTACTACTTCGTTTATGTTTTTTACGAATAAGTAAATAGGTGAGATAGGTATTTATTCTGATATAGGCTCTGAGAACTTGTTAACCTCGAATTAACAAGCCTTTTTAATTTACCTGTGTTTGATAGTTAAAAACAAAGTTGATTTCTTAATGTCTGCTTGTCAAATTATATCTATCAAATAGAATTGTTAGGTAAGTAAGTTAAATTCTACTTCTTGATATAAAACTGCACATCTACTGTACATGCAAATTATGTTGCATTCGGAAAACCAGAATAACCGGTTTTTTCGTATATTTTTATTCTCATGCATGTTAAAATAAAAATGTAATACCTAAATTTAGTTTCATGTTTATATGCAAATACTGATGGAAAATTAAAGTTACTGTTATTTTCTGCCCAAAAATGTGGTTTTACAGCACATTTTCTTTTTTTTTTTTTTCTTACTAGCCTATACTTTCCCACTGCTGGGCAAAGGCCTTTAACTCCCCCAAGTCATAGCACATTTACTTACAATTTTTTTTGTTATTACTTAATACATAAAATAATAACCTAAGTAACACAACAAACATTTAACGAAAATTTGTTCATCCATTTGGGAGCTAGGATACCATAGACAGATACACATATATACACATTTAACTTATAACATCCTTCTTTTTGCGTCTGAGGTTAAAAGAGGCAGAACTGCCTTTTTAATTGATGATACGTTTGAGCCAAACGTCTGTAAATAAGGTTGTACATTGCGAAATCCGGTTGCTACTGTACGAACAAACAGGTTTCTGATTATCAAACTTTGTGTTAAACGCCGAAAAAGTCCCGAGTTTTATTGTACAGTAACGAGCAAAAATATGTATACACTCTACAATGTTTAACAAATTTTCTCTTTTATACTAGATTCGTATTGTTATGAAGTAATTGTTGATAATAGTACCTTTATCGTGTACATAGTTCGTTTCAAGAAAAAAAAAAACTTTTGGGATTTCAACACAAGAATCTCGGTTATTTTTTTTTTTACATTTTCGCTATGTGTTTACATAGTTTTCTTGGGACTGTACTGGTGAGTACATGCGGGTATCTTAATGTCAATCTTTAGCCTTGAAAATGTGCACCAGTAGTTCCACTTTGTATTCAAAGATTTAGTTTATTTTTTTATTTTGAGGATGAACTTTCATGTCAAAGAACAATGGCAGAATTTGGTCTGGACTTTTTTTGGCGTCCATAGATTTCATAAATATCAATCAAATTTAATTAATTTTCTACGATTTTTCAATTATTCACTTCTTCTTGTAAAAGCCGGTGTTCGAATTAGGTTACCTACATTCGACATTTTACCATTAAAATAGTGGTGTGACGCTGTATAATCAAACGACTGATCTAATCGACCGATCGATCGACCCGTGTAGAGTTCGTTTTGTTTTTAACATAATATTAGAATTATCTATTCTTTCGTCTTTAATCAATGATATGTTTGAAGAAATGCTCCTACTTTTAAATCCAATTAATAATGGATCAAAATATCAGAGGATTGTTTCAGTGTCGTATCGATTCTCAATAAAAACGAATCCAAAAGTGCAGCACTACTTTTGTTTTGGACAGTGAATGTTATCTGTGGTTGTCTGTCAAGTGAAGACGCTACAGAACTACCCTCCATTATATTTTTCTATGCTACAGAATCCTTCCGCGTTTACTATGTCGGTTGTGTTTTATGTTTATATTTGGCTTTCTATTTATTTTTACCCTACCTGGACTGTTTATGGACTGATTGATACTGCCTTGTGTGACTAGTGCGTGCCCTTAGGACTACAATATTGCTTTTGCGTGAGCATAAGCTAATCTTACTTTGCTTCGATTGTGCCTATATAGTGAATTGGATTTTTGTTGTAAACCCATAACAATAACTATGGAAGATTACGATAGAGATCATCGTCGCACGCGCATTTTATGTGTAATGATGATAATGAGATGAAGAATGAAATAAATAATTATTTTAAACAAAATATGTTTTTATTTGCCCTAACATAGTTCTATTGTTTACGCGGCAAGTGCATTTTTTTAATATGCGCTCAGCTTTCTTAAACATTCAATAATTGAGTACTATAGTAATATTATAGAACGGGGATTAGCGCGTACATGCGTAAATACCTTAAGGGCTTGACGTTTCGTTCTATAATATGCAGCGCGATAGTTTAAAAGTTTAAATTGAGTACTACTCTACATCGAGTGTTAGAATTTATTTAGGTTTTTCCCATTTATCCGTAAATACTCTTATTCTCACTTAGACCACACCACATTATCATTTCTTAAGGACATAATTTCGATCTGTGTTATGTTTTATAGATATAGCTAATTGACATTGACGTTAATTCATAACCTAAATAATAAAATTCTAACACCGAAATCTTTTTTTTCCGGCTTTCCCAAATGAAAATAGTCTCATTTATAGATTCTAGAACTAACGCCAAATCTTTTAACATATTTTTCATTAAGGGACGCTTCAATTTGATCCCAGACAATTCTTAGTATGGAGACCTGCCATTGTCCTTTTCAGACTGGTCAACAGATCTTTTTGGAACTTTACATGCATTAGAATAACTTTTTTTTTCTAAAAATACATTTATGAGAACCGAAAAAACATATAATTAATTATATTATACTAATTGGTAACCTAACAAAATATCATTTTAAAATATAATAAAATTTAAATAACTTGCTTCTTCGGTGCCTTCAGTGAGTCATAAAATTGATAAAATACATTTTAGTGTATAATTTATGAAGCCTTTCGATTGAATATCGTGTAATAAACTGCAATTTACTTTACACTAACAATTTACTGCTATATCCGAGTATTAGCGCAAATTTTCCTAATAGGTTACTCCATGAAAACCACAATCATCGTTAACTACAGTTTGTGCGCTGTAGCATGGTGCGGGTGACAGTTGTCAGTCATGTTTCGTTTCACTCTTGAAAGTTGCCGCGATTTACAATTATAACCTTAGTATTTTAGATGCACCATATTTGTAATATATTAAATCATTAATCACAGTTCTTAATTAAATTAAACTATTCAGAATGTTCTAGTTTACAAATAAAATTATATTGGAAGAAAAAATAAGCAAAGTGTCATGCGTATAACGTAACGCCAAAGACTTCTTTAGTGATGGGATGAACTGCTATGATGGATATATCGAAATTTTTATACTAATTAAAAAGTACATTTTATTCGTCTTAACTCATACCAGAGTCAGAAACATCTGAATTGTGACTCAATTCATCATCTGAATCTGTAACTGATATTATTAACGATGATTCCATAAAATCACCAATATGGATATCACGATCCCAATCAGACATAATGTTAATGACAAATTTTATATTCAAAAATATATTTTTTAAATAATTCAAAAAATAATATTAGTTACAATTAAATTTAATATTACAATTATTTTTATAATAATGAAGAAGGGGATGTGATTTTTGCTTGATAAACGTCATCGATAAAAATAACTTGCATAACGTTACATCCTTAGCCATGTGATACTGATAGATTTCAACGTCATACTGACAAATGTCACCCGCACCAAGCTACAGCGCACAAGGTATAGTATGATTGAATAAATACAAGATTACAAGTGAATAAAAAACTGCAAAACATTTCGTCGTAATAACTATTTTTTGTTCTTGCAGTATGGTTCATTTGCATAAAATTTAAAGATTTTATTCAGAACGAATTATATTCTCCTATTTTTTTTAAATATGATGACCTTTGCCATTTCGACAAAAACAGTAACAAAAATACCTGTATGTCGATTTATTTACTGAAAATGATTATGATTACCATTTTCAGATAATTCAAAACAGTTTTCCTCGTACGATTAAAAATAGCTTATTGTTTTTGAGTTATTATATTTATGAACAATTACCATCATCTAAACAATGGTATTATAATTATTGTATTTTTTTTTTCATTTCCTCCAACTCACGAATCATCGAGTCATATTTCAAAGGGCAGTGTCTACTTTACCAAACCCATTGCCACACGAATTCGTCATAAGAACTTGAGTGTAAACAGCCTTGAGTTAAACAGATAAACAATGGTATTATTATTACTTTTTGTTCTTTACTTCCTCCAATTCACGAAACATTAAGTCACATTTCAAAGGGCCGTGTCTTGCCAAGCCCATTGCTACACGAATTCGTCATTAAAGCCTTAGAGTGGGCACAGCCTTCAGTTAAGGATGACTCACAAACACAACCTTTTCCTGTACCATGACATTTCGTGTACTAAGAAATGCTCAATGCTACTGCAGGCTTAACAGTGACGTCATGTAACTGACCTGCACAATAAGTGGTTGATAAGTCGATAAGTACAAGGCTCCATTGAAGCTCCAACGTTTTTGACAAATTTTCAAAGAGTATTTGGTACAAATTCTAATATAAAGCGATTTGAGTGATTGTTCAGTTTGGAAGATTAAGGAATTAACTCTGTTCAGCGGGATATTTGACAAGTTTTTATACTTCATTTTTTAATTAACATGTACCTATGTGTTCTTGTATAAGTGTTAGTGGATTACAAATCGAAAATTCAAAAAAAAAAGTCGAGATCGAAATATCAAAATGATGCAAATTATCATTCATTTTTGGCCTTTTCTCTCAGCTTTACATACAAGCTATTCAGCATCAATGTATGAAGAATTACTTGTATACTAGATGGCATACCGCCCTAAGCTATCGGGGTCAACTGTTTAGCTTTTAAAGCCTTAGATACATCGGCGGACAAAGTGTTTTTTAAATCTACGTGCTCTCCAGTGACACGTAACATTTTACCTACTTTTACTGGGATAAGTTACTCGCTGAGCTCCGAGGGTGAAGACACGTCTCGGGACATTCCACGTGTTGCTAAGAAACAAGCTCCTCAAAATGTAGCTTTATTTGTCCCCTAGTGTATCTTAGGCTTAATCTTACAATGTAGCTAAAGGGATGGTAAAATATCCAGTACGGTAATGGCGTCATTTATACTATCTATACTTATATATTATCTATACTAATACAATATTATAAGCTGAAGAGTTTGTTTGTTTGATCGCGCTAACCTCAAACTACTGGTACGAATTGAAATCATGAGTGAAAAATGTTACAAAAATGGGAAAAAAATACACATTTGGAGGCTTCCGTTGCGTGCGCTGCGTAAACGGTTCAAGTTACCCAAAAATATGTGTGAAAGAGTTATCCGTCTGAGATTGACATACTACTCGTATAACCTTTTTTAGTAATCAAATTTCGGGTAGACCGATCCTTGATTTTTTTTTGGATTTGTCTCTAGACTCCAAACAAAATAAATATAAAGTCATAAGCAACAGGACGTAAGTATTCACGCAGGTGCAACCGCGGGGCACAGCTAGTGTACACATAAAGCCAAATAAGTTGGGTAATAACCGAACAATCTAACCAAATCGTATCGAAACTAACCATTATGTATCTCAGATCGAATCATAACGTTGTACAGTCGAGCACATAAACCTAAGTCATGTCGACACGGACAATTACTAGCACATTGCTTAACCGCAGTTATCTCACGATTTCTCTTTCTGCTCGCGATTGTACTTTGTTGTGGTAAGTGACGTCATCACCGAACTTCCTTTATATTTCAAGGTTCGATGACGTCAGTTTTAATTGATGACGTAATTATCGGGCGGTGATTTTGTTTGTGATCTGAACTTAAAATGTTGTGGTTGTTGCGAACCAGTTTTATAATATCATATGCAAATGAGATTACTGGCGTATATGGAAGTGGAATATCTATAAATACATATTAATTGGATTACGAATAGGCATATGCTTTAGGTAAATTTATTTTGTAACCAAGCACTATTTTTTATTTATTTGTACGGCAGATGTTCCATTACACTATAGTTCTGTAAGAAATTCACAATTATACTTTAGATTTTCTTCCTTTGTTCGTTCATAAATAAATAATCCAGCCTATAATCACCCCACTGCTGGGCACCACGCTTGCTCTTTGCGGATTGGCGATTTCAGATCCCAAATTTTGGAATCCAGGTTTCCTCACCATGTTTTCGTTCACCGTTTGTCAGAAGTGTCTTAGAATAATTAAGAAAGTACATGTAACTTTGAAAAAGCCACATTGGTACTTGCCTGAGTTCGAAGCTGCAACCTTGTGCATACAAATCCGTTCATTGAACCGCTAGGCCACCACGACACATTTGTTTGTTAATTTATAGAATATTTTTTTTATGTATTTTTTTACTTTGCTTGATTCCTCAAGAAATTAGCGTGTTTGAATTATTGTGTAAATAGCAAATACTTCTCAGAAACTTTGTATTTGAATTTCGCATGTGAGTGCCATGACTATATTGATTATTAATTAGCATAGTGTGAAAAAAGTAGGTATTCTAAGATTAATTTATATGGTTAAAATAATTTTAAGACTATGATAAACCTCTCCACAAAAACTGTTTATGCCATTATAACCACAACAATCAAAATCAATTTTGCTATTTGGGAGATATAAGAAAACAGGCAAAACAGTACACATGTACGTAAAATTTTTCTTCACGAGGAGTTAAGCAAAAATTCAAATTAAGACAAAAATTTACTCAAACTTTAACTTTAAACAAAGGTTCATTAAAAACTAATGAAGTTTTGAAATATAATATACTTTATTGCCACGATTGCCACCAAGGAAATATCAAAGTTTTTTGGATTGTAATTCATAAAACTAATTTTGTCTTATGAATACAATTTCTGTTAGAAATGGATTTTACAAGAATAGTATTTTAAATAGATCTAATAACTATCTAGAGATAATGCTGCTAGCCTTCTGGGCACGTTCCCCGCCATTGACAAGGATGACGATGAGTTCTTTGACGCCGTTTAGTTTTTATTTATGTAAGTTTTAATTTTAGTATAGTTAAAGTTTGTTCTTATGTTAGATTTTGTGTATTAATAAATATTATCTAGAGATATATTTAAAAGATTATGTAAATTAAAATTTGTTTTATTTCATAGACTCAAATCTGTTTACTTCTAGAGAGACCTTTGTTGCCTTTTTGGTCATATTTTTGGGAAGAGGTCTCACGCAGTTAGCTTGAGAGCAGGCTTTGAATGCTTTAACAACATTTTCGCGGAAACCATAATTAAATTAAATTATTATAAACATATCTTTCTGTGCTATTTGCCTTTTAATTTTTGAAAGGCATTCTGTTGGGAGGTACAGCAGCCTTCTGTACCAATTTTTTTATTTTTTGGGGAATTATTTTTATTCAAAAATTGGTCAGGTTGAGCCAGATTTATCTAGGGATATGTGTTATTCTTTAGCTAAATCGAAGTGTCGAATTTGTTTAGTAATATATTCCTTTCTTCAGAGCTCACATCTCATAAATTAGTGAGCTGATAAAGATAACTTGATGTCACAAAATGAAAATGTGTCGAAATCATACACGTGGATAACAACCACAAAAGGAAAGCATACGTTTAGTCTAGAGAAAATGGAGCATAATTCTATAGAGGGTTATCAAAAAAAAGAAATCATGTCATCCATCGATCTCAATACCAACACAATGAACAAAATTACTCATTGACCTGACCCAGATGATAATAATAGTGTACTAGTAATAGGTATAGATTTATAACGGTAACTACGAATTCGGCTGATTTTAGCGAGGCAAATGACAGCCTACACGTGTTTAATATCGAAATTATTGCGACAGAACTACTACAGTCCAAATTACTAGTTACAAACAGATTGACAAAATATCCAATCCTGATCCGTTGTGTTGTGAAATTGGAACAGATATATTAGATATTTGTTATTAGTTAAAGATACGGTGTTAGGCGCTAATGCCCGATAACTGTAAGATAATAACATATCTGTTACAGAAGTTGCATCGATTGCATTAATCTTTAGCTAGTAATTATTTACTGCTCGTATTATGTTGCTGATATATCTATTCTGTTGCATCAATATTCTTTCTGCTCACTGACTTTAGAAGTTATAGTTGTCGGTACCTAACAAGGTATCATAAGGGCAATTTTCCTGTAAGAAATCTAGGGACCTTAAATTCTTACAAGAATATACTAGCGTCAGCGTCATAAGAAATATGATATCAATAAAAATAACTGTGAACAACTTCACATACATTACTAATCACAAAGTATTCCAAGCACTTGTGTTGTACAATCAGGGACAACGAATACAAACCCTGCCTCAAGACAATGTAGTCGTCTATGAATCGAGCTCGGGTCATTCGGTTACTACATAAATGAATAAGTAGGCCATCTGGATTTGTGTTTTGTCTAATTCTTCTCATTTTAAAAGTTCCTGTTTGTTTTCTCCGAAGCTAGTATTGCCAGGCAAAGGCTAGCGTTCTACATACTACCTACTAGGGGAAGTATTTTCATATAAATGCCGCTACACGTCACATTCTGATAACACGAAGCTGATACACAAACGTCTGTACGGGCATTCTTCGACTATGTGAATTGAATGTTTGTGAAACTCCCAGCGATACAGTGATTAAATACTATACAGAGGGATGCTCCCAAAAACAAGCCGGCAGGCTTGCTCACCTAGTGTTAGGTACAAACCTGTGACTACATAAGTATGTAAACGTAAAGTGTAACTAAAACTTTATGCCTTTCGCAATGATTACTTCATCTTAGCTACAAAACGTTGCTTAGGTACCCTGATGGTTTTGATTTCCTTGCAAGTATCGATAATTTGCAGTCCTGTATGTTGATTGCGTTGGCTTAGAACTGGATTTTTGCACAGCTTCAAGGGCCCGGATTTGACTTGAGTATTAAATGAATATGAATTTCGCCATGATACCTCCAAACATTCCTTAGAAAAGGGGTCTTGCCAAAGCCTTCCTTATTAAAAGTTTTTTTTGGAAGGGATTCTAAAAAGTGGGAAAGAAAAACAGCAATTTTCGGGTATAATTGTTCTAGACTAACGGTGAAGGAAAGCATCGTGAGGAAACCTGGATTCCAAAATTTCGGATCTGAAATCGCCAATCGCCAGAGAGCAAACGTGGTTATCAATGCTCATGCCTTCTCTATATGGGAAGAGGCCTGTGCCCAACAGTGAGACGTTTATAGGCTGGATTTTTATTATATTATTATTGTTCTAGAAGATTTTCGTATACATTAAGTTTGTTTACATGTATTTCTCTTTTATGATGCCGATGTGACATCGTCCGTTATTCGATGCAGCGTGAATACCGATGCGGTATTATCAAGGAGCATCATATCCGGGTGTACACGTGCTCTGTGTCCGTTATATTATGTTCCTAGTTTATTATACAACCTATTTATACGTAACTGATTGTTTCTAAAGATTTTTAATGCAGTGCTTAGATGTTTTAATTACCATGTCGATCGTTCTGTTATCTTGGTAATTCTTGTGAAGATTGGCGTTATTTAAACTTCCCCGATTTGAAGCACTTTTTTTTGTTTTAAAATTATTTTCCTAAACTGTAAAGGGAACAGTTACGCAAATACATTTAGGAGACGTTTGTTTTAGATACGTGAACTTTGATCACCTAACTAATGTATTTTCGTCTGTTTTTGTTTACCTATGCACCAAAATAGCAATGCGCTTTTAACTCACCTCTACTTAACCGGGCATTAGAATAAACTATAGAGGGCAACTTAATAAAATAAATGTCTTTTAATAGGCAGTCGATCACACAAATTGACATTGGCTGCACTTTCCAATGACATTGTTTACTAATAACAAGTTGACCCAAACAAACAGAATATTTACAATAATAAAAAAAACTAAGCCTACATCATTAATAAGAAAAAAAAAATATAAACTAAATAAAACTAAGAACTAAAATAAGGCATCAAAAAATGAATCCACATCGCTGTCTGAATCTGTATCCACAACTGGGAGAGTGCCCAAGAGGCTGGTAGCATTGCCACGTTGTATGGCATTGCTTATGCGCTGACCTAGGTAGAAGTCAGCCTTTGGGTCACGCGAAGTGTCAACCAGGCGTTTGGACAAATCTTTAAAAAATCTGTGTGCACTCGGAATATTATCAACCCTTTGCAAAAACAAAACAAAGGTATATTTCGTGACTGTATATAAGCTATATATATATATAGGGGTAATTATCTTTTGTATAACAATAGGCACATAATATATCATAACTATAATCTGGGGCAGTGAACGGGCAGATCATCCGTCTATAAGAGTTCATTGACTTTATGTTGCAGTTATTTATTTCAAGGTAGCTAACTAGCTGAACTGATAACTTGATGACATTTATGTGTTATCCATTGATCGCTATTGCCTGCAGAAGATAGAGTGAATGCTGTTCTAGTACGCAATGGTTGACGAAGAAGTGTTACAATGTCATGTAATTAAATTCACTATTCACACGTGCGAAACACTAAGTCCATTTGAAATTTATATAATGTGGAAAACTACTTTAGTCAATGTATTTTTAGAATGCGTTAATACCAACTTCATTGTCTAAAATATACAATAGTTTAAAGTAATAAACCTATTGATAATAATATTAAGTTAAGGAGTCGACCATCTAGCGTCCCGAAGTTATTATGTTCCCCCTTATTTGCATATATAATAACAAGACAACATGGTTAAAATTAAATGAGTATTTGCGAAAGTAGACTTAAAAACTTCAAACAAATCTTATAGAAAGAATAACGATTTCGCGATTCACCAATCAATTTAAAACTTTAAGCAATTATTCAAATGATATTCGAAGTCACGTGATCGTCATTTGTCAAAATTAATGATAAAATAATGGCTTTATTAAATGGACTGTAATCTATAATAATAAGCCGAATTAAAAATCCATCCCATCTTTGATTTTTTTTTAGAGATCAATATATGTATTTAGACGCAAAATAAAAATCTCTATCGGTAAAGGAAAATACGGATTAGTAAGTAATTTCCTTCGCATTTGAAAACTATAAATGTATTAATACGTACTTAAATAGTCTGTACTTAATATTGGTTTAACCAGTCATAGGAGTGGTTTCCTTTAGTGAGAGGGCATTAACCTTACATTAAGCTAAATAGTCTCAGTTAATATCGTTAGTTAAAGTGGTCTATGTAGCAACGAACCTTCCTTGATTATTTCTCTTATGCTGAAAAGGTACTGGTTGGATATTTTTTTCTTCTGCAATATACTGAGTTAAAAAAGTTTTTGTAAGCAAGTGGTATTCTCTAATCCTCGAACAATATTTTTTTTTCTTTATAGAAAATACACAATGTTTAAACATCATCATCATCAGTTTATAGCAGTCCACTGCTGGACATAATATGCCTCTCGAATTGCACGTAACTTGGTTATATGTTAAAACATAGGACATTTTTTTATGCGACACGCCTTTATTCTTGATTATGTATTGTCTAGCAAAAGTTCAAAAGTATCGTATTTCCAAAGTATTTTTTCCCAAAATAGTGTCAAAAAGTTAGAATCGCTAGTAATTATTCGTCCTTAAAACACAATTTATTTCGTATTCAATAAAGAAGTTCTTGATTGACATGAATAGAGTGATTAATCACCTGAATATATATACAGTTCCAAATACACCTTTATTAAGGTTTCCAAGTTAAACATCGTTAGAGATTATTACGAGAAGCTTAAAATTATACTGGATTGGTTCTATTTTATACCGTCTACAATTTGATTTGATACAAGAATTATACTACCTTAGTTAATTGGACTGATAAATGAGATTATGAATATCTGGAGAATTGTCTAGAAAAATAAATAGAAATTAAAGGAACTTTAAAAAAGTAAAGCATAGGTATGGTTACCTTAGAAGTTTGAGGAAATAATTTCTCGAAGATTGTGTACATCAACTTTAATATATATATGTCTATGTAATGTAATTTATGTGTGAAGAAGAATCAAGATCAATGATACGAAATCGAATGTAAGTAGACAAGTAATGTGTAAGTAGACAATTATAAACTTGCCAACAAAGGTTTTTTTGGAAGTCAGTAAACAGAAATAATAAATAGTTCCTTACAGGTCCTAAAGGGATAGTTTTAGTAAAAGTGGAACAGGATAATTTAAGTTCCCAGCCTTGCGATTACTTGCAAAGCGACTTCAAGTCAACTTGGGTTAAGAAATAAAATCAAATAGCGGTCCCCAGAATAACTTTAATAAAATTCGCAATGTACTCAAAAATACGTATGAGATAAGAACCGTTAGTTTTTAATAAAAGAAAGATTGTAAATTGTCGAAACATTGTAAAAAAAATACCGTTTGTCGAAGTAATTTTGCATCTTTTCTAACCACACCCTAACCTACTGACTTTAATATTTATTGAACAATTATATAAAAAAAAACGCGTGTTTCAAAAACTGTTCGATTACCTTCTCGAAGTAAATCAAACACAATTTATTCACTAAATAAAATCACATTACTACAATTCGATTTGTATTTACAGCATGTACTCGACATTTTATTGGTCTATAGTATGACATCATCGGTACACAGATTCCGGTAGTCACAAAAAAACCTACATACCGGGTTTGTTAAAAGATCTGTTATCTATTTTCCTCGAATCTTTTTGTTGTAATGATCCAGTTGTAAAAACCCTAGTTCTCACATTCTTTTTGCTACAATTAAGGCATTAATTGTAGTATTATTATTATTATTAATTAATTGGGCTCTGAGACGTAATTAAACCCACATTTATCTTTTCGTGACACAGTAATACTGTAATAAACCTCAAAAAACAACCTTTCCTATATATTCCCTAATTTGAAATCCAAGCTGACTTTTATAAGTTTGTATATGAGTTTAGACTTACCTATATTTATTCAAAGTCAAATAAAATATAAAGTTATAAAATTATAAATAAAATACACTACTATTTACACACAGCTTTTATAAACTGTGCTAAAAATGCCCGGTCATTTGAAATACGGCTTCAGCCCACAAAAATAACTTTACTCTGTAGCACCCTGTACATTATCTGATATTTTTTCAACGTCCAGACAGCAACAATCGAGTTTAATCGAGTCAGACACTTGACGTTTTTCTCGATTTAATACGAGAGCTGTTATTACTTCGGATAAGAATAATGTTTTGCCAGTTAACACTCGAAACTACTCCTCGAATGGCCTTTACTACACAGAGATAGATTAGTTTTGTTTTCTCAAGGATTTTGTAGAAATAAATAGGAGTTTTCAGTTTACCTTTTGAACGTAGTTTTAGGAACAGTAATCTGTTTTATTTAAACTTAGTATTAGTTCTTTTTGTTATATATAGTTTAAGAAGTAATGACACTATTAGAACAAAGGATTCTGAGGACATTTTCTCCTTCTATACCGGATATGCGGTGATTAATATCGGGAAAGATAGAGGTTTGGAGGACAAAAGAGGAGGCCTTTGCCCTTTGCCCACTGCTAGAAAGATATGAAAAAAAAATACCTAAAAAGAGCACAAAAAGAAAACCCTTCCTGAAAAGTGGTACTAGAGAATCGTATATAATTATGAATAACATTGTAATAAAACTACTTTTTACGGATTTTTTCGCGGTTTATATTAAGATTTTAAGTCCCGACGTTTCGACACCTTTGCAGGTATCATGGTCACGGGCAGAGTCTGCCCGAGTATAAACGTTTTTTTAAATAAATAAATAGTTTTATTAAATTATAAATAGTCTTAAATAGTTTTATTTCAATGTCTAACATTCGCGTAATCCTAAGAAACCAATATGAATAACATTGTTTAACGTAAACAAGACTAAAAGGTAAATGGTAACTTAAATTCCAATTTAAAATCAAAATCAAAATGTTTTTATTTCTTATAAACCAAAAAAAAAAGGCGCTCAAGAAACGTTACGTTAACTCTACTGATTCTAGTTGCTCGGTTCCAAAGTGTCATTCCTATGAAGAAGAGCCGGCAAGAAACTCCATAGGTTACTCTTTTAAAAATAAACTTATTACAATTATTTTACATTATTGGTTAAATATATGCGTCAACACCGAGGTAAAACTACGTTAATAAAATAACGAAAAAAATAAATTAAAATAATAATAATTTATGGCAATCAAACCGTTATAATGAATAATAAAAACCGCGTTGTTGACGCATTCACAACAAAAAAGTACCAAAATTTAAAAATGAAATTGTATATAAAATAAAATAAAAAGAAAACAGTTTTACATACAATACATATGTAGTCACAGAAAAAAAAAACGAAATACCCTAACAGGAATGTCAAGGCATGTCAAGTGCCTTCAGGAAATACAGGCGGCTTATGAACTCCTTTAAAGTAAACAAGCAAATCTTAAGGACCGCCAGGGAGGCCACATGTGCAGATATTAAACACTCCACGCCCTTTTGTCTTCCACGTAGTCTTTAACTTTATAATACGCTTTCTTTATAAGAATATATTTGACACAAGATTTGAATTTCTTACCGGGCAGGTTGGTAATGACCTCTGGTAGTTTATTATAAAAACGTATTGAATTCCCTAGAAATGATTTTGAATTGGTTTTAGTAAGCCGAAATTTAGGAACTACTAATTTATTTTTATTTCTGGTATTAATGTCGTGATAATCACTTTTAACTCTAAAACTAGAAAGATTTTTACATGCACATACATAATATTCTCGAAAATGTAAAGGGAAGGCAAAGTCAAAATGTTAATTTCTTTAAACTTTTCTCTCAATGACTCTCGAGGGCCCATGCCGTATATTGAGCGAATTGCGCGTTTCTGCAAAATGAAAATGGAATCTACATCGGCCGCGGACCCCCATAATAGAATACCGTAAGACATTAAACTGTGAAAGTAAGCATAATAAACTAATCTAGCAGTGGGTATATCAGTAAGCTGTCGAATTTTCCTAACCGCGAATGCAGCCGAACTTAACCTAGACGACAGTGCCGTGATGTGTGGCCCCCACTGCAACCTAGAGTCAATTGTTATACCAAGAAATACGGTTTCATTAATTAATTCAAGCTGGTCACCATCAAGCATCAAATTTAATTCTGATTGATTATGGGCATTAGAAAGCGAAAACTTTAGACATTTAGTTTTGCTTGCATTGAGAAGCAAGTTATTTGTAGAAAACCAAGCGGAAAGAACATTATTGAAGGATGATAAATCTGGTAATTTTCTATTAATTTTAAAAATGAGTGAGGTATCGTCCGCGAATAATACAATATTGGTTAAATTAGCCATCATATAGGGAAGGTCATTTATGTATGCCAAGAAGAGAAAAGGGCCAAGGATTGAACCTTGCGGCACCCCCATTCTCACTGTAGATCCAGATGATGTTACGCCGTTTAAACCTATTTTTTGAAGTCTAGTTGTTAAATATGACTTAATTAGTTCAAGGGATTGTCCTCGCAATCCGTAGTGTTTAAGTTTAAGGACCAGCGTCTTGTGGTCGACACAATCAAAAGCCTTGGAGAGATCACAAAAAATACCAATGGCATCCTGTGATCCCTCCAAAGCCTCCAAAATGTGAGACACTAACTTAGCCCCGGCGTCGGTCGTTGACGTAAATTACGACGTCGACGTGACGTCGTGACGTCGTGACGTCTTAGTAAATCCAAACTGGCGTTCATGAAAGATGTTATTTTTACTAAAGTGCAAAATTAATTGGTCTAGTACCAATCTCTCAAATATTTTACTTAAAGCAGGAAGAACTGAAACTGGTCTGTAGTTTGATGGATCGTTCTTGCAACCTGATTTAAAAATAGGAATTACTTTACTGTGCTTCCACTGACATACGGCTGCTATCTCACCTTGATATCAAGATAGACCTATAAACATTCGCTGACAAGCCTTAATGTCTTTGTTTCTCACGGTAATATGACGTATGCGCAGGAATGCAACCATTTTTACGCAGTATTCTAATGCAAATTAATTGACATGAAGCTGATGCGTGATTGTGGGTGAATGCAGGGGTTGAGAACACTTGGATCACGGTTTCAGTTACAGAAGTAAATAAATTATTGGTTTGTGATTTTGAGTTTTTATTTTTATACTATGAGCAAAGCATTTTAAATCGGAATGCCAAATAGGAGTTAGTTATATATTCCCCTATTTTTTACATATATTTTTTTGTTTTATAAATTCCTTTCAATTGCCATATTTGTTAGTAAGCGGGTTATATTTTATATGTTACTTTATCACCATACTATACCACAGTTTTAGTTTGGTACTTATTTTTTTTCTACAGTTCAATTATAAATAAAATTGTTAAATCAAGCCGTTCAAATAAATCAAAGAAACGTATCAAAGGTAGGGTCTACAAACAGATGTTGACATTTGTATTGAAATCACGTCCATAAACAACTTCACGCTTATGATTTTATGACACGCCAGAGTTACGACTATTGCCGATGTAACTGAGACCAAGCCAAATGGATACCAAATCTTTTTTTTATTCCTACAACAAGAAAAAATTAATCGTATTTGAAATGTAAAACACGTCACGACTGTATTAGGAAAACAAGGAGTTAGCATACATTATCAACTTACACCATACTTTTTTAATTTGTAATAACACTAAATAATTTACGCAAAAAAACGCAATATTTTATGTAAAGTAACAACTCCTACGCATACCTATTTACCTAAATATTTCGGCCTTCGAAAATCAACTTTCGAATGTTTACAAAAATTTTTTTGAACATTTTGAAACTTATTGCGCTTTTATAACGAAACGAAAAATCCTTTTATGGCAGTATTAAAATGGTAATTTACAACGTTGTAAAATCAATCCTTATTTAAGTCTTGGCAACATTTATCCTTAAAAGGAGTTGTGATCACAGTTATAAGTTGTGAAGAAATGTTATCTTGTAAAACCAAAATGCTCACTGAATATTAACCAAATGTTGTTTGCAACTGCACTAAAGATCGGGATTATAGGCTTATTTTCAAAAAACAAATGCTGGCAATAATAACTTAAAATAAACCATAGTTAATGTTTATCGATAGGCAAAGATCGACATGAGTTTTTTAACTATGACCTAAAACCGAACGTATCTCGATTTCAACTTATTTCCTTATGTACTACGATGAAATAAAGACTCTATTAATCTCTATATTACCTATTTCCATTGTCTCACACCAACATCACAACCAAACATAAATCTCAGACGCACAAACGCGCTGACTCAAAGCAATCTGCAGCCACACATAAATTGTTCGGTGGGGGGATCGATCTTATAACTAAGCCAAACAGGGCGACGATTTAGCTATTTCAAATCCATGTCAGTGGTCGGTCAGTGTACCTGTCATTCTGCCTAATTTTTGTATTCAGATAAGCCTGCAACAAAATCTCATTTAATTTTCTAAGAGAATGGTCATAATTACAAATTAATGATCGTAATGACAGTCAGCAGAATGCCAATTATCGTAAAAATGACAAAATGAAGCAGGTCATTCAGCCAATTCCAGCAACTCTTAAATAGCTGAATCGAAGCCCAGGCACTTCGCCAATTGGGTCGTTAACCTTGACCGCTGACATTTGTTTAAACTACAGGTATTGTTTACAAGATTGTTAGGCTTACGAAGCTACAATTTGGCTAGACTAAGCTATTTCGATGGATTTGTGCTGCTGTGAATTTTAAAACAAAAGACAATCGGTTGCTACAAATAACACATGATTTTTTACCCGAATTGAGTAGTATATTAAAAATTCATTATAACATTATGTTTTATCAGTTTAGATAATTGAACATAACATATGTTATGTTCAATTATTATCATCACGCCTATCCCCGAAGGGTAAGGCAGAGGTGTACCAATGTACACCCACAGTTCGCCGATATGTTTAGGTCCCATGTAATGGGGGGCGAGTATATTGCCGCTAACCGGGCACAAACCCAAACTCCAACCTGCTACTGAGAATTTCATAGAAAAACCTTAAAAAATATCACCTTGGTCGACCTAGGAATCGAACCCAAGACCTCTAGCGCAGCAGTCGCGCTAGCAGCAGCTAGTAAACCGGTAGCGCAACTAGGCCAACGAGGCAGCCAGAATAATTGAAAGGATTCAATAATTTAAATAAATAAATAAATAAATGTGGGAATGCAAATTAAAACCATAAAAGAAAAGTTACAGGTAGAACAATCTTTTTTTATTACCTTGTATCTAAGGCTAAAACATTCTTTCATTCTTGATCATGATGTTTCTTTTGAGAAATAATCACATATCAAAGATAATTCAAAAGTCCATCCAAGGCCTAAGCAACATTCTGGAAATGTTGAAGGAGAAGTATGACATCAATGATGAAGTTAGGGCATCTGGGACAGCACTAGGATCCAAAGATGTCACCCTTCCTAGACTAGCAGGTGTTCTCCCTTCAGTTGCAGTGTACATGTTCCATTCAAAGGCTGTGAAAGAGATAGTGCCTTTTGCCTCCATACCTGGAGTGATGGAATTGCCAACTGGAGGAGAATCTTCATCAGAAGATCCCAGCATCTGTTCTCTTGATGCTTCTATATCTCATTCCATTTGCTGCCCATTCCTACCTTCCTTGCATCCTAAAACTAAACCGGGCCAATCTCACTTGCATGCATTGATGATCTATGTGGCCATACGTTTAGATGATGTAATTCATAAGAAGGAGAAGAATTTCACCCCTCTTCAGGAGCTCATGGTATATTACAAAGCTGGTTTTGAATCTCCGGCCACTCCTGACAAGGCCAGAATAGAAGTCATGAGGAAGGTTAATCTGATGGCAAAAAATAGTCAAGAATTTAAGCCAGAAGTGTTGCAAATTTCTCAGAGATGCTTTTCTGTCTTAAAAGATATGAGAGTGGAGGATCCTTACTACCCAGTAATGATCGAAGCTGCCAGGTCGGGTGTCCTGCCTGATTAAACAACACTTTCAATGCTGCCATCACCATTTCTCATTCCTTCTTCAAAAACACATCTTTTCCTCCATGTTAACCCCCTTGACGAACATCACATCACTCTTCACCACCACAACTTTTTTTTCGGCGGTAGGTGCAAATAACGTAAAGACGTGTCTTGCAATTCGGAAATTTAATAAATTAATATTAATTAGTAATTCTCAAATTTTTGGTTATTTTTCGGGCTAAATCATTGTTACAAGTTGTGATTTACTTTGGTAGCACACTTAATGTGATAATATATAAAAAAATACCACCTGCCAGCTGTTTACCTGCACTACATCACAACTATCACATCACAAATTAGTCACAACAAAATGTCACAACTGTCAGAGATCCTCTTAGTACAGAAAGGGCTTGAAGACACATTCATGAGGAAGATGGGTGACCTGGAAGCACAAATCCAGGGTGCCGGACCAGCCAAGGACACAGTGGCAAAAGTTGCTGAGGAGTTTCGCACTTTCAGAGAGCTGATATTCTCCATGTTGGGTCTTCTGCGGCAACAAATAGCTGAGTGTGCCAAGCAGCTAGATGTGTTGGAGACTAGGCACCGACAAAAAGCTCTGGTCTTCCTTGGAGTTCCTGATGCAGATGGTGAAGATTGCAAAGATGTCATAGTTGACATCCTAAACAACAGGCTTGGACTAAAAAGTTTCAATGCAAGTTCAATCACAGTCTGCCATCGGCTTGGGGCGCTCAACAAGGACCATCACCGGCCTATTCTCGTTCGGTTCTCTAGTACGGACGACAGGCAGAACGTCTGGAGAGCGAAGACGGGTTTGAAGGGGTCCTCTATAACAGTCAGGGAGTTCCTGACAAGGACCAGGCAATCCACCTTTAGTAAAGCGAGGTTGCACTTTGGGATGAGGTCCTGTTGGACTCAGGACGGGGTCATTTGCATCAAGACCCCGGACGGCACTCGCCATAAAATAACAACCGGGGAGGAGCTGGCGTCTTTGATCGGCAAATTCCCAAAGTTCCAGAGTGTGTCGTCGTCAGCGGGTAGAAACGCGACTGGGCCTGCGACTGAAAAGAGCCGGAAATAGTAATATGTTACTGGCTGCCTTGACTTTACGATAAGTAGCACACTCAGAGTTATCTACTTACCACACTTTTTCGTAAAATCATTATGGTATCTTATTTTGTTAATATGTTATCAGGTATGTAACACTTTCTTTGTCCCAGTTAATTACCCTCTAGTTACAGTGTTACAATGTTACCCTCGCTTTGCATAGTGATTTTAACTTTAAATTTAATATTAAACGTTTACCCTATTTTAGTGTTCTGGAAAATAATCACGCTTGTTGCTTGTGTCACTTACTGTCATCCATCAGCTGTCACCATGCTGTCACTTTACAATGACAGCTGACAGAACGTCTAGGAATATCAGTTGCGTTCCGTTACACATACATTTAAGTGCTTCGCTTTATGTAATGTATTTTAATGTATGTAATGTATTTTAATTCAATTGTCATAAGCTACTACAAAATAGTTACTTACCTACTATTTTCCAAAATAGAGTGTGTTTACAGTTTCTTTCTGTGTTTTACCTTCATTTTGTTTATTGTTTGGATTAATTTTATTTTGTTTAACGTTTCTTGCGGTATTGTTAAGCTGGCGGGTGGTGCAGATTAATAAATTTGCAGTTTCACTTACTTAAATATTTATTTTTAGTTTAATTTATTTAATTTATTTATTTATATATGACTTCTGATAATGAATCTTTTTGTTCTGCCATTAACTCTAGTTATTCATCGGATACAAGCTTTTGTTCTCTTGGTGATACACTTGGTGACACTTTGCGTAACAAATTTTGCCATTCTCTTAATAGGCAGCTTAATGTCTGCCACATAAATGCACAAAGTGTTCCAAGCCATTATAGTGAGCTTCACGAAGTTTTCGGTAATAGCAATGTTCATGCCATTCTGATTTCTGAAACCTGGCTCAAACCTCATCTTCCTTCAACAACCTACCCCCTCCCTGGTTTTGTTCTCATTCGCAATGATCGTGTGAATAGGCGAGGGGGTGGGGTAGCTGTGTATTTACGCAGTGATTTTTCTTACAAAATAGTTGCTAATTCTTCTCCCAATGTCAATGCCTCTGCTGAATTTCTTTTTCTTGAGGTTTGTGTTAGTGGGGTAAAGATTGCACTCGGTGTGATTTATTGCCCTCCAGGATCTGACTATTTCACTGAATTCGAATCGGTTCTTGAATCCTTGGGGTCGGAGTATGCACACCACATCATCATGGGCGATTTCAACACAAATCTCCTTTTCCTTGATTCCCATCGGTCCCGCAAACTAAAATACCTTGTGGAATCTGCCAGCCTACATGTTTTACCATTACAAGCCACGCACCACAATGTAGCTGGTGAAGACACATGGCTTGACCTAATCCTTGTCTCCAAACTTCCTCTCGTATCATCTCACGGTCAATTTGATGCCTCCGGTTTCTCCCATCATGACCTAATTTACTTAACATACTCAGTGAAACCTCCCAAACCCAAGCCTAAAATCCTCTCAATGCGCAGCTTTGCCCGTTTAGATGTGGAGAAACTGCAAAAGGATGCGGAAAATATTTGCTGGGAGCCATTGATACAGGCTAAAACGCTGGATGATAAGGTGTCTTTTTTCAACCAACAGTTAACAAAGCTGTTTGACACACACGCTCCTGTAAGGAAAATTAAATTAAAACGGTTACCAGCACCATGGATGACAAGGGGTATATCGATGGCTATGAGGCGCAGAAACCGTGCTTTTCGCATCTTCAAGAGGGACCGTACAGACGAAAACTGGGCATCTTTCAAAATTGCCAGAAATCGGTGTAACCAGATGATACGCAACGCTAAACGCCGTTATATTCACAATAATATCTCTTCAACTTCGGCTGCCGATATCTGGAAGTTCCTTGGAACTCTTGGTATCGGCAAAACGCGACATTTAGACCTCCCAAGTACTATTGGGTTAGATGACTTGAACAATCATTTCTCCACCTCTTCTACTCTTGATCATCTAACTCAGCGTGACACCAATAACTATATCGCTGGTCTAACGCGTCCTGATATAGATTATTTTTCCTTTTCTCCAATCGCTTGTGGTGACATTAAAAAGATTATCCTCTCCATTAAATCTAAGGCAGTGGGCTGCGATGGTATCAGCCGCCGGATGATCGTCCTCATCCTCGACCAACTTTTCCCAGCCATTACCCACATCATTAACTCCTCACTGGACACCGGGGCCTTTCCGTGTTTATGGAAGAAAGCAATCGTTCGGCCTTTACCTAAGATCCCTAATCCCTCTCTCCCTAACCACTTCCGCCCAATTTCTATCCTTCCTTTTCTATCCAAAGCCCTAGAGGCCTGTGTCCATAAGCAGTTGTCGGCCTTCATTTATGAAAACAATCTCCTTAGCCGTTTCCAATCTGGATTCAGACCTGGGCACAGTACTGTTTCCACCCTCCTCAAAGTGATTGGCGATGTTAGGTCAGGTATGGAGGACTCCAAACTTACTGTTTTGGTGCTAATTGACTTTTCGAATGCCTTCAACGCCGTCAATCACGATATCCTTTCCTCTATCCTATCCTATCTTATGATCTCTCAACAAGCGTTGGATTGGTTTTCCTCTTATCTTCGGGACCGCCAGCAGTCGGTCCGTGCTGGGGACTCCTCTTCAGCATGGACTAAACTGGAATGTGGCGTCCCACAAGGCGGTATTCTTTCTCCTCTTCTTTTTTCTATTTTTATTAATCTCATCACTTACAATCTTCAGTGTTCGTATCATCTTTACGCTGACGACTTGCAACTGTACTCTCAGTCCAGCGTGGACGATATCTCCGATGCTGTCGGCAGAGTAAATCGAGATCTTAACGCTATCAACAACTGGTCAAAGGCTTTTGGTGTTGCTGTAAACCCATGTAAGTGCCAAGCATTGATATTGGGCAGTCATCGCGGTATCCACAAGCTGAGTGGCGTCATCATTCCACCAGTTATTTTCGACGGTGCAGCCATTCCATTTAGCTCTAGTGTCAAGGATCTCGGTTTGCTCATCGATTCTGCGCTGGGCTGGCAGGCACAGGTTGCAAATGTCAACCAGAAAGTAACAGGAACTTTACGGGTACTGTATCGGCTTAAAAATTTCTTACCATCTACTACGAAGGCAATGCTGGTGCAATCCTTAATATTTCCCATAATTGACTATGGTGATGTGTGTTACTATGACCTGAATGCAGATCTCCTCAACAAACTTGACCGGCTTCTGAATAACTGCATTCGATTCGTTTTCAACACTCGCAAGTATGACCACGTTTCCGCCCACAGGTCATTGTTAAAATGGTTGCCTATAAGACAGCGCCGTTGTGTGCGGGCCCTGACATATTTGTTTACTTTGCTTTACTCTCCTAACTGTCCTTCTTACTTAACTTCTCACTTCAAATTCTTGTCTTCGAACCACTCTAAATGTCTTCGTTCTTCTAACAATCGACTTCTACTATGCCCTTCCCATCGCTCTGACTTTCTTCACTCTACCTTCTTTGTCCAATCTATACTTCTTTGGAATTCACTCCCTACTGAGATCAGGATGGCATCAAACCGCTATTTATTTAAAAAGAAGGTTCGTGACCACTTTTTTAATCAAACTGTGGCAGATTCAACTTAGCGGTATTATTATAAATTAAAGTTCCTACTATCTATCAGAAGTCTTTATGTATTTATTTATATATATATTTGTATATATATATATATATATATTTGTGTATGTTATGTATTTGTATGTATTTTTTTATTTTTTATTTCGTAGGTATCCCAAATTTATTTACACCTTTTCTTTCTCATCTTTTACATGTGCATCTACCACGATTTGTTTCTGCATCACCCTAAGGTTGACTGGTAGAGAATGCCTTATGGCATTAAGTCCGCCTTTGTGCAATTGTACATGAAGAATTAAATAAATAAATAAATAAATTCTTTCACTTTGAACTTTAATAAACGATACCTTTAAACAGAGACAATAACCTTACATTTCGAAGTCAAAAACCTTGTCTTTTGTGCTCAATATTTACTTCTCACAATGAGGAAGTTAATTTAACAAAATTAATTGCTTCATAAAGTATTTTAAGCGTCAGTTTCATACTGTTTCAATACAGCTTCTAATCCATTATCAAAAAAATATTATCTATGCATGAAATACTTTCAAAATAAATAATTTTATGTTGTTCAAATCACGCCTCGGACCACGGAATGAAGGCGCGGGTTGTAACCCTCGATTTTTTCCCCTTGTTCAAAGATTTTTGTACGGCGTTGCGGAATAATGGATTAGAAGCTGTATTGAAACAGTATTCAATGAAAATGATGCCGTACAGAATCAAATGACCAAATTTACCCTGGAAATTGACAGAAAGTAAAACTAAAATACCAACTTTTTGGACCACCATTTTTGTACGGCACTGCGCGCTTTCTTATTATTTTTCATGGATCTATTCGATGGTAACAATGCCGTACACAAATAAATGACCAAAATGTACTCACTCTAGCTGCACTTTTGAATTCTCACCAGCACTCAGTTGGACTGATCACAAGTGACGGCATAGTGCTGAATCTTATTATTTTATGCTCTTCTATCGTCCTATATACGTCACCTGGTGGTTCATATGACCCATCCATTTTGTTCATGGGCCCGTAGTCTAAGAGTTCTTCGGCTACCGACCCTAAAAGATGGAAAGTATTTTATTTATACTATCTATTGTAAAACAATAAAACACGAAAATAAACTCAAAACGTCAACGGGCACCTTAGTATGGAAACTTCACCCACGCTGTACAGAATCAAAATAAGGTGAAATGCACAGATGAATATCCCTAGTTTACAATATTATGGGTTGCATTGCATTACTGTGGGTACAGTCTGAAGTTACGCAAGAGAAAAGTTTCTGGAAGGATATAGGAAAGACCTTTGCCCCGCATTGTGACATTGTTCTTTGACCTACTAAAGTTTAATAACTCAATAATAATAAAAGTACATGAAATTAAAACTGGGGTATAACTTAAGAATTTAAATCTAGTTTGGTTTACGTACACAAGTTGTCATAAACCGTGTCAGGTTATGCCCGATGACCTTTTCAAAAATAAAATAAAAAACAGTTCCTATGGTACCTACTCAATCAAAACAAAAAAATAAAGAATTACGTCAAGTTTAAATTTTTCGCATAAAACCTTATTTTACAGAGGTTTAAATGCAATTAACGTGTAACAAATAAAACGTTAATTACAAGAAAGTGGGTTTTGGAAAGTCATGGAAAAACTGGTATTTAATAACAGAACAGAAAGTGTGATCGTTGCAGTTTGCAGCTTAATAACGATGACACTGTTACCGTAGTACTTATGACATACATTTTATATGTAGTAAGTTAGTACCACGCAGCTTCGCCTGGACATGAATTGAAATTTAGTAAGTCTTTGTGACTGACCTTCGCTTTAATATTTAGATTTAAAATTTAGTTCTCACTTCCTCCAAAAAAACCGAACTGAACTTTTTTTTTTTTGAAAGAACCGAATATTTTAACAAAAATAGGCATATGCGCAGAAAGAAAACTAACCAGTTAAGTATTTCTACTCAGCTGCCATGTATTTAAACTAGCTTACCAAAACACAGTTTTTTATTAAAGTTATAGCATAGAAAAAATTAGGTTTAAATTGCGAATCTTTATTATAAATTGTTCAGAATCTAATGTTTTCAATCCCTGATACAAACTATTGATAATTAATACTTTATTTAAAGCATAAAAACCATATTGGGAAACTAGTTAAATGGTATTTATTTGCAACAATTCCATTAATTCTGTCTACCGCATTACATTGATTACTGCGTTTTAAAATATGAATGAATGACGTCAGACGATGTTTACATAAATAATTGCAATGCGATTACTATATTGTTATGGTGTAAAATATGCTGAGCTGCCGAATTTTACTTTGAGTGTTTTTAATGTACAAAATAATTCAATACTTATGACATATATTAGTACTCTTATTGAGTTATTGCCAAAATGACTGTCATGAATTAATAAACAAATCTTTAAAATCGAAGTTGTAAAATCACTAAATTTTTATTTACAATTCAATACGTCAATCTAATAACAAAAAACACTTACAATTATACTAAATTGATATTTGGAAGCGAACTAAAATTTCAAGTAATAAAGTGTAAGCAAGTACCTTATTTAAGATTTTCCTTTTTGGCTTGGGATTGTATTCAGTATTTTTATTAGGGTTGGCTACCATTATTTGTAAACTAAAAATTAATTGTAATTGAAAGTTTATTTATTGTTCTTATTATGTTCTGTTATAGATTTAATAATATTGGTATTCATAATAGTAATTTTTATATTACATAAAAAGTCAAACTAAATAAAAAGTTTTAAAAGTAAACCAGTAAACAGTAACATTCCTGTAAATCACAAAATCCAATTTTATATTTCATTTACCATACGAATATGTGGCAGCCCTGACCGCGTACAGATAAAATCGTTGCGAACACATTTCTGTTTACGAGTGTACATGAAACTCGCGTAATTGTGGCTTCATTCATACCGGCAATGAATATGCATGAAACATTCTTACAAATGAGGTTTTTATTTAAATAATTATTTTTACGGTAAATAATTACATTACATTGGTATTACATTTACCAAAATACACATTTGTCGATCAAATTTGGGCAAGTGTAAAATGTAAATTATTTTTCTTTGTTTATCTTTTATTTTTCTTGTTTATATTCTAGAAGTCATTGATAAACAAAGATTGAATTAGCTGTGGTGAATGGCCTTTTTTAAGAGTCGGTTAAAACCTAACCCTGGTTTCAAAGTAACGAGTCGGCACAATGCTCTCTTTGATTCCAGAGATAAATTGTAAAAATCTGTTCCGATGATTTCATATAATATTATGTTAAATTCTGGTAATTTCCCGGCAAAATTATTGACTTACGTAGAAATATTGAACATAAATAAGTAATATTATTAATGACAAATTAAGTCAACTTCGTGACGATTCCGCTTTGACTTCTTGGTATTAAGGTTATAAGAATGGCGTAGATAAACGTTATTTATAAATAATAAAATTATTTATTTTATTATTTACTGCTGTTTAGTCAAGGTGTGACGATGAGATAGCCATCTTATGGACAATGGATATAAATCAGTAAGCACGTGTTACTGTAGTGTTTTAATTGTTTGTTAGATTTTTATGCTATTTTTGTGATGAATTGAATTTGCATAATTATTTGATCATAACAGATTTGTGTATCAATATACCTACGGCTTAAATGAAATCTTATTTGTGTAGATTTAAAAATACTTTGACTAAAATATAACTCCTCCGTAATTTGGATTAACAATACTTTTTATGGAACGGAAATGGTTTTTTTTTTTACCTTTAATCAAAATACTGCCTGGTTGGCCTAGTGGTGCTAAGCGCGACTGCTACGCTGGAAGTCTTGGGTTCGATTCCCGAGTCGACCAAGGTGAAATCCTCAGTAGCAGGTCGGAGTTTGGATTTGTGCCCGGTAAGTCGCAATAGGCTCGCCCCCTATTACATGGGACCGAAACAAATCGGCAAACTGTGGGTGTACATTGGGACACCTCTGCCTACCCCTTCGGGAATACAAGCGTGATGATATGTTATGTTATGTTTTATTCAAAAGGTGTTAAATGTCCAATAGTTTAATAAAAAAATAAAACAATCAATAATACCACTCGACCTTCCTAAAGAACCTAGACAATTATTCCTACCGACCTATAAATAATTATTATCACACAATTTATTCCAATAATAATTATCATCTTTACTTCAGACAGCAAATCTTTTCCGACACGTTAGTGGACACCGAATAATCGTTCCACGCTCGTGTAGACAGCTCCTTATGTAGTGTCTCACCTTCGACCATTATTAATGGTACTAAAGGTACTACAAGTTTAATGGCACCAAGGTACCACGCTAGGTACCACAACTTGGATGAGATTCCAGAATTGGATTGGAGATGTGTCTGCTAATTGAGTGAAGTTAAATAGGGAACGTAGTAAAAGGAGTTTGAATTACAGTGGGATGATGTTATTGGATTTATTTGTTGCTGGCTCTGTTTTGCGGATTCGGCCGCAGATACATGATATGCATCTGGTCCGAATCGTCCATGATTATTAGTTACCCTCATATTCCGGCTGGACACGAACCCGAAAGAATTGATAGAATATATAGAACAGAAAAATAGATACAATAAAAGATCATGGAAATCGGTCTACACGTCCTTATGTTACAAATGGTTTTCTTAACCCTACTTTTGGTCTTAAAAGGACATATATGTGACGTTTCTTCTTCTCTTTTCCAAGCTATGATGGGGTCCTATATTTTACAAATTGCTGCTTATTTGACCTCCATAACTTTGTCTATTCCTGGTTAGGTTTCCCTTTTTTCCAAGGTATTACAAGACGTGGTGGCCTAGCGGTTCAATGAACGGAATTGTATGCACAAGGTTGCAGGTTCGAACCCAGGCAAGTAAGAATGTTGCATTTTTCAAAGTTTTATGTACTTTCTTAATTATTCTAAGACACTTCTAACAAACGGTGAAGGAAAACATCGTGAGGAAACCTGGATTCCAAAATTTGGGATCTGAAATCGCCAATCCGCAGAGAGCAAGCTATGTGATCTATGCTCGTGCCTTCTCTATATGGGAAGAGGCCCGTGCCCAGCAGTGGGACGTTTATAGGCTGGATTATTACTTACTGCCTATCACAACTAGGTACCCATGGAATTCTATAGCAGCTGTGAGTTGGGCTGACCAAAGACTTTACAAAGACGTCCGTCCACATATCCTTAATAAACCCTAACTCTTACTTTATCACGTCCACACTTTAATTAATTCGTTGTATCTATTTTCTTAACTTCGCATTTCCCTTTGAGGTTCCGTATTACATTTCATTAAGTTAATTTCGCTTCCATTCAACCGGATATGTATCTCTTTGAGCTGTTGGCACGTGTTCCGTGTAATTACGAATGTATTCATATTGCTTTTACAATAAACATTAAACACATAATATATGTGTGTATATAAAACCGTACTTTACAACGTGTAACTAAAACAATGGCGTATATGTTGTGACTATATTGAGAACTATATAAATTCGTGTCAATACTGTATATTTTATATGTCTTAATATGGACGATTTTCATGTCAGGAAAGGTGGTTTTATGCCGACTATTTTTATTTAATTATAATCCTACCATGAAATATAAAATTAATAAATAAAAAAATGTTTCACGCTCATATTACCTACTTTGCTTGAGTGATCTATCAGGCTGTAATTTTTTAATACTCCAGCATAAAATCTGTCAGACATTTGACAGTTTTTTTAGTAAAGTGTATTTGGTTGGACAATATTGTCTTTGATTCATAGACAGGTTGTCAGGTAACATTTGTCCTCTTCTACATTTTTAATACTAAAGGTCTCGGTCATGCATTGCACTGCGATTACCATTTTTTTTTTTTTATTTCTCCACCATCTCTTTACGTTAGCAATAACTTCGTTCATAATTATAGTAATTAAGTTATTAAAGAAACGTTTTTACACACAAATAGTGCGGAATATTAATGCACTTTAAAACTAGGTCTGCTAATATTGCTTTTAATAGCAATCATGTACCCGACGTCCGTGTAATTAGCATAATTAAAGCGGTTGATCGCAATACGTTGCAGTACTTTTTAGTGTATAAAGACTGTGTGTAAATGTTAATTGGTGTACAAAAAAAAACAATAGTATAGAAAAAAAAAACACAAACATCTACCTGTAATAAATCCCTCAGAAATAAAGTTAGCCAAAAAAAATAAATAGTATGCAGACAATCATAATCACCCACAACCCTAGTTCTCCCACTGCTGGGCATAGGCCTCCCCTTTCTCTTGCTATTTTCTACAGCCCTGTGACAGCCTTTTTTTTTTTTTTTTTTTTTTTTTACCCGGGGAAATCCTCATGGACTTCCTCCACCCTGGGGAAGGCGGAGGGGTATGCCGGACTCTTACCGGCTAAAACCACCGGAGTGCTTCACCCTTCCCTTAAGCTGGAGACCAGGCGGGAAAGCAGTGCAAACTACCGCGATCTCCAGCAGGGAGGCTCCTTCCCGGAGCTACTACTATGGACAGTGGGGGATCAACTCCCCTTTACACTGATAAGGAGGCGCGCAGAAGCACCGCGCGCGCCATCTTTAGCCTTTAATATAAAGCGACAGACGTCCCCACGTCTGCCGCTGTAAGCCATTTATGGTGGCTGAAGGAGGGCATTGTCAGCCCTTCTTCTAGCCCTTGTGCGCCTAGCGCGGATCGGGAGGTTTGATATGAACTCTCGCTCCCTTTCCGCGCCCTCTTTGAGCGCCATTACCTCGTCACAAAAGACGGTAACGGCGCTCCAAGCTTCCTCGCTCCCAAGCATCGAGGCTACTACGGCCGGAAGTGAGAGATTATCGCCTATTACCGCAGCGAGGGACCGGCGCTGTACTGCCCAAGCTGGACAGTGCTCGAGTGTGTGCTGCGCCGTGTCCTCAATATCACTGCAGTGGTGGCACCGGGGGGTAGGTTCCCTCCTTGCTATTCGAAACAGGTAACTGCCAAAACATCCGTGTCCCGACAGCACCTGTGAGGTCCGGAAGGACATTGCTCCGTGGCATCTGCTGACCCAGTCTTGAAGGACGGGTCGAACCGCCTCCACAGTCCTGAGGCCTGCTCCTGGCACAATTAACCGCTCCGCCCATACCTCCAAGAAGGCAAAACGGAGCTCCTTTAATAATTCCTCCACGGCTCGAGGCGGAGGCCTTTCAGCGCTGTTGAGTTGCTCCTTTCGCCACTCATAAGCACTCGCGAGGACTCTGGCATCCAGGTCCCAGGGAAGTGTACCTGCTAGGAGGCACGCGGCCACACAAGATATTGTACGGTAGCCGCGAATGACCCGGACTGCCATAGCCCTCTGCGGGCGGCACAAAAGAGCCAAACCTCGACGAGTTAGTTTCTCCGCCCACACGGGAGCCCCGTACAGCATCATGGAGCGAACCACCCCCAAGAAGAGTCGGCGACAGCTTGTCCCTGGACCTCCCACATTAGGCAACAGGCGACTGAGCGCGATCGCCGCCTTCACGACTCGGGGCCCCAATATTTCAAAGTGGGAGTCAAACGTCCATCTGCTGTCGAGCACAAGCCCTAAATGACGCATTGTGGACCCCACTTCTATGCGAACTCCACTCACGATGATGTGGGACCCCGCTGGAGGCGCTTTCCGAGGCCCGTGAAAGACGAGGGCTTCGGACTTTTCTAGCGCCACATCCAAGCCCAGAACTTTTATTCGTCCGACGACCTGCGCTACTCCCGCCGTGGCTAAACGGGCCGCACGGAACGAACACCCCCGGGCCAGTACAAGAGTGTCATCGGCATAACAGACAATGCTGACGCCCGGGAGGTTGGCACCTCGGAGGACCCAGTCATAGCCAATGTTCCACAGGAGCGGACCTAGTACCGACCCCTGCGGAACTCCACAAGACATTTGCCGTGTCGCAACGCCGCTGCGACTCTCGTAGATCACCGCTCTGTCTTCCAAGTAAGCTCCGATTATTCTTTGGAGATATGCTGGCGCTTCGTGATATTTCAGCGCCTCCCTAATAACACCCCAAGGCAAAGTGTTGAAAGCGTTTGCTATATCCAAGGATACTGCCAGCAAAACCCCACCTCCCGATACTGCCTGGTCTGAGAGGGTCTTGACACGTTGAATCGCGTCGATAGTCGAGCGACCCTCTCGGAATCCAAATTGGTTATCAGAAAGATCGGGCCCTATCCTCGATAAATGCTTGACGATGCGCGCAGCAATGATACGCTCAAAGAATTTCCCCACATCGTCAAGCAAAACAATAGGCCGATACGCGGATGGAGCATCCACGGGCCGTCCTTCCTTGCGGAGCAACACGAGTCTGCCCTCTTTCCACAATTGTGGAAATACCCCCTGCTGTAGGCAATTATCTAGGGTGTTTCTTAATCGAGGCCCCATGACCCCGAGTGCCAAGGCTAACACACGACCAGGCACTCCATCAGGGCCAGGAGCGGTGCATTTTCTTTTGAGCCGCAGTTCAGCCGCACCCATCTCTGAGTCAGTGATCACCGGCACCTCCGTGCTCATTCCATTGGCACTTTCTGAGCTAGACCGCATCGAAGGAGGAGTGTGGATCCTAGAAGGAAAGAGGGTAGCAGTGACACACTCCAAAAACTGTGGCTCCAGCGTTTGTGTAAGTGGGGGAGTCCATCGGCGAAGCTTTCCTCTTACCATCTTGTAAGGACGTCCCCATGGATCCCTATCTAAGGACGCTAGCAGTTCCTCTCTGGCCCTATCCTTAGCCTGGCCAATAGCGACCTGGAGGCTGGCCTTTGCCCCTCTGTACGCCTCATATAGCAGGGCTTCAAGGGCGCGGTTGATAGCCCTCCTTCTTCGCTGCCGCGTGTAAGCCCGCCTCGCGGCTATACACGCAATGCGCAACTGCGATAGCTCCTGAGACCACCAATAGACCTGTCGTCTCGGAGGTAACGGTCTGGACCGAGGCATAGCCGCATCACAAATTTGAAACATTGCCTGTCGAAACCAAGCTGCTTCCTCATTAACTACAATGGGCCCGGTCGATGGAGCAATCCAGGCTTCGACAATCGCTGCTTCTTTAAGGATTTCGACATCTAACTTGCTGAGCACCCACCGCGGAAACACTGATGAATGCCCTCTGGTCGTCGGAGCCGGTGTTGATGGGTCAAAAAATTCAAACCGTATATATCTGTGGTCCGACAGTGTTTCCACACCATCCAGCACTCTCCAATTATGCACCATGTGTGCTACAGTTGGGCTGGCTAGAGAAAGGTCAACAATAGATCCCCCCTGTTGCCGCACACACGTCTGCACTGAACCTCTGTTGAGAAGGCATAGGCCGGTTTCCATAAGCCATTCCTGCGAGCATCTGTAGAAGGAGAACCCCAAGCCACAGACTTGGCATTAAAGTCCCCTAGGATGAGCACTGGATAGGGGCGATTTTGCTCAACTACAGCACCGACATCACTAAGAAAAGCCTCAAACTCAGCAAGAACCCTGTTCGGCGAAAAATACACCCCCAGAATCAACACTCCTTCCACCAAAGCTGCGGCGCAGCAAGGGCGCTGTGCAACGACCCTCAGCGGTGCCCTAGACACTATGGCCACCAAACCCTTTGTATCCCCAAGCCAGTTGTTACTGGGCGGTACGAAGTAGGGCTCAGAAATCACAGCAACATCTATATACCACTGCGCCATGCTCTGGACTAGAAGGTCTTGCGCTCTAGCGCAGTGGTTTAAATTGGCCTGCAAAAAACGTTGAGCCATATTACGTGGACATAGTTACTACCTCATTTGCTGCTGTGGCAGTCTGTGACACAAGAGGGAGCATGTTGGGTAGAGCCCCTTTGACCACCTTTTTATTTTTAAAGGCAGACTCCTTACATTTTTAGCACCTATTTTATGAGCCGCGTCTTTCCCACCTGCGGCACATATAGGGCAATGTGGTAGCGCACTGCAATCTCTTGATAAGTGGCCCATTTGTCCGCATCTGAAGCAGGATCCGGAGCGGTCAACCTCATCTCCACAGAGAGCCGCAACGTGTCCGTTCCGCAAACAGCGAAAACAGCGAGTTGGTCGAGACTCGAGGAGTCGGGCCCGTACAGACACCAGTCCGATCTGTAGCTCCGATTTTGCCAATTTTTTGGCTGCGTAAACAGGACATCTCACAATCACGGAACCACCGCTCATACCGTGTTCACGGATGTTGCCAGCCTTTACATAATCCACTGAGCACCCCCCCAAGGATGCCACTGTCGTAGCAACCTCTGTGGAGGTCATAGAGTCGTCGAGGCCTGAAATGCACAAATCAGCACTTTTAACGGGTCTGGAGACCTTTAAAACCTCAGGACTGATAACATTGCGGATCTGATCTGCCAGGGCATCAGCCCTCGATCCACTTGCAGCCCCTGGTAACTGCAGGATGCGCGCCCCGGTTGCCGCCTTCCTAAACTTAATTCCAAGACCGGCACCATCAACCTTATTTCTAAGGTCGGCCAACACAGATGCGTACGTTATGCCTTGTAACTCCGCAGACGGTTGCAGCTGCAGAACCACTGCTGTCGAACTAGGTATCCGCAATTTTGATTTTTTGTCACTTTTGCTTTTGGGTACTTTAAACTCCTTCTGCGCCTTGGCCGTCTTTGGCGCCTTGGAAGCTTTGTTACCCTTTCTCCTGCTAACTGTTGTCCAACTATCGTTGGCGCTAGTGATGGACGCCACAGGCTCCAAGGTGCAGGAAGCAGCGAGGGCAGAAGGATTTTCTATTTTTTTAGGTTTCTTGCCCTTACCTTTGCCAGATTTTCCTGCGCAAGGTTGTGCAGGAGACGACACCACCGGCGGCGGTGTGACCTTAACTGGACGCTCTGCTCTCTTTGCATCAGCAGCTAGTGGCGGTCGCAGACGCTTTTTAGGCAGCAATCGTTCCTCCAGACCTTCGAATCGTGCACTTATCATAGTCCCGACCTGGATCATGATAGCACGGATAAGCTCCTCCTGTGGAACAGTTCCATCAGCGACGGCATCATCTAGAGAAGCAGGCGCAGAGGAAACAACTTTCTCTGGCGAAATCTGCGCTCGGATTTCTTCAAGGTCCTTGCGCAAATCCAAAAGCTCTCCCTGTAATCGCGCATTTTCCGTCTCCAATTTAGTGGTCTTGCTCTGCAGTGCGGCGGTTTCCTCCGTCACCGTCCATGTGCCGAGTGTTTCGACCGCATCTCTAATAGAAGTGACTGCGTCCTTTAAGGCTCTCTGGAACGTGCCCTTTAGATTACCGGACTTCGTGGCAACCTTCAGAACCACATCCAGACTAGTCGAAACTGCTTTAAGAATGGATGAGCTAGACTTCTCAGTCTCACATTTCCCCTCTTTATCTAAAACCTCCGTCATACGCGCCTTTGCCACGCGAGCACATTCAGCCAATTCAGCCACCTCGTCGTCAGCCTTAAGGAATGTCTCTCTTCCTTTTTTTGCAGCAAGAAGTGCTTTGGCCTTCGCTAAGCCGACATACTCCCCAGTAGTCGGAGGTCGTCCTCTTCCTCTTTTTACAGTCATGCCCACTTTTGGTGACGGCATGTCTTCATCCGACGATATCTGCTCAGAACCAGTGTTCTTCGCTGATCGCGATCTCTTCCTGAAGAGCTTGCTCCTCAAGCTCTCCACACTCATCAAACTCGATGCGGTATCAGAACCTGATACCGCACCCACCCTTTCATCATTTTTATTTTTATTTTGGTTTAAATTCATATTTTAATCCCACGAGTGCAGGGGAAATAAAAGTCCAGTCGAGTAGAGCCCCCTTTACCCAACTAAGCGTAATACTCCAACAGGGTCCGCCGGTTCTGTGGAGGTGCTCGCTAGCGACTGATAGCCTCGTCAGCCGTTCATCCTTTGTTACGAAACAAAGAAATGAAAATCCCCTCGTCACGAGCAAACTTAGGATTCGAGGAATTTTTTACAGTGGTTATCTTCCACGTGGCCCAGCCGGTGAAGGCAAGACCCCCGCTCCCCTAAGGTCCCAGACCCTCGTTGGGGGCTACGGTATGACTGCGGTGGCCTTATTTAAGGCCGTGTACGGAGGCAGTGTAAATGCACTCCGGACCCGCATTCGCGCTCAAACACAGTGATCTAAAACTAGGACACCATGTAATCGCACCGCCCGTAAACAGGCTCTCCACGATCATTTGTCCGACGGTGACCAAAGTCATGTTCCACCAGCATATACAATGCTGACAAAGCCCGTCGAACCGCTCTCCTCAATCCTTTCCTTTTCGTTCGAAAAGCTTGGAAAGAGTACCTGACGCCTGCTGCCACTACCCGGAATAAGTCCAGGATGCCAGCGAGCCGCGACTGTGACGGTCGCACACCACGACGATCTAGATAGCACCAGACTCCGCCGTTTCTGACCTACTAAAAGTAGGCAGAAAATTCGCCCGATGCCGCAACTCGAAATAAATCCAAGACGCCACCAAGCCGCAACCACAAAGGTCGCCCACACAGCTGCAACAGCGTCCAGCCAGCCATAAGTACTGACCAGGACTGCTGCAACTAATCGCTTCCTCTTTAAAGGAGCGATCCCACTTTACTGGCGTCGTTCGCTCCGGGTAAACCCGGTACCGCACATATCTGTACGGCATTCCCTTATCCACGACCTAGGGACGCGCCCGGTAGGGGCCCAGTAACCCCTGTCCACAGTAGACTCCTTTCCTGTGGTTCCGGGAGCCCTGTGACAGCCTCATCCAGACTTGACCCATCGACAAGGCAAACATCACAACACAAAATCTAGCTATGGTAGTCAATTGCAGACCAGTGCTTACAATTTGTTATTAACAACACCCTTATTTCAGTGTTTTGAGGTTGCATTTTTATTATGTCGTTACCAGTGACGTACAGTGGACTACTTATATTACATGAAATACAGTAGGTAATACTAATAAAAAACACATTAGATGTCTAAATGTATAATACAATACAACATTAACGTGATACAAATTTGGAAGGAAGCTGTCTTCTATGACGTCTGTGATCCTTTTGAAGCCTCCGCATGCTGCATCACACGAATCTCTAAATTATAGCATATACCTGGGAATACTGGTCTGGGAAAATTTGACTGTCATTGATCGACACGATAAGAAGAAGATAGCATATACCTAAAGTTCTGTAAAGTTATCCGTAAAGTGTTTGTCAAAATCCGTTTCTAAGTTTTTGCATAGAATCATAAGCATTATCACTATTTTTCAGTTTTTCAATTATATAAGATCTTGTCAAAATTATATTAAAGACATTTAGCATGGGCTTTTTTAATAAAAAAATAAAAATGTTTTAATTCGATCAAAACCATGTCTCAAGAACATTTTATGAAAAAAAAAATACATTAAATTCTAAATCTTTGTCTAATATTGAGCCAATACTTGCATAGCACCTGCTGCTTGAGGAGCAAATTCCTATTATCCTAATGGGTTATATTAAAGTTATGATTGTATTAGTAAATATCTGTAAACAATGTCATTACAGGCAATTTATGTAATCGGTCACGTGCCGAAATGCATAAAGTAGCATTATTTTAAGTCCGTAAAGGTTCTGACGTAGAAACATTCAGGGACTTAGGTTTTATTAGTTATCAATACATGTAATAATATGCGCTTCTCTTAAAAATCTTATATGAAAAATGAACTTAGAAGTATAATATCACAAATTTCCTTGCCTTTTCGAAGTCGGCTTTCTGTCTTGGTTTATTAAGGCAAATAACAGAACTTCAGTGGTTCGTAAGACCTGCAGTGAATTGTGATAATGTGGATTTTTAGTGTGAAATTGTGTAAAATTAACTAAAAGCTCCAAAAAACATCCAAACAACGTGAATCATACATCCAAAAATACCTACCTACTTGTTATAAAAAAACAGCAAATAAACATCAATAAGAGAACCGGTAGCTAATCACCATAATGGCATTTGATTATGTCTTTAAATTGATGACCGTGACCGCTTTGAATTTGTTAAGCATCGGTGCCTTGTCTTGTCTGTCTGTCTGTCTCTTATTTATTTATCATAAACTGGTAGTATTTGTCATTGTCGTGGTGGCCTAGCGGTTCAATGAACGGATTTGTATGCACAAGATTGCAGGTTCGAACTAAGGCAAGTACCGATGTGGCATTTTCAAAGTTATATGTACTTTCTTAATTATTCTAAGACACTACTGACAAACGGTGAGGGAAAACATCGTGAGGAAACCTGGATTCCAAAATTTGGGATCTGAAATCGCCAATCCGCAGTGAGCAAGCGTGGTGATCAATGCTCGTGCCTTCTCTATATGGGAAGAGGCCTGTGCTCAGCAGTGGGGCGTTTATAGGCTGGATTATTTATATTATTATTATATCTGTCATTACTTCATGCGTCATCAGTTAATTTACTCATCATGAGATGAACAGAACAGTGACGTAAATGCGCAATGAAATAAACATTTCATGTAATTTGCTGTACATTTTAATGATAAAAGCTGCAATACGTAATGGAACCTGAAAGATTAACGCATTAACATTCAGTCCAATAATTAAAATTGGGAAACGTGTTAAGCTTAATATTAATGAGTTTACCATTAATAAACAAAATTACATTAATTCTTAATCGAAAATATTGCTTTGCCACTCATGCGGTAAACAAAAACAAATTAAATTAATTTCAATATACGTAATAAAATATAAAAACTAATTAAATGATTTTATACCCAGAAACATTAGAAAGATCAAGTCAAAAATCTATAATCAATAACTCATTCACAAAACTCCTCTTCAAAAACGAAATGTTTAACAATTAAATTGTTTATTTATTCAAGTATGGTAACACTGTCCACATGAGTAGCTCGCGAGTGTTGCAACACTGACAGGTTTGTGCCCATCTGCCTTGACATGCGGCTGCTGTGGCCTTTCCTCCATGAATTATGACCTTAAGGACAGCGCCATGCTTACTGAATACTGATTTTGTGTTTAATCATAGAATAACATTATAGTATATTGTAAACGTAAATAACACCCACCATTTTTTATATTAACAATTATGTAAACTACCATTTTAAATTATAAAAAAAGATTTTTTTTATTTAAATACAAACATGGAATTGAGGAGAAAAGAGAAATGAGTTTGATTTTGACGAATTTTTCTTTCTTTTTGGAGACTCGAAATTTGATAAGCTCGTCGTTTGAAAAACCGCGTGTACTCGCCAAAAATAAAACTAGTCATTTGCTATAGATTAGAAACAAGTGCATGTATTGTAGGCAAACAGTTTTACAGAATACTATACAAAAAAAAGTCATCAGTTAAAATGTTTATTCGTTTGTTTTGCTATTTTAATAAATTTCAAATTTAATTCTTTTTCGAATTTGAAAACATTTTTTTATTAAAACTAACCTTGCGCTTGAACGACAATCTTTTTCTTGGGCATGATTTGCTTATTTAATTTTGTTCATTGAAGATCCAACAAATAAATCACCATTTAAATGGACCACTGATTCTCATGTTGTAAGGCTGTTACTAAGGTGCGCCAGGGTCAACAAATAATTATATGCTAATTCTGTATCTATGCAACTGTGCCATGAGAATCGTTTACACAACCATGTATTAAACTCACGATAATAATGAAGTAAATAAAATAAATTGTAAACCTATTTATAAGGTCTCTTAAATAATAAATAAACGTAAATTGATATTTGATCCTCCAATTTACACTTCATTGAGCAAATATTTTTACGATTCGGTAAACACGGGAGAAATGTCATGAAATTTATTTTTTAGACTTCAAATAAAATATATTTCTTTATTTATAAATAACTTAAGCTATTACTAGATTTATTTATATTTATGTTTCAATGTTAGATTAGCTTAAGTTCTTTATAAATAGTTTGTTATTACATCGTGTATTTTTGTAAATAATGAAACAGACAAACATTAAGGGCAAATGTAACACAATTTCCCTAGGTATTTCAAATAGTAGGAATAACGTAGGTACTAGCCAATATTAGCAAATCGGATTATTGCCCAAAATTAATTCATTCAACCATCAGCGTTTTACTTAAGCTTAACACAAGTTATGTTTATATCATCGCTGATTTATTCAAACTAATATAAATAAAAATTAAATTTGTTTCAACGGTATCAGAAGAGTAAACACAAAAATCAAAACACAGCAAGCAAACATGTCTTGCGCATACAATGTTAAAGAAAAAGCCGGCGAACTTAAAATTCGCAATTTTAATTTTCATCGTTCGAAATTCCGATTCCCAATTACCGACTGCGACGGTCCGGTTTTTGTGAAGACATAATGGCAGCAGTTTCCAAATGTTTAGCCGCCGAAAAAACGGTGAACTCGTTTATCATACCGTCGTCGGTATTCTACAAAAATGTTTATTGCTGGATGAGCTTTAATTGATGAATAAATGATGAAAAACAAAATTTCGGTAGTTCCGTAGTTTTCTAGAGAAGAAAATCGCGTACGTTTATTTTGTACTTGTATAAATAAGACATTTTGTTAAAAAAAAAGCTTGATACTTTTTTTGTCCCCGTCGTGAAAAAAGGGGTCATATAAGTCGGATAATAATATTTTTGCCTGCATACTGTAGCATCGTAGGTCCTGAACGCTTGAACCATTTCTCACAATATTTCTTAACTTGTCATTCATCTGCTATTATGATTACTTTCTACTAAGAATTGTCCAGGCGAAAAAGATTTTGGTCGAAACAAACACTTGTTAAAATTTATTCACGGATGCACTTACAACAGAATACATTTATTTTCTGAGTCATAATTATGAGATGTCTGTGACGCACGATTTATGATAGTTACCGTTTGGCGAACGATTTAATCTATGATATTACACGGACGAAACTCATTTGTCTATGAGTCATAACTACAACTACATATTTGAGTTTTTTGTTTGGTTAAGTATTGTTTATTTTGCAAAGTTTATTTTGACACATGCTTGTGAACCACACTTACGTAATACTATTTTATTTCATTGTGTACCTCAAAAACTTAAAAAAAAAACCGAATGAGTAAAAGGTTTTGAATATTGGCTTCTAGGCTTCACGTTTTACGGATTTTGTCTCGATATTTTTTTTGAATTTTTGTTCCCGATGTTTCGACATTATTTCAAAAGTTTTAGTTTAAGTTTATAATTAGTTTTAATAAACCTTTCGCATCAAGTTCAAAGTCACCTTTTTAATCCTACCTATGAACATTAAACTGTAGGTTTAACACGTCCAGTTTTTATTTTTAGCAATTAGTACTAAATAATCTATTCTTTGTCACCTAAAGAATTAAACAACAATAACAATACTGCAATAAATCTACTTTTTTTTACTACCTCATCCAGCTAGCTCACTATAGCTGTGGTACACCGCGCCCCACTTAGGCCCGCTTGACACCGATTATGTCCGCGTCAAGATTATCTACGATTATTACAAGTTGACGAAATGTACGTGATGTAACTATAATGTTAGACTTCGGATAAAGGTGTTTTTACGTAAAAAAGAAAAAAAAAACAGGGTTTTATATAATGACCATAGATACCGCAACGAAGAATGTAGTTTAAGGCAGATAAAAAATATGCGCGAACACATTTAACTTCCATTTTTTTAATTGCTTTAAAACGTTAATAATATAGTAAGAGATATAAACCTCTGTCTACCTCTATAACAAAATAACATGAAAGTCGGCTTTTCTTTAATGTTCTCTCAAACTGAGTTGAAACAATAAAGCATTATAAACGTGGCCCAAGAACAGATTTGAAGACCTTTTAGCCTATTTTTTTACTCTTCAACGAAAACCCTCCATTTTCCTTTAACTATCAAAGCCAGTCTTTTAATCAACGGTCTTACTTATACGAGATTTTAAGTCATAAAAATATTGTCTTTACTAAATACAGAACGTTTTTTTTACAGACGGACAAAATGGGCAACGGTGAGAAAAAAGGCAGCATTGTGCTGGAGAATTTTAATTCAACGTAAGTGTTTACTATCAAGATATTTATTATTAAACTTCACCTTAAACGTCTGCAATTTGCAAAGTGCATTTGATTTATTTACTTTTTGTGCATGACTGAGAATATTTTAATTTGGATCTAAAAAAGCGCTGAATTTGTCAACTGTAAAAGGTATACTATTTGCGATTTAACTAAAAAATATAAAAGCCTCGTAGAAAAATCCAATAACAAGTTTCCAGAATAAAAGTAAATGTCATATAGTCAATCATTTGTTTTATAGCCTTGAAAACTTTTTATTTTTACCTCACCAAAATTTTTGTGGTAAAAATAAGGCGGAAAAACACCATTGAAAATCTTTAAGATTTGAGAGTAACAAAAAAGTCGAAGTCAGAACAAAATTTAAATTGAATTAAAAGCTTTTTATTAATATATCATGATTTTAACATTAATAGACTTGAAAAGTATTTAGTTTTATTTTTGTCATAAGATATCAGTCATTACAAACCACACTAAAAATACTACTTGCCCAAAATATGTATCTTATAATTTAGGTATTTATTAGAATAGGTAAAGATAAATGATATTTTCTATAAAATAAACTGACCTAATATATTATTCACTTTCAGAGCTAATCTGGCTTCAAATCCAGGCTTCCAATCTACACTAAGCCTGGGCTCAAAAGAAGTCATTAATGAAAAAGCCTACAATCCATTCGAACACAGAAAAGTGGAACATCCTAATTCGTAAGTATACGAGCTCTCTTTTATATTGGTCCTACTTTATACATTACTTAGTCATTTCATCCAACCAAAAGACGTAGGTATGCAATCTAATTAGGAGACGTAAAAATGCAAGACCTATTTAAATTTTAGAGTTCTAACACACTTTCCTATCACGCGACAGCCAAGTGGATGACATACAATTCCTGTAAAGTGTGGACACAGAAAAGGTGTGTCTTTTTCTGCCAGTGGTACGGTTCAGATTGCGATATGACACTTAAGTTTAGAAGAAGAAAGTGTATAAGTTCCTTAACACAACTTTGATTTTAATAAAAATATACTTGTGCCAATCACTCGTAATATCGCTATAATTTTGACAACCCATATTCAGCTGAACCCCATAAAACTGGAAGTCGGCAACATAGTTTGGATAAAGGCTAGGCAGAATAAAAACACTCTATCATACATCTCAATCTGAAACATCATTAAAAGGCTGACAACCAGGTGTTAAAACATTTGTTTCTATTTCCAGCACAATAGGATCTCTGGTGCATCTCCTGAAGTCTTCTCTAGGATCTGGTATCCTGGCTATGCCTGCGGCGTTTAAGAACGCAGGTCTAGCAGCTGGGGCGATCGGTACGCTTGTCGTTGGATTCATCTGTACACATTGCGTCTATGTACTTGTAAGTTCTACTTAGATTATTTTTGTATTTTTTTTTCACATTTTCCTCTCTTACGAGTATACCATTTGTTTTGGCTGTAATAAATCAAGCTATCAATTAAGTTTATCATGATCCACAGAATAATAAGACATAACTATAAAAAATATAAATAAAATAACCTAATTTGCGCTTTAGCACCCCATCCTATGCCTTCTGCACCCATTTTTTTTACTATGTTATTCCAATAATAACAGTAATCCTTATGCAATGTGATAGCAAAAAAAAGTAAATTTACGACACTTTTTAAAGAGTCAGTTGAAAGAAAATCTTTTTCGTTACGGTCATTTTCCTGTTTACACAATTGTTGACGTAGAGATAGCTTTACACTTTTTGTTTTTATTTTCCGTTTATTGTTCGAAGATGATTTCAAAACAAAGTAACCTTGAAGTCGGTTGTTGATTCCTGTTTGTCGTCGTAAATAAATTGAAGAGTTTATAGGCTTAATATTGTTTATTGGTCCGGTATTTTTCCACATTTCAAACCTATCAGATTAAGTGTCGATTGATAGTTTATAATTATATGAGAATAATCAGAAACAAGTATATGGAAGGCAAAATTAAAATTGCCTTATAAACCGTTAAATCAGCAAAGCGTTCTTGTTCAAATTATGCATTAAATATTTTACTAATTTGCCTGATGTAATAGCAATGTATAATACATATAAACGAATCGAATAAGTTATGAAGATAGGCATAGTAGTAGTATGTGAGTTTGGTAGTAGTTATAAATGACAAAAATGGATGAAATGCCACAACATTAAAAATGTCGAAAGATGTAAAAGTAGCTTATTTATTACCTTGATATTAAACTTTTGCCCTAACAACAAAATTCAGTTGGTACCTAGAGCTACTAATAATAGTACCAGGTATAAAAAAACTCTTGAGCTGTGATAATTGACTGCATTTAAATATCTAGACCTTTTTAAGCTCACAGTACATTGATATTTTTCGCAGAAAACGTCAGTAAACGGGTCCGCATACTTGTCGAATGTCATGAGTCATTGATATTCACAGCTTAAATGTCAGGGTCTGAGCTCTGAGATGAATCCTATTCATTCATGACAATACATTGCAAGATTACAAAGTATTTGTGTACCTGATTTGGTACAGTCAATGACATAGAGGTTGTATATTGTTCTGTCTTATATACCTATTTATTTATTTAGTAAGGCATTGATGTAGGCTGGACGAAATATAAAAAAAATCTCAGGCTGCACCATCGTCTTTCGGATTTTGGGATCGGGAAAGATTTTTTCAAAAATACAGTAATTTTTTCCTAATAGTTTATCGCCTTATAAGTAAATATCCTGATGATTGAGCGTCAGCTCCGTTTATTTTATCTCTATTTAAGCAAAAAAAGAGCTATAAGATGATTAGTTCAACAAACAATTTGCTATTTGTTCTACCACTACCTACTGTTTACTTGAGATATTACGGAAGTAATAAACCAAGGATTGGCAGACTTCCAGTGAATTTCCATGTTTAATATTACTTAATAAACAAATAATCGAACAAACAAATGAAAATATTGACCATGACGTCACATTCCATAAATGTACACGACATAATTTAAAAAACGGACATGAAAAATTTTCTTCAAAATTCAATGCTTTTTTGATGTGACTGCACAAATAGTTGAGTGGGAACTATGGTATGCGACGTGATGCAGGTTCGATTACCGAGACGTTAAAAAATGGAAAGAAAAATGTCTCTAATTTCTTTATTGTACACAACACAAATACACGTATATACATTACATTTATTAGAATTCTTTGGTGTACAGAGGCAAGCTTAACTTAAAATTTAGTTTTCTTCCAGCAAACCTTGTGAACTACCTACCTGATTGTATTTGTACTTAGTACTTTTATATACGCCTACGTTAGAATAAATCACAGTATGTGATCTGTATGCCATTGTATTGACAACAAAAGAGGAAGCGACTATAATGTCAAGGCGCACCATGATTACCTATTCATCATGAAGATTACATCTATTTTGCGTGATCGGTTAAATATATAGTCTTTATATAACAATTAAGGATATTGAATAAAAAATTAGCTAAGTCGTGATGGCGTGAAGGCTTTTCAAGTACAGATGAGTACTTAAATTAATATATCAATAAATCCCTTCATCGTCCTTAATTAGTAAACATATTACCTGAAATGAGGAATATTGTTATTTTCTTAAGTTATAACTATTTCCAAATATAAAGGACGAAGCGAAAGAAGTGGTCTCTGCCAGTGCCTATCCCTACAAGGGAAAGAGGCGTGATTATATGTATGTATGTAGGACAATGTAGGTGTACAGATTACTTTGCAGGTAATAATATGTTTTCGAAAAGAGGGATCTAAAGATTTCTGAAGGTTTTTACAGCAAAAACACGGATGCTTATACGAAATAACAAAAAGTTTCACTTTAATTACGGAAGGAAAATATGAAGTCTTTAAGTGATTAGAAATGTTTAAGAACAACCAGGACCATAATGAGACATTTAATTATTTAATAAAACAACTTTTTAAATGCGGTCTTACAAAATACAGTACAGGGAATATTAAGACGCAGATGCACAATCATCCAAAATTTACGATCCGTAAAACCTTAGATCCCGTCTTCATAAAAACAATTTTACGGATCAAACTTGTAACTTTATTGGCAACGTTTCTTTAACTTATTCATCGATGCTAATCTCGGTGTATTGAAAATTTTATTACGTCGCTTCAGATTTTCTGAAATACCTTCTATCTTTGTAGTAAGCCGGTTTTATGTGATCAATTAGGGAGAATTGAATTTTGAATGCTTGACTTTTAGTTGCTAATAAAGTAGGAGTTTAGTTACTGCAGCAGAGTTTTTACAGATTTTGCTCATCCTAAAAGCATAAACTAAGCAAAACAAAAACCTAAGCTAGTCAGTTTGTTAAAGGTACATAAAATGTCAATATACAAGGAGCTTCAAATTCATTGAATTTGAAGCTTCTTTCATTACAATGTAACAAAAAAAGGACATGATCTTTAATTATTCTCAGTTACCGGACTTTTTTGTTAGCTTAAAACCAAAGGCATTTGTATATTTATTTACCTAAAACACTATCCTTATATCTGAAACTATACATTTGTGTTTTGTACACTATAATAATATGTAACACATTGCATATCAATGTTCTAAATCATAAATTATAAATGAAGGGCACAAAACAGGCGATTAACGATGACCAACCTTTAAACTCCAGGTGAAAACCTCACAAGAAGTATGTGTGGACGCCAAGAAGCCTTCAATGGGGTTCGCGGAGACGTGCGGCGCAGCCTTCGAGTTTGGACCCAAGAGATTACGGCCCTGGGCTAACTTTGCGAGGTTCGTTTGAAGATAGCTTTGATAACCCCCGGTTCCAATAAACAAGGGCTGTAACTGCTAAGTAACAGTTAACTGTTAAGTTAAATAAAACTAAAAAAATAGGAATGTTGAATAATTTTATTTCGAGATTTTTTCGACCTCTCCGATTTTTGGAATGTGGAAGGACTATATGACTTAAAATACATTCATAACAAGTATTTTTTTTTGTAAATAATGAAATTAAATGAACAGAAGTATTAAACACGTCAAATAAAGCGATTACAAAAAGCTTTGTCAAAATCAGACCTCTCTTCCAAATAGAGTAACTTTTATTTCTGAAGGGCTCAAATCAAATTATCCAAAAATCATCCAACCATACTCTGACTGAGTATTAAAGTTTCTAACTAAATTTCATAACAATTTGAGTGTTAGGGATAGCCAGATATTAATTAACACCTTTCTGTAAATCCAATTACTTTTAGTTCAACTGTTGTTATAATATTACTTGTAAACTTTTTTTTGTCTGTAACTACTTTTTCTTTTCCAATTTCAGAACTTTTGTGGACTATGCGATGACTTGCACCTACTTAGCAGCTCTTTGTGTCTACATCGTTTTCATCGCTGAGAATTTCAAAGAGGTAAGATTTCAGTGAATCTATTAATAATAAATAATAATATTCCGGGATATCTCATACACGGTTATCTGATCCCAAGGTAAGCAGAGCTTGTGTTATGGTAACCAGACAACTGATAAACATACTTATATATTTCTAAATACATACATATTACAGATAAATAACACCCAGACGAACAAAATATGATCGTGCTCATCACACAAACATTTGTCCTGGGTGGGAATCGTACCCACGACATCCGGTATAACAGTCAGGGTCTCTAACCACTAGACCAACAGGCCCGACAAATTAATGTCGGTTTATTTTCAACTAAAAACACTGTTACCCCAACATTTTGTTGTTTAATAACCTAATTAAACTGTCTTAAAAAAAATCACACGTAATAGAGCTAAGTGGAGTTTATACTGTTTTTACTTCAATAATTAAGTAAAAGTCTAACTAGGTACATAATTTTATTAAGACGAACCCTTTGTACACAAATAAAGTGAGAATTTAATAATCTCATAATTTGGGGCCTACACTAGGACATTTGCCTAAGTTAGTTCTAAAATATAACACAACTGCGTGAGTTAGCGACACATTAGAACAATTATAGGCGGGTTTTATTTGTACACTTTGTGTTAAATGCACATTATTATTCAATAATTAAGCTAGTAATTACCACTGTTATGTAATCGACCGTACATGAAAATAGGAAAAAATCCGTTATGGTCTCATTTATTGCACAAAAACAATTTGCGAGTATTATTTTCTCAGGCGTTATCTCCATTGTTATCTCCAAATAACAATGTTTTCACAAGATATTGGGATCTTCGTGTTTGGAGATTCTATTTTCAGTCAAAGTTTATTTATAAAGTTTCGATTCGAAACCTTTGCGTCCAAATTATTCAAGCAAAATATACGATTTATTTTTTATTGCGATAGCTTACGAAATACCTTAATCATTTACCTATCAAAACTTTTATCTCTTAATACTTTAAATAAGCTTAGTCATCCATATCCATTTGTTTTTGAAAAATAATTAAAATGAAAATAAGACCAACAATCAGTCTCCTTCCGACCACAGCCGGTGTAACCTGGTCGAAACTCCAAGCCCAAAAAGGTATTTATGCATGTACGCGCTAATTCCCGTGATTTCATATATTTCTACAAACATGCAGTACGATAGTCTAACAGTTAATAATATGACTAATAACTCATATACCTCAAAACTATATTTCCATTTTCAGGTACTAGACGAATACATGCCAGAATACAAGTTATCCGTCGAAGCATACTGCGCTCTAACCCTGGTACCATTAGTGCTGATCTGCCAGATCCGGAACTTAAAGTGGCTGGTACCATTCTCAGCCATCGCCAACGTGTTCCTGGTGATATGCTTCGCGATCACCATGTACTACATCTTCAGCGACCTGCCGAAGCCCGAGGGAAGGGTGGTGGTAGCTAGTGTTACTCAATGGCCCTTGTTTATAAGGTAAGGATACATGACATACCATATTATGACAATTTTGTTCAATAACTACCTAATGGGTCATGTCACCTTCGAATCCTGTCGGAATTGCGCAGGGAAGTGCGAGCAATCCCGTGATATCGGCCGAGGCAGAGAACGGATCGGGGTGTTTTTAGTCGGTGAAAGCCCGACATACGCCTGGCTGCTCTCGGTGTAGGTAAAAGTCATAAACCTTAAAAAAAGGGATCTCTGAATGTAATTATCTCCTTATTGTGTGGATTACTAAGCTAATGCTTTCTATATAATGAAAGATTTGTACAAGCCTGAAGACAAACATCTTACAAATAACCAAGCGTTTGTGAAGAAACTTCAGAAAAATCTTTTCAAACTCAAGCAATATTAAGCCTTTCATAAATAACTCTTAAATATCAACAGCATAACAAGCGAACCAATCAAACTTCAATATCTATGTTTGTACAGCTTCCATAACTTGGAACTTTAAACGTTTTATATTTAACATACAATTTTATAAGGATTCATTAAAGAGGTAATTGAGTTTGAAATAGAATTTTACCTTGATTGGTTTCCTTTGCCAACAATATTGAAGTGTATTAATATAATATTGTATCGTACACCGTTACCAAATGGCCTCCTTTTTCATTAATGTTCCCAAAAGGCGATCCATAATTATTGTCATCAGCGTATGACGCTTTTGATGTGAGAAATTTGTTCCCATAAATTGATAGTTATTAAGATCATCCCTTCATTTATCTCATACAAGAATACAAGGAGTGAATGCTGAGATCTCGAGTAGTAAAGATGAATGGAAGCTTAAAAATACGCATCGTACCGACCCCAAACGTTTAGGAACAGTGCAAGAGACAGGACGATGGTGGCAAATCTTCGGAACATTTGTCAAGTTTTCTCAGTACATTAAAATTTGAAATATAATCTGCTTTTTTTCCTCTCCAGTACGGTAATCTTCGCAATGGAAGGCATTGGTGTCGTCATGCCGGTTGAGAACGAGATGGCCAAGCCTCAGCAGTTTCTCGGCTGCCCTGGTGTCCTGAACGTGGCCATGACCATCGTCATCTCCCTGTATGGACTTGTTGGCTTCTTCGGCTATATGAAGTATGGTGATGACGTCAGAGGCAGTGTGACGTTGAATCTCCCTCAAGATGAAGTGTGAGTACTTTGTTTAAATTCTGGAAATGTAAAGATGTTTGCTACATATATTCAGAATTTTTGGTAGTGGCAGGAGTGTAGGAGACTGGAATCAGTGGAATCATTTAAAAATCAATAACTTAAACACATATTTATAAGAAAATACATAAGATATTTTGGAAAAAAGCAAAAAAAGACAAATGAATAAATGTGGACAACATCACTGTTTACATCGCTTTAAGTTAAAATGGTAATCTGTTTAAAATGAACTCGTTTAATTCGCATGAAACAGAATATTTAACTCTGACTCAAATCCAGGAATTTGAAACATAAGTACTTAACTGGAATTATTGTTTCCCAATTATTATAGTACCAGTTTATTTACCACATAAATTATACTTTCCAATAAAAGTGTCATTTAATATACATTTTTTAAAGGTTAAATATGTATCATGTAACATTTGTTTTCTGTTTTCGATTATCTGTCGAAGCTGTTTTTCTGGCACTTGTCAAAGATCCTTTTTTTTCTATGGGGATGTACTTGGACCTTAGGGGCTCTTACCGGCTAAAACCAATGGAGTGCTTAACCCTTCCCATATGCTGAAGACCAGGCCGGAAAGCAATGCATACTACCGCGATAATTGTCAAGGATCCTAGTACAACTAAACTTTTTTATTCATTCCAGTCTAGCCCAAAGTGCGAAGATCCTGATGGCGTTAGCCATCCTCTTCACATACAGCCTTCAGTTCTACGTCCCCATGGAGATGATCTGGAGACAGCTGAACACCAAGATCTCCGTCAGATACCACAACATCTCTCAAATCGCAATAAGGACTACTGCAGTTGTTGGATCAGGTAAGCTTTTGTACCTAAGGACCAATTTAAGTAACATTTTAATTCGCCTTGTTTATTAGTAAATATTGCAATGTCTAAAATTTTTTAAATAAGTAGTCAAAATCTATTATCAACCAATATAAAACCAAAGGGTAATTGAAACGACACTAATTGGATTGCAGATTCTTAGTTTTAATTTTTGCCATAGAAAATCAGGCTTTTATCCAGTCCATTATTCCTATTTCTCGCTATCATTAATTTTATGAAAAGCTCATATTGTATTGGAATTGAAAAATTGAGGACTAAAAAACTGCTCTGCGGTACATATCGAGTTCCATTGAGTCCCTAGTACCACATAATCCTAAGGGATTATGGATGGAAAAAATACGGTATTTTATGGATGCTCTAACATCGTTTTATTATTCAGTTCGCAAACCACGTTCGTTTGGATTTACACGATTTACGAATATGTAGATAATGTTTGGTTCGAGTGCCTTACTTAGAATTCTGTTTTACTTTAGGTACATTTATATTTTTATTAGCTTAAAAGTTTGCCTTTAATGCTTTTAACGTGATAGCTAGTCTCCCTAGTAGCAACACTTTAACCTGAGTTACAAAAGTTTCTGTTTTATGTCTGACTTCTGACTAATTTTCGCTCTTGAAATTGGTTTGATATTGACTCAGAGATTTCACGTATACATCATCATCATCTGCCTAATCGTGTCCCAACTATGCTGGGGTCGGCTACCATTCTTACCGGATTCAGCTGAATACCGTATTTTACATGGAGCGACTGCCTATCTTACCTTAGGCAGTCGCTCCATGTAACTGTGTATGTAACTCATTATACTGGGTTATACTATATCCCATAGTAACACTGGTTGTCAGAATTGACTTAACGACTGCCAAAGATCAACGCATGACAGTCGAGAGCAACGGCTTAACGTGCTTTCCGAGAAACAGGTCTCATTAGGTTTATAAATGGTCACCCATCCCCGGACCATCCGCGGAGAGCGCTGCTTAACCATCATTATCGTTTGAACCGTACGACTTATGCTTAGCCCCTCTATTAATTAGAGACTACTTGTGCACGTTCGAATTAGATTAACAACATTCTACGTAAACAAGACCATACGAGAAATCCATTTTGCACTGATATAATTCCTGATAAATAATGTACATCACAAAAAGTGTAGTTTCGCTGGAAATGTTAGCTATAGGATAAATCCAGCAGAAGTAAAATCTGATAGTATAAACATTTAATTGTATTTTTTGTTAACAGTTTGTCTGGCAGCAGCCTTCCCTGACCTCGAACTGTTCATCAACTTAAGCGGCGCCATCTTCCTCTCAACCCTGGGCCTGCTGACTCCAGCTATCATCGACACCGTCCACAAGTGGGACCGTGGGCTTGGGCCTTACAAGTGGGTCCTCTGGAAGAACATCTTCATTGCCTTCTTATCTCTCGTGGCTTTGTTCGCTGGTTCCTTCGTTTCCATCAAGAGTATGATTGAAAAGTTTGATGAAGTCCCAATGCTGGGAGTAGCTGCTAACGTGACCAGTGTCCCAGGAAATGTTACTATGGGTGTGTGAATGGATTCATCGGTTGCCAAACTATTGACAATTTCTATGAAAATATATCAGGATTGTAAAGAGCGGCGCCAGAAAATTAAATACATAGAATCCTGTTATATTAATTAATTAGCTATCAGAAATTAGTTAGTTAGGCCTTGTTTGACCTATCTTGTTTGTCCTACAAATCCGAAATAACCCTGATTATGTTGTTGTTAACAATTTCATTAGCGACTAAATTGACATTCCAGATTAATTTGACTATTCAGTAAGATAATTTTAGGTAGTCTTTTGGACTATAAACTCACTAATTAGGTTGTGAATTTAATAACAAAAGCCTTAAGTTTTAGATAGCTCGTCTGAAAATTTTCCAAAATAATATTTTTATCATATTCAATTATTTTTCTTTGCTACTTTTATATGATTACCTTTATTCTTTTTTCTCTTTTAATCCCAGTTACAATAAGCTCTAAAATAATATTATGGTTAGTTCACAGACGAGATTATCTAAAATTAGTGTAGTGTTAGTTAGATATACATTTTAAAATAGTATTCTATGCAAATAATAGGACTCTATTTTAATAAGAAACATGACGTGATAATTATTAAGAAAATATCTTTAAATAATAATGTTAGTATTTTATTTTTTAATCAAAACCTGTTACAGAAGTTAGTAAGACAAATTAAATTTAATGTACAAAGGATTAAAAAATGCATGTATTACCGAAAGTTTTCTAATTTGAAAATTAAAACGATAAAGTATTAACAACAAAATAAAATGTCTTATTACGTAAAGTGAAACAAAAAAGTATTGGAGATTAGTTTAATAAATAATAATTGAAATAAATTCTGCTACATAAATTCTTGTGTAGTTACCAATAATATTTACAATAGATTTAATTATATAAATGCCATTAATTATGTGCCTAGTGATACTCTAATGCTTTTTACTTCAAACTAAGCTATATTCAACAAATTACTAATTCAAATGTAAATAGTCCTGTGAATCAGGATTGCTTGAATTCAATGCTTTAAAATAATAATAAAATAAATTTATTGAAATAAGGCAGTGCCTACTAACCCGCTCTCTTAACAAAATATTATTAATTGACAATAATAATTGAGATATTTGAATATTTATTAATAAATAAAAATGCAAATATCTTGAATAATAAAAAGCATAATATTAGCGATTTCTGTTTTATAATTAGTGATTATTATTATTTTAGTTTACGAAGGACAAAATATACTTTAAAGTGATAAAATAGTGACGTAAATTAATACATAATTTAAGACTTAAAAATAAACTTTTCTTTGTGTAATTAACTTCAGGCTCCGTGCAGTCCGTCCTCAAAATATAATAACTTTAGTACAATTACATTCTAGATGTTTTGATAACATTAATGTAAAAATGAAATGTGATATCAATAATTTTAACATTTAGCTGTAAGTAACTAAATCAGATAATAAAAATACAATTTGTTTAATTATATTTTTTATTTATCCATTTGCTGCTCGAAGGACCAATCTAATTTATGACTGGTCCTTCTTGGCGAATATGCATTGCAAGTTTTTACCTCATCAATTTAATTTTTTTTCGTCGTATCTCAAATCCAATGTATAACTAAAAAGGACAAAGGATTTTATTATCCCGTATATGGAACTATAAATCAATCAATAAAGTTCTATTCTATTCTCCTCAAGTCTTTGTCCGCCCATCGAGTACCTTATAGTACTACCTTATAGAGATAGTTCCACAATTTAAGCTCTCTTGTAAACAATTCCTAGACTTTCAATTGTGCCGGACAAAACCGGGAAATCTAGTTTGTATTGAAAAGTTTCTGGCATTAACTATTCGAGCTCGCCTTTCTATTACTGACCGACATGTTGGGCGTTAAGTTGTACTTGTGATCCGCGGAAATTGGGCATTACACAATTTGGGTAACCAATGATATAATACAAAGATAAAAGTAAAAGATCGAATTATTTTTATCAAATTGGATTGACATACATTGGAGCTATTACGTAAGTAAAGCTGCAGAATAGAGCTTATATAAGGTAAATAAAGTTTTGTAACACACAAATAGTACTAAATTATACACTTTTGTTTGTGGTCTTGCGTAATGTTCATTAGATAAGGTTTTGTTCAAATCATCCGAATATTAGAGTGTATTGGTATCCATATTTATAGTATGGTAAAACAGTTTTTAATTACTGGGTCAAATACAAGGCGTGAAAGTGTAAGAGATTGCAGTATGTCTGTTACACTCTCATTGCTAAAACACTAACTTGATAAGATAAGAAATTTTATTGGATCCCAAGGCATGAATGAAAGAAAAGGTATAATTACTGCCTGTTGGTCCAGTGGTTAGCGACCCTGACTGCTTAACCGGAGTTCACAGGTTCAAGTCCCAAAGGGCAGAATTTAATATTTGTGTGATGAGCATAAAGTATAAGCGACAAAAAACCACGTCAAGCTTTATAAATTACTAATACTATTTATTTATTTTTTGTCCTTTAGACCAAAAAACACATTTACATACGATATAAAAGGACCAATTTCTAAGCTTATTGACGTCACAGCTGACCGTAAACGGGCATGAAACTCTTATAGAGATCAATTATCTTTAGTCACAAGTAGAATACCAACATGTGTTCAAATTGAATAATTGGAGACCACGCCACCAATGTACTGTAATGTTCCATCGATTTAGCAAATTTTAATAGTTGCCTTCAAATGGTTTTAAGACATGAACTCCGTAAACCTACGTTTTGAGACAGAAGTTAGTATATACTTTCCGATTGGTAAAGATGCAATAAAGGCTACTAAAGTATAAGGTTATCGGATACTTGGCACTAGCTACTTGGCACGGCCTAGTTTTCAAATCTTTTAAACAGAGTAAATTTAACGTAAATAACCCCTCTTTTTGCATCTCCCTGCCCTGTTCCCAATTATTTGGGGTCGGTGCAATGCGTATTCACCTTCCATTCATCTCTACAACACGTCATCTCAGTAAATTGCCATTTATACAGAGCGAGATAATAAGATCCCACCAAAAACATTCAATGTAAAAAAGCCAAGTCTCTCTATGCAATTCTTCCATCGTAAAAAGTTTTGAGATCGCATAGGAGCCAAGCCCTGTTTAATTTTATTTGTAATAATCAATAAATATGTTGTGACTATATCAATAGTTTTGTTTGCATTGCAATAATAGCGACTTGGCCATGAGCACAAGTTAAATGTCGTTTGCTCTTTGTAACTACGTGCAAATATCGTTAAAATGATTTTGTAACTAATTGGAATTAGAGATCACTATGCACTTAACATGCGCCATAGTGCATGTGCAGTTCACTTATCTTGGATGATATAGACTGTCGGTTAAGGTGTCCTGATATTATTTACTTTCAACTGCTCCAAATATGCCGTTTTATATTTGTACCTTATTGTGCTCATGGCCAAGTCACTATTATTGCAATGCAAACAAAACTATTGATATAGTCACAACATATTTATTGATTATTACAAATAAAATTAAACAGGGCTTGGCTCCTATGCGATCTCAAAACTTTTTACGATGGAAGAATTGCATAGAGAGACTTGGCTTTTTTACATTGAATGTTTTTGGTGGGATCTCATTAATTTTTGGTAGGTCTCTTTCTTTTATTTTTAGGTGTTTTAATTATTACTTGTGCTTCAGCTGCTGTTTTGCTTAGAGCCCATTCCCTGTCTCTTACTCTGCAGGTTATTCGTAAACATTGTATAATAGTCCTCCGTATTTACTTATGTTACATTACGTGTTATTTGTATCGAGTTGAGCATTTACATTCTTCAAGTGGTTTTGTTGTGTGGTATTGGACTTTTGTTTTGTTGTTAAGTGAGAGAATTGACTCTAGTTTTAACGAGAAATGTCTACACCGGGTGGATATCGGACAACCGACCACTGTCTCGCCGGTGCGTAAATTGTTGTTTCAATAAACCTGTGTATTAGGATTAGTTAAAATACATTGTGATTTTAGCATAACCACCCAATGGGATAGCACTTTGATTCGACAATCCCATTCACTTGGGCCACCAAGATGAGATTTTTACTAACATGGAAATGTCTGTAAAAGGTGGGAGCCATTAGCATTTACCACAATATCAATTCAAATAGTAAACGAATATCTATTTAGAAGTTGATAAACCTTGAAGAATTTAACTTTTATAACCTCAAATTCAGCAACCTTAAATAAAGATTTCTCTTGAACCAGGGTGAATAAATGGATATCGTTTGCATACTTATTCTATTGAGCATGTCAACGAAGTCAAAATCATTGGGCTGTCGCAAATTAATTGTAAGTTCATCGTATATAAATAGGTCATTCCGCAGATTCGGCATACTGAGGGAACCTAACAACCTATTAGTTTCAGTAGATGAAAGTTTTTTAAAAGGTGAAATTTTTCTTTCCGTCCGTAGCTGCAAGAGATCCCCGAATACTACGCTATGTAACGAAAGAATAGCGCGATTTAGTCCAGGTACACAGCCATCTATCGAGCGAGCATAGAATATTTATAGCATTGCATTATGTGGATGAAAGATTGTAGCTTTATTCATTTAATTTTAACTTAGCTTTGTTTATTATGTAAATTCAATAAATTATTACAATTTATTGAATTTATCCGTTTAGTTTTTATTTATGTAATTTTTAATTTTAGTATAGTTAGAGTTTGTTCTTATATTAGATTTAATTGTGTATTAATAAATGTGAGTATTTATTGGAACGAAGTTCTTTATCGCGCGTTGAGGAAGGGGGCTAGACGGAAAAAAAATCTTATTACGAAAAGTTGTAACGAAACTTTTTAATGACGTCATTAGTGAACAGTCTTATGATTAAGACTTTCGATAGGTATCCTAACTTCTCAGATGGCGGTGTTGACACACGACTAGTTTGATAAGTCGCGGGTCTTGCGTTCAAATCCTAATGATAATTAGATTCTGTTTTTTTTTGCGTTTACAACTAATCATATTTTTTTTATTTAATAGTAAATTATATTAATTAAATTAAATTCGTTAAATTAAATCATGTTAATGAAATTAAATTCATTCAAATTATTTCTTAAATTAAAAGGAACTTCGTTCCATCCGAGTGTCTCTTGACATCTCTTAAGTTTTTTTAATAATATAAATCGATTTGTTTTACTTTTGTACATAAACGAAGAACAAAGTTAACAATGCAGTCAAAATTCATACTCCATGTTCCTGTAAAACCGCAAATATGAATTTGTTTCCTAATATTTACTAAGGTATATAATTTCTTACTGTAGCTAAAAAAATATCTTTGTGCCAAATTTGAAGTTTCTAAGTTTCTAGAAGTACCTTAGATTTTTGATGATCGGTCAGTCAGTGAGTGACAAAATTTAATGGTGTAACTTTGATCGCTCATAACTCTGAAACTATTGGTTCAAATGTCATGTAATTTTGAGGCTAAGCTTGTTTTAATACTCACTCTAGGTCATCGAAAACCTAAACCCCTAGCTTTGTCCGTATCGATGAAACAGGGGGGGTGAAATATCCGCGAAACGCTTCGAGAAAAGTATGGTACGGCCGTGCCCGTTTTGCACGAGACGGCACTGTTGTGCCCCTAGATACATTATTACAATTCATTGGAATGAAGTTCCTTATCGCGCGTTGAGAAAGGGGACTAGACGGAAGAAATTCTTACGAAAAGTAGTAACGACACTTTTTAATGACGTCATTAGTCAACAGTCTTATGATAAAGACTTTTGACAAATATCTTAACTTCTCAGATGGCGGTGTTGACACATGGCGAGGTTGCCAAGGGGCGGGTCTTGCGGTCAAATCCCAACGATAAACAGTTGTCTTTTTGCGTTTCCAACTTATCATAATATATTTAATTTAATAATTTGTTTAGTATTTTTTTATTTAATAATTAACTAAATTAAATTAAAGTAATTTCTTTCCATCCGGGTGTCCCTTGACACCTCTCAAGTTTTTTTAATAATATAAATCGATTTGTTTTACTTTTTGTACATAAACGAAGAACAAAGTTAACAATGCAGTCAAAATTCATACATCATGTTCTTGTAAAACCGCAAATGTAAATTTGTTTCCTAATATTTACTAAGGTATATAATTTCTTACCGTTTTTATAATTTTCCCTTTACTTGTAGCTAAAACCCTATCTTGGTGCCAAATTTGAAGGTTCTAAGTTTGCTAGAAGTACCTTAGACTTTTGATGATCGGTCAGTCAGTGAGTGACAAAATGGTGTAACTTTGATCGCTCATAACTCTAAAACTATTGGTTCAAATGTCATGTAATTTTGAGGCTAAGCTTGTTTTAATGCTTTCTCTAGGTCATCGAAAACCTAAACCCCTAGCTTTTTCCGTTTCGGTGATACAGGGGGGGGTGAAATAGCCGCGAAACGCTTCGAGAAAAGTATGGTACGGCTGTGCCCGTTTTTTTTTTGCTCGAGACTTGGCAGGGGCACTGCCGTGCCCCCAGATGTAATAATAGATTGTGATAATATATAATAGTGTGCTGTTTTGTTAAAGATTGTCGAGTTAATTTTAATTAAACGTAACGGTATAAGCAATATTTATAGTCTTCCAGTTTTAGATATATTTTGCTTGTGTCATTTGAAAATGGACTGATTTAAAGAGATTGAATTTAAAATATGTTAGATCGTAATCAGAGGGCTGGTTTGTTCCTTGCACAGAGAATCGGCATAGCCATTCAACGTGGCAATGCTGCCAGCCTTCTGGGCACGTTTTCCGCCATTGACAAGGATGACGATGAGTTCTTTCCTGTTATTTTTTATTTATGTAAGTTTTAATTTTAGTATAGTTAGAGTTTGTACTTATAATAAATAAAAAAAAATATGTTAGTAAAGCAATAATACTTCGAAGCATCAAGAATGAATCATAGCAGTCTGATTCATACAAAAGAATAGCTATTATATCGTCTGTTTTTAGGTAACCTTATTTTCATCAGGAACCTATTTCTATGCCTTTTTACACTAGAACCTCGATACTTACATAAAAACCTATTACGAAATAAAATTTAAAATAAAAAACGTAGCTCCATAAAACGGATACGTGGGATACAAAAAGTATCTTTTACCTTAAAATTATTACATCAAGAAGGGTATAAATTTAAAAAGAGGCGATTAAACTTTATCGTGTCTCGGTGACTAGAATACATACAAGGCGAGACCTGCGAAGGTCAACATTGAAAGGGAGCAAATACCGTAGTAAATGCAGTTTTGTGTTTATATACCAAACCTATGTACCTAAGGTAGTAAATAAATGTTTTGATAATATTTTAAAGCGGATACTTGCATCCTTTGGTATAAGTATCTCCAAATCCCAATTCATCTCACATCAACTTTTAAGATGACCAATAAAGACAATTTCGGAAGATTTTCTGCAAGTCTTCCTAAATGAACCGTTGGCAGGAAGGACGAGTTTATGAACTCTCAGCCTGTTTTGCCTTTTTGTTCGATATAAGTAGCATGCAAAATAATAAATATAAATATTCTTTTAATACAGGATGGGTCATGACAATTGAGATCTTAAAAGACTTGCTTTTTAAAAGCCCAGTCGTTAGGTGCATTCCAGTCAGAATTTGCTGTAAAGAATGCTATTTTATTTTTCTTAGCATGTACTGTCCCACTGCTGGGTAAACGCCTCCCCAATTCCTTCATACTACCTTATCCCGCACCGCCTCGAACCAGCCTTCGAGATTGATATATTAGTAGGAAATCATTTTTAACGTTTTAAAAAGGCCTACTTAAAATAAAAATATTTTGATTTTGATTTTGAATAATACTTTAGAACTAAACAAATATAATTCAGTCTAACATAACTCACACAAAGAATGTATAAATGTTTTTAAAATCATGAGCAGTTTCAAGTTTTAAACCCAACTTGTGTAGTGATTGCCGCGAGTAGTGTGTCAATGCCGTTATCATCATTCCACAGATATAATAACAGCGCGAATGTATGCGTTTAACATTTATAATCGACTACATAATTGTTTATGAGTTTTAACTATTTTATTTGCCATTAATTTTTGATTTGCCTACTGTGATTGCAAAATGTTAGCAAGGACAAGCATTCAGTCATCAAAGCATATTACACGACTGCTCAGAAATCTGACAAAAAAACTGACTTCAAAATAAGTCTTGATTTTATGATATTTTTTTTTTGGATCCCAGAGCCAAAAGTATGCCAAATTGGATTCAACAAAATTGGTTTACTAAGTCGAAAGTTCTGTGGTAAAAACATAAAAATATTGTCCAATTAAGTACCTCCGCCTCCTTTTCCAAGTCGGTTAAAAACAGGAGTAGTGTTCTAGACTCTTCTTAATTCAATAAAAGACAGTTTAAAATCAACAAAACTTATATCTGAAATTTTGAAACAAAGGCCCGTTTTACAAATTAGACCGAACATTGTTTTACACAAGTAATAGAGTTCATCAAGCAAATCCATGAATATGGCTTTATAGTATAAACAAATGAATAATTAGATTTCGAATCGTTCACCACAGCAATTATTCATAAAATACAATACACTGGTATGTTTACGAGGTGTTAAGTAACAGTTATGTAAATACATAATATCAATTTCATTAAAACAAAAACCCGAATCAATGATTTGCGAATCAAACGTGTTAATAGTCAAACAATTAAGGATTTAATTTGATAAAACCGCGAACCACGAATCGCCATATAAAATAATTTTCGATTAAATGGGTAAGAATATATAATTACACCTAAAATTAAAATCTTTGTTTTAAAAACTCTCATTACTGGTAAAATCTTTATATATATAATTCTTCTGTGAGTGTGTTTGTCACTGAACTTCTCTCAAACGACTGGACCGATTTTGATGATTGTTTTTTTGTGTGTTCAAGGGGATCTGGGAATGGTTTAGATTCACAATTTTGTCTGCTGGACAATGTTTTTTTAATTAATTTGTTAGTAGTTGTTGATTTTGGAATGTTTTACATTGGATCCAACAGACGGCGCTACCATCGCAGTGTCAAATTTTAAATAATATTCGAATTTTAATATTAGTCTGTCCCGAAAGTTAGCGCTGCGATCAAATTAAAAAAAGTTTGTTTATGTATTGTGTTAATGATAACAAAACTTTTTTACATGTAATGACGTTAGATATTGTCATAACATTTGAATAATAATTTTCATCAAAATGGTCCAGAATGTTTTAGCTTATTAAAAAAAGAATGAAATTTTCAAATTAAAGACGAGTAGACAGGACAACGTCTGTCGGGTCCACTAGTATATGTATAATATAGTCTACGTAAAATTGACCAAATCGGAAACGTCTTTAAAAAAGGATAAGTCAAAATACCCTAAACCGAAGAGCATGTATGAAGGGAATAATGAAAGTGGACGAAGCGAAACAAGTATGTTAGAATCGTAGCAAGTGGAAAGAAGTGGTCTCTGTCTACCCCTATGAGAAATGCGTGATTATATGTATGTATATATGGCTACATAAATAGCTTAATTGAAACATGTTCAAGAAGCAAAATAATTAACAAAAAAAATTGACAATGAGAATTTCTTATAAATAACAAACAAAGAAATATCTGGTTTAAGCATTTTCAATATTGCACTACAAAATATCCCGTATCTCAAGAATTAATTAATTAACATAAAATTTAGCACAAATTTTGAGATCCTTGATACCTATCCTTAAAGCAGGCTCCGTTAAAATCCGTTGACCTCCTAAAACTGGTTCCTTTTGTACTTTCTCGCTGTATTCAATTACAAGTATAAGGTTTCAAGTAAAACCGACTTGCATCTGTCTGTTTGTTTAACTACAATATTTGGCTCTGCTGCTGCTTTACTACAATATTTGACCCTAGCAAAAACTGGAAAATAAGGATGTTTTTTTTTGTATTATGGTTTATATTATATTGATGAAATTTTTAATTTGACCCCAGTAAAAACGTTTTTTTTTTTCATTTTTACAATCGTCAAATAGTTTGTTACCTATCTAGATATAGGTTAGAAGGTACAATGAGAGCTATGAAGGAAATTATACAGCTGATCATAATAAGTTCTAAACACACCATAACACCACGGCATAACCACACCTGCATATACTAATGACGTCATGACGTCGGAAATCTTAAACTATAGGCATCCGAATAAATACTATTCTCTGGACGTTGCATAGGCATAACATTGACTCTTTTTTATTGTTCAATAAAGTTAATATAACACAGGTGTGAAATATTGCTAATAATCATAACAAGGGCACATTGCCAGGGCCTCATTTCAGCTATTTTAAATGAATGTCAGTGGTCGGTCAGTGTACTTGTCATTGTAGCTAATTTTCGCATTCAGGTAAGCCTACAACAAAATCTTATTGAACTCTCGAGAGAATGATCGTAATGACGGTTATCAGAATGCCAGATATCGTAAAAATTACCAAATGAAGCAGGTCATTCAGTCAATTCAAGCAACTCTTAAATAGCTGAATCGAGGCTCAGGTCAGACCACACTGCAGAATAAGATGAATACGTTTTGAAATGCGCGGTAATTTCCCAAAGGAAATATTCAAAGGAAAGCGGTAACATTAAATCATATTATTGTTCTAAGGTAGAAGTAAAATCCTATTTGATAAATGTTATAAGTGTAAATATAAGGTATAAAAGGTATTAAGAAATTCACTGGTCATCGGTTGATATTAGAGAGATTAAAAAACCAATTATTTTCGTCGATGCCTAACTGATGGTGGGTTTCTAACTGGTGGTTTTTAAATGAGATTTTAAATGATTTATTTTTTTAAATAAATTAAGTTTATAGCAATAGTATGTATTATACTTAAGAGTTATAGGGAAGGATAGATAGTGGAAAAGTCCAAACGCACTCAGACGAAAACAAGACTGATCAAAATTTTCCCAATGAAGACGAATAAAAAGCAGTTTTAAACCTTTTACTTCGACTTTCTGCTTATATTTAGACTACATAACACGTTTCTCTATTATACCTATTGAGTACTTCGTTATAGCCCTTTTACTATCACCTCTATAATTATTTGTTTACCAAACAAATTGCAACATTGCTCTAACGGCACAGGTAAGTACAATTCGATTGTATTGCGAAATTCGTTAGAACCTGCGCGGGAGTCGAACAGTGCATTGCTTCATGATTCAAGAGTACTGAACATACTTACGTTACGCCACGGTAACGTTTATCGATACAAACAATTTTTTAAGGGGGATTATTTGTTTAAAAATAAAACTGGTCTGGACTGGTAGCCGACCCCAACATAGTTGGGAAAAGGCTCAGGAGATGATGATTTATTATTTATTTATAAGGTTTCGTACGCACAACATTTTTGATAGTGACTATTTTGCACGGATTATACCGCGATTTATTGTTTGTACATCGATCGATACTACGACTTTGTATTGAATCAAAAGAAATGTTAAGTATATTTGCAATAATAAAACACATTTATTTCCAAGCATTGCTGTATTAAAAATTGTTATTATTTGTTTAAATGCTCATATTAATAAAAACAACAATTGTTATTAAAACCATATTGTTACGGCAGCAAGGTAAAGCATGTTTCATAAATAATAATATTGTGATCACCTTTAAATTTGTATGAGCCTATTACTAATAGGCTAATTCAATATCAGTCTGAAACAGTTCAATTTATGTGTTTTCCACAAAATGAAGTATTTCAGTGCTATTGTTCCATTTATGTGGAAAATAAAATTAACGGTATTTAAAATTATTTTTTATTTATTATTCGTAAGCAATTTAACATTATAGCTCAGAGACAGTCCGTAAACAATGTTGTTCTAAAGTTATATTATGTATTCAACTATTTTTTTTATTTTTTTTTTCTCTCATTAAAAGTAATTTTATCTCACTGATAACAAAAACACCGAGCAAGTCACCACAATTTTGTGACTTGGATAAATAATTGTAATTTTTCTTTACATAAAGTTAGTAGTTTTGTCTATTTCTACGTTTAAATAAATTCCGTTTCTTTAGTAACAAGTCACCAATACGCTAACAAAAGGGAAAAGGTATTGTATGCAAAAGAAAACGAAAGTTGGAAGTTATTTGAAGTGATATTAGTGCAATAATCTAAAGGCTGTAAATGGACAGAGAAAACAGAAAGTTTTATATATTATTGTAGAAAATCGTTTTGTGGGAATAAAGTTATTGTTATGTGTTTCTCTTTGTTTTAAATATATTTTTATGCAACTGAAGCCAAGCATTTTTTACTTAAATCCATAATTTACTACAGGTACAGTAATCATTTTTTTATATTGATATTTTTTTGGATTTTTTTTTATTACTAAAATATTTATTTGCCTTTTTAAAAAGTTGTTTTTTATTTATGAATGTTGGAATAAAATAGGTAATTAAGTATAATCTGCCAAAAAAAAAATTGCTAGATCTGTAAAGAACCAATGCATTTACGACTTAAATAAAAATATTTTTTTATTTCATTTAGTCATCGCAACCTAAGTATGTTCACCTCATTAAGAGAAAGGTCTATAATCACAATATTCAAACTGTTTCATAACAAAGTAAAACAACTAATAGTTTTCTTGTAAATAACAAATAGCTTCCTACAGCCATTCCCTTTCGAAAAACCTTGCAGGTGGCGTACACTCGAGATATTGTCGATGCCGCCTCCGCTGCAGCACATAGCTTAATGTTTAATTTATGTACACAGCGAATGCACGTGTCGGCCGCGTAAAATTCGCGCTCCGAAATTAAATGTCATTTTTTTTAGTTTGAATTTATTTTTATTTTTTTATTGTGACGTGACGTGTTGTTAGTTTATTTTTGTGTGTGCGTGTGGAGTTTTTTTGGTTGGTAGTAAGTTTTTTTTTATTAATTATATTTTTTTTTATTACTGAGTTAAGGATCAAAAAATTATTAAAAACTATTTTCGATTTATCTGGTCTCATAATATCCACTTATAATAATAATTTTAAATATTATTTTTATGAAACATCGCATAAAGTCAAATAAAATTGCGTTTGATATAAGAACAGTAAACTGGAATCGTACATGAACAAAGTACAATTTTATTTTATTTATAAACTACTGAACTAAAATTAAAGACAAGGCCAACTACTACACAAAGTGAAAAAAAATACAATAAACCTAGATGATTAAAAAAAATACGTTAACCAATGACTTTATTTTTAATTCTTAATTGACTATAGTAAACTCAAATAAACCCGACAAAAGTGATTGCCCCTTGTTTAATTTGTTTACAAACAATATCATCTTGTTTTCTTCATACTATAATTTAATTTAGGGATACGTTGAACCTTCCCTTCACATATCCCAATAGTTCCAAACTTATTAACAACAATATATTAATCAAACAGAGCATTGAACTTCAAATCAATTTGATTTTACTACTATTAAATTTTAATAACATCGTACTTGTTCTATTGTCAATAGTTTATTTATGTTAGTACTTAAACACTTGTGGAATCGATAAGATAATTTGATCCGCTCTATTGCATACTTTAATTTCACTTTTATTGATAACAATAAAGGAGAGGAAATAGAGCTACATTTTATAAATAAATAATATTTTTTAAAACCTAATAACTAATTTTCTTTTATTTTAAGTTTATGCCAGTTATACTAGTATCTAACTGCTCTAGTCTAAAAGGTGTTTATGTTCGTTATTGTTTCTAGTTTTCGTATTTATATAAGCTTACAATGAACAGTCGCAGGCAATCCTACAGTGGCAAGATTTTAGTTTAAAGACAAATGTACACCACATTAATCATTAAACTAAAATCATCTGAATACGAAAATAGACACTGGAACGTTTATTGACCTGCCACCCTCGATCACTAATAAAAAAGTTTTTATTAGTGATCGATGCCTGCCACCCACTGACGTTAAAATGTGAAATTGAGCCCCTGATCAATCAACAGTTAAACGTTATAATATAATATAATAATATTCCGGGACATCTCACACACGTTTGTCTGATCCCAAGCTAAGCAGAGCTTGTGTTATGGTAACCAGACAACTGATAAACATACTTATATATTTCTAAATACATACATATTATAGAATAATTACACCCAGACACCGAACAAATGATCATGCTCATCACACAAACATTTGTCCAGGGTGGGAATCGAAACCACGACCTCCGGTGTACCAGTCAGGGTCTCTAACCACTAGACCAACAGGCCTGTCTAACGTTAAATAAAGATCTTCCAGATTTTCCAAAAAGTACCTATTTCGCTACTACCTAGGTACGAAACGAAATAGGTACAGGTAGGTATAGGTACGTAGGTATGTGCAAAATATTGAAATTGCGGAAGTAGATTGTAACTAGATCAAAATCGATTGACTTTAATTGATTCAATACAGCACGGGACGTTGATGTCAAGTAGGGTGACAATTAAAATAGTTTTAATTGTATTTAATTAAAATATTTTTATGAAAATGTTATAAACAAAGCATGCAATGATTTAATAGAATGGTGCAGTTTATATATTATCGAATATTAAAAATTGTTTATACCTGTAGTGTAAAACTGAAATAAAAGTAACAATAAAAACTTCTAATAAAAATACCTTTCCATTTTATAGGCAGGTGTAACCAACGGTTTATTCATGTACCTGCGACAATTGTTTTTCATAATAAATTTATTACATAGCTACGTACATTGATGACAAATAATTATCCTGCAACGGTTTCTATGACCAAGGGAATCGGGACTTTCCTTACAAAACGGGAAACTTGGTCATCCTAGTGCCAGGTGATTTGTCCTGACTCCGTCACCCACACAGTCACGCATTCCAGTTTATATAAAGTACTTGTTCATTTAGTTTCTTTAGTCAATTTAGTATTAGTACTATAAAACTTTGAGAAACAATTTATACACGAATAAAAAAAATGTATCTTAGTTATTGATCTGAAGTTTACGCGAATGTTAGACATTGAAATTAAACTACTTTTACAGTACGATTTATTCTCGGTTCATATTGCGATTTTAGGTCCCAACGCGACGTTTCGACACCCTTGCAGGTAACATGGTCACAGGCAGACTGGGGCGAAGCGTCGAGACCTAAAATCAATTCAATTCACTTCAGTCAGTCTGGAAAAGTAGTTTTATTTAAATATGTTTTAGTGTTAAATCTATTATTGTTTTAAATTAGATTTTTGATAGATTTTATAGTATCAGTAACAGCACTGGTAACCTCGTTTACTGGTTATTCTGATCGTTGCCTTTTAAAATACAAGGTTAAGGTTATTTAATAATTTAAACATAACTTTTTAATTCCATGCACGCCTCACGAATTCTAAATTATTATTATTTTAATTGAAGGTGTGTTATTATGTACTTTTGTAGAAAATAATCTTTATAAAAACAAGATTTAATTGAATATCGATCACCACAAACAGATGTATTGATATACGCTTGTGTTATGAAATCCACATTTCCTTGCGTTGTTTTCCTTAACCATTAATTACTGGAGCTGCCTTAGATTATTTTACAATGTAAATAATAACTTATTATAAAAACTAGTAGGTACTTAGTTAACAAACTAGTATCCTATACTAGGGTATATCTACAAACATAAAGGTTGGGGCTAAATAATCGTCTTAATTTACATAATAGAAAAAAAAATCTTGATTACGCTTATCTGTGAAACTAAAAACCAGTTTTGAAAAATAATTACCATTTGATGATTTGCCTAACTCTCGAGTTACACATGTCGCCTTGTTTACGAACGCCATAAGATGCAACCAAACATTGTTAAACATATCATCACGCCTGTATCCCCGAAGGGTTAGGCAGAGATGTACCAATGTACACCCACAGTTCGCCGCTATGTTTAGGTTCCATGTAATACGGAGCGAGCCTATTGCCACTAACTGGGCACAAATCCAAACTCCGACCTGCTACTGAGAATTTCATAGAAAAACCCAATAACACCTTGGTCGACTTGGGAATCGAACCCAAGACCTCTAGCGTGGCAGTCGCACTTAGCACCACTAGGCGAACGAGACAGTCCATTTGTCCACATTGTTACTATCGCAAGAATTTAGTAAATACATATTGTTGACAGTAACAATACATATAGGCACAACTACATAGTACAACATAGTAACTAAATAGAAGGAACCTACACCACGGCTTGTTTGTATATTCAGCCTCTGTTTATTTGTGTTCGCAACTCGAAAAGCTATTGACTTGGAATTTGAAAAAACATTGCATTTCCATATTCCGTATTTTTTAAATGAAAACGTGCAAAAATAAAGGGCAAAGGTTAATTTACATTGAATACTTTACTGACTTCAAATAGACACTGCCGACCTAATATTGCCAACGTGAAAATAGTAAAAATAGCAGACAATAAAATTACCTAATTATAATTTTCTTCAGACTGACCTCTTGTCACAAATGTCTTCTACTGAACTTATACATTTTTATTACAACAAGTTTTCAAACCAAACAAAAAATATAGACTTTTGTTCCTACACCAAAATTGACCTGCATATCGTTGAACGCGAAACTTTATATCCAAACTGTGCGTCGAAACAATTTGAAGCTAAAACAAATGTTAACATTGCAATACGCATTCGTCTATTTACTTCTAGTTTCTTTTTAACCGACTGTAAAAAGGAGGAGATTTTTAAATTTTAGTGTATTTTTTTTATGTTTTTTGCCGCACAGCTTTGATTAGGTGAACCAATTTTGATAAATATTTTTTTTAATCGAAAGTTGGTGCTTCCAGTGTGGCTCCATTTTAATTTGGTCCAATTATGATAGTGGGATCCATAAGAAAAACATTTAAGACTTATTTTAAAGTCAAGTAAAATAATGTTTTTTTTACTTTTCCAATCATACAGTCAAAGTGAAGTGTTGATGAAATAATAGACTTGTATACGTACGGAAGTAAAGTGGTCTCGAGTTCGACCGTTACATAATATTCTTTTGGTGTTAAACATACAATTGTTTCTGAATCGCTAATCAAAACACTCGTCGTTTTGCCGCGTTTTGAGATCGTTTTACAAACCATTATTAGAGTTAACAGCTGGGCCGTTAACGAACATTCTTTCTTCGATAGTTTTGTTTTAATTTTTGTTATATTAGTCATTCTATGATTATTGATGTTTGGTTCTTTATTCTATTTTAATAGACACAATGGACTATGTTTTAATAACTTTGTTTTAAACGAACTTCTGTCGCATGAGAGTAGCACTAGCCAGTCCTCATTACGTTAAGTTTTATTTATATGTAGAGTATTTAATTGTAGAGAACTTTGGCTGAAACATTAGCGTTGCGACGTTGACGAAGCAACATTAGATGAGCCATCTCCTTTTGCTACTGATTATTAACTTTATTTTATGTAAAACTATTCTTGTTTGTTTTGTTTGGTTCCAATATATTTTTTTTGTATTTTATTTATTAATTTACATACTAGGTCTAGTTTGACGACGTCTTACATTCATAACAAACACAAAGTAAGTATACTTCTTTTAACTATCAATTTTTTGAATCTACAATTTCTTTCCTTAAAAAGTGAGCCTCAATAAAAAAGATTTAGGCATCCTAAAATACAATATCCAAATATTATTTGACGTCAGTTTATCTTAAGTTTAGTAAAACCTCGAATTTATCTTAATTTAACTTACAGCTTTCATAAATCTCGTTTATAGGGCAACAGGCACGTTCAATAGTAATTGAAAAAATATTCTCTTGTTTGCTGTCGTAGAAATAGAATCGTCGCTATTGTTGGATGTCAAAAATAATAAACTATTTGATAACAGACTTTGTAGCTCAAATATATGTAACATTAATAATAATATAATAATAATATTTCGGGACATCTCACACACGGTTATCTGATCCCAAGCTAAGCAGAGCTTGTGTTATGGTAACCAGACAACTGATAAACATACTTATATATTTCTAAATACATACATATTATAGATAAATTACACCCAGACACCGAACAAATGATCGTGCTCATCACACAAACATTTCTCCCTGGTGGGAATCGAACCCACGACCTCCAGAATAGCAGTCAGGGTCTCTAACCACTTGACCTAGAGACCCGTCAAAACATTGGAAAAAGACGTCAGAATTATAGTTGAAAAAAGGCTAGACAGAAGCAGCTCTTTAATATGTAAAATCAAGATACTATTTATGTGGTGAATGTTTAAATTTCAAATATACATATTCTTAGCCCGTTTTGCATTCAGATTTTTGCAGTGATACGTTTAAATGTTTATTTGGTTATAACGCCAGTTATAACTGTCCCACTCTAGGACACAGACCTGAGTTGATATTGAATAAAATCACGAATGCACAATTAACACAAAACTGAATTCAATTTTTTTTTTCCATTTTTGTTAGTTTAGAATTGGAATGCTTCTAAACGCTTAGGTTATAGTTACATAAAACACAAAAACTGCTAAATCTATAACGGGACGGTTTACTGTGAAAGAAATCGTTTTTGTAATAAAGGTTTTTATGTAAAAATAATCAAATTGAATATTTAATCTTAATTCTAATCTAATCTAATACTAGCTTTTACATATTGATTAGATCGTTACTTTTAATGCGGATTTCCGAAATTTATATTTAAACATATTTAAATAGACTCATCTAGACCAAAGTGGAATTAAGGACGATCAACATTGTATTATCTTAGTGGCTGTCTGACGGATAATCCGAAAAGGCTTCAACTTAAACTTTGTAGACTTAAAGAGGGCTTTGTTAAGCTGACATAAGTTATTGTTGTGGACAAAGGTTTGAATGCAAATTAGTTATATTACATAAGTGACATAACAAAAAGTATGTTGTTACCATATGACCGGTACTATTAAGAAACTATCTGAAATTTTATTTTTTAACTGCTTTCCTGAAAATAAACTTTTAAACTATCGCGCTGCATTTTAATCGTAATATTATAGAACGGGGATTAGCGATCCAGTCTGCTTGCGACCACGGCCGGTGTAACCCGGTCGAAATGTCAAGCCCTTAAGGTATTTATGCTTTCCTGAATTCAAGATAATTTACAGGCGACCCAGCAGTTATGAAGTTATATTTAGCTAAAATTACTTGTCACTTGTGTTTGAAGTAAGATTACTTTCGTAAACTTTATGAAAACTGTTTTGTTTTTTTCTAAATACTGTCAATGTTGTCTAAATGATAACATGTATAATAAATTAAAAATTATTAATTTTTATTCAATATTCCTATTTAACAATTTTATTATCATATTTTCACAAAGGCTGTTATTTCTCATTGTAAGGCAACTGCTAAAAAAAAAGAAAATATGAGAATGGGCAATAAAAAGTCGAATTTAATATTTTTTTTTCTATTAGGAAAAGAATCTAGGCCAAGGTAAATTAAACTACAATAAAACGATGCCTTTTTTAGAACAATAAAATTAAATCGATCGCTGCGTAGTGAAGGTGTCAAGAGCACATGGTTTTATATTATTGGCTCAGACTTTTTTAATTGCGTCGTTCGAGATAAAAAAAATCTGCAATATTTACCCTTGAGAAACATACCGGCTCATTTTATAGGATAAAATAAATTGTGTTATTTGTGACATACGTATAAGATGTAAGTAATTTATAATTATAAAATGAAGTGTAAAGAGTGGCTCAAGATCGGAGAGCCGGGAGCAAAATGGGGTAGATCTTTTACCCAGTATTGGAATACATAAAGATTTAGACAAAAAAAGGTGTTATATTTTTATAACATTAACATTTTGTTTCTTATCCTCAGCCAAAGTACTTAGGAAGCGGTGAAGGATGGGCGATTTAGTGTCGGTTCATCTCTAGCGGGAGGCGCGTCGCGTATTGTCGGTCGCTTGGCGCCGGGGCGTGTGGATGCGTGGTGGTGCGTTTCCGCCAGATATGAACCGACTCTTAGGGTGCTGTCTATTTATTTTTTTGTATTGTTTGACGTTCGATAAGTGCTACTGTGTAGCCTATATTGAATAAAGAATATTTGAATTTGAATGACAAGTGCAATTTTAATACGTAGTATTTTACAGTTTTCTAAAAACTAATTTTAACACATGGTATAAAGTGACTAACAAATGTAATGTTAAATCTTAAAGTTAACTACTATGTTTACAAATAATTTTAATGTGTCATGGTATTGTGTGGCAACTGTGTGCTTAATATAATGGGCATGTAATAACACAGACACAACAAAAGTTATAGCTAGGTACTTTAAATCTTAATTGATCACTTCATATGAAAACTAAGGTCGTTATAGAGTTTTGTCAATCGATGCAAAAAGAGCCTTTTTATACGTCTTTGTATCTGTCAAGGCGGTTAGGCGGTTAGGCGGTTAGTCAAGGAGATTAAGAGCTACGATGTAGCTCTTAATCTCTAAATAAACTGTTTTTGATGCAGTTTTTTTTTTATTTTAATTTTGATATGACCAAGATGGTTTGGAGTTATCTCTAATAAATCAACGGTTTGTAAAAATAAGTTTGTTTTCTAAGTTCTAAGTGCAAAAATTGGCAAGCATTGTAAAGTTTTAGATTATTCACTCGCTAAATATAGACTGAGTTAAAGTTACTTATCTTTCCAACTTACAATATTAAGTCAAAACATCTCAACCAGCACTTGAACTTCATAGCACCTTCACAACCAGTCTATAAAAGGATATTGCATACAAATGTTCTATCGTTTGACTGAAGCCAGTTTCTGTTAATCTTGCGTTAAAACAGCTGATGACTAGGTACATTAAAATGGTCAGGTGGTAATATAATGCTATAATAATTTCCTTTATTTCCTTTATTTCAGGCAACTAGGGCCCATAGAAAATACAATACATAATAATAATAAAACAAAACAATACCTATAAACTAATACATACAATTATTAATTAAAACTAACTAAAGTCTATTTAACACGAGTAGGCGGTGTCGTGTTGCACTGCGTGGTGTCGCGTAGCCTCCCGCGGAAACGCCGGAAGACTACACCCTTCGGCCAAAACTGTTCTTGGAACATGTCGAGATAATGAGTCGGCACACGTACCACGAACGATTTAAAATTCGTATTATGTCTCGGCTCCAACTTCTCGACTCTCAATGTCCTTAACGCGTATATACTCCACGATCTCCTCGACCTTCGTGGAGTGGTGAAGGCGCGACACATACAGCTGCGTCGTAGGAATTGCAGGGCGCAGCAGCATGTTCGGACCGGTCAAAGCAGTTCCGCATTGATTTCGGCTAGATGGCTTCTTCTTTCTTCTCTCTACCTTGATGAAACCATCTGCATCGGCCGTCCCTTTACTTGGTACAGATTGTACCGTGTCTCGGGATACTTCGGGGCGACCTTGACTGCCCACAGTAGCTTTAGGTTGCCGTTGTACGGGATCTCGCTTTACGGCAGCCGAGTAAACACGTCTAGGCTTTGACGTGTTTACGTTCGTCGGCGTCCCGACGGTGGGAGACGCAGGGAGGGCGGGGCACAATTTAGCATCGCTAGCAGTGGCGGCGGCCGGCGACGAGTGCAATCTTGCTGACTCGGCGCGCGGTGGCGATGCGTTGACCTGTCCGAGGCGTGTGTTGTCACTGTTGGCATGCGCGTGTGACCTACATACAGAGTTTCGCAATTCTGCTACCTCGCTACGTAGATCACTGATGGTGGATTGTGACGCCTCCAGCTTCAACTGCAGCTCGACCAGGCTAGACCTCATACTCGTGATGTCCTTTAATAGCCTGGTGACGTCGACGTGATCGAAAGTGACCGGGGGCAGCTTGCGCAACTCCTTTGCCACGAATGTCGGCACGTCGTCCGGGTCGGTCTCCTTCAAAAGCCTTATGGCGTCTTGGAGACTCCTCTCTCCCTTTTCATCCCTCCTGCGGGAGGGCATTCGGTCTGCCATTTGCAGAGACTCGTACAGCAGCACCTTTGCGCTGCGTATCTCCTCCTCGGTGAAGTTTGAGGTGCAGATTTGTGTCACACTGACCTCATCCATGACGTCCAGCTGGTACTGCAGGAATGCCAGGACCTCGTTCGCCACAAGTTCTTCCGAACGCATGGTTACAAAACAAGCGGCGGCTAACGCCGCGCTCGGCACGAAATTATAATAATTTCTGCAAACAGTGCAAACGCGTCCGATGTCACCGACTGATCGCAATGCACACGATGAATGACGTCATAATTTTAACGTAAACGATAAGTGTTGCCGCACACGGGGCCACCCGCGACAGCCACAAACGCCGCCACGAGAGGCAAGAAACGGCCACAAAAGTTACTGTTGCTGAACTGCACTTGTGGCCGATGGTCATATTCGATTTTATGATGTACACAAATGCAACGAACATTTTGATAATCTTCTAAACCATCCAAAAAAGTTTTTCAAACATTTTCGTTTCTATTAAGTATAGATACGTTTTGTGAACTAAATGCTCTCATGTCCACTTTAGTGGCCGGTGCGGGCCACAAGAAGCAAGCTGGGACGATTTGTAGCGTGTGGCCGCCACCGGCGCCAACCGTGTGCGGCAAGTCCATATAAAATTTATGAAAATTACAAGAAATATGGCAGTGGCGGCGTTTTGTGGTTGTGGCCCGTGTGCGGGAGCCCTAGGACTGTTGTCATAAAAGCTTCTGGCCTTATAACATAAAGGCTAAACTGTTACGAAGAGACTGGGACTATGAACACTCCTTATTGCAGTAGTATTGTATAATTTATGCATGATAGTTACCTTGTAAACTTACCTAGGTCAATTTTGTAAAGGATAACAAAAACAAACGAAATGAAATATTAACGTTTTTTTAATTACTTTTTTCCCTAGAGCTTTCAAGATTGTCGCAATATTGCACCTCTTAGTGAATGTATTAAATTTTTGGTAATTTTTAAATATTAAGCAAATAAGAATATATTTCTCGAGGTTTTTAGGGAATTAAGGGTTATAATAATAAAGTATTTTAACCAAAAATGTTGCCGGAGAAACTTATTTTACCTTTTATAAAAAAGGGTAAAATATCTACAGTAATTTTCAATTAAAATCAATACCTATCTTTCAAATCCAACTCCAAAATTTGGGATCTGAAATCGCCAATCCGCAGTGAGCAAGCGTGGTGATCAGTGCTCACGCCTTCTCTATATGGGAAGAGGCCTGTGCCCAGCAGTGGGACGTTTATAGGCTGGATTATTATTATTTATACATTATATATTATTATACCTATCTACGTCAAAGATAAGGCTGTCATGCTTTTATTTCTTCATTTATAGCATCATAGTCACGATCACAAGTGCACTCTTTATAATCTTGATCTTAGATATTAGACTAACAGCTCTAGTAAATATCAAGTTTGTTCAAACACATTTGTATGTAGATTTCAAGGAATGCAGAATTTTACAAGGTGTTAAACCACGTATTCATTTATTCATTCTTTATTGTGCTAAACCTAACTTATAAAATTGCGACGATGCTAAATCTATGAGATTTCGGAATAAAACTCAATAACTAAATTCGCGTTATCTCAGACAGTAAAGTATTTTATTTCAATAAAATATATTTAATATTCTTTAAGCAGCATTACTATATACATACAATAAAAAATTACCTACATTTTTTTATCAAGCCAAACGAAATGTTAAGGTTTTGTAAAGAAATATTTTAATTTATATTTTGCATAATACAAATCGATAGTTAAAAACGTTGTGAATCTATAAATATAACTTTATAATATTTAAGTTAAATTATAGTTTCAAGTTGAATAACATTACCAAGTAATAAATTTCAGTTCGACGACATTTTCGCCGAAAATGTAAACAATTATTTCAGTTTTTAAGCTAAAAGAACATTACAGTTATTGTTTAATTCGGATCATAATATTTTCAGTTGCGTCGTCATTTACAGTAGTGTAATTAAAATACACCTGAAAATAATAAAGAACCTTTTCATTAAGCAAATTATGTATGTTTTCAATCTGCTGTCGACTTGCAAAGTATCTACTTACTTACGGATATTGGTTGGATTATTACAACAAATTAAAAAATGTGGTCTTTACATCCATAGGGATGTCAAAAATTAAAGAGAATATAAGACACCCTCTTTATAACCACACTGCTGTACTAGAAAGACTAAAAAGCCGCAAAGATTTAATCAGGAGTGTCCCTCCTTTTCCTCCCTAAAGAGCACAGATCAGATCCAGACTGTGACAAAATAGTTCCACCTTACCCAATCCGTTTATTTTACCAGAAGAAAATCTCCCTCCAGGACACCTTGGTATACTTGGAAGTCTCTGAACCGACTTTGGAGGTTGGCCGAAGCGAAGATAATACATATGTCTTGACGAAGATACATAGACACTACTTACCAAAGGTGTAGATGTGGTATCACTTCTCAGAATGGAACACCTGTTACCTTGTCCTTCGTTCCCTTACACCTGCACGATGGACAATTTCATGAAAGCTACTGACAATGCAGGTCCCATAACAGAATTCTGGGCCGGCACTATATAAATCGCTTGCCATCGACACGCTAAGAATACGAAGAACCATTTTATAAAAGAAACTTAACTATTATACAGATAAAGTTATCGTATACAGTGAATAATTAATTATCCATTAATCCGTGGTACAATGGAGACTCATTGTACTACGATGTGAATAAACCATAAAGTGACTTATTACACGGAAGCTTCATATTAAATTAATCATGGTGTTAACACTATAAAAACAATAATCATTTAAATTATATTGAATGAGCACATAAAACTGAAGTAATAAATGCAAAAAATACCTTCAGGGTCAAAATCATTCAACTGTAAAAATACTTTTTGTTTCAAATATTTTATTACATTAAATTTTCGACCTTTGTTTTCCGGACTATCAAAGAACTTACGAAACATTGTTGAAAATAGCGGGACTTAACACTCACACATTTAAAAAACCTCGGTCACCATGGCCTGTCCTGCAGCAAGAGCGCAGGGCGTATATCTCGCCACTCAAATTTGAATGACATAATTCGTCGTGCTCTTGTCACCGCCGGAGTACCAGCTGTTTTGGAACCCAATGGTTTGGTGCGCGGCGATGGCAAGAGACCTGACGGTATGTCATTGCTGCCTTGGAAATTGGGTCGGCCTTTGGTGTGGGACGCAACGTGCGTCGACACCCTTGCGCCGTCCCACGTTCTAAGTTCAGCAGCCTCTCCTGGCGCTGCTGCTGGAGCTGCGGAGACCCTTAAGCGGCGGAAGTATAATAACATTGTGGGTGATTATATTTTCGAGCCGTTTGGGGTTGAAACGCTCGGGTCATGGGGTCCGAGCGCACGAAATCTTTTCAAAGAACTTTCCAAACGTTTGGTAGACTCTACTCGTGATCAGAGGGCTGGTTTGTTCCTTGCACAGAGAATCGGCATAGCCATTCAACGTGGCAATGCAGCCAGCCTTCTGGGCACGTTCCCCGCCATTGACAGGGATGACGATGAGTTCTTTGACGCCATTTAGTTTTTATTTATGTAAGTTTTAATTTTAGTATAGTTAGAGTTTGTTCTTATATTAGATTTAATTGTGTATTAATAAATAAATCTAAAAAAAGTCTCTATGTGTTAAAGTGCGTATAAAAAGTCTGTTTTTGTAAATCACAATGGCGTAAATAAACTCAAATAATCATAATTCCAAAAACCCCTTAATTTTTAACCCAAATAATAGTATACAAATAATACAAGGAACACATATTGTATAAAATGTTAACCAACTATTTATCCAACACGTAGAAAATTCATGGAATGTAGTTAATATTTGTTGAATACAACCAAATATTCAAGGACAGTTAAAGGCTAATTATCCGTCAATATTATTATGCAAACTGAATATTTTAAAATCCTAGAATTGACATTATTTTGACCGTAGGAAATACAAATATTATTTTATTAATTCCATGTATTAAGCTGTTCCACAAATTTCCAGTTTTCAACAGCTATGTTACAATACACATTGTCATGTTTGGTATTGCTCATAAAGAATATAGAAAAATGTACACTTAAATATAAAAGAAACCTCTATTAAATAAAACAGAAAACGCCTTTGATCGAAACGAACAAATAATTGTAAATCCTTTATATCAAAGGGATTCCCAAAGATAAAAACTATTACAAGTAATGACGAGGCAAATATCTGTTCTGTAAATATTCGTATTCGTAACAATAAATATGATATGATATGATATCATCTGATACGAGTATCTGCTAGCCACTTGAGATTCTTTTATTTTTATTTGAGGCACACTTGCTTGATCTTGTGATAGGGTCGAGATATCTGTATTGTCGGGTAATCTTGAGTTTTTATCAAAACCTTTTATCCTAGGACCTCTTATTATAATGTTTACCTACAGATAGTCAAAGAGGTTGTCGTCATAACCTTGTTCTTTATTCGACCATGAATTTATGTACTTTTTTATATTTTTGGTGGTGCCTTAAAAATAATACAATACATAAACCTGAATTGAAAATGATACGATTCCATAATGTCGGAAAAAATATAATAGTCACAATTTAATAAATATTGTCCACTTTGAATATCTGTATCTGATGTGCAAAGTCAAAAGTGATAAAAATATAAACTTGTATGCACATACTTGTCGAATGAAGGCATCACTAACCGACCTCAGATAATAAGACCAAGGTAATGATGAATGCCAATGTAAAGGAAAAGTGTACGTAGGTAGATAATTTTGAAATGTTTATAGCTACTGCGAAAGTGTAAAATAGTGTAAATTCTTTCTATACCAATTTGGATCTAATAAGTAATGTGTGAAAAAAAAATAAACAAGATCTTTAACAAACGAGAACTCGTCAAAATCTTTATCTATAATATGTATGTATTTAGAAATATATAAGTATGTTCATCAGTTGTCTGGTTACCATAACACAAGCTCTGCTTACCTTGGGATCAGACAACCGTGTGTGAGATGTCCCGGAATATTATTATTATTATAAAATAAAAATGAACTACAAAATTTACAAGGTTCGCCTGGAGGTGAAAAATTACTAAATTACTTTATCAGCTAAAATCCATAAATGAATATTTAAAACAACACAAGATCAAAAACTGATTTGCTATTTATTTAAATATAACGTCCGAAACCAAACGCTATGTAATCATAAACGCTATAAAACTGGCATTTAAAAAACAAATTTCAAAAAATAATTTAAAATGTAAATAATTTAAATCAAATTCGCTACATCACCAAATTTATTGACATTGTTAATGGCATTGGAGTTAAATCGCGTCCTTAACCTTAAGTCAAGGGCTAAGCGTTTCCTTAAGAGCTCAAGGTATACTTTTGGCATTTTGAAACGATGGCACCTTAGAGTATACATATGAAACTATAGAGTGAGCCTATCAGAGTTTAAACCGTAAGCACTAGTGTGAACAAGTGTTGTCGTGAATTATGTATGAAGATGGCGCTTGCCGTTTTAAAAAAATCTATCTAAAACACTAATATTATCCTAACAATGTCAAAACCATCTATATTTTCCTATATAAGTTGCTCGTTGCGCGAAAATTAACTTAAATGAAAAACCAAATGTACTAGGTTCCGACTAAAAACTGCTCTCGCTTGGCACAAGGGGAACCTAGCGATAGTAGCAGTCTATGTATATAGTACGTCAATGGATGGCACTGACTTTGATGGAAACGTTACTCCCATGCTAATCTCAGGCTTAAGGAAAAAGGAATTTAAACCTACGGTCTTAAGTGGCTTTGTTTAAAGTGCTATGACACAGATGGTGGGTGAATTACCTTTTACAGAAGGGGACTAATAGAGGTGATAATTATGAGCAATTACAATACTTAAGTGTCATGATTGACACTTAAATGTGAAAAGGAACCAATTTTTTTTTTAACCATCTTTAGGTTTCTGTCGATGACATACTTAATTATAAACTAAGTATTTTTTCAATCGCTGAATTTATATTGGGTAACAAATATACACACTTTAAGCACCTTATCCGTCTACAAAAAATCGTTGATTTAAAAATCTCGAGGACACTCTTTTGAAGACGGATAAACTGTTTTAAAGTAACTCTCCTTTTGTCCATACACCGGAAAAAAAGTAAAAAAAAAAAATTACGTCTACTCAAGCTAGCAAAAAAGTATTCTATTTACAAGTTTTTACAGAACGCGACAAACTAATCCTACTGCAGTTCAAAGGAAAGAGTTCATTGAACTTTCACTTTCATTCACTTCAAAAGAACACACTCTGAAAAATTGCTGCGTATTTCATCAAACTGTTAAAACATTTTACATATAAGATAAGTAAAAATTTCTCATCTAAATAAAAAAGATAAAACTGTAAATTCGTTTTGACATCTCACACGTGTCAAGTTTTCATGAAAACTTTAAATGAAATTTCTTTGATAAGTGTTTTCTTTCTGATGCATCAAAGTTCCAATCTCTTCACAAAGCAAAGGCTTAATATAGTCTTGTCAAAACTACACAACACCTGTAGTCGTATGCACTTAGCTTTATTACATTTTAAAACAAAAACTGGCCAAGTGCGAGTCGGACCGCGCACCTTCGGTTCCGTACCACCGTATGAGACCTTTGTATGAGAGCTCTCCCTATATTTTTTTATTATTTAAGAAAATATGTATTTCAAGTACCTTTTGCCATTATTGATATCGAGCAAAAAAGGGAAAAAAATATTTAGTATTTTTTGTTAATATATTTTTTGTTGTTGCTGCAACAGAAATACATAATTTGTGAAAATTTCAACTGTCTAGCTATCGCGGTTCTTAAGATAGAGTCTGGTGACATAGACGGACGGACAGCAAAGTCTTATTAAGAGGGCCCCAATTTTAGTACGGAACCCGCACTCCTTTGGGTACGGAATCCTAAAAAGTATGTATGGCTAATAATAAAAGGAGATTGATGGAACAAGAAAAGGTTCTGATCGGTGAATATTTTTCTGATGTTTTTGTCTGATGGTCAGATGCAAGAGAGGTCATTCAATCCTTCAATTGAAACCTTAATGATCCACAACCGTTTGTGTGAGTTTTGTTATTCTTAAAAGTGTCTGTTATTCATACTTGTCAGAATATATCATTTAATATCTGTACAGTCACGAAAAAAATTCTGTAACTCATAATGAAATTGTAACATGAAATGAGCGAGAATTTTGTTTTGAAACTTAAAAAGAGAAATATGTACATGATAAAAGAACTGTTTACAATCATTTCTTCAGTACACATTTTACAATACAAATCTAGAATAAAAGAGAAAATCAATGAAAAATGCTCGTGACTTTACATAAGTGATTGCATCTGCAACCAAACAGCGATCAAAAGGAACTTCTATAGAAAGATAAATAGTGAAGATGCAAATATCTAATCATTATCATTTGGTAGATATTCGTCTACACTTTGTATCTTCTATTGGAGTTTCTTTTTGAGCTTTATCAAAAGATCAAAGTGCCTAGAAATATTGTGAACACATTGTAATTAATATACTACATACAATTAAACAAACAAACAAAACGACACAAGCAACAATCAAGTGCACTTTGAATGAGCTATAATATTATTAATACGAACTAATTGTGTTCAACATGTTATTATATTTATATTACAACAATATCAAAGATTGTCAATACAATGACGTGTACGGTGAAGTTCAGCGACCGGATATAATGTTAATACTCTATGAATAAATAACCTTAAGTATAATTAAGAGATCAGGAATTATTTATAGAAGAAAATACATAGAAAAAGTGCACAATAAATAAAATGAGATAATTTATATTTAATAAAACTACTTTCACAGATTTTTCGCGGTTTTTATTGAGTTTAAGATCCTGACGTTTGTAGGTCTAACAGTCGCGTAAACCTCGGAAATGAAAAGATAATGTATTTTGGAGTCTCTCACACATTTACATTTAAACAATGTTTTCCGGACTAAACAAATAAATCCTCATATCGCAAGAGTTTGAAACATACAAAATACACCCAGACTAAAACAAGCATGTGCATGTTCGAGTTTTACAAATGTTGATCAAATGTGGGATCGAACCCACAGCAAGTAGCGCCGTGGGAATTGGCGAGGTGACTTATATCTATATATCCCTACAGTCGTTAATACATTAATACTTATCCAGTATTACCTAAACGTGAATAATAGAGATACCGGATCCCATGCTGCCTTTGAAATAAGAAAAGTAAAAAAAAAAAAAAAACTATTTGACGGGCCTGTTGGTTTAGTTACGTTATTGACCCTCAATGCTATACCGGAGGCTGTGAGTTCGATTCCCACCCAGGACAAATCTTTGTGTGATGAGCACGACCATTTGTTCTGTCTGAGTGTCAATTATCTATAAATGTTATGTATTTACAAAAATATTAGTAGGTATGTTTATCAGTTGACTGGTTACCATAACACAAGCTCTGCGTAGCTTGGAATCGGATAACTGTGTGTGTTGTCCCGGAATATAAAAATATTTTAACCTCAAGAAAATCACATCCTTATTGAAGCTTCGATTCCATATTCCAATTCGGATATATAAAAAGGTTATTTTTTCAGTGCAACTGGTTTGGGAATCGAAAGAAAAAAATGCGATTGCCAATTATAAAGAGAGAAGTTTAAAGGATTGGTTCGTTTGGTTCAAACGGGTTACCTTTTGGTGATATCCCTTGAGGTAAGCCCCATGTCACTGGTAAGGCCGGACTTCACTATAGCGGAGATGAGCAGAGCGGAGCGGAGTAGCTTTTATAAATGACCAATAGAAATTCGTTCCTTGGTTAGGAAAAAAAACTTCGCTCCGCTCTACTCACCCACGTTTTGGTGAAGACGGCCTTTATACAGGGAATGCATAAATAAATTTGAAGATGTTTGATACATTAATCCTTCTTTGACACTTTAGTGATAAGGAAAACCTCCTACCACGTTTACTTGATAGCGATAAATGATAATGACGCTATACTAAGTAAAACCACTTGAAACATCGTCATTTTGCGCTGTAGGTAGTCGTCACAGTTGAAATAGCTGTTGTAGATATTACAATACTTCGATTGGGTGCGTTAACCTACACAGTCATAACAAAATGTTCTTTTCAAAAATATTCAAGGTTTGTTAGTTACGGAGAAGAAGAAATACATCCTTCCTCTGTCCAATGAATGAGTCCCTTGATTACTTTAACTATTTGAACTCTTCTTTTTTTATACATATTCCGGGACAACTCACACGCGGCTATCTGATCCCAAGCTAAGCAGAGGTTGTGTTTTGGTTATCAGAAAACTGATAAAAGTACTTATAAATTTCTAAATACATACATATTATAAATAAACTAACTTCTACTAAAACCTACTTCAAGGGATTATTTTTATATTGAATCCAAAGTACCCCATATCAGATATTTCATCTGCTTTGGGGAATTCAATAAAACCTCCATAATTAACATGATGCTTATACCTATGTGGGTATTCAAGCTTATCTCTATTTGACCTGCAACGGTGATTTAATTCAAGTACGCTTCATTAATCAGCCAAGGTCAAATGTAGAAGGTCGTGATGTACTGTCAAACGTTATGCATTAATGATTGCGTTTATAGTATACATGTGCTTTTTATAAAGTGTGTATTACCTATTTATCAGATAAGATTTCATATACGTTTTCATACCTCAAGCTGGACAAAAGAATTTACTGAACTTTTCTTTGAAAAAAAATGGTAAACTATCAGATTTTTACTTATTTTCCAAAGCACTCAGAACAGGCATTAATTAACCTTAAAGTGCCCTCCCTCCAGACCTCCCTTCCTATAGGTTGTCTAGTTAATAATTTTCCCGCACATTTTTCCATAACACGATAATTGACTTTTTCTTGCTCAACCCACGCTGAAATCAAGTAATGTAGAAAAAAGTAAATTAAATGGCACTGCTTCAGGCATTCATTTTTAATAGAAATCTATTTTGATTGGAATTACAAAGGCGAAGTGACCTTGCCTCAAATCAGTACATTCGACCTTCAGTGTGAAATGCGGTCTCATTCATTGAGGTCTAATGGCTCCTCTGTTACGTGATCAAGACTAGGTTAATGACACACGTATGTTTGAAACCTGCCTGACTGAAGCTGTATGGACCAAATAACGTAGTAATACTGGACACAGAAGTACTGGAAACTAACTATGTGCAATATATTTTTCCAAACTTGCTAGGGACAACTGCGTTTTGGTAGTTTATTCAGTTTCTTCACATCTCAGGTCGGTCACAGCAGCTTTTTGCAAATACTCATTTTCTTAATAAGCAAATTATTATTTTTTACTAACATTGAGAAATTAGTAAAAGAATGTTGAGTAGAATGGATTTTCTGTTCAAAATCATACCATTTGTCAAGTACACACTCTGCCAGAATAGGACTCCAGTAAGTATATTGACTAAAACTCAAAAGCCACTTGCCTAAATTGGTTCAGCAAATGTCATTCTATCTTCGCAGATAAGTTACGTTTGCCCTGATTACGTTTCCATTCTGTCAGTCTGACTGGATTTTACCTAAAGCAAATACGTGAGTAAAGCCTTCCCTAAAAAGTATAGAACTGGCATAGGCTGTGAGATAAAGTTTAGGATAAAAAGGATAGTAGCTTAGTATAAGGCCAAAAACAAACCATACTTACCTTTTAAACTATCGCGCTGAATGTTATACTAAAACTATTAATAAGAATTATGGGGATTGACGTTTATATGTTTCTACATCTAGCTTAAGATTAGTATGGTGATAAATAGGTGGTTTCGTACAAAATTATTACATTTTCGTAAAGATTTTGTGTTGTCAACGAGCATTGAAATACAAGATTCTTCCACGGAAAGTTACAGATGAAGCTTCAAAAAGATTAAACATTATTTTTAGTAGCTATGTACTATTATTATTTACCTCTTTACTCTCAATGTTTCCGCCTCAACATGTTAAATGTAAATTAGTATAAAACAAAAGCCATTACTAATTTCTTATTTATTTTGAAAACGCGAAAATATTTATACATATTGCTAGAATACTTGATGAGTAGACTGTCATGGTCAGCACCTTGAAATAAGGACAGATGTAAGTAACAAGTTTGGATGTTAAAATATACTGGTTTGCAATAAACGGTCGAGTTATTATTAAATAAGTTTATCCTTGCCATTTTATAGAACATATGGTTTAACATGTTGCTCTTTGGATGAATAATGATAATTAATTTCAGGTATAAGTTCAAGTACATCTTTGAACTAGACTGAGACTAAAATAATAATAAATGGCACTAGAAAATATATTAAATTAATCATCATCATCATCATCTTTTCATAACATTGTTGGGGTCGGCTTCCAGTCTTACCGGATTCAGCTGAATACCGTATTTTACATAGAGCGACTGCCTATCTGATCTGTACAACCATTTTACCGGGTAACACAGTATCCCATGGTAAGACTGCTCATCAATATATTGAATTAAAGTTTAGAAAACACGGATTAACGTTAGTGCCTAATAATATGTAATTTTTCAAATATATGTTAGTTTATAATAATAAAAGCATCGCAATGCAACATAATCACACTGCAGAAATAGCTTACTTATCCCGCTTGAGCTTATCCTAGAGAAACAGATATCCTTTTATATCACTCATAAACATTTTATGAATGAATATACCTGTATATAAGATAATTAAATCGTCACAGCAGTTATTAACCTTAAGTAATGCACCATACGTTTATCTGAAGAGAGAACAATTGTGAAGATAATCTCAGTTTAAGAACAATGCCGTATAACTCACCTTTGTGTATAGGATGTTGTAAAAACTGATATCAGATTCACACATGCTTAGGTTATAAAAGGTTTTATGTTTTAAAATATTTTCGTGATTATGTTTGTTGAATCGATTTTTGTATTGATAAAATAGCTTAACTTAACTTACTAAGGATTGCAAACAATTTGTTGGTGATTTGTGGTTTATGGCCTATTTTGCACAGATTTTAAGTCCATTGTCAAATGTCTATTTAAATTAAGGTTTACAGTTTTGGAAATAATGAAGAAGTCAAGCAAAATTGTGATCAAATAATAAACTAAGTTTCTAATAGGTTTAAGGATGAGAAACTATAAATTATTCATTTAAAAAACTTACAAATCGATTTACGTGCACCGACTTCCGAGGAAAACTTAAGTAGGTACCTTACCTTTAATTATGACATTCGTGATCTAACCAAACCACGATAATTCATCACGGAAAAACCTGGTTCCATCACCAATACCGTAATGAATCATTAAAGCTATTCACTATTTACGTATTGAATAGTGATGAATACATAAAAACAGTTACAGGTATTGAGTTATACAAATTGAAAATATCTCCGATTATTAGATAACTTTAGTATTTCAAAATTTTGCGCAAAGATTTTTCCAGTCAGTTCGAATTTTGACCCGTAAATGTATCATAATTGCATTTTGTTTTCTAACGAGCTTTTGCTCTGAACAAAATCGATTTTTAGGTGACGAATACAACAAACAAATGAATTCTTTTCGTAAGTTACTAATATTTTCCGACTTTAAACATCGTTCCAAAGTGCATGTATAATGATTTTTCCCTCTGACTAATTACTATTTACGTACTGAACAATTTTCAAGGGTTTATTCAACGTAATCGAAGTTCTAAAAATATTACATTATTGTTTGTACTTAGAATTGTGATGCGATAACGATGTATTTTATTATCCTTATATGACAAAACTTCAAGGAACCCCTAAAGGGGGGGAAAAGGCTGCAATTTGCGGCAAATTTGCTGTCTCGATTTAAAAAAATAATAATTAAAGTATGCCAGAAAAACGATTCTAAATAAAAAAGAAATAATTATTGAGACTGTATCACTAAACCAGGAAAATCAATGACATCATTGCGGTATCTTTTATTTGGTCTTATAGGTTTCTGAAATCAGGTTTAAACTTTTTTAGTGAGTTTGGTGGTTATTATTTATTTGTTTAATTGTTGTTATTTAAGTCAACAACATAATTGAATGAATGTATGATCAAATGTTAACTTTTGGCATAAGATATGGTCAAAATCACTCAAATTAATGGGCTGACAGACACTTGGCAAATGCATATCTTACATACTACTTTGTAAAGTACTAAAACTCAAAACTTTCATTTGCTTTCCACAATGCAAATGGTACGAGTTAATAGGTGTTAAGTACAGAATATATAGGACATCGTTGACTCTGTTGGGCACGCTAAAGTATATTCAAGTTGAAAAGTGGAAAACAATATTTTTACATCATATGTATTTTTCATCCCCTCATGAATAAGCTAGACTTCAGCGAAACCTAGCCTGCTATTTAGTTACCTATTTCATTAATTCTCTGTTACTAAGCTTTAGTTTTAAACTTGTCTAGTTTTTTACTTAATATGTACTTCATTCATATTTTTTATGACATGGATTAACATCATATTATTATGTCCATTAGACAATTTAAAATATAAAACACGACCTTGATATAAGACTTAATAAAATTAAACTTTTTCCTTATCGATTTCTAGTGTAAAATTATTATAAAAAATCACCCGTCGCGTCTGTCACTCTGAACACGAGAACTCAAAAACTTCCCAACAGATTATCATATGGTTTTCACCGATGGATAGAGTGATTCTAGAGGTAGGCTTAAAATTATTATGTTTTCATACTGATCATTGTGTTGGCTACGAGCATTGAAATACAAGATTTGCTTCCACGGAAAGTTACAGATGAAGCTTCAAAAAGATTAAACATTATTTTTAGTAGCTATGTACTATTATTATTTACCTCTTTACTCTCAATGTTTCCGCCTCAACATGTTAAATGTAAATTAGTATAAAACAAAAGCCATTACTAATTTCTTATTTATTTTGAAAACGCGAAAATATTTATACATATTGCTAGAATACTTGATGAGTAGACTGTCATGGTCAGCACCTTGAAATAAGGACAGATGTAAGTAACAAGTTTGGATGTTAAAATATACTGGTTTGCAATAAACGGTCGAGTTATTATTAAATAAGTTTATCCTTGCCATTTTATAGAACATATGGTTTAACATGTTGCTCTTTGGATGAATAATGATAATTAATTTCAGGTATAAGTTCAAGTACATCTTTGAACTAGACTGAGACTAAAATAATAATAAATGGCACTAGAAAATATATTAAATTAATCATCATCATCATCATCTTTTCATAACATTGTTGGGGTCGGCTTCCAGTCTTACCGGATTCAGCTGAATACCGTATTTTACATAGAGCGACTGCCTATCTGATCTGTACAACCATTTTACCGGGTAACACAGTATCCCATGGTAAGACTGCTCATCAATATATTGAATTAAAGTTTAGAAAACACGGATTAACGTTAGTGCCTAATAATATGTAATTTTTCAAATATATGTTAGTTTATAATAATAAAAGCATCGCAATGCAACATAATCACACTGCAGAAATAGCTTACTTATCCCGCTTGAGCTTATCCTAGAGAAACAGATATCCTTTTATATCACTCATAAACATTTTATGAATGAATATACCTGTATATAAGATAATTAAATCGTCACAGCAGTTATTAACCTTAAGTAATGCACCATACGTTTATCTGAAGAGAGAACAATTGTGAAGATAATCTCAGTTTAAGAACAATGCCGTATAACTCACCTTTGTGTATAGGATGTTGTAAAAACTGATATCAGATTCACACATGCTTAGGTTATAAAAGGTTTTATGTTTTAAAATATTTTCGTGATTATGTTTGTTGAATCGATTTTTGTATTGATAAAATAGCTTAACTTAACTTACTAAGGATTGCAAACAATTTGTTGGTGATTTGTGGTTTATGGCCTATTTTGCACAGATTTTAAGTCCATTGTCAAATGTCTATTTAAATTAAGGTTTACAGTTTTGGAAATAATGAAGAAGTCAAGCAAAATTGTGATCAAATAATAAACTAAGTTTCTAATAGGTTTAAGGATGAGAAACTATAAATTATTCATTTAAAAAACTTACAAATCGATTTACGTGCACCGACTTCCGAGGAAAACTTAAGTAGGTACCTTACCTTTAATTATGACATTCGTGATCTAACCAAACCACGATAATTCATCACGGAAAAACCTGGTTCCATCACCAATACCGTAATGAATCATTAAAGCTATTCACTATTTACGTATTGAATAGTGATGAATACATAAAAACAGTTACAGGTATTGAGTTATACAAATTGAAAATATCTCCGATTATTAGATAACTTTAGTATTTCAAAATTTTGCGCAAAGATTTTTCCAGTCAGTTCGAATTTTGACCCGTAAATGTATCATAATTGCATTTTGTTTTCTAACGAGCTTTTGCTCTGAACAAAATCGATTTTTAGGTGACGAATACAACAAACAAATGAATTCTTTTCGTAAGTTACTAATATTTTCCGACTTTAAACATCGTTCCAAAGTGCATGTATAATGATTTTTCCCTCTGACTAATTACTATTTACGTACTGAACAATTTTCAAGGGTTTATTCAACGTAATCGAAGTTCTAAAAATATTACATTATTGTTTGTACTTAGAATTGTGATGCGATAACGATGTATTTTATTATCCTTATATGACAAAACTTCAAGGAACCCCTAAAGGGGGGGAAAAGGCTGCAATTTGCGGCAAAAATGCTGTCTCGATTTAAAAAAATAATAATTAAAGTATGCCAGAAAAACGATTCTAAATAAAAAAGAAATAATTATTGAGACTGTATCACTAAACCAGGAAAATCAATGACATCATTGCGGTATCTTTTATTTGGTCTTATAGGTTTCTGAAATCAGGTTTAAACTTTTTTAGTGAGTTTGGTGGTTATTATTTATTTGTTTAATTGTTGTTATTTAAGTCAACAACATAATTGAATGAATGTATGATCAAATGTTAACTTTTGGCATAAGATATGGTCAAAATCACTCAAATTAATGGGCTGACAGACACTTGGCAAATGCATATCTTACATACTACTTTGTAAAGTACTAAAACTCAAAACTTTCATTTGCTTTCCACAATGCAAATGGTACGAGTTAATAGGTGTTAAGTACAGAATATATAGGACATCGTTGACTCTGTTGGGCACGCTAAAGTATATTCAAGTTGAAAAGTGGAAAACAATATTTTTACATCATATGTATTTTTCATCCCCTCATGAATAAGCTAGACTTCAGCGAAACCTAGCCTGCTATTTAGTTACCTATTTCATTAATTCTCTGTTACTAAGCTTTAGTTTTAAACTTGTCTAGTTTTTTACTTAATATGTACTTCATTCATATTTTTTATGACATGGATTAACATCATATTATTATGTCCATTAGACAATTTAAAATATAAAACACGACCTTGATATAAGACTTAATAAAATTAAACTTTTTCCTTATCGATTTCTAGTGTAAAATTATTATAAAAAATCACCCGTCGCGTCTGTCACTCTGAACACGAGAACTCAAAAACTTCCCAACAGATTATCATATGGTTTTCACCGATGGATAGAGTGATTCTAGAGGTAGGCTTGCGTGAATAATTTATTAATGTTTTGTCTACCCGTGAAGGGGCGAGTTACTAGTCTATAACATTGGTCCACAGGTGTTTCGGTACGCACTTTTCTTCCCAAGTATTTCAATAATATTTAGTTCATTAAACTAAGACATACATAATAAGATGTATTACAGAAATTTACCCATGACTTCAATCCCCATTGTTCGCTCGTCAGTCAGGAAATAACTTACTAATATTTTTCTTCACATCAACTTAATATAATAAAATAGTCTTTGTATGTATTTCTTCGTTATTGCACAAGTAACTTTTGTGGGGGCAAGACGACTGTTTTAAATTACGTTTATAAAAAATAAATGTAATAGTTTTATATGATTTGAGAGGAAATAGTGCGTTTAGACTTATTTTATCTTAATTTAAAGTTATATGGTTAAGTGTGGGATAGTGAAAGCTTTGACTATAGAAGTAAAACTATTTTAGAGTATATCGGTATGTAGATTTCTCTAGCAATAATTTTTGTACAATTTTGGTCCACGACTGCGCCCTGCGTTCATCGGTTTTTGCAGTATACAAAAGCAGTGAGTTTTGCTGAAAATAAATTTGGTATAGGGTGAGCTAGGATCCAAAAGAAAGACATAGTTTTTTGGGATCCAAACTCACCCCATACCAAATTTCTTCTAATCAGTTCAGTTTTTAAGCCATGGAAGCGTAACAGACAGACTTATTTTCGCATTTACAATAAGTGTCTGGTTTCAAAATTATTCAGAATGTGATAAGTATTTAAATTACAAAAATATCTATTTTATTTCTTATCATGATAATTTTTCTTGACGAAAAGTAATTTCAACTTGACGTTTCCAATGCAACGCTAAATAATATTTAAATAAAATGATTTTTGTGTGTTTGACGCTCGACATCATTGAGTTTGACGATAATTTTAGAAGTGTTTCGTTTTTCTTTTTTTTAGTTATTTTATTTTAAATCATACTGTGTTTTTATGTCAATATATTTTGACGAGCGCTCATTACTTGTCGAATAAAGTAGTAATTGTTATGTGGAGTTGAAGTAGTGCACACGCGAATGATAACAGAACATTAAGATAATACAAGTGTTTGTTTAGTGATTAAACAAATAAAGGTGAGATGTTCAGATTTCTTTAGTTTCGCCATTTGAGAAACAGCAAAAAGTTTTGATTGTAGGAGTTGTTATAAGTGATATCGTTGCGTAAGTACCTTAATACTTTTGAGTGATAAATTAGTGCCATGTTAACTGATTTTCATTTGATTTAAGTTATTTGGGACCATATTATTATGCTTTTGTTGAAAACAATAAAATTTAAAACGTGATTTAAAATAAAAAAATAAGTGGATAGCTAGTACCCTGTACACATATCGTAATTTTTTTTTGTTTTATAATAAACAAACTCACTTTTTACATAACTAAGTGAACTTTTTGCGGGCTTTTAGTGATATAGATTATATAGATTTCTCAACCGAGGTGTATAGAAATTTTGGAAAAAAGGTAGTGATTCTACAAATCAGGCGCTATTTACAGACGTAGAAATGTGATCTATGCTCAGAACTCCATGATAAGCGAAGCCGATAGTAGTGATCTCAAAAAAAATAACTCTGTAAAAAAGAAAGTATACAACTATAGTCGGATAAACAAACCAGGCAGCAAATAATGAATTAAAATAATAAGCTTCCGTCTCGACAGTGCTTAAAACCGATATTATTAATTAGCTCATTATCCGATACGAAAACCATTGTATGATTTTTTTTTTTAGTTTATTTCAATGACAAAAATGAATGTGGCAATTTAAATACAAGATAATTTTATTAGATCTAGATAATTGTGGTGAGTAATTGAAAATATAGACCCTAGTTAGTCAACTTAGTAAATAATTTGCAAACAGGCAAACCGATCATTTCTGTAAATATAGGTTGTAAAAAGACATTTATATGATATTTATTGATGTTATTGTCAGTTGATAAATGTAAGTTAAAAGGTCTTAGATATTATAATCAGTTAATTATTGTGATGTATAGTATCTAAAACGCGACCACATACCGTAGAAATTATAATGAAAACGACAGTGTTTCTTTTAAATAACAGTTATTATATCTCTTCATAACTTTATATTATTTAATAAACAATAAATGATTTAACACCTCTTTTGTTATCTAAAACAAAAGAAACTCCATTCTCATGGCGACTCCAGTTTTAATACAAACTTGGAAACACGACTAACAATAGATAAATGCTATCTTAAAACAAATTGATATTATGTAAGATAGGTTACAAAAGACTATCTTCTTATATATAAAACTCTCGTCTCACAATTGACCGACTTTTATGATATTTTATTTGCAGACTGCCTCGTTGGCCTAGTGGTGCTAAGCGCGCCTGCTACGCTAGAAGTCTTGGGTTGGATTCCCAGGTCGACCTAGGTGTTATTGGGGTTTTCTATGAAATTCTCAGTAGCAGGTCGGAGTTTGGATTTGTGCCCGGTTAGTGGCAATAGGCTCGCCCCCTATTACATGGGACCTAAACATATCGGCGAACTGTGGGTGTACATTGGTACACCTCTGCCTAACCCTTTGGGGATACAGGCGTGATGATATGTTATGTGTTATGTTTATATTCAGTAGGTCTGTGAATCGGCTACTACCTATTTTTCATACCCTAAGTGATAGTAGGTAGGTAGTAGGCAGGTGCTAGGTAGAAAAAATTGCATGCATGCATAGGTACAGCAAGTATTTGTATAAAAGTTACACAAATTATTTTGTATTTAATAATGTTTAAAGTTAAACAGATCTGTGCGCTTACTATGAACGTGGTAGGATTGTTGGTATCGTGTAAGCGAGACGCTGCTACATGCCCTGTAGAGTGCTGTCTCGAAAACGGCAACAGAACTGCTCTAAGAGTTCATGGTACAGGTACAGGTCAGGACCATACGAAGACAAATATTAGAATTGTTTTATAAAACAAAATTAGAACAAAATACTTATTTACATTGTGGCTCTGTGCATTAATTTTGTGCGACACACATGATGAGGATTCATAAAAAGCGAACCCTGTGTTTTTTATAATTTGTGTTTAGGACGTTTTATGAGAAAAGTATTAGGCAATGCTACAATTAAATGTCTCCAATGTGGTAGGTACTGATTAGGTAAATTCAGTACCTACCACATAGATGACATTTAGCTATAGTATTAAATCTAGAGACAAATATCATATTTACTGTATCCAATTTCAACACACGATACTATTGAATTAGACAATTCTGCCTAGCTTACAATAATCCCACATTAAAGCCAGCTCATATCTCTGTAATACTAATTAACTATCTCTCTAATTGTAACCAATTCCAATACTAAACCAATTTAGAACTTCAAGGTCTTGAACATGAGGTCTGGATTCTAAGGGCGCATCCAGATCTGTCGGTTCGGTGCGCGCTCTTCAGGTCTGGACGCAGCCTATGGACAATCACATCCCACCTATTGTCTCATTTTGCTGTGCCCAACAGGATCCATAATTGTTTCTATAAGTTTATTTTACCACCTGAATGTACATTATGGATTGCAAGTCTTTTGAATTTGATAAGAAAAATGTAATGAATCTAATATGTACTACAATTTTCTATCCACATTATTATTACTATTTCCAGAATCTCCCTTACAAATCATAAATGACCTTGGGATGATTTAATAGTAAGATAATTCTACCAACTAAAATCCTTATAAAAACCATCGCAGTCTATCAATCTACTTCACTTCTATTTTTAACTTTTAATCGTCCTCTTTTTTGGTCTGTAATCGTATTTAATCATGTTATTCTGATCATTAATAATTACTGATTGAAAAAAGAACTACACAATATAACCAATGGGGAAATCCTATCATGAGTCAATGCTCTGAGTGCCTATTATATAAAATGAAGGGTGACAGTCAAATGCACTTGTATATTGGGTCAATGTCACCCGTGATTTGTAATCAAAGCAACTGTTATGTACAGTCAGAGTTAAACTACGTGATTGCTTTTCGATGTTAATGATTTTTTTTGTAAGTACTGTTATTTTCTCAGGGGTCTTTGAATAAGAGTGCTATATGTTGTTCATGGCCTTTGCTTATAGGAACATCTATTGCTAGTTGTAGTTGTTTCATTTATAGGCTAACTATATGTCTAAGATATTTAAAGTATTTTAGGAAAACTTTCATTCATTTTAAAGTGTTTTTTTTTTTCATAATTAGTGAAGCATGACCTAACTCCGTTAAAAAGTAAATTTCAAGTTACACACTTTTCTTCTATCTTTATACAGTAGACAAAAGCAATAGACACTCTGAAACTGTAAAAGAGAGTCTAGTAAGCATCAGTCTTAGCACTAACTTCAGAACATAAGCCTATAGATTAACGTAGAATAAACTTTATTCTTCACTAGAAATAGACTAATTCACTCTAAAAGCCTAAGTAATCTTCAATTACATTTGTACTAACTAAACCTTTTAACAAGATAAAGAAAATGCCTGCCTAGCAAAGCCTGTTGACAACAAAGTACACAAGTATTTTCTATCAACTAAATATAGAGAAATAAGGGTCAATACATTTTCTGATAGTTATCGTTCAATGGACAATACTTACGGATCCAGGATACGGTAAACAAGTTCTCTAAAAATAGGCTTGTACAAAGATAAAAATAAAATAACGTAACGAATTTTTTTTATTTGGATACACGTAGCCTCAATTTAGCTATTCCAATTTTTACTTTAAAGAGTTTTTCGGCGTAGTTTTGGTCAGCAATTTTCATTAATGGTTTGTTTAAATTTCGTGGTTTATACGAGAATATGACTATGACAGAAAACATCCAGATCTTTTTAATAGAAAATAATGATCAGAAATCACAAAAATATGACTCTCTTAAAGGAGAATTCTTTTGGACTGGCTTTAGCTTTGCCTACAGTGACAACTGGGTAAAAAAAAACTCGTACGTTCAAAGTGAAGAAAATCTTTGAAACAAACAAACTTAATCAGTTCAATACGTATCAATTTACTCAAAAAAAAAACCCGTGTCTCGTCTTAAATAGTTTCAATACCTCTTCTGTATTCGAGACAAAGGTCTCAGACAATGTAGGCATGAATCGAGACAATCTTATACTAAATTTAGTCGAAATTGTAGGCTTATTTCAATTCCTTTCGTAAATCTCTAATTTAAGTCAAGTAAGGCTACACTGAAGACTGGGATTCCACTCTTGTTACCAAAATGTGAATAGAAATGCTAACAATCAAGGAATCTGTGACGTCTGAAGAACCTGTAAAAAGAATTTATCAGTATTTGAAATCTTGGCAGGCGTAGGGATGGAATTAATTTACACCATAACGTCGATTAATCATTTATTTAGTAAAGCCATCAAAATAGAATTGGACCTAATATATAGTATATTTATATATAACAATATATATAAATGGTTCCCTGTTAAAAAAGATTTTAAAAGCCAAAAATAAAGCATGAATTGTGGATATAATATGATCCTTGAGCAACCATGGAAATAAGCCATTAACATCATACGTACAATATTCTTGCTATTCTAAACATCTGCTAGGGTTCTGCAATCGCACCCCTACACTACCAATATACCTTTTGGCCTCTTCAAATTAAATATTCATCACCAACATAGACCGCAACTAAAAAGTATCTGAAAATCAGTCTCTTTGTAACCACAACACAGACAGTGACGAATCGCAGCAGGTATTTACCGCTTTCAAACAATATCAAACAGGATAAATATTTGCTAAAACAATCTATTTACAAGTGTCGATAACACAAAAGTATTCATTCAAGGAACTATGATGTACAAACCACAACTACTATGAAACTGATATTATTATCTTTGGACATAGTACTCAAACCGCTGTGCCTTTGTAATTCAGCCATTAATTTAAGTAGGTATAAAGTCAGAGAGCCATTGTTAGATAATCACGAACCTTCGTGTTTGAATGATACAAAATTGCTTGAATAATGAATATGTTGTTGGTATTACATAAGCTGGGTAGAAGACATCAGATGTACATTATACTTAGCATTTTCAATCGCTCTTGGGATCAGTTTTCAGTCTATGTTCTTCAGGTTTTCAGTTAAACACAGCCTTATTACGTCAGAATATGTTCACTCTTAATATGTACAGCTGGCATAAAATAAATTTGAATCATTGTATGCCAGCAAGAGTAGAGAACACCAGAATTTTATCACGTTTCCAAAGTAGACTCGTTTTCGGTAGAACTATGTAATTCATGAAAACACAGGTTTTTTATCAGCTTTTAGTATCCCTCTGCCGGGCAAGGCATCCCCGAAATACATGTTGCGCGTCACCTCAAACCAGCCCTTGTGATATACGTCCAAGTCATCCCGCTACCTCTTCCTGGGTCAGCCTCGGCGACGTTATTGGCTGGCTCCCATTGTCTAGAACCTTCTCCCAGCAGTCGAAAAATCGAATTTTGCAAAAAATGACGACCTCCGTGTCGAGTGGCGTATGCACCGGCTTTCAAGGTGTCTCTCTAGCTCTAAGGTCAGAAAATCTCTAAGAAAATCACTTTTCTACATTGTCTCGGGTCTGGGTGTTTGTGGTACCTTCGTTTTTTCTGGATTCCATAACACAAGTGCTTTACATCTACTTACTTTGTGTTCAGATCAATGTATGTGTTGTTGTCCGCATTTATTATTACATTTATTATTTATTAAACAAATATGTTTAATATCATAAACTAAAGACGGGGAAAACTGCGAAACGTATTGATTTTCCACAAAGAAAAAAAATACAAAGAATTCGTATGTAAACATTGATGATGATTGAATCGTTTAAAATAATTAAAATGTCTGGGTTTTAATGATGCGCGTTATTGGATTCGTAGGTAAATATTGAATTCATTCAATACCAATTGTTTTTACCGAGAAATAATAAAGTAGAATCTGAAGAATTGTAAATAAATTAGCAAGGTAGGTAGGTATAACAATTCAGTTTGTCGGTTTCCAGAGATCTACCGTTGAATTTTTCTGGCATCGAATATTAATATTGAATATTGGTTGTATAATCGGATGCAAATTATTTATTGATAAAATATTATTTATTATTATTGCAATAACTGCCTTGACGGGAAACATAAACTGCTGGTAAGCCTTCCTCAGGTTGTGCTTAATCTGTCTAGCTATTACCCAACTATGATCGGAAATGATTTACATAAAAGTGGTATTTCATTTTGTGTGACTGTTCCATAAAGGCGATTTACTATAGACATTCTTTAATTGTATAATAATTAACATATGTTGTAATTCGTTCAATCGGAAATAACCTTCCACAACACGACCAAAATTAATTAACTTTTTCCTTTTCACAGATAACCCGTGGCAATGGACGAATAATTCACTATAAAGCCTTCAAAACTTCAATCAATTTTGAACCTTTGGTTTTTAAGAATACGGCACAAATTGGATCAGCAAAATGGAGAAAACGAAACCCTCAGCGCCTCCCATTCACACCATTTCTGACAACTACAGCTCGAAGTAAGTGACTTTACTTAACTAGCTTAGCCCATGGTTTTACCTGCCTCTGCGTAATTCCCATTCTATACTATTTTCTGTTTTCCTTTGTTCCATTGCGTCGATAGTTTTTTAGCTATTCAGGAAACGGGGTCAAGAAAAAATATTACAAAAATCTGTATCTCCATTTGTTATAAATGTCGTTACTAACCTAATAATTTATAATCTCTGCCAATTTGTTTCAAACAATTATCGACTCAGATTTAAGCGGGACAGACTAAACCTAAATACCTAAATCGAATTCTAATTTAAAGTACTCGAGCTAGAACTAGGTTAAGAACTTAAGACTATTTATATAAATCCAATTAGTCCATTTAATCGTTTTACGAATACTTGAATGTAAACTGTTAATGAATGAAATTGTATTGGAATTTTGTAATATCGAAATAGATTCGAAATCGGTAATTGAATAGGCTTAGTTCTAGGTTTTAGGTCTAGGTTTAGTCTATTTTAATAGACTATCGATCATACTCCAATAATGGTATTTCCCATTTTTTTTATGTTATCTCTTTATTTTCCCACTGCTGGGCAAAGGTCTCCCCCATCCGACTGTAGACCCTTCGGTCTGGAGCCACATGACACCAATCACTTAAGAAGTATAAAAAATATAAATCGATATGTTTCTCACAGGTCGTTAGTGCCCGTATTCGGTTTACGGGAGATTTTGTTAAAGCTCCAACCGATGAATTTCATTGCTAGCCTACGAAATGACCGGTGCTATGATGAATAGTGAATGCTGATATATTACTATAAGGGAAATCCGGCCCAGCTAATAAATCTCTTGCTATTCAATTCAAGATTAACTTCCTAGATATATATCAAATAGAATACAATGATGTTATTACAACGTGACTTACTACCTATCCATTTAAATGCAACAGTGATCTCTATAGAAACACGTGTTCAAGCAACTGTAGTTATAACAAGTAGACCATAGTAGTTATAGTATTACCTATGGATATAAGGCGCAGGCCAGACAGAAGAGACGTAAGACGCAGACAGGACGCGGACATTTGTCTCTACCGCGTCCCTTTCATACCACATGTATAGAAGCGTTGCGCCCGCGCCCCGTCTCTTCTGTATGTTTTGCGTTGCGACGCTTCTATACGTTTTGTCCGAAACACAAACATACAGGGGCCTAAGTCTGCTATTTACACTCGGTTCAATGTCTTCATAGTGTCGTGCCAGCAGAGCCATTTTCGGAAAATTGGTATTCTACTAAACGTCAAAACGTCAAAATTGCGCATTGGAACGATTCGGTTCAATGTTCAACGAGTGTGACCAATATTGACCAATATTATTGGGCAATTTTGACGTTTTGACGTTTAGCAGAATACCAATTTTCCGAAAATGGCTCTGCTGGCACGACACTATGAAGACATTGAACCGAGTGTAAATAGCAGACTTGGGCCCCAGTTTGTATGAAATGGACGCGGTAGAGACAAATGTCCGCGCAACGTCTGCGTCTTACGTCTCTTCTGTCTAGCCTGCGCCTAACTAAACATAATTATAATTAGTTCTGATTAGTGGTCGAGGTATAAATCTTCAGAATTGTGTAGTCTCTATGTCTTTGATACAATTCCAGAGATAAATTAAATGTTGAGTGGAGTTATTATTATACGGTAGTTATTTATTTGTGATACAATCTTGTTAATTACTAGACTTGTTTTGTTAGTAAATGTTTAAATAATAGTAAGAGGTACGAACGCAATATTATCAGCTATGGAATTTACATTAAATTATACTGATAAGGAAATAAAAAAAAGGTTTATTGTATAGTTCAAGCATAAAACTGAATGACGGAACAAAAAACAGTAAAACCAACAATAAATAAGTGAAGATAAAAAAAAATCACTTCAAGGTAATACATGAAATGCTAAAATACATAAATAAATAAAGTCACAAACCTGTCAAAATCTTCTTATAAGGCGGATGCATAATTATATACTATCCTCAGAGTCGTTGATTCAGATTTTATAACGTGTATCTCGTCATTAAACCTTTTTTGTCCAAACCCATAAAAATCACTACAAATCCCTGTAAACCTTTTATTACAAAAGTAGAAAACACGAATACAAAAAATATTTTTTTCTTATTTTAGTTACTATTTCATGTAAATAGTTACAGTACGTAATTTTACTCACATTTAAATATACGAAATAATAACACAATATTTTTATTTTGTCATACAAGTTACAGTAAGAAGTAATCTTATTCATAAGTCTCAAGGCTGTGTACCAGACATGCTAAATAGTATAAAGAAAGGTTTAATAAAACAGTATGTTAGCAGGTGCGAGAGTGACATGTGTTGTGAGACACTTCGACACGTGTCACAAACGACACTTGTCTGTTAAGAACTGTTCTCACTGATCTGGAGATACGCGACGATTATAATAGTAGCTCTTACTGCAGTAAAGGAATTTGAATTGGATGCATAAGACGTAATTTCATGTAATTAATATTTCAGATCATTTTGCTTTACTAAAGAAAATTAAAGAAAGTTGGAAAGGAACTATCTAAATAGGAATTAAAGTTCAATTTACCGTATGTTTATTTTTATTGAAAAAAAATTATTCAATTCTGATTTCATGTGGGTTTTCTGTGTTTTTTAGATTATAGTTAGTTTGTAGATTACTTGAAATGAATTTGAACTTAGAATTAAACAAAATTACTTATCAATTTTCTTTACCAATCGCATAATCGCAACGATTCGCTCATCAGTGTGAAAGCTATATAATAGTGAAAATGTCGTCCCACAATTTTTTGGATCAAATATAATTTTGTGAATACGAAAAGGGATTTTGTCGTTGACAACATCTTAGACAAGGGATTGGTTCGACACATTCTTGATATTCTATTTACTTTCTAAGGACGTTTTCAGATTCCCGTTTTTGTCTTTGCGATTTTCTCGTGATAGATAGCTCTAAAGTTAAGTGTATTATTATAAAGTTGTTATGCAAAAATTACGACCAATTGGGAACCACCTGGATGAAGAACGCGCAAGACAGAAAACAATGGCAGAAAAAAGGGAAGGCCTATACCCCGCAGTGGGTGATTCCGGGCTGATATGATGATGATGATGATGATGCAAAAAAAATACATGAAGTTTTTCATTCAGTACCTCTTTAGTTCATCATCATCATCATCATCATCATCAGCCGGAAGACGTCCACTGCTGAACAAAAGCCTCCCCCCTACAAAGGCCTCCCCCCTCTTCAGTTATCAGCGAATAATTGTACATACGAATTGTAATCGTAAAATTAGACAAACTACAAATAGACATACAAGATATTATACATATACATATTTGACTTAGCTTTACGACTCTATAATTAATTGTTACTAACCGTAACAGTACGTAAACATTTCACAATTAAATATCATTATTACCAATCATCTATTTATTTTCACAATCTAAATAAAATCAACATTGGTTTGCACATTATAATTTAAAAATAAATTAGATACATAATTGCTTGAGGTTTACGCGACTATAAGTCATTGAAATAAAACTCTTTCTAAACGTACCTATTCTTCCGTGATTTATTTAGCTTACGACGGAAACTGAAAACAACAACAATAAACCGCGAAATAATTTCTTGAAAAATTGTTTTATGTCAATAAATAATAACAAAAAAAGGAAATACAGCGTTAATACCTAATACTATCTTTATAATAATATAAGAGCAACGTGAGGCCCAAAAAATGCGGGAAAAGTTTAATCAAGGTACACAAGGCTGTGACCTGAGCGAAGGTTTTATTATCTCCGTCAGTAAACCCTGAATGTTCTGCCAAAATATTTATAAAGACAACTACGTCATAATACCTTTATCTTTACGACACTAATCTTTTTTGTACTAGGCAGAATATGTACAGAAGTTTAATCATGTGAATCCTACCAAACAAATGATTGCTGTTTATCGGAGTCAATACAATTTTGAGTAACGGGACAAACTTATGCATTTATCATAATTTCTTTATATTATTGCGTTTAATATTCAGGGCGAAATGGTTCAGCGTAAAAGGCTCTTCTTTTTCTCGAGAGCAAGAGCCTTTAGCACAGATTTTCTTGACAGTTTATACACATGTGAGTACTAACATATTTTCAGTAATTTGTTTAATATGGTCAATAACTACGCACCAAATTTCAACTAAGCATTTAATGCAATAACATTGTTTTAATAGAACTTCTAGACATCTTTTAGTGTGGTTAACGAGTAAGTAAGAGTATAATTACTCAATCTCAGTGGAAGTAATTAAAAATGGTGGTCTGCGACAAACGCGGTGTAAACTGCACGTGACGTTGACACGTGTGGATAACTCTGCGTATGTTGTTGTTTTATGGTTTTGTGACCGACTACTCAATTTTAAGAAGCCGTTATGTTCTTGCTATCTCTGTCTGTTTAAGGTGAGAAGAAGCAACAGACATATATTTAAGGACGTCTTAAAGTTAAGTCGTGTTTAAATATTCAGTGTATGAAATGTACCTACCGACTCTAATGAGTTAAATATGTGAACTAAAATAGTTTTCATTATACTTGCTTAAAAGGGCTTTTATTCGTCCATTCTAGCTAGGTTATATCACTCAGATGACAAAATTTTAAGTAAAGTGTGCGGCTTTATTTCCAAGCTGAACTTGAAACTACAGACGGACGAACTGTCAAATATAATAAAATTATGAGATTAGTAATTAAGAGAGCCTTCATATGTGTGGCTTGGTTTATAAGGTTTAAACAGAACCAACAACTCTAGATAAGTGGCATGTCTACAAGCGTTAACGCGGTTGGAATCGCCCAAATGTAATGAAACATGAAAGTGACGAATCCAAGTTCCGTGGCTTACCGAAAATAAATGTTTATTTTTATCGTCACCCATGGGTTACGATCGTAGAAATATCAGTAGTCAAGGGTAGTTACTGAAAGTATTTTTGAGTTATTCATAGATATATTATTTCAAAAATCTAGTGAAGTATTATAAGTATTGATTAAACACCTCTTTTACCTTTACAAGTGACACACGCGTTATGCTTTTCATACATACACAAAGGTGTAACTCTAATGTTTATATTTTAAAAATATGATCTATTGTTAACTTTAACAATAGATTGACCGATCATCACTTAACAATGTTAGGATACAATAATGACTGACGTCACTCTTATAAGATAAATATACTTTTGCTATATTTGTGTGTAATAACTGTAAAAATAGTAATGTAGGAAAAATATTCTAATAATAGCTTACAAACATTTATACGCTAAATATTGACAATGGAAATTCGGCACCTTTTTGAATACAATAACCAACATAGAATGTTAGGTTATTAACCTATACAAAACAAACACAAAAGTAGCATATTAATATTATAAAATATTTTTTTATAGGAATTTCAAAGACTTCTAACAACTCCGGATGACATTTGGCTAATTTTAGACAAAAGTGTCTTCAAAAAGGCAGACACTTTTGTCTAAAATTTGCCAAATGTCATCCGGAGTTGTTAGAAGTCTTAGGGTAAACCCTAAGCTAATTTAATTAATAGTAGGATAACTAAAATTCAATTTTTAATTTAGAAATATTTCTTATAAAAATACCGATACCTAGAATGTGCATTAATCATTATGCAATATAATAAAACAAATATATTTGCTGTGGTAAAAGGTTACCAGTTCTAGGTTAATAGATGCCATTGATCTTCGTTGACTCTTTAATTTGCACACCAGCAGACAGCTCCAACGATTTTATTGTATTTCATTGATGACCAGGAAACATAGGATAAATGTTGACAAGACTGGTAAATAAAACTATGTTTTATCTAAGGAAATTGGTTAGGTGGTTTTGAAGGTCAATGACATCTTTTCCTTTTCGTTTTATTTTTAACAAATTAACGGAAAATAGTACTTCCCTTTTTTTGATTTTTGTGTGATAAGCCAAGTGCTCTTTGATGGCCAGTGCATAAAAAGAAGTGTGATGAAATTTAGAATAAACCACCACTCATGAATTTGGTTCTAAGGGATGTCTAGCTAGTTTTTCAGGTTTTGAGTTATTGTGGCTAAGTCAACAACGTCTTTATTTCAAAGCTATAAGACTGATTTTCAAAAGATATTTCACTACTCTAAAACTCAGATCATACACGCTAATCACGCTCTAATTAAAACAACATTAGTACACGGCATTCAATTACGTTTTGCAAACACATAATTTGTCCGTACTGTATAAAAATATATGAAGAAGTGAAAAAAACAAACAATTATTCGTATTTCATATCAACACTGCTTCGTATTACACAACGAAAACATTTGTGTCTCATTCCCATGGTGTTACGCAAACTTAGTTATATTTCTGACAAGTATAATAACAGTTTGTCACTTCATTAAGTTATATAAAGTTATTTTGGTTTAATTACATTAAAAAGTACTTGATTACTCAATTTTCGTTATGGCTAAGTGCACTGTCACACGCATTGGATTCACGTACAAGTAAGATTTTTTTTTTAGCTTTATGTGAATTTGTGTGTGGCATAATGTTTGTGTACGCGTTACGCTAATGGGATGCATAAAAATGTGCAGCGTTGTAAATGTGCAACCGGCATCATATTCCTATTAAAAGTTGAATTATTTTTTTGATAATATTTACTCCAAAAACCATCGTTTAATATTGTTACCTTAAAACTGACTATTAAATGTATTTTGAAAACTTAGACACTACTCTGCCAGGTGTGTTTAAAACCCAATTAGTATGTACAAATCCACTATCATTCAGTTTCTCCATTCAAATCAGTAAAGCAAGCCATTATCTGAAGACTATGTCCCGGTCAAACCTGCTTAATGATTCCCGTAGAAATTAGAAGTGAAGGCTTTGATAAGAACTCAAGACAGGCTAATTAACACCAACCCGGCATAATCATTTAATATGCTAGACTAACGACTAGATTCTGAAAAGGTGCTTAACATACTAATTAGTTAATCATCTGTCAAACGTTGTTTCTCAAACGAAGTTTACTAGTAGTTTAGAAGCAAACCCTAGAAACATTTCTCTCTTATCTGTGCAAAATAAAATTATTTTGAATAAATGATATCGCGTATGTAATATATAATAGACTTGTTTACTTAACAATTAAAAAGTAATATCGAAAATCAACCTTTCTTCAATGTAATAAAGGCGCGATATATTTAAAAGTTTTATCAAAACGTTGCGGCCAACTGTACCACATTATTGCTACTATAAATACTGAAACCGTCCACAGCAGGGGACTCTATTTTTCCTTCAGCGAAGGAATGATCATTGGTCAAACAGTTGGTCACAATAAAAATAAATTTATATAAAATGTTATAAAAAATATCAGGAATTCATATTTACCTTGTTTTAGGCCTTTTTGTCGTGAATTATTAGTTTTACCCGCGGCGTTGGTTGCCTTATACAAACACAAAATAATGTTTTTTTCATGAACTCGAAACAGAACGAACTTTTACATAAGCGTAATTTAACTACTAATTACTTGCACACAGTTGGGCCTTACTTTCTTCTAATTCACTTCAGCAAGATATTTTATAGTTATATACTAATTTTACAAACACTCACTAGGTAATAGATTTTTTTCGAGAACAAGTCAAGCCCTTGCTCATTTTATTCGTGTTTGTTCCCATTTACAAACGACGCACACTAAGTACATTAACATGCAAGCAAACAACCTTAATATGCAAATAGAAAGCATTGCAACACATGTAAAATAAAACAATCAAAGCTTCGCATGATGCAATAAAAAATAAGTATTTCGTCAAGTCTCCGATTGACGCCTGAACATTGGGGTTAACACATTGATTCCAGTCAATAAGTTAACTAACTAATATACTGTGGACTATATTCGATGGGTCGTTGAGTCTCGCGAGAGAACGAGTGATATGTCACAGTGGTGTAGTCGTGCATTGAAAATGTATGGAGACTTTTGTGATCAAGTCACCAATTTTTGTGGACTCGGGTAAGAAATTGAAAAAAATAAACAAAAATTATGTCAAAAATAAAGAAATTTGCATAAAAATTTGGTCTAGACTGAGGCTCTAGGAGAAATCAACAGCGGTAATTGCAAATACGCTAGTCCCCGATAAAAGAAAGGGCAAAGTCCAAGGTCAGAAAGTCCAAAAGAAAAAAAGACGTTAGATTTTAAAATTGTCGTTTTCTCTCTCATTACCTTTATTCAAGTCCTGAAAATACCAAAATTTAATACGAGGACTGGCTTATAGCCCATGTTCATAAGCTAAAGTCGTATTTTTGTTGCGGCTTAAATTATTTATGTAAAAGAGGTTAATTATTGTGTCACCTGTAAAGCAATATCTTAACAAAATTATTAAGAAATTTAATTAAACACAACTATAATATTAATGCTATAATTTTCGTAATATACAAATAGCTGTATAAATAATTTATAATTAAATTGTCGTAGACATTCTGACCCTATAAAGTTTATAAGGATTGCAATTAAGTTTTGTTTATTTATTGTGCCTTTAATTTTATTTTGTCCTTTGTTAAGTTTTAGGTTTGCAAATAAAGCCAGCCTGTTAATTGGTACTTGTTAGGGCGTACATTCATTACTGCCTTTGTTTCCAAACTACTTCATTATTAAAATTAATTTATAGTTAAGAATATAAGTCCGTAAGTAACCAATGTTGTGAATATTTACTCAGTAAATCAAAATACTTATTTCAATATGAAGGTTTCAGTTCTGTAATTTGATTTTTTTCTGTAATTTCTCCATTGTGAGTCAAGAGACCGAATACTTTTCATGAGATCGTGGGTGGTGTAGACAGGAATAGGCAGCCCATTTTTTTGTACTGACAAATAGACGAAATAATACGAAATTATTTAGTGGTTACTACTCTGATAAAAAAGGTATAAAAACATAAAAACAAATCTGCGAAACAGTAATAAACATAAATTATTACAGCTGTATATGATCCGCCATAAAATTATATTCAGATATTTCATGTTTTACCGTAAATCTCTGCGACCTAGATAAACGGATTATCTGATTATAATTAAATAAAAATTCGTTCATTATTTACACAATCTTGAGGTTATAATAATATTTTGTTATTTCAGACAGGAAGATAGTTATCCTTGTACTAGTTTTGTAATATTTATTGAAATTATTTATTTTGTTTTCAGAATCGAGCTAGCCTACAATGGATCTAGAGAAGACTTGGATCCTTATATACCATCTGCGCACAGACCGATAGCATCGAACACATCGTAAGTACCATATTTCTGTCTTATGTACGCAAGAAATCTTCGTAAAGACGATCGATGGTAGTACACAAAAAAAATTATCGAAAATGTCTCAAAAGTATTTTACCCTTGGTTATTTTATTATCTGAACAAAAAGCTATATAAAACCTTATTTGACCCTCTACAACTTATAATTTTTATGTCCTTAAATTGCAGAAAAAGTAACTTTTTCTGCGTAATTCGTGTCAAACAGATTATGATGATTGTTAAATCATTTGTAAAACGCTTTGACCTTCCTTTTTCCGGCTGAATTAACAGCTCCATAAATCTACTTGCTTCAATTAGGAAATCGATTTGACGTGATTGAGGAAAAGAAATTTACATGATAAATAAGTTCAGAAATATCACTTCGAGCTCACCGAATTTTTTCACCGGTTTTTTTTTAATAATGCTTAAAGTAAAATATAAAAAAATAAAATAAAGGATTTTAAGGAAGGATGCTAACAGGAAATAACTTAATTGCAAAAGGAATAACTTAATTGAGTTAGAAAAAAATAACATTTTTTTGCAGCAGAATTTCTGTAAACGATGTAATTTAGGAAAAGCTATAGATCAAAAATATCAGATAACATTGTCCAGCATCAACAAAGACCGATCACATTAATTCCACGAGCAATTAAAATGTAAAGTTATTGAGCACGTGGATAACAAAGTTATAGGGCAGTAGGGTAATGAAATAGGTATCGGGTCTCACTAAAAACTAAATGAGAAGAGATCGGATCGAATTATAGTTCTTGAGACTTGGTTTTTTTGGGAAAATGTGATGCTTTTTCAAAACTGTTTAAAATTTTGTTAAACATTGAGAAGAAAAATCTCGCAGTCTAAACATTTAATTCCACCTGTACATTCCCACTCTTTGTTAAATAGAAAAAACACCAATTTCCAATAGTAGTAATTAGCAGAATGAACCCTTATAATACAGATATCAATCTAAACCTCGATCCAAGATAGACAACGTAATCTCGAGAGCATCGATTGCTTCCTTATTTGGACATATGATTACATAAGCAGTGGAAACTGATCCGAACTAGTGTTAACCACGAGATAAGCCTTTAAGCCAGCTGTCTTACCTAATCTCTACCATTAAACTATCTCCAGATAACGGGGACCTTGGAACTATTGTGACGAGATGATACCAAACTTAGAGTATACATTTGAAACTATAGAGTAAGCCTTTCAGAGTTTAAACCGTAAGCACTAGTGTGAACAAGTGTTTTCGTGAATTATGTATGAAGATTGATCTTACCGTTTTAAAAAATCTATCTAAAACATTAACATTATCCTAACAATGTCAAAACCATCGATATTTTCTTATATAAGTTTCTCGTTGCGCGAAAATTAACTTAAATGAAAAACGAAATGTACTAGGATCAGACTAAAAACTGATCTCGCTTGGCACAAGGAAAACCTAGCGATAGTAGCAGTCTATGCATATAGTACGTCGATGATACCAAATGTTAATGACTTATGACATTTGGTTATACCACTCTAGACCGTGGGAATTTTGGGGTATTATATAAGCTTCAATAAAACAATAGTAGACATGCTAAATTTAGCCCGAATGAGATTTGAGAAAGCACTTCAATTCAAATGTAGATAGCTAGGTTATATTGGGAGGTCTATCGTAATATTTGGTTTAATTATTTTAGGTGTAGTCGAATTGTCTTAGGGATTTATGACTGTACTAAACATGTCCCGATGTCCTTTAATCAAAGTCACCAACATAATCCTATAGTACGTATTTTGAAGTCTGGATGTACTAACACTGCCTCGTTGGCCTAGTGGTGCTGAGCGCGACTGCTACGCTAGAGGTCTTCGGTTCGATTCCCAAGTCGACTAAAGTGTTATTGGGTTATGAAATTCTCAGTAGCAGGTCGGAGTTGGGATTTGTGCCCTTTTAGGGGCAATAGGCTCGCCTCCTATTACATGGGACCTAAACATGGCGGCGAACTGTGGGTGTACATCGGTACACCTCTGCTTAACCCTTCGGGTATACCGGCGTGCTGATATGTATGTTATGATGTTCTAACTAAATTCTTTATCCTTTCCATTTTCAGGAGTTTTGGTGCATTAGCTCACTTACTCAAGGCATCGCTTGGCTCCGGAGTTCTGGCGATGCCATTGGCTTTCAAAAACGCTGGTCTAGTGGTTGGCAGTATTGGAACACTCATCATTGGCTTCGTATGCTGTCATGTTATACATGTTCTGGTAAGGATCTTACTTCAAAATATGCTGCGTGATAAGTCTATTCTGAATACTGCTAAAAGCCCAAACTACTTCTTTGTTACTATCCTTACAAACTAAAAATGTTTGTCAGTTTGATTGCCTGTTTTGAATATGACATCTGTTGGTATGCTTAAATACTAACCAAATCTGAATGTATCGGTACAGCATGCATGAGATAATTTTATGGCGCTAATCAACTTACAGATAAATGCCAGTGCGATTTACAACTGATTCTTTCTTGCAATTGCAATAATCATCGACCTTGATGACTTCCACGACCATAACCTGCCCAAAGATTTTCATAAAGCCCGATGCTAATTGCAGTTGTAATCGAGAAAAAAATATTCATTGCGAACAAATGCTAGTAGTCCTCAAAGTTACACTGCCAATCCCTGAATAAAAAGTATGTCAAATGCTCCGCAAAGACTTTGCAGACGCAATAATGGAACCATTTTACTCTCATCCATTATTCAAACGACCTTGAGGAACCTTTTGTTTGGTTGTGTATGCATTATGTAAATCAAATAGGGTCTTCGAAAGACATTCAGTCCAAAGTTAAGTAATGGCTTGTCCGTTTGTTGTTCGGCAATAACCGTTGGCTAATGTTGAGTAAACATGACCAAATAGACTGTTTGGCTTTATGTCGTACTAAACAAAGGTATGTCGGGAATACTTTAAAAGGTATCCGTACAAACATCGTTTCAAATAAGTAACTCTTAAGTGACTCTCGGAATTTACCAAGATGTTGTTTTTTTTTTTTTTGTATTTCATTTGAATGTCAATTAGGAAGACCTTTGTGTACCTTTGTTATAAAAGGAATGAGAAAATGGAATACCTTAACTGAAATTGAAACGTCTAATTATACTCGATGAAATTGGTAAGCTACTAACACTTTTCGACTACCAACGCCATCTAGTTCGGTTTCACGGAGTTATAAAACTGTAACATCAATACTACTGTGTTTAAACACACGAATCCGACAAAACTGTTATACAACTACTTGTATTTCATACACTGAGTCAAAAATACAACACCTCCAATTACATGGAATCATTTCATAATGTAGAAATAGTCAAGCTTCATCATGCAATCAAAGTAACCACAGAAAGAGGTATTACGCGATCAACAATGAAAGATTACGCAATTTAAAATCCGAGGCTTTTGTTAATGGTGGTTTTAGGTAATTAGGAACACAGTACTTTCTAATTGGGGTTACCTGTTAAAGTAATAAGAGACTAGTATCAACTAGCATAGAATTCAATTTGAGTTGTAAAATGTTTCGAATGCTTCGGATGTTGATGGAATATTCGTAAGCTTCTCACTTGACTTTTAATCCGTCTGAAGGTTTATTATGGTCTGCGAAAATGATTGTATAATTCGTTATATTTTTTTCTTTTACACAATGACACAATTACACTTGCACTCTTATTGTATAATTTTTATTGTTGTATTCAGACAATCGTTGCTTATAATCTATCTTATAAATAAAGTTGAATGGTGTTATTATTTCAGAAAAAAAAAGCAGAAACATTTGAAGCGAATTAAAAATTATTTTACAGATGTTTAAAATATTGATTTAAAGATTTGATATTATGTAGTATTTTCTTAACAATATCCATTGATGAAAGTAAAATAGTAGCGGGCAGACATCGTACAGTATTTTGTTTTGTTAGATTTTTTATAATGATATTAGTGTTTCCCTTCAGGTAAAAACATCACAGCAGTTATGTGTGGAGCTCAAACGGCCATCGCTAGGATACGCGGATACCTGTGACTTAGTATTCCAACACGGACCCAAACCAGTGAGGAAGTTTGCTCCTTTTGCTCGGTAAGTTCTAACGCCTAGCATCCAAACTTTTCTTTTACTTCTCCTACCAGTGATATTAATCATTATTATTAATCAAGTCTTGTAACTTTTTTTTAATATTTTTGTCGGCTTTGAGTCTTACCGTATTTGACATGGAGCGACTGATTGTGGATCCTTCACTGCCCATTTTACGGGGAAAACAATATACCATAGTAACACTGGGTATCTTATTATTATTTTTTGAGTTATGGTTATTAAAGATACCTACAAGGACATACCCTAGCCTCGAAAGAGAGTTTAGTAATGCTTATTCTTTCCTTTACAGGGAGCTTGCGGATTGGGCGTTAGCGTTAACACATATGGGTGCCTGCTGTGTATATGTTGTGGTTATCGCAGAGTCATTTCGACAAGTAAGTCATCTGTTTATTGAAAGTCTAGTTAATGTCACTTTCTTAAGTTTTTCTTTGATCACCGAAAATTCCTACGTCTCTCTTCTAGTTTATTTGTCCTTCCAAATTTTATTCATTCACTGTTACTAACTTTGTTTTCTTTGCTTTCCAGGTCTCAGTGGTCTACGGTGGTCCAAACTGGTCAGTCACAGTGTACTGCGGGCTGACACTCATAGTGTTAATACCTCTAACACAGATCACCAAGCTAAAGTACCTCGTGCCGTTCTCAGCTCTAGCCAACTTCGTCTGGCTTGGGTCTATTTGTATATCTATATACTACTGCCTGAAAGATTCGCCTAAGGTCTCCGATAGAAACCTTGTTACGTCCATCAGTGGTATTCCTACGTTTATAAGGTGAGTTAAAACAACAGACAAATTATTTACTTAAAGTATATACATATATTATGCAGAATAATATAACACAACTAACATTCGATATCAAAATCAAAAAATATATATTGAACTTAGCCTACAAAGTAGCACTTATCAAACGTCAAAATTATTACAAAAAGGACAGCACCCTAGGGGTCGGTTCATATCCGGCGCAATGAACAAACACACAACAAAACATCCAACCTCTCATACCTGACGCACCAACGCGTACCAACACCAACCATTAAAAACCGTATACACGTGGTATACACATACGCACATGTCAAGTCCTAGAGCACAGTTGGGTGTCCATTGCAGACGACGTTGAATCCAGAAATCCGTTTATTCGAAAATAATTTAACATCTGCCCTAAGTATCAGATCTTAAAACAGAACTGTTACCGTCGTGTACGGTGTAAGCGAGACGCTGCTACGTGCTGTGTAGTGCGCTATCTCGCTTCCACAGCGGTAACAGTCTCTTTATAAAAGTATATAGTATAGGCACTGAATGAGTAATAAAGTTATGTCACCTGTCTGAATATTCAGAAAGCACGGATCAAACTTTGTTTCCACAAAGGAGTTTCGATTTAAGTAACTTAACTTCTGAAGGTGAAGAACAGTGAAGCTTATTTTACTAGTGCTAACGAACAAAAGATGTTTAAAAATTATTTCGAGGATCACAAAGTTGTCATTGAAGTGACTTCAATATGTGTAACAATTTGAACAGTAGCTAGTATCTTTATCTTAAAGGAGCATAAGTTAAGATATTATCTAAGTCTCCCGCATGTCATACCTAATCAAATAAGGTCTGAGTACACACCCTTAAGACTAAGATCTAAACCTTCATTACTCTTCGCGCACATCCCTACAAATATCGTTGACGTCACAACGCCCTTTAGGGAACTAGTTATACAAATTACTTCACATCTGCGCCCTCATATTGTGGCCATATTTGGTTCAAAAGAATAAATGTAAAGTAACATTTATTAACTTTAAAGAGTTGCCCACAACGAATGAGTTATTTTCATTATATTTAATAAACTACAATTAATTATTCTGCTTACTGTCCCTACGCTGATTAGAATATAGCGTGAATAAATAATGCCTTCGCTAAATTAATCATCAAGTGCTGAACATCACACGCACATTATTGATCTCGTGATTATTAAATATCCAACCAATTAATATTTAATAAGTCATAATTTATGACACGAATCGCCTCAAAATTCTGTCGACAGCTTTGATAAAATATTAACCTCGAAATGGGCAATTCATTTTACATAAAAAATTATATGGCCTAGGTTGTAAAATATTTTAGGCTAAATTTATGAGCAATTACCGCTACGCATACAAAACTAGACTGTAAATGTAATGTAAAGTTATAAAAAGTACAGGATTTTATACGTAATATGTTTTATATTTTGTCGCTTGAGTAACTCATGAATAAAGGTTCCATTTATATCCGAAACTATAGGTTTCTTTCAGCATTCTTAAACAGGAATAAAGACGAGAAAAAGTATATTTAAATAAGTTACCTACTTTATCTCAATTTTACCAACCAGTCAAAGTATCACGAATTTTGACTAATTTAATGTAGACCAAAAACCAAATTCCCATAATTTTTGGATTTTTTTCTCAAAGTATGTCCTAAAACAAATACGAAACCTCATACAAATCATTTATCTTTTCTTGCGTTTCTTTATAAGTTTTGCTAAAGTGAAACACTCTCGGTTATCTGTGAGTTTACCCATCAACTATGCTGTGAAAATTGAATCAGAAGTCAGAAACGTTGAAATCGAATCAGTCTCTTGCAACTACCGCAGTCAGAAACTTTTATTAAATCAACTGACTGAATATTTCAAAAGAAAATCAATTTAAACTGTTTTCTTTTCGAAAAGAAAATCCTTTAAGCGGTGAAACTTCAATAACCAGCAGTCGATTGATTTTTGGAACTTAACTCTTTTAAGAATATAACAAATTCCTTGGTACGTGAGATTTTTCTTGAAATTCTACTTTTCCATCCGGGTGTTCTAATTTTCTCCCATAGCGGCTTTAATCATTCTTAATTATTTCATGTATGCAAAGTTAAAGGCAGAAACATACTTACGTGTCGTGTCAGTATGTTTCTGCCTTTACTTTTCCTTTAGAAATAAAACTTATTCATATTGGGTTACTAATTCCGACCAAACCTGAACAAATTCTAATAAAAGATTTTCTACCAACAAAGCTAACCAATCCAATTTCGTATTCCAGTACAAGTCTGTTCGCTATGGAAGGTATAGGCGTGGTGATGCCCATTGAGAACGAGATGAAGAAGCCGCAGCACTTCCTCGGCTGCCCAGGAGTGCTGAACGTGGCCATGACCGCCATAGCTGTGATGTACGGCTTCGTGGGATTCACAGGATACCTGAAGTTCGGGGAGGAAGTCAGAGGAAGCTTGACACTCAACTTGCCGCAGGATGAAGTGTGAGTATGGCTAGCAATAACATCAATATAGATATTACGGAATGTGGTAGAAATTCAGCGGAATGATCTGGATGTTGGCAAAGAATCAAAATCCATTGTTGGCAGATGCATCTCATCATTTTTGTAGATAATGCAATGCCAGCCAAAACTGTATTGTATTATTAAACTGTTGCCCACTATGTATAAAATTGTATACAACAAAAAATAGAAGTTTGGTAGTAAGGATGTGTATCCAATATATTGCAATAATACTGGTGCAAAATGTCTTTGAGCTATAACGAAGTTCAGTGACTTAAGGAAAATGTATCCGGAAATCGGCTGGGGAATCCAATCAACCAGTATTGAAAGCCGTAAGAAAAAGTAAGTTCGTTTGGGCTAACGAACTTCCTTTTGTGTTCTCATCATTTCTAAACCATTTAAGTGGATCATTAAGATCATTTTAATTTTGGCCATAATTTTTATCCGATAACTACGACGACTTCCATGGTCGAGTGGCGAACACGCCGGATATCAAGGTGTCGGAATCTCAGAGGTCCAAGGTTCGATACCCATATGGGTATACCTCTGAGTCGTAGAGAAGTTTAGAATAGTGTCAGAAAAGTGTCACTGTCTCGGATCTATGTATACCTTCGCTGTCTCTGACTACTTTTTAATAACTTTGATTCTAGAGTATGTCATTGTGGTGTTGTCCATTCTTGTCTTATGTAATGTATAAGTCAAATAGTCTTTTTAATTTTTTTATATTTTTTCTCTTCTATTCCAGTCTAGCCCAAACTGCGAAGATCTTGGTAGCGTGCGTGATGCTGCTATCCTTCGCGTTGGTGTACTACGTGCCAGTGGACGTGGTGTGGCGGAAAGTGTCGGACAAGATCCCGGCGAGGGGCCACCGGTGGGCGCTGGCTGGGGTTCGATTGGTCGGCACGTGCTTGTTGGGTAAGAGAAGTTTAAAGGGTCTTTTTATGTGTGTCTCATGATGTAGTAGATTAAAATTTCAAGAAACCTTAGGTGGCTCTGGTATTTCTGAGATAAATTCTCCTTCTTATGTGATGTATTAATCAAGTCGTTACCTTAATGTGGACTGATAGGACGGAATCTAAAAAAAAAACTTAATTCCTTTTTTTTCCTTTATGAAAACATATGTCAGTGTTAAACATTTTGTTACAGTCTAATAGTTAAAGCATACATAATTATATACTCGAAGACCCACAACTTGACACGAAGAAAGTTCTCAGCAATATTTTACTTGGACTTACGAGGAAGTGGTTCAGTGTTTGCTGGTGCCGCGTTCGTTATAACTTATACATAAATCGCTCAACTGCGGCTTGCTCTTAGAGTAACGTCAGGCGCTGTGTGCGGAGATATTCACGCCACATAAATTGAATAAGGCTTCCAGCGAAGTATTATAAAGCGTGGCCTTGTGAAGTCTTAAGACAAACTGTTATGGACCATTATTACCAACGTATTAAGTTAGTAGTAGAGAGATTCTTATCCAATTTTAACTGTTGGAAGGTTTTTGATAGACGACAAATCAAATAAAAAGAAATGTTTCTGGATTATTTTTAAACTAGAATGAATGAAAGAAAGAAAATAATTTATTTTGTGCAGCTACTTCTTATGATGCCTTTATAGAGCCAGAAATAACATAATTAAGTATAAATTTTCATAGGTTTTAAAATTTGTCGTAACACTTTGTATTCAGCGTCTTTCCTTGAATGTATTAAACTTGTTTTCTTTTGATGTACTAAACATTTATCTTCATTTGTTCCAGTGGGCATCGCCAGCGCAGTACCTCGACTAGAACTGTTCATGGAGCTGGTGGGAGCCATCTGCCTCTCCGTCATGGGGCTCCTCCTCCCCGCCATAGTCGAGACCATCTGGCGGTGGAACAAGGACATCACTCTCTGGTCCTTCGTCGTCTGGAAGAATGTAGTCATTGGAGTCTTCTCCCTTGTGGCTATGGTCTCCGGAGTCACGTATGCCATTATGGCAATAGTAGAAAAACTGTGATGATTTAGACTTATTTATGTGATTTCATTTTCATTGACGTATTACATTAACTCTCGCTGTAAATAATTTAATAAAGTATTTAATTTTTGTTGTTTCGTTTTATTACATTTTTCTGTTACTTTTTTTACAATGTATGCTATTTGTGTACATATTCAACATTATTAAAAAAGATCCCTACAATAAAAATACATACATACAAACAAACATATCTACATATCATCACGCCTGTTTCCCCTCGGGGTTAGGCAGAGGTGTACCAATGTACACCCACAGTTTGCCGGTATGTTTAGGTCCCATGTAATAGGGGCGAGCCTATTGCCACTAACCGGGCACAAATCCAAACTCCGACCTGCTACTGAGAATTTCATAGAAAAACCCAATAACACCTTGGTCGACTTGGGAATCAAACCCAAAACCTCTTGCGAAGCAGTCGCGCTTAGCACCACTAGGGCAACGAGGCAGTCTATAAAAATACTGTTACTTAGACTTATAAAAAAGGCAATATTTCTGTCCTTGCCACTTTGTCAAACCATATTGGTTCTAACGCCATCTAAAAGCTCTTTATCACAATATAATATTATACCTAGAACAAGAAAAACTAAATTCGATAACAATACAAGAAGATAATAAAACTCATAACTTTCCGTATCTACAAGACAACAATATTTATCTGTGCCTAACCGAATTCAGTGAATCGGAAGAATAAATATCGTTGAACAGCTGTCTGGAGATACACAATACTTTGGGAAGCGCCAAAATATATACGATGGATTTTATGTTACGAGCATTTATCTTTAATATGTATGTATTTAGAAATATATAAGTATGCTTATCAGTTGTTTCGTTACCATACCATACTATACCATACCATAGTAGGTACCACGAGTGGCCTGCAAGTTGGTCTAGTAGTTAGTAACCGTGATTGCTATATCGGAGGTCGTGGGTTCGATTCCCACCCTGGACAAACGTTTGTGTGATGAGCACGATCATTGGTTCTGGTCGGGGTGTAATTTATCTATAATATGTATGTATACTTACTTAGAAATATATTAGTGTGTTATCAGTTGTCTGGTTACCATAATACAAGCTCTGCTTAGTTTGGGATCAGATGACCGTATGTGAGTTATCCCAGGATATTATATTATTTTGTTATAGATTTGTGATGTATAAACAACAACGAAAAAGCCTGTTAGGTGTGTAGATGTTATTAACACGAGCCTTTTTTTCTGTGATGACAATTTTAATAGGGCGCTCGCGCTAGAAGGTGCTAAAAGTGGAATAAATTAAAAAGTCGTTTAAACCAAACCTGTGCGATAAGTATGTCACTTTTTATCAAGCAGTATTATTCCGTTGTTGACAAGTTACTTTAAACTTGTGATCTTTGGTGTAATAAAAACTAAACCGGTAAGTACTTTTTTTAACATTGTTTTTCACCAATGACTATTTTTAGGGTCTGTTTCACAATGTACCGATAAAGTTCCAAATACTTATGTTACACATAAATTATTCGGACTATAAAAGTTCTGGATAAGAAACTTTACGTTTCACAAACTTATTTTATCTGACACATTACTATATGGGACCAATACGTAAGCGCGGTGGCAACACCATTTACTCACGTTGCGTTTTTCTATGTCATTTCATTAAATACAAAGCAAGTTAACATAAAATACTTATAAATTTATTTTAATTTGCTGAAGAAGTATTGTTTTACTTTAATATTTTTATATAATTTGTTATTATCTGCATAACGGTTAATATTCTATATAAAAACTTATACAAACGATTTTATGGAAATTAAATACTGCTTGTAACGAATCGGAATGAGGAACGAGATTTGAAACGATTTGATCGTTTTAAACAACGAGGTTGCATTTGAAACTATAGAGTGAGCCTATCAGAGTTTAAACCGTAAGCACTAGTGTGAACAAGTGTTGTCGTGAATTATGTATGAAGATGGAGCTTGCCGTTTTAAAAAATCTATCTAAAACACTAATATTATCCTAACAATGCCAAAACCATCGATATTTTCTGTTGTAAGTTTCTGGTTGCGCGAAAATTAACTTATATAAAAAACTAAATGTACTAGGATCAGACTAAAAACTGCTCTCGCTTGGCACAAGGGGAACCTAGCGATAGTAGCAGTCTATGCATTTCATACGTCGATGGTTTTAAATCGTTTGACTATGACAATTGACAGAGGCACTAATATCGTGGTACTTGCTATTTCGTTTATTAGTTTCTCATTGCTTTGTCATTTCTGCGATTTAAGTGTACTTACTAAGTACATTTTCTAAACAGTAATTTCGGACAATTTCGGTACTCAGCACTACTCTCTACTTGAAGTGAAAATGACTACACCGAAACGTGAACGAAGCGTCAACTTCAGCCGGGAAGAAGTTGAGCTTCTGACCACACTTGTTGCTCAAAATAAAAGTGTTCTGGAAAACAAGAAGAGTGACGCAGTCACTTGGCACGAAAAGGAACAGTGCTGGAAGACACTGGAGGCATCATTCAATAGCACAAGCGATTCAAACTTTCGGAGTGCTAAAACGTTAAAAAGACTCCTGCGTAGTGTCGTGAGGCTATCAAAATATTCATCGAACTCAGCTTCAAGAGTCTCAAAAACCCTCATTGTCGTTATAAGTAGTCTACCTAGGTTATTAAGACTAAAACCACGCTGATTCCTCTGATAATACAGATAGTTATGCCTGTAAAACTTAAACGACATGGTTTTTACGTAATATAATATTCAACATGAAATAAAACTCCTTTTTACGGACTTTTTCGCAGTTTTTATTTAGATTTTTAAGTCCCGACACCGTAACCTAAGAAACCAATATACAACATGAACGAAAGAAAAACAATGTCATTTAATTTTAACTGTCAAACTTATAGTTATGTTTAAGATAAGTGTGCTATTCGCCACTTCGTCCGACCCATAGTTTATGGTGGACTTTATGTAACACATAGCGCTATTTGACAGTTGTGAAACGCAAAAATAGTGTTTATCCTACGAATAAGTAACAAACAGCTTATTCAAAACTTATGCAGAACTTATCGGTACATTGTGAAACAGGCCCTTAAACTAATGATTTCAAATCACAGCCCTCCCTATTACAAATAGGTATAACTACTTGATGAAGTTTCTCATTTGTTTTGGGTCGTTTTTGTTTTATTTATATTCTTCACCTACACATGTCATTTATACGTCAAAAGTTCGGTTATAAAGGGGTCCCTAGACGATCAAAATTGCTTGACAAGCACGTTAAATTAACGTGCTTGTCAAGCAATTTTGACCGTCTAGGTTGAAGCTTGATGTGCTTGACAAGCAAACTCGATGCTTGATGAAGCTTGATGAAAAATTATATTTTCTATGGTCACTCTATCCGACAAAATGATGCGAATGCTTGACAATAATGTTTTTGATGTCGTGGCCTCGTCAAGCATGCTTGTCAAGCACGTAAATGCTTGTCAAGCAATTTTGACCGTCTAGGGACCTCTTAAATGGGTCTACTTATAACACGTGTAGATAATAATAGATGATAATCTCAGCTATTTCTATCAAGGTTTTATCTAATACCGATGTGTCGAAGTTCACTAGACCGTTGCTATAATTGTTAGGTGACATCAATTACATTATAATATGTTACAACTACATTCTAAGTTACTAAGGTATTATAAAGCAGTCCAATGTTCAAAAGTCTAAACTTGTTAAGTATACTTGGTAGCGCCATCTATCTGTTTAAGACGGACTACTAGTCGTCTCATCCATATTTCGCAATATTAGTTCCATTCATTCATTTGACCACTTTTGGAATGAGCGATGTGAACCCCGCCGCTTCCTTACCAATCCTTTCGCACGCCTGGCGCGTAACGCACGTACGCGCTTTCGCAAATCGCTGGAAATAAACGAATCGCCGAGAGGAGACACACGATATCGCGCCCGTGTCGCTCCTGTGCTGCATCGCCTCCTTACTGCTGCTGCCGGATAGCGAACTTTTGTGATAATCCGCCCGCGGGTGTGAACGTGACAGTTTTGTGATCGCATCGGGAAGAACGCCGCCCGCCATCTTGTACTGCTCAACGCTGGAGAGCCAGGTATGCGTGCTTTTTCCCATAGACCTACATCGCTCGCTCACCTCTTGGCGATAATCAGCCATCCTCCAAAAATACAGTCCACTTAAATCTTATACCTCGTTTATTTCCAAACCATTTTTTTGGTCCGAACGACCCGGATTTATATATCCGTATTCCCGCTCGCGTAGGTATCTTTTATAAGTGCCTACCTAGGTAGTTGTAGCACCTAGCTGCACTCCTAGTTCATAAATATATACCCATTACGTGGTTATTCCCGCACCCCCAGTAGGTAATATACTCAACGTAGCTACCTACTGACTTACAATAATAATTATAAACTAGGTATATAGTCGTTTTGTAAATTCATAATTTCAAGCGCTTTTTACCACCGCCTTTAAAGTCGTTGCCTTATTATTAGGTACAAGTACTTACTTTCCGCATAACATAAAACTACAGCATATTTTTAGGTTATTTACTTCTACCTACATTTGGAATATAAAATGTCGCAACAAAAGAAATATACTTCTGACGAGAATGAATTAGCTATCTTAGAAGCTAAACGCAATGTTTTATTTGAGCGCATACAAAACATTTACGAGCGTTCAAAAACCGCCAAAATTTCCGATGTCAACAAAGAATCATTTCTTAGTTATTGTATGACAGTAGACGATATTCGAACCGATTTTCATAAATTATTAGACGCTTATAACGCACAATTACTTTCTATTAATCCTGATTCTAAACCAAATTATCAGGCGTACACCTCATTTGAAGATCTTTATTGTATCATAAAACGTATACAATCGCAGTTAGATAATCGACAGTCCGCGAAGCCCAGCGCCGGACCGGCTGTACGAGCACCGAAACTGCCCGCGATTGAACTCGTGTCATTCGATGGCGATTTACGAAACTGGCCATTATTTTATGCAAGTTTCAAGCCTACAGTGCACGATAACGCCTCGCTGACGGACGCTGACAGGTTGTACTATTTAATAGGTAAGCTGTCGCCGAAAGCGCAATCTACATTCGCAGGTGTCACACCAAGTGCTGAGGATTATCAGGTCATTTTCCAGTCACTTCTTGATAGGTATCAGGATACTCGCATCCTCGCGTCTACTTACTTTGATCAAGCTTTGAATCTTAAATTGTCTGGTCCCGCGTCAGTTTCGAATTTCCAACTGTTTATTGATAACTTTGTTACCGCAGTAAATTCCCTTAAAAACCTAAAGTTAGAAAACCTTGCAGACTTTATGTTATTGCAACTCGCATTAAAAAAGTTCGACACGGAAACCGTTCGTGCATTCGAGATGACCGAACGTCAAAATAAATTACCTACCCTAAATAGTTTTCTTTCATTCATTAAAGATCAGTGTCGAATATATCAGAATACGCAGCCTAGTTCGTCTAGCTCGTCTAGTAATAATAATACAAGTAAACAAAACTTTAATAAATCGCGAAGTAGTAATAATAAGTCGGTCCCTAACCCACAATCTTACGTAGCATGTTCGGATTCCGCAAATAACTCACACAAGTGTCTGTGCGACAATATTGTTCACGACCACCTTTTTAACTGTCCAGCCTTTAATAATTTAAATCCGACTGCTCGTTATAAATACGCTAAAGAAAATAAAGCTTGTGTTAATTGTTTGAGTATTAAGCATAAAACAAGCAATTGTTCTAGTAAAACTAAGTGTCGCTCATGCAATCAACAACATCATACGTTACTGCATTTTGAGAAAAAATCTCCGTTATTTGACCGCGGTAACCTTAACGTTAACGTAAATCCTAGTCCAGCTGTTTCGTTCTCTGTACCGCAGGCACAGGCCGCTCGTACCACGGCGCCTGTCCTTCCCGCGTCTCAGCCCGGAGTTTCTTTGTGTACGACATCCATTGCGCTCGCACGCCGGCAGTGCGCACGCACTCAACATACTCAGCGCGAAGCAGAGCGTCAATGTAACGCGTCTACTACGATATTATTAGCGACCGCGCAAGTTATTATTTATGACGTGAACAACACACCCCGCGTGGTTCGTTGTTTACTTGATAGTGCATCACAAAGTAGCTTCATTACTTCGGATTGTCTCAAATGTCTTGGACTTTGGAATAACTTTAAAAATACTAACTTAGTAGTTAAAGGGATCGGTGGTTCAGAAAAATCTTGTAAGGGTTCCGTCGATATTAAAATACATTCGCGTTTCAATAATGATATTAATTTCAACGTTTCGTCGCTTATTGTGGAACGTATTACGGACACGTTGCCTAGCGCTCACGTGGACGTGTCGTTACTCGCGCACCTCGAGACATTGCCGCTCGCTGATGCTCACTTTGCGCAGCCGGGTAATATCGATGTTTTGATCGGTGCTTCAGTTTTTCCGCACTTACTACTACCTAATGTTGTACGTAGTGAGCAATATAATTTACCTCCCGCTATTGAGACGGTATTTGGCTATGTAGTTATGGGTGCCGTACCTACGCTGCATAATACACATTATACTACGTCTTGCTGTTCTGTTCTTCAAGAAAATAATATTAATTCTCTTCTTAAGCGATTTTGGGAGCTTGAAGAGGTCTCCGCACCGCCCTCGTTGAGCCGTAAGGATTTCGAGTGTGAAGAACATTTCCGCGCTACCACTGTTCGCGACGATAGTGGTAGATATGTTGTAGCATTGCCGTTCTGTGGCGACCCGTATTTTTTAGGCGACTCGCACGCTGCTGCACTTAGGCGCTTATACTGTTTAGAACGTAAACTCGATGCGTCGCTTAAATTACGCGGTGCTTATAATGACGTCATGCGTGATTACATAAATAAAGGTTTTTTAAGCCCAGTTGTAAACGACGAGGGCAATTCTCTTCCCGCGTATTATATTCCGCATCACGGCGTGGTTCGCGAAGATAAGACCTCCACTAAACTTCGTGTGGTTTTAGATGCTAGTTGCCGAACTACATCGGGTCAGTCGATCAATGACATTTTGCATGCCGGTCCTGATCTACAGGGTGATTTATTTAACATCTTAATTAAATTCCGCCTTTTCAAAATTGCACTTTCAGCTGATTGTAGACAAATGTTTCTCAATATCGGCATTCGCGAATCCGACCGTAGATTTCAACGAATTTTATATCGTTTTGTCAATAGTGAGCCTTTAACCGTGTATCAATTTAATCGCGTTTGTTTTGGACTTAAGTCTAGTCCATATCACGCGTTACGAGTTGTCCGCCAGTTGATCGCTGATGAAGGCGACAACTTTCCCGCTGCAGCCGCTGTTGCTGCTTCCGCTTTATACATGGACGACATTGTCTGTAGTGTCGCATCCGCTCCGCAAGCAGTTTCGCTTTGTGAAGAGCTTATTCAGCTTTTCAAACGAGGCCAATTTGACCTTGTCAAGTGGACAAGCAATTCCAAAGAGGTTCTCGCGCACATACCTGATTCGCATAAAGCTTCTCCGGACATTGAGTTCGAGAGGTCCGCACATCACAAGGTTCTTGGTTTACGCTGGGACAGACATTGTGATAACTTCCGCTTTGACATCTTATCACCAGGTGATAAGTGTACCAAACGCGCAATGCTATCCACAGTGGCTCGTTTATGGGACATAATGGGTTTTGTGGCTCCTACCATTTTGTATGCCAAGCTCTTGATCAAGGAGCTTTGGTTAGCAAAATGTGATTGGGATGACACTCCTCCCGACCATATTGTCGCTGCTTGGAAACAGTTTTGTGCTGAGCTTCCCGCACTCAATAAAATAATTGTGCCGCGCCATCTAGGTTTAGTAGATGGATGTTTTGTTAACTTAATAGGTTTCGCTGACGCCAGTGAACGCGCTTATGGCGGAGTCATATATTTGCAAGTCCGCATTGGATCTAACTACTCTGTGCAGCTAGTTTGTGCCAAGTCTAAGGTCTCGCCTGTCAAAACCATTTCGGTTGCGAGACTGGAGTTGTGCGCGGCTCTGTTGCTGTCTCGGTTGCTTCGCAAAGTTCAAGACACAATTGCGCCCCATCACTCCATCAATAAGATATATGCATTTTCAGACTCCAAAGTAGTGCTCGCTTGGATTAATTCTTCTCCGCACCGCTGGCAGACCTTTGTCGCCAATCGCATTACTAAAATAATTGAACTTATTCCTGCTACTTGTTTCAATCACGTCGCGGGTATTGAGAATCCTGCGGATTGCCTGTCTCGTGGTGTTACTCCGGCTAATCTTCTGGATCATCCTTTGTGGCATCATGGCCCTTCTTGGATTTCTCGTGATCCATCAGAATGGCCTATACATCCATCTGTCCACGATGCAGAGGACGAGGATATACCTGAGCGGAAGTCTGTCTCTCATCCCGTGACCATTGAGGTTGCGGAATCTCCTATTTACGCACTCGCGCTACGCATGTCATCGTAGTCTAAGTTACTACGTGTCATCGTTTATGTCTGTAGGTTTATTAAGAAATTACCTAATGGAACTTCTGTTTCAAGCTCTGATCTTGAGGTCGCAGAGTATACATTGTTGCGCGCCCTACAGGCTGTTCATTTTAGTAAGGATGTTCAAAATTTAAAAAATAACATTCCTTGTTCTCCCGCTCTTCTTAAACTCAAGCCGTTTCTCGATGAGCACGGCATCATATGTGTTGGCGGTCGTTTGTCAAATTCGGACGTACCTTACAACTACAAGCATCCTTGCATCCTGCCGCGTCACGACCATGTAGTCAACCTTCTTGTTGATTTCTATCACAAGAAGCATCTCCACGCAGGTCCAGAGTTACTCATGTCCTTACTTAGGCAAAACTACTGGATTCTCGCTGCACGACGAATAATTCGCCACATAATTCATAAATGTAACACCTGTTTTAAATTCCGTCCGCGTCCGATCTTTCCTCCAATGGCAGATCTTCCTAGCCAACGTGTCAACCAGGTAGATAAAGCGTTTACACATACTGGTTGTGATTACGCAGGACCACTGCAGTACACACCAGTTCGTGGTAGGGGCGTCAAAAGCCGTAAAGCTTGGCTATGTATTTTCACATGCCTTACAACGCGCGCTACGCACATCGAAGTTGCGACGGATTTAAGTACGGTTTCATTTCTCGCAGCTCTAAAACGTTTTCTTTAGCGACGTAGTCCCGTAAAGTGTTTTTACACGGATAACGGCACATGTTTCGTGGGTGCAAGTTCTTATCTACGCGATCTCTATAAATTTCTCAATAAAGAGTATAGTTTACGTCTTCAGGAGGAACTTTCCATTAATCGCATTGATTGGAAGTTTATTCCGCCTGCTTCACCACATTTTGGCGGATGTTGGGAAAGCATGGTCAAAGTAATTAAAACGCATCTCTTCAGAGTCATAGGTCAACAAATCCTTTCTTACGAAGAGCTTTTAACTGTCCTCGTGCAAATCGAGGCACTTGTTAACTCGCGCCCGCTCACAGCACTCAGTAGTGACCCTGCTGAACCATCCGCGTTAACTCCCGCGCATTTTTTAAATACTGTGCCATTGTCGTCACTTCCCGCGCCTGAAGCAGACTCTTCTAGCTTGCTTCAGAGACATGCTCTTCTTGACAACCTCGTACAGTCGTTTTGGCGGCGCTGGCGCTCAGAATATCTTCACCAACTTCAGGCTAGATCTAAATGGAATAGTCCTGCATCCCCTATACAGGAGGGTACGTTGGTAATTATTATAAATGATAATTCAGCACCGCTTTCATGGCCACTGGGCATTGTTGAGAAGTTACATACCGCGAAGGACGGCACAACCCGCGTCGTTACTGTAAAAACCGCTAAGGGTAGCTACGTGCGCCCTGTTGTACGTCTCTGTCCGCTACCGACTCAGTAAGATCTAGCTTGAAGTTGGATCTCTTTCTTAGTTTAGGTATTTAGTTTGTAATTCAATTAACGCAATTAATTTAAAATATTTTAACGCTCGCTGTCTTAGACTGTGTATAGGTTATGCGGTAGTACACCTTACATATCTAGATTATTATTATTATATTTCTTTTAAAGGCAACCCTTTAAGGCCGGGGGGAAATGGTAGCGCCATCTATCTGTTTAAGACGGACTACTAGTCGTCTCATCCATATTTCGCAATATTAGTTCCATTCATTCATTTGACCACTTTTGGAATGAGCGATGTGAACCCCGCCGCTTCCTTACCAATCCTTTCGCACGCCTGGCGCGTAACGCACGTACGCGCTTTCGCAAATCGCTGGAAATAAACGAATCGCCGAGAGGAGACACACGATATCGCGCCCGTGTCGCTCCTGTGCTGCATCGCCTCCTTACTGCTGCTGCCGGATAGCGAACTTTTGTGATAATCCGCCCGCGGGTGTGAACGTGACAGTTTTGTGATCGCATCGGGAAGAACGCCGCCCGCCATCTTGTACTGCTCAACGCTGGAGAGCCAGGTATGCGTGCTTTTTCCCATAGACCTACATCGCTCGCTCACCTCTTGGCGATAATCAGCCATCCTCCAAAAATACAGTCCAATACTTCTATAAATTTCTGTACACATAGTATGTCTTTTTCTCACATCGTTATAACAAAAACTATCTATTGAAAATTTGAAAAAGGAGAACATCCTTTTTCAAAACAGCAAGGAAAATTATCACATGGTAAGGATACTGGTAAATTGTTAAAATGTGATGGTCACTAAAAAAATAAATTATCTCATCTTAAAATTTTAAGTCGGAAACTTGCTCAAAAACAACTTTTCCGAGAACAATTGCAAAATAAATATTAGTTAAATTTTGTGCTAAACGTACCTAATGCTCATATAGTATGCTTAGGCACTTATATAAAAGTTCCATATTATTTTGTTACAGTCAATTTCGCCTTTCAAAAACTTCATTTAAAGTTAGATTGGACATTTAAAAAGTAACATTAGTACATAGATAAACTAATCAGGATTATCATAACATGTAACGTGAGAACATTTAAATGAATTATTGCACAACATTGTAATTGTTTTAATTTATTTTATTAGTCTTCTGCGAGAGGTTTTTAAGCATTTCGGTCCCAAGTTCTGAGCATATTATTCAAATATGAGCCAATTAGATGGTAATAAGCTCTTTATTATTTTTAAAATCCATATAAATTACCCAATCAATAATTATGGAAACATATTTTTTAAAAAGGTACATTTTTGAAACTTGAAATTATACCCGCAGATAATAACGTATCCCTGAATAAATACAAGACATAAGAAACCAAGACGCATCAAATGGATGCACACAGCGGACCTTTATACTTGCTGTCTATTGAACTGTACAAAATTACAAAAAACGCTGACCAAACCTTTTTGCAGTAAAGCAAAAACCCAACCAATTCTAAAGGGATCTCCAACAAAATCTCAACTACATTTAATCAGCATGTATAAAGTCATCATGACGAGCGTTGCCCTTGAAGACCCAAACATCCTGTATAATGTATGATTAAAAACAATTTGATGACTTTCAGTCTGTTCGCAAATTACTGAGTTTTCTATCATGTGACAGTGATGTAGATGCATCCGGCTAGGTACTATATTTTTTTCTTAATGGAAATAATTGTATGTTTTCTTTTGTATTCGTAGTCATTGTTTTAAATTACCAAAGGGAAATACAGACTGGGATATTAATTAGATTGTTAAATCCACGAAATTTCAAATTTTCTTTTTACATTGGAAATTTTCAGGCTTGTACCAAAATCCAAATACGAACTTCAACTTTAAAACTGTACCTAACTGTCATATCAACGCTTTAAAAAAAAACAACAAAAATGTTAAATGCACTGTTTATTATAACTTCTTATTCCATATGTCCACTCATTTCAATAAATATAAATAATTATCTACAAAAAGATTAATCTTCACAATCCCGTATGTTCCGCAACAAAGTCCCTGATAGTCGGAGCTGCCATATAAGCGAAGACGCCGGGAGAGAAGCGCTGCCCACACCCTCGACCGAAGGAGACGATCCCAAGAACCGTGCCGTCCTGGATAGCAGCACCACCAGAATCACCCTGAAAATAAAACAGGAAGTACAATTAAAATAAATACAATATAAAACTAAGTCAAATTAGAATTCATGAAAAAAATATTAAAAATGTTATATAGAATTCTATCTAGGCAGTAGATATTTATCTTCAAAAATAGGTGCTATGATTATAGAAAAGAGACCAAAATAAGAATCTTTATAATGTGAAATTACATAAAAAGCTATCATCTTGTTTTCAAGTTTCTCCTTAAAACACTCTTGAAATAAAATGCTCAAATGTTTTCTAACACAATCAATGTCCTTAAGTGCGAGCATAACTTTACCGTAATGGACTCAGGAAGCGTTTATTTAACTCTTTGTTGTGAAATTATAATTAAGTTAAAGAGTCTGTAGAGACTTTCCGGACAAAGAGACCAAGAAATTAATGAAGTTGCTTACTTAGATAATTACTCAAAGAAGACTTCAAAAATAATATATATGTATAATTAACAAAATATTTAAGAAATATGTATATTTAATTTCTTTGAAACATGTAATATTTTCAAAGCCTGGTTTTACCTGACAAGTCCCTTTGCCTCCAAGAACGAAATTGCCTCCACACCACATATTCCTAGTCAGAACTGTGAAGTAAACTGCATAACATTGCCAGTAAGGCACCACAGGAATTTCCACGTCCATCAACCGCTCAGGAATCGAACTTGCACCTTGCTAAAAAAACATAAAAATAACTATGATATCTGTTGTTTGATTTCGTGGGAAAACCAAAATTACATTGGCCTTTTAATCAGAAAATTCTTCGAAGCCTCCCATTGATTAATCGTGGCCAATTAATCACAAGTGGATCGTAATTCATTACAGAGGAATTTATCGAGAATATATAAAAATAGCTGTATGGACGTGATAAGCATAGTTAAAGGCCAATTTGAGAGATAAATTACGCAAATTGACGAATAAAATAATTAAACCAAAACCTTGTAAGTTAGAGGGAAAAATGAATCTTTATAAGCAAATGGAATGATAATAATATTCTTTTAACATAGAAATAGAAATGTTAAAATACAGAAGGCTTTTCAAAAGGAAAATTAAAAGATAACCTAGCGTTCATTAATGACTTCCTCGAGAATTTCAGTAGTGTACCAAATTCTCGGAAGAACTGTAATTAAGTCTTTAGCTGACTGGAAAACAAATTGAAACCTTGACCGGAGATGTTAATTAAATCGTTTAACTAACTGTGCAGTTTCCTTATGTTTACTAGAAAGTTTGATATAATTAATTCATAATTTTTGTTCAAAACTCGGATTACTACAACTAAGAGGTTAAATGTTCAATTAAATAATCATACTTAGTAATCTACTTCGTCTGAATAAGCTAGAGTGATGCTTTTTAAATAATTACAGAATATGGATATAACAACACATATTATTATTTTAGCCTAAAATAACCCACTGCTGAGCAAAGGCCTCCCCACTCTTATTCTACTTGTATTTCCCAAGTGCCGCGTAACACATATCTTAATATCAGAATATCAACAAATATTTCAATACCAACCTCAGTCCTACCCCACCCGCTGACCATGACAATCGAATTATCTTGAATAGGAGCACCCTTCTTAGGAAGCTTAATAGGCTGTATTGTATCAGTAAACATAATAGGCTCTGCTGTCCTCATCACAGCCACATCCTTGTCGAACCTGGGACTGTCGTACTGCGGGTGGGGAATCACTTCAGCTATCGGTATGACGGTACCATTCTTGCGCCATGAGCTCCCGGCTCGAAGGACCACGGTTGATGGGTCTACACTGAAATTAGTAACAATGGGTTTAGATGTCGATAATTAATAACAGCTAATGCTTGAAGGTATTATAATTAAATGTATAAGGTATCCATAGGGTTTTTTACAGAAAGTCAGAACAAAAAATAAGAGTTCTTTTTGAAATCATAAGGTTTTTGAAACATTCCGGATGAGGGTTGAAGACTAGTCTTCGTTAAGACGCAGTGGCTCACTTATTTGTGGAACCTGGAAATGCAAACCATTCAAATTGATCTTACCGAGGTAAGAAGAAAATTATCAATGTCACATAAACCAATTAAGACTTAGGTAATGTTTATCTCTAATTTATAAAAATAGATATTACAACTCAATGGTTAAATCCAACGAAACAGTTTCCTTTTTGCAAAACAGTTGGTTTACGTACTTTTGAGCACAATGGGCTGCAGTAAGGATGTAGTTCTCGCTGACGATGAAACCTCCACAGAAGTAGGAGTTGTTCACTATGAAAGAGACTTGGTATGGATGGTCTTCTATGTTGGCCTCCTTGCCTCCAACTATTCTGTCATCGAAAGGTGTTGGTCCGTAGATTAGGTCTTCGACTGTTGGAAAGCTGGGGAAGTCCAGTTCGAAGAGTGTCACTGAAAAGGAAATAAGGATGTATTGATGGCATTAGAAGTATTCGAGTCTCAATTGTATGCAGTCTAAGCCTGCGTTCAACCTAACTGCAGATATCTTCCAAAAGTCTCAATTGTAGGTGGATCGAAAATGGTAAGGTTCGTCACGTGATAGTAAATATTGATTAGAGATTGATGCTTATTAAATGCTTACATAAATAAAGCATTTAATTTGAATTTATGAATGCGTATACAGTTGAACATCGAATCTTTTTGTAAAATTATTGAAAAATAATTAGGTTCTAGATTTATACACATGGAGGGAGATCTTCAGAAAGTTCGTTTTCAATAAAATTCACATATATAACACAATTATCAACTCGACAAAATTTCATCAATATTGTTAGGAAGATCCACTCACCTGAACTCAAAAAACTCAGCACAACAAACAAGAGCTTATTACTAAACATGATTACTTCTCCGTTAATTTTAAACAAAACAATTGTAAACTGTAACTCGAGTCTTTATACGAGACTTTTATCTGTTCATTAGAGCAATATACAAAACACCCACATATCGTTTAATTGAATTTTTCTGTCATAACACCAGATAGTGACAGCCTTCGGGACTTCGGCGAACGTATGTGCGCGACCTAACGTAATGTCATGATAGATGGGAACACACTTGCGACTAGTCGAGCGTGAATCGCATTGGAAATTAGTCTTTTCTCAAAAAGTAACATTATAATATGAGACCAAAATCAAAAACTGTGACAATATTTCAGTATAGGAAATAAAATTGATGATTCATAAAGTATAGCTTTCTAATATTTAAAGATAAACTGTCAAATTGTAAAGTTGTAATTGATGCAGTAGAATACCAGTCTCATTTCAATGTCATAGGATGTTTAGGGTCAATCACTTTATACCACCTCTGCTATAAGTAGGCTTGATATCATATATTGCATCTTAATATTTTTGTATTGTACCTTACTTAATTCTAGTTTGTAGAGAACATTATGTACTGACATCGCTGTCTAAAATCCTCAGCGTATCTATTCATAATTATATTTCCGTTTCAGGGTTGCACGTGTAGCGAACCTAATCGGTTTACGTGTCTCTGTCTCTTTAAGTGGTGGCAATGCTCTTAGCCTTAATACTTTGCACCTATTTGCACTTTAGAAATGATTTATTAACATTATCTTACTGATAACTAATGTACTTATTGGTATTATTTTTATTTTTACAAAATCATCATTCTATGCAAAGTCCCACAGTACTGAATAGAGGCTTTTTTGGTGCTATATTTACCTGACGCATATACTTTTATAAGTCTATTTTTTTTTTAATAATTACACGTCATACAAAAAACAAAGTACTAAAGGGCATTTAATTTAAAAAAATATATTCCTTTTGGGCAATGCCATGAAAATAACCACCAATATAAATTATATATTTTGTAGTTAACGTTATTGCGACAAATTAATCGCAAGTGTGCAGAGCGTAATACAAGTAGTTACCGTTACACTAATAAATAATGGAAACTATTGTCGATCGAACGCTGACGTGATTTGAATGCCCAATTATATTATGTGAGGCGTGCACTGTAGACAAAACGTTTAGTTGACTATTAATGAGCAAATTTATATATATTAGCAGTTTTGCTAAGGTATTTAGGGAATTTCCTAAATGATAAACTGCCTCGTTGGCCTAGTGGTGCTAAGCGCGCCTGCTACGCTAGAGGACTTGGGTTCGATTCCCGAGTCGACCAAGGTGTTATTGGGTTTTTCTATGAAATTCTCAGTAGCAGGTCGGAGTTTAGATTTGTGCCCGGTTAGTGGCAATAGGCTCGCCCCCTATTACATGAGACCTAAAACATATCAGCGAACTGTGGGTGTACATTGGTAAGCCTCTGCCTACCCTTTCGGGGATACAGGCGTGATGATATGTTATGCAATGTTATGCTAAATGATAAGTCAAGAAACTTTTAATTTTACATTAGGGTAATGTCTAAATTCCACAAAATTCATAAATAAAAATAGCTAATGTAGCTCTTTATACTTTATCTCAGTCATTTTCAAAATCACAAGATACGAATTAACACCTGCCTATAAGCAGACGAAACGCTGCGACACTGCGACCAATAAGCACTGCAATAATATCATGATGTCGTTATTGTGCGCCCTATCTTATGCCATTGATGTGTGGTACCCGTCGCTAGTAAAATGGATGTCCGTGACGCATCCTGAATCCGGGTGCTATCGGAGAAATTTAGCTGTTTTCCTTATACACTAAGTTACCTCAACCTTGACTAACTTAGTACTTTCGCTTACTTTACATAGATCACCTTTTAGTTTTATTGCTGAGTAGTGAAGACTAACTAGAGATTTACATCATCAAATCATTGGTCACATGAAGATGCACATAATAAGTCAAATAACTTTTCAGATGATGATACAGTCAGCTTTAAATCTCATTTCTAAAACTCATGTATTTATAACTCTTTGTAGCATACTCGAAATGCTTAACAAAACCCGCTAAAAAAATAGCATCAATTGCCACAAGAATTTCTAAAGACAAATATTCCTACAAATCTACATTCTCCACCCACAAGATGTGCATTTATACTTATGTGAACTATATCATACGACTTTGCAACTTCAATGTATCTCGACATTAACCTTCAATGAGGCTAAGTATTTTTCCTCATTAAACGTTATACAGGGTGTCCGGTAAATAATCCGACAAACTGTGGTGGCTGATACCTTAGGTCAGGCCCTATCAAATGAACGCAACATATGTTCGCCGAAAAGTTACAGGTTTAGAGATACAATGGATTTTCAAAAATTTTAGAATTTTCGACCTTGCTTCAGACTTTTCCATTTTTCTTGCTATTACTTAGCTTTCGTAATACTTTTTGTGCATCAAATTAATCTTGAATAGTTACTCTATCCTTTGATAAGTCTAATATTTATCTAAAAGAAGAATATATTGGCAATAACGCCATTTGTTTTACAATTTTCACTTTCGGTTTTTCTTAGTGCTCAACTTTGAACTGCAGTGGTGAAAAATAAATGTATGTAGGATTTTTGTACAACAATCTTAAAAACTTGCTTGAATATTGGTGATTTTGACCAGGTAAAATACTTGCATATTTTCTTTACAAAATTTGACAAAAAAAGCTGCTGAAAAACATCCGGGCCTATTTTTTGAAATATTACTAATGTAAATCTGAGTAAAAATGCGACGTAACTTAACGCGGATCGTTATGGACCAGTGAAATAAGTTATTTTTTTCTAGCGATTAACTAGTGACACGAAATAATTGTGGTCAATTTCAATTTAGAAAATATTAAAAAAAAAATGCTCGTTTAAATTTTTACAATGATACGGAACCCGTTAAGTGCAGATGAATTGGGCGTCTAAAACCAGCTATTTCATTGTTGTTGCATGAAAAATAAGGTGTTATAAAGTCGATTTAACTAGTAAGAAAATACTGAAGGTTAAGGTAATTTTACACTAAAACATGTTTTAATCTGGCATAGAGAGTTAATGGCGAGAAGAAAATACCTCATTTAATTGTACAATGACGATTAGCGCTAAGTTACTTATCATTTTTACTCAGATTTACATTAGCAATATTTCAAAAAATAGGCCCGGATGTACTTCAGCTGCTTATTTTGTCAAATTTTGTAAAGAAAATATGCAAGTATTGTACCTGCCCAAAATCACCAATATTCAAGCAAGTTTTTAAGATTGTTGTACAAAAATCCTACATACATTTATTTTTCACCACTGCAGTTCAAATTTGAGCACTAAGAGAAACCGAAAGTGAAAATTGTAAAACAAATGGCGTTATCGCCAATATATTCTTCTTTTAGATAAATATGAGACTTATCAAAGGATAGAGTAACTATTCAAGATTAATTTGATGCACAAAAAGTATTACGGAAGCTATGTATCAGCAAGAAAAATGGAAAAGTCTGAAGCAAGGTAGAAAATTCTAAAATTTTCGATAATCGATTGTAACACGAAACCTGTAACTTTTCGGCGAACATATGTTGCGTTTATTTGATAGGGCCTGACCTAAGGTATCAGCCACCACAGTTTGTCGGACTATTTACCGGACACCCTGTATAACAGTGACGTCAGCATGCCGTTTATTGTGACGTTACAATTACTTATTAGCTCATGATAATCTAGATTGTTACCTAGCATATCTATAGACTTGGTAACGCTAAACTGGATTGACAACCTGGGGTAGAAAAACCGAAGAGGATGCTGCCCAGAATGATGATTGCGAGTTACCCTATGGACATATATCGATGATGAAAGAAAGAATACATAATTACAATAGGAGATTTCGATAGGGTAAAATTAAACATGAATAATTAGTAAAGACAACACTTCCAGGAATTATAACATGTTTTATGTATTTCAAATAATTATTAAATAAATACCGAGCGTTACACTCGACGTATTATATATACGTCGAGTCTAACGCACTTGATTAAATGTAAAAGATACTTTATTATGTATCTATAAATAAATTAAAGCAATATCAATTTGAAATTCAATAAAGATTCTCGATACCAAAATCTTTCCCAATTAAAAATAGATTTTGAGATACGCCGCCTAACCAACCTATTTATAATTCATTCTTTCCAACCAAATGCGTCCCGAAGGACCAAAAACGCTTCGAAATGAATCAGGCTTTTATAATAATACTAGTTTAACCTTGGCATCACAGATCTAATCAACATAATAGTTTAGATTGATTTAAACAATTGAAGATGGTTATCTAACTAAAATACCATTCTATGGTTTTCATAAACTAATAAATAGTCACGAATATAGACAATTAAATTCACGCTATAACTGATGTGACATTTACGATATAATTCCCAAATGGGTTAATTTCCTTACTAAAAAAGTACGTCGATTGATATTTGAAACTAATGTTCAATTTGGCCACTTAAACATTAAAATTTCAGAACCACTTTCATTTTTGTAGGTCAGTTTGTAGGTTAGTAATTGCACAACAAAAAAATAAAAAAAAACACACAATTTACCATGTCTTTGCGAATAAAGATCGTTTTTTCTTAACTTTCCTGTTAATGGAAACGCAAAAGTACATAATATAATGTTTCTTTTTTGGCCAGACTAGTACCTACAGTAGCAGGTAGTACAGCTAGTATTAAATGCATCGCTAGTTTAAAGGCGATACGATCAGTTTTCATTATGAATTATTATTACGAAACTATCCATAGAAGCGATAAACACATTTTTAATTACTTACCTACTGCGCGTTTAACTATCGATTAGGTTAAACTGCATTGAATGCAGCACGCAAGTGTGAACGAATAAATAAGGGTTATCACGGGTTTTGTTGTAGGCAACGTATCTGGTCTTTTGGTACGCTTGTACATAGGACTGTGTAAATAGGACCAATAATGACCGACTTTTATGAAGCTGTAAGAGAAAATTGTAATTAATAGGTAGGGATAATGTCTACCTATTCATTACCATTTTCTCTATTATTATATATGTATTTCAAGTTATATTTTTTCAAAATTAAACGAATATAGTTATACTTATTAGCCTCTGGTAAATTTTTGAACTTATGACTTAGGACCGAATACTATACCATCAAAAGGTTCAGCATTAGGTTTAGTGTTTAAAATATTCAAGAGCCTCTTAATGTTAAGAAGCGTTTCAGTAGTCGGGAATTAAAATTAATACTTATTTGGTTTTAATAGTAATATCTAGACCATAAAACTAAGGGATTATTAAATGAATAGTTGGTCCTATTATGCCAATAATATATATTATTCAGGTAATTATGTTTCACACAAATATGCGGGTCGCTATGCGATAAGTGTTTACCGTTATCTGTGGATATCCGATACTGTTTATACGAATATTATTACGATTATCAGATATTGGAAACTGTAATTTCTAAGAATATTGAAATCTTTTTTAGCTTTTTCCTTTAATTGACACCGATAAAGGTCAAGTAATACAAACTGTCTAGGCTTTCATTATGTTGTAAAATGTCAAGCTAAAAATACGGGCTGAAAATGTTTTTATGTATGTATTCAGTTTTTATTTGTGACACAATTAAGGAGGTATGCTCTAATATTAGAACTCGCTTGGAAAAATCTTATAGTAATAGATACCTGTATTGAAGAAATTATCTGATAATAATGGTACTATTTTTCAAGACGCAGATTAAATGGGCTTGGAATATTGTAGTCAATGGTATTGAAATACATTTAATACTATATTATTTTTCTTAGAGTTTCCTAAACCGTAACTTATAAAAGGACTTTCATGAAAAGATAAATAATTATGTTCAAATTGTAAGTGAATAAGATACTACACTATACATAATACTACGCAAAAAAATGTATATGTTTTGTTTAATTTCGATGTACATTTAAAAACTAATTTCAATAGACGCAAGTAGTTTTTGTCATAAAATAAATGTTGCAGGAAGCAATCTCATTGTCATTTGATCCGTGGATGATTGGTCAATTATGTAATTTTGTTAATATTACCCATACAGTACAGACTATTTTGGGAAATTAAAACAAACAAATGTAAGTATGGAAATTAAAGAATTCTAATGCTAGCTATTTGCGATGATTACGTACTCATATAATGTATGACCTAAGTTATATGACCTAGGTTACAATATAGTTGTTTAGTGGTACGGTGGAAAATTTACTAATGTATCAACTTCTTACATTAAATTTGCTTATTGGCCTTCGAATCCAGTTTTAGGTTAATAACAAAATTAAAACAATTATCTTTGATCCTTCAAAAAACACTAATTAGCGTCGTTTAATATCTTACTATATAATAGAACTTCCTTCCTTTATAGAATTTTTGGTCTGGTCCTTTATGACATATTCTAGATCCTAAGGACCAATACAATAATCCTTCAATACGTCGAGATTATTAATATTTGTTTAAAGCTAACATTTCTTGTGTTTCTAAGCAAGGAGTGTACTCTGACCCCAGTATATCACGAAGTTGGAAAACCCAGGCTGGTAATACCACTATTACGTCAAAGACTAGCCTCGAACATAGTATTATCTGAAGTATACCAACTGTATACAAATCAAACTGTTTATATTTATACAATTAACCATCATTAATCTGACAAACTAGAAGTTATACAATGAAACCTTTGAAGACCGATGAGTGATAAATGAATTTATTTATTAACGTTGCTATACAACTTCGACATAATAGTTATACCTACCTTGAGGTACCTAAGTAATAAAAATATCAACCTATTACTTACGTACTAAACGAAATAAAAACAGTTATAGATAAATAGCGTCCTTTGTTTCAGAAAAAAAGAACAATAAAAAAATTGTTCATATCTTTCTCCTATTTCAAGGCACATTATGTCAATTTTTATATCATTGGCCTTAATCTATCCAAAAGAGATATTATAATGTGTACAGTTTTAAAACCGCAACAAGGGAAAGAGACATAACTTTCAGATATCTACGTAATTACAGGAAGCAATGGCAAGTCAATGCTGATAACTAATATAAGAGCAACGAACACAATATTATAAGAAACGGACGATTTTTCAAACAAATCAAATAAAATAATCTAGCGACAGCCCTAAATTCCTTAATATATTTAAAATTACATTAAGATAACATTGATAGACATTTAAATATAGGATAAGAATTAAGTTCCAAAATTCTAAAGAAAAGTGAATTTATTTTTAGAAAATATTGGAAAAGTTTAAGGCCCAATAAGGTCAATTTCGTAGAAGATTAACTTCGTTTACAGTAAGTTAGTATCGAATACATTTTTGAATAAAGTTTTAGTAGGAAAACGTATATTTAAGCAGCTTTCTAATTGTTCTGTATTTATTTAATACCAGATAGCTGTAACAGTATAAAATAAACACAGTCAAATTAACAAATACTTGAAAAATTGTTATATATTCAATGCTAAAACATGACAATTATTTTTTTCCTGTAATTTTAGGTTATTACGTGGGAAGGTTTATTAGAATACAGAAATACAATTTTATTAAAACTAATATTGTAAAGAACTTGAGGCAAAATAAAGTTTAGATTCTAATAACACAAGGCATAGGTATTACTAATTATGTGGGAAAAAGTAAATAATAATTTTAAGTTATTTCTAAAGTTTTTACGAATATGTATATGAAATACGTTACACTCGTAAGCAATATTAAGCATGATTTGCGAACTTACTTTGTAAACACTGAACATTTTAGCATTACTGTACGGCATCGTCAAAAACCTGTATTGAAGAATATCTATAACTGTGATAAATGAATGACGCCTTTTTACGTCTTTTGAACCAACGTGCTAAAAAGTGAGTAGATAAACATAATTTTATCAAACTCTAATTAATATCAAGTAATGATTTGACTAAATAGTTTGGAGCAAATTGGGGGAGACCTTTGCCCAGAAGTGGGACACATAAACGGTTATTAAAAAAAAGGCTCGAACTCTACAAAATTGGCATTATCTCAATCTTAAATTTATGAGAAGGAATGTCATTTTTTTATTGTTATTAAAAAGCAACCAAGTAACATTAAAAGTTAAGTTGATACTAACAAAATTTTTAAACGTAAACATATTTATATTATTGAAAATTAGATCTTTACAGCAATATTGTCGCATATATATATATAATTGTCGTTACAAACTGATTCAGCCTTTATTTTGAAAGATATATATTTAATCGTTCTTGGCAATATAAAGCTTTACAGCATCGTCTGTTTTGATTGAGAATACTCGAACCCCGGAGAAATTTAATAACAAACCGGATTGGCGAAATACTCTCGGGAGTATCGCTCTTTATTACAGATTTAAAAATAATAGGATCAAATATTTTATTTAGGTCGTGACCTTTATACATAAGACATTGTTGTGTAATAAAGCTTAAATTGTGATTGTTTTAAATTTTAATGTATTTACAATTGTGTACAAAGCTTTTATTATAATGGTGATGTTTTAAATGTTTGCATGTATAGTCTAAATTACACATTTTTTTTCAGCCATTTTCCTAAATATTGCTGTAAGAACCTGTTTACCTATTTCCCCATTCGCTTTGCCCTTTTATTTCCCATTTCCTTGCAAATTACTGTGGAAATGGGCCGAATGTAAACTTATTTTAGAAACATCCTTACACAATAGAATTATAATAGTCAGATACAAAGGGTACAAGGGTACGCGGGCATCAATTTTATTCTACGAAATTTCTTTTGGGCGTTTCCGAAAAGCTGATGAGTCCAAAAAAAAAATACTTATTACTGCTGTGATAAGTAGTTGACAACAGATTCATATTTTTTTCACAGCTTTTTCAATAAATGGCCAGCCCAGAAGGAGTTGGCGGAACAAGCTTGACTCTTTTTCCATATTATGGACAACAATAGCTCAAGACCGGGAGAATTGGAAGTAGGAAAGGTAGGCCTTTGTCCTGCAGTGGGATGATAAGGCTAGAAATAATAATAACAATAAATTAATTAGTCGATACCTTCATTAAATTGGTGTGCCTATTTGCCTTAGGCTCCCACAGCTTAAACCCTATTATTATTCAGACAATTTTAAAGCATATTGTATCTTATTACCGTTGGCAGTTGCTATGCAAATTACTTGGGAAATATTTCCGAATGTATACTGTTTTGTCTATAAAATATGATGTCGTGCTTGATTGTTTACGTACGTGAGATTCATGCCTGAACACTCACACAAGAGACATATGTAGTGTGTAGTGTGGGGGAAATTTATTGAAAGGTAAAGAGTGGGCCACATTTTGTTAGTAATTTCATAAGCCTAATAAAATGAAATAAACTACAGGTACAATCTACGATTCTAAAACACTAATCATAATTCAGTTAATGATTTTGTATGATTGAACGCGCCAATCTGAAACTACCTGTCAGAGTTGACAAAATCTTTTCATTCGATAGTCCAAATGTTGAGAAAGGCTATATAACATCATATTCTTGGCTTGGGCAGAATAGCAAGGCAAGTGAAACCAGGGGACACAGCTAATCTCATATATACCTTTACTGCTGCACACAAAAAAGTATTCTACCCTAATTAAAGGCGAATATAAATAAAACCAGAAGACAAAAATAGTTGTCAATGTCATGTATAGAACTGCAAAAACATATTTGCGCAGCATTCACATACCAGTTGAAACAATATATACTTTATAGGAGGCCATCTGTAACATATAAATGTAGCAAGACCGGTTTTATCAGTATTGACATTAGAATTGGACTATTAAACACAATTCAATTGAAACTAAATGGCTTCGCATTTTCTTTTCACTATATCTAACAAAACGACTATCTGCTTGAAATCTTAGCTCTTCTACTCTTTCTACTAGTCACATTATAAGGCTTGGAAAATTTATTTAAATCAAGAAGAAAATAAACGTCTGATATAAGTTGGATTCAGGAATATAAAGAAGAACGACTTTCATCTTGCCACAGTTTAAGAACAGTATGTAACTAAATTAAATGAAAGGAAAATATGTATCAATCAATGGCCATTCATAGGCCCATTCTGCTGCAGTACCTCTCAAAAATTAATAACTATTTCCTGCCAATGCAGGACAAAAGGTCTCCCACTATTCTTTTGGTGTTCACACCCAGCATTTATATTTTCCGGATATGCTGCCAGCTCTCAAGGAAGGCGTACAAAATATAATAAAAGAGATGAACAAAATTAACTTCGATAAGAGCCTCTAAATAACTCGATTTAAACTAATATCCATTACGTACAACACTAGTAATCAGCCTAATACTCGGTAGTGTATGCAATTATGTGTGACAATGGCGGTAGCGTGACTATGGTGTTTCGCGGCATTGGCTTACGATCCCGTGGTTACAAGCGTCTGTCACATGTACCTAGTGTGTGTTCCAATAAGAGGTGCTGTGTTGTGTTGTGTTTAAATATTAAAAAAAGAACAATAAAAATACTAAAAAAACAAAATACAGGAAAAATATGCAAAATTTAATTTAAAAAACTTTTTATTGTAAATTTTAAATTTAAAACATATTTCAATTTGCCGTCGATTTTTAAATAACGAGATAAATGTTATTTAGATTTCACTGTTCGAATTTTAAAACATAAAACTTTTAATATTATGAAAGAGTTATTTTTAAATAAAATATGTATAAAAAACGTGCGTAAAAACTTAATTAATTAATTGTAATGATTTATTAAGGTACTATTAACAAATTCATTTGAGATACTCGTAGAAGCAATAATTAACTAAGACAATAGATCGTTTGGTGGGCATATGATTAGTGATTAGATAAATATCATCAAACTTACCTACTGAAATTTTAAAATAAAGTCAATAAAACAGGTTGTTTTTATTACTTAATATTTAAAGATTTCCACTGAATTCTAAATCAGAACCTCTCTCAATTATATTTGATTTATTATATTTATTTATTGCTGTAATAATGGTTTAATTAGATTATAATATGCATTAAACTCTTCATTTTTTTCAACGTATTTTTTATTTTGTAAGTCAAATGATCCCGTCTCTATCATCAGACAAAGCAGTGTTCAAGCTTTATATCATAAAATCCCACGAAGTTATCAGCTATTACTATAAATTAATAAATAGTACCTACGTATTTGAGATGATATAAAATACTAATTGAGAGCCAAAATTGTTTATGCCACAAATTAAACTAGTGTCAATCTAGACATTGAAGGACGACTAATCCCTGTATTTTTTCCGCTTTGGTAAAGAAAGAAGGATCAAGGATGTGATTCTTACCAGTAAAAAAATGAAGACTTTTATTGCTACCGAACAATATAAACAAAGTAAGAAAGAACAGTTTTACAGAGAAAAAAGTAGTAACAGTAGCCTAAGGAGATGGCTCAGCTTATGTCCAAAAACTTCCTATCATTCTGCTTCCCTTCCTAACATTCCTACTCCTTGAGCTATTGTTGAGTTAGCGTACTTATGAGGTAGGATAAAAGTTACCTGCCCCAGTCTGGAATACTCAAGTCCTGCAGTCCTGGATGTTACCTACCCTTTCAGAGAAAAACGCGAAATCATTACCGTACTAATACATTACTAGTATCTATATTCCTTTGAGACTTTGAAAATCTTTATAAGTAAGTGCTATTAGCAAACAATTGATATCGTGAGAAACATTACGTGGAGATAATGAATTTCACATTGTTGTGCTTTTTGCAGACTGACATTTGTTAGTTATTCTATTTTTGCTTCCCTTACAATTACTCCATACATTTTGTAATGTTGACGTTTATTTTTATATTCATTTGCATGGGTATTATTAAGCAGTTTGAGAGTTACATAGAAATGTGATGGTATGCGTTTGCGCGGGTTTTACGTGTGTATAGAAGAAACTAAAATTACTTCTCGTAATTCTGGTAATAATTTACCAATGTTTTATAAAGTCTCATAGTTTTAGAAATAGGAACAATCAATCAAAAATATTTTTCTGCTTTATTTTATTAAAATTAAGTCCATTTTCACATAAATTCCTTTCTTCATACTAATTTAAAAATTAATTATATTTAGTATCTTATTTTTTATTCAATTCTCTACCATTGAAATGCAGCTACTATTATAATTTTGACAAACTAAACTGGTTTGAACAAGATAATATACTAAGTACTTCACAATTAAGTTTGGACAAAATGTACACAATTGAGTTAGCAAATTATGTAGTCAACCGATTCTAACTAAATACTTCTAAGCAGTTCTTTATTTATATTTTAAGTTATTAAATTTGTATGCGATTTTTCCGGTTCCTTAAGAAAAAATGTATTCTCCTTACAATGGGTTAGTTAATCATAATTTTAGACAGATAGTTTAGACAGTAATTAATACCATCGCTCATACACGTTATTTAGTAAGTAGCTATTTCTTTTTAAAACATTAAGGAAAATATTTTGTTTTTCCGTAATATGGATACTGTTCATGTTTATATTTTCCAAACAATGTTTAAGAGAACGTGCTTCATTAATCCTCAACAACACGTTTGAGCAAAACTTACAAATATATTTTCAAGATACGAAAGGATTTTCTCGACAAAAATTTGAAAAAAATATTTATCAAATATTTAAGTTTAATAATAAATGGAGTTCTTAAGTATCTAACACTAAAATTATTTAAAAGCAAAAAAAAAACATACAGAAATCAATACAACTACAAATAATTCCTAAAAAGAAACAGTACCATAATTCAATTTTTTATGATAATTTTAAGTATAACATTCCAAACAGTACACCGCCATTGTCTACATATTATTATGTTTCGAGTATTTAAGTTGTTTAGTAGTAAGTATAGTTGTATCTCTCTATGTAATTCTTATCATTCACGGTTTACTATAAAAAATGCATAAAACTACAGCTATACTACCACTAAACACATGTAATACGAAATCGTAAAATATGTTCATAAACAAGAAAAAGAAACTTAGAACAAATACTTAAAAATCAAAAACAAAAAATATATAACTTTAATTTTACTTAATAAAAACAAACAAAAATATTCCAAACTTAATTAAATTACTTTTAAATAGAAAACACAATTTAAACATCGAATCATTTAAAAACAAACCGGTTTTTTAATTATGACGCTCATTTAGAAAAAGAACGTACAAGGTAATACAGTACGAGAACAAATCCTAACAATTACAGTTCAGTTGGTAATGAAGGAGGTCTTATGTCGGACCGGTAAAGGAAAATAAATAGTGTTGGACTCAGGACTAAAGTGAAAATGTTGGGGAAACACTCAAAGCTATTCTTTTTAGTGTCGTTAGTCGTTTTGGTGGTGGCGATTATTTTAGCCGCGTGGGGTTTTCAGAACATCATTGATAGACAAATACAGAAAGTGAGTTTATTTCGTATTATACTTGCCGTAGCATGCATTTAATGTAGAATGGGTAATGGACATGTTTTGCACTAATGGGCATGGGATATAGTTATAGAAATGGTTTGTGGAAATTTTATCACCAAAGGATATTTTTATTAGTGAGTATTGTTTTGTATTTTTTGCTTGTGATTTTCCGTGTGGCTTTATCATTTCATTGATTTTCGTTTTCAAAGAAACTAATTAGAGCAATGTTTGTTTTTGGATTAATAGTTAATATCCAGTTTACATAAAAAATATTTACGTGACTTAAAAACTGACTGGCAGCGGCTGTACATTTCCTTTTATATAAATTGTAATTAAAAATATTTGATAATGGCTGACTGTACGGAGCATAAATAAAAATACATTTAAATTAGACCACAAAACAATTCACAATAGTTTGAATTTAAAATATTTTTCAGTTTGTGTCAGTCGTCAGTATGAAAAACCGAACATGCCATTTATTTGCCATCGCGCTGAATTACAGTATATCAATTTAAATGAAATTTAATTTGTTCAGTTGCTGGCTGAATAGCGTAATAAACCAAACAATAAAATAAAACCGCATATGACGTACGCTCGTACCATATTTTGCTAGCAATTTTACACACTATTTTTCATTTCAGCGGAAAATAAAAAGAAAATAAACTTTCGTCAAAGTTTGAAATGTAGTTTCTCAATTAGCGTTCTCTTATATATATAATAATAGTATATATAAAATATATCTCTAAATTAATCTCTTATATATAAAATAATAATAAATATAAAAAAATAAAAGATTTGCAATTATCGGAAAATTTATTTCTTAAAACTGTTACTCGTACATATGAGTTATAAAGTAAACTCAAGCGCAAATATTTCTATAATAAAGTTATCTCGATACTTATTGTAGGTAACAAGAATATAAAAATGTAGACACGCGAACGCAAACAAATACTCAATGAAGTACATCCGTTAATTATTTACTCGCAAAAAAGTGAACGGCGTTTGTTTTCTTTTTATCTTATAATCTAATATTAAATATAAAAAACAAACATAAAAAGATATAATCATTCAATATAATTTGTCCCTCTTAAAATTAATTTTGCACTGTCAAATTGTTAAGGTTATATTAAAATATTATGGCCAGTCATATGTTCACCATTTTGGTATATTACTGGCCAATACGAAATTTAAATAATTTAGTTAAAAGAATAAACAGGAGAAACCTCTTTTCGACTCACTAACCGCCTTGTGCTCCTATTATAGTGTCACCTTATTGATATTGCGACCAAACAAACCTATTCTCACGCATATCAATGCAAAGAAAAACACATTCGTTTAAGTTCCCAGCGCTTGTAACATTCTATTATTCCTTTATTGTAGGCACAAAGATTTTCTGTTCCTTTAAGAATAAATCCCTACTGTATGAATGTAATGTATAAGTAGAGCATTTAATTCAATTATTTGCAACTACATACCACCTTTACAGTAGGTAAACACCAACGTCATGCCATGAGTACTCTTATGAAATATATTATATTTAATCATAACAAAATAGAACATTATACTCCCACAGAATGTAAAACAGCAAATAAAATGGACAAAAATAACACTTAATCAATGTACTTAAATATAAAAAATCTAAATAATAAAATCAGAATAAAATAAAAATATCAGCAATTATAAAATTACTAATTTTCTGAGACAACTTTAAATGTTCGCCACTCTGCTGAAAAAATCTCTATGTCCTTCAATATGTATGGAGGATATTAATAAGAATGAGTCGCGACATTGGAGCGAACTTTAGGAGGTTAGTCCTAGGCGCTGAAGTCCATAACATCTTTCAATAAACTATTAACATTAACATAACATAACATAACATATCATCACGCCTGTATCCCCGAAGGGTTAGGCAGAGGTGTACCAATGTACACCCACAGTTCGCCGATATGTTTAGGTCCCATGTAATAGGGGGCGAGCCTATTGCCACTAACCCGGCACAAATCCAAACTCCGACCTGCTACTGAGAATTTCATAGAAAAACCCAATAACATATTGGTCGACCTGGGAATCGAACCCAAGACCTCTAGCGTAGCAATCGCGGTTAGCGCCACTAGGCCATCGAGGCAGTCGACTATTAACATTACTAACTTGTATTTCAATCCTTGTTGAATGGCCAATCGTATGAATGAAACCTATCAATCTATCTATTACATATACCCTTATTACTGTAGCTGATATCAGTCCAGTTCGAGATAGGTCTCTGATACACATAAGATGCATAGGCAATTAGTTGCTGCCAATACTAATCAAGAGTAGAATTGATACTTAACATGTTGCATTATACTGATTGTACAGCTAAATATCTACGTGGTGTGCATTAATGGAATGGTCTACATGAATACTATAATATCAATGTAATATTGGTCAAGTGTGGAAACTGCCATCCCGTGACTCTTTTGCTTTTAGATTTGCCCCTTGACTAATAAAACTTATCAAATAATTGATTTTTAATGCTAATGATTTATATAGATCACCTCTGGGATATACATCGTAGTATGAATTGATAAAGATTTCTATCATACCGATGTAACCAGATACCCTTGAGCTGTAAGTCCCCTAATGCAGTCAGTGATCATGCCTAATGCGACGATAAAGTTGTAGCCGTAAAGTGTAACAGTTACGTTTTCCTTATGGTAAAACATGTGTTATATTTTCGTTTTGATTACCATTACTTGGTATTTTTGATGCTGTAGTAACTTTTTTGAGGATTCTATGTGTATGTTAATTACGTGATTTTCTATGGTACAACAACCATAGAAAATCACGTAATTAACTATTGAAGAGGAAGTAGGGAATATGTAATAATAATAATTACAAAACTTCCTTTTCAAAGGCACTTTTCACACTATCCAATTTGTAGGCGACTTAAATCGTAAATAATTTAGAAAAAACTATTATCGGGACCAAAAATCGCTCTTAATCTTAATCTAATTCAGATTGCATCTCCAATTTCAAAATTGGATAGTGTAATCAACGCTTAAAAAACAAAGTTCCATAAATTAAAAGAACAAAGACAAACATTGTTTGTAAATAGTTTCTAACTGTAAACAAGAAACCTGAAAGATCACGAAAACTTTCAACCTGAACACAATAACTAGGTACCTACTGTAAGACAGACATTGTTTTCTTAAAGTTGTAACAATGTGTGAACTTGTATGAAAAGGGTTCACCAATAGTCAAGGTCACGTATTTGACCCTAACTTAGAACAAACCATTGTTGTTTAATTACTCTTTGAAGTTTACTTTGTTCCTAAATATAGCAATGTCAAACTAAGTTATATATGCAAGTAGGTACCTTATTTAGTATTCTAATGTTTTTATTAATGTTTCGTGGCTGAAGAGACAAAAATCTCCAATCCGCAATGAGCAAGCGTAGTGATCAATGCTCGTTTCTTCTCTATACGGGAAGACGCCTGTGCCCATCAGTGGGGCGTATGTTACACAATATTAATTATTACCAGAACGGTGCCTACGGGAATCTATTTCTAAGCCTCTAATGTCCGTCTGTCCGTCAGTCTTTTATCGGGCTGTATCTCAAGAACAGGTAGAGAGTTGTATTTTGCAGTGCGTTACTATTGCTGCTTTAACAACTTATCATATATAGCTTATAATATAATATTGTGACTATAGTATGAAAGCCTTCGAGTTATTCATTTTGGCAAAGAGATTCGTTAATATCAACTTTTATCCGCCATACATCGTGCACTTTCCTGCATGTGCATATTGCATGAGGGCGGAAAGGGACTGCATCCTGCTTCCAAGCCTGGATTTTTGTAGCGGAATTACAAAATATTTTTCACAAAATTTAATGCCATGGAATTCCGTAAAGTAACGTCTGATTCTATAATTAAGCCATACATCTGTTTCTTATGAGGATAGGTACATTATGTAACTTACATTACATACTAAGAATATGTAAGAATGATAGGTACTCCATAAATTAAGTGTCAGTTATATATTAATTAAACATAAGACATGTCAGACTGTGTATAACATTATATGCAATCAATTATCCTGTTATGCAATATACCAAGAATAAAAGGACTTAATTAAATAATCAGTTAGTAAAACTACATCCTAGAGATGACAAAAAATCTTTTAGTTCTTGTTTACGTACATACTTTTTGATTGTGCAGTTAGATAAAAACATTTTTGAATGCAACTCATTACTAAGATGTATGATTATACTAAGTCTTGATTATGTGCCACAAAAAATATAATCACTTTTATCTGCTTCCACACACAATACTTTGAATTTGAAATAACACATTAATGTAACTAACATTAAGAAAAGTGTAGCAAACGTGATCTGTTTCCAAAAGTTCAGTGGTTTTTCTGAAGACCTTGCATTTATATCGACTAACAAAAAAGACAGAGTCTGCAAAAACAAATATTTTAACTTTACTTTAATAAAAAAAAAAATCTTTTCTTCCAAAATTAAAGTAAACCTAAAAAAATACGAAACAATAACAGATTTATGTAAATTTTAACGTTTACCTTATAAAAGAATAGATGTCATAAGATGTCATTGTTCCCCGTTAAGATGCAAAGGTTAAAAAAGATACTAACAATATCTTGAACAAAAACGACATCCTATATCAGAGGACAAAGCCCTCTTTGGATATTGACACAAAGAGGATCGCACATAAGTGTGAATTTTTACTCGGAGAAATATATCACTCACTCACCCATGGTCACTACGCTTATTGCATGTACTCTAGCCAATTTAAGGCTAAGTTTAAGACAATTTTGTTTCTAGACTAAGTTACTAATACAGCTAATTATGGTTTTTAACTAACTTACCTCTCTACATAATAAGTTATGACGATTATAATGGCTTCTCTACTTTTCGATACAATATTCCAAGTATATTTTCAAACACAAATAAATAAAATTTTAAGGTTTTTTTTTCTTCAGCAAACGGCATTGGTTATTAACGCATGTAATTGTTTAAAACAAAATAAGATCATTTCAAGCCATAACTTAAACCTTGTAAATGAATAGTGCGTCACTAAGGTCAAACGCATATTCATATTTTCACAAAAGAAAACAGTAAATGGCTTAACAATTAGACACGTTCAGTTGAATAAATATTTTTCAAAACGTATTAGTTATCTATTCAATTTACATACACTTATAAATATGTTTGTAACGCTTATTTTTGTATGGAGCTTCAACACTAAGAATAGACTAAGACCATTTTTTACTGAGATACGTCAACTCAAAGTTTGGAGTGGTAACTTGTTTGTAACTTAAGTTTATACCATTAATAAACAAAATATTCGTTTAAACATCTAGTACACCTACCCTATTGTTTTATTTTATAGCCTACGTAATTTACCACTACTGGGCAAAGGCTTTTCTCCTTCCAAACTTTTTTTTTTGCGATTTCTGTCCACGGGCGCCCCATTAAGGAATATTTCTTTGGCGATCATACCGTGATCATACCAGCATTTTCATTCGTTAAAATCAAACAATTCAATCTCTTCTTTCGTTTCAGAATGTACAGCTAGAGAACAACTCGCTGATGTTCGACAAATGGCTGAAGCTGCCGATGCCATTAGACTTCAAAGTGTATCTGTTTAACGTAACCAACGTGGATGAGGTGAACCGGGGGAAGAAACCTATACTCAATGAGATAGGTCCGTATGTTTACAGGTAAGTAGTCTTTTATACTGTCTTTGTGTTAGAACCTTAGAGGAGGATAAGATTTTACAGAGTGATCGTATCAGGGTATGAACCGTGAGCACTAGTATGAACTAGTTTTGTCGTAAAAATAGTATCGAAACTATCACATAACCTAAGGGTGCGTCCGAATTTGACTAACGCGTACCGAACAGCTCGCGAAAAGCGCGCATACTTCTGGCGGAAGGTGTTATTGACACTAGTGCGTTCGTTGGCAAGCTTTTATGCTCGTTCGGTACGCGTTCGTAAGATTTAGACGCACCCTTATTTTACCCTTAAAATATTGTTAACCTTGATATTTCCGCATAAACGCCTGTCGTTGCACTGAAAATAACACAAATATAAGTATTACATACATTCAAAATTTTACCTACTCTCGGCACAATGGGCTTTAGCAATATCACTTTATAGTTTTAACTTTTTTTATTCTATGGTTAGAACTGTGAAACTGTACTCATCCACACCAAAAACCTTTCATATGTGTGCATGTAAAGACATCCGCTGTTGCCTCGCAAAGCCTGTATGCACCTTTATGGCATAAGCAAAGGATGCGCTGCTCTAAGAGCAGTAAACAGTCTGCCCCTTTGACATCCAAGCCATTTGCCTAATGTATTACTATGTCTGTACCTATGTGATACTGTACTATACAGAGTGTTAAGAAAACCCTGTCCGACCCGAGAGGGTGATATAGGTTCCTCAATTAGCTGCCCAAATTAAATTTGGGTATTTATGATCAATAATAATGAACTTTGAAATAAGGATTTTTGACCGCAAAATTCCCTTTTGAGATTAAAACGATAATTACAGCACGATTTTCGTCGGTTTTATTTGGCGGCCTTTTGTTTGATAAAGTGGCAGCACCTATGAGAAAAAAAAATGTTATAGGATATAATTTTTCTTCCAATACTTTTTAAGAGTCGTGGTGGCCTAGCGGTTCAATGAACGGATTTGTATGCACGACGTTGCAGGTTCGAACCCAGGCAAGTACCAATGTAACTTTTCAAAAGTTATATGTACTTTCTTAATTACTCTAAGACACTTCTGACAAACGGTGAAGGAAAACATCGTGAGGAAACCTGTATTCCAAAAATTTTGTATCTGAAATCGCCAATCCGCAGTGAGCAAGCGTGATGATCAATGCTCGTGCCTTCTCTATATGGGAAGAGCCCTGTGCCCAGCAGTGGGACGTTTATAGGCTGGATTATTATTACATTTTATTATATTCTTTTTACGTTAGTTATCGATACCTAACAACACCTTAACAGATCGGACTGGGTTCCTTAAACCCTGTACTACTAAGCTATAACAGGCTGAGTCAAAACTGAGAAATTGAAGCAAATTCAAAGAATCTCACATATAAACTAACAAACAATAAAACCTCTATAATTAGACCTCAGTGCATATTAATTGTGGTAAACATTAATTATGATATTAATCTGAAGTAATGTTATTATGATATATTAACACATTGTTATGTATTTCCCACGGTAAACTACTACCTAAATTGTTTTTGCTGAATTTTTGGCAAGTTAACTTGTAAACCTATTTCTTATACATTTTAAGTTGTTCTCGTGTTTTAGTTTTAACGGTTTATGATTGCTTGCGTAGAATCGCAAATAGTTGTAAATATCTGATATTATGCTCTGTTCTATCTCTCATTGCCAGTAGAAGTCTAATTAAAATTGGTCCTTTAGTTTCAGATATTAGCTAATTTAAACAATCAAAAAACTCTTCCGCTTAATAATATTAGCGTACAGATAGACATAATTAATTCATTTAAAATATTTTTTCATGCAACACTCGCGTAAACCTTGGATATCATTAAAATAATAAATATCATTAATTTAAAATAATTAAATTAAAAAAAATAACATGTAAAAGTCAAATAAATGGCTCTTTACCAAATAATTAACAGATGACAATCACATAGCATTTCATAATTTAAAATTCCTCAAAAACTCCAATCGATTTACGACTCTATCTCTAGAGATTTAAAGACCACAACACATTTTCAAATATCACCATCCAATGCATATAAAGTACCAATTATGTCCTGTCTTTGATCTTGGAATATATTCATCAAATGTATCCACAAAGGAGGTTCCAGTTTAAAAGTAAAACGCACTTAAAGTCCGACAAAGGTCCAGTACTATGTGAAAGCTAGATAAAAAGGGTGTTTCGAATGTCTGGGATGAAAATGTAAAGATGAAGGTTTTATCTCAAATGTTTCGAAGATCTGAGTGAGGTCTCCAATGCATAGAGATAGCTTTGGAATAGCCAACATTGGCTCAATAGAGCTCAATGAAAAATTGTTCTGTTGCTATTTACGTTGTTGTCGCATATTTTAAAATAATGGTATTTCTTAACATTGATGATAACCTTTTAATTAAAAAAAAACCGTAATAAATATGGATTTTCTTGCTAGTTCTTCTACATAGGAATGACATTTTGGAACCTGCAAAAGCCTACTTGAACACACATCTTCAGTTTAATAAGTTTTTAGTGCGGGTGCCGTTTTATTAATAATATTTACAAGCCATTTAGATCTTAATTAATCCTAATAACATCAGACTTGTCCAAACTCAAGCTTGCAACAATTTTGTAGTGTTAATTTTTAAGTTTGTAGCAGAAAAGCAGACAGACAATAAAACTAATTCAACGTTACCAGAACTTTAACTTAACTAATATCACAAACTAAGTAGCTAAGTCCAACTATTACATGAGTTGCAAGTTCGTGTTGGAACAAGCTAATTGTGGCAACAGCTGGAGTTTGGTCAGTCAACAGTTGTTCTAGGGAAAACTCTCCTTTTGTGCTCAATTAACGGCATTCATAACTTCAAATGGACGCAATGAACTCTCTGAATAGTTATACCAGTATTATTGGGCTTGTAAGTACCGCATTTAGAGATGTTAATGGGACGAAAATACTTAGAAATTACAGCTTTTTTTTTTCATTCTCATTTAAATTATGCACTTCTCTTATTTTGGAGAGAAGACTTACTTAAATCTATAATGATAAGAAATCTCTAAAGCCATCAAAAATGTCTCTGGGTACAGCGGTGGGAAAAACAACTCCAACTTGTAAATCACTTACCCCATTATTTTCTACGTGACTTTAAATACTCACAAGTTAAACATTTTCTTTATGTCCAAATTATAAACACAGCGAGAATAAACAATGATGTATTTTATATGGAATAATAATTGTTAAAATTATATAAGTAGTCTAAGTAGTTTTACCTGCGTCATTAAAGTCTACTTCGTGTGTTAAGGTCATACAAATAAGTGTAAGTCATATAAAACAAGTACACTAGTTATTAGGTAGTTGCCATGATTCGCTTAGGTACTACTAAAACTGAGCAATAATAATGTAGCGGAATACTTGTTCACACAAGTTTGTAAATATCTCAAACTACTAAATTAACTCATCTACTATTATATTGGGACTTATGCTAAACGGTGCAAAACGGCGAAAAACGGTGAAAAGAAAATGAGGCACACTGAAAAGTGACTGCAACGTTCATTAAACTGCCACCTACTGAACTTAAAAATAGCGGAATCACATCGAAAGTGTCATTAGAAAAGGCATTGATAGACAGATAATGAAATTTCGAAGCTGGCGAAAAGCTACTTTGAAGAAAAACGTCACAAACCAGACTCAACAAATAACGAAACTAATGTATGTTGTTTTTAACCCACATATCATCTATTTTCAGACAATATCGTGAGAGGACGATCCTGGGGTATGGTCCTAACGACACGATCAAGTACATGCTGCGCAAACGCTTCGAGTTCGACCCCGAAGCGTCTGGCGACCTCACGGAGGATGATGAAGTCACTGTCATACATTTCTCTTATTTGGTAAGTATACAGCTCATAATGTAATAAGATAATAAACTAGATTAAAAATTATCCGTTTAACTATAGCAGACCCCCGGTTTCTAAAGGCTGATGATTAGATAGATAGATAGATAGATAGAATATTCTTTATTGTACACCAATTAAAATTAAATAATTATACAAATACCATCAATAGTAACTCGTACAATGGCGGTCTTATCGCTAATAGCGATATCTTCCAGACAACCTTTGGATGGACAGGAAAGATAGATGAGGTAACTATAGCCTAATTTGTTGTCAAATTAACTAATCCGGACTGTGATTGGTTGGCTTAAAGACAAACAGCCAATCACAGCGCCTAAAATGAGATTTGACATGAGGTTAACTAATTTATTTGCCGATCAACGTTTCAGAAACTGAGGATATATCTCATTTCGATACAAACTGCCGTGACGTTATGGGTTTCAATTTTCATTGTTATGAAATTAGCTTATCCAATAGAAAATCTTATAAGTTGCTTTTAACAATGTTAAGTGGAGCAGAAAATGCATTTCCTAATTTAATATTACCACAAAGATAATATTTCTATAAAAGGTTTAACACCCACGGAAATTTCAATGCAGAAAATGAGTGTGGTTCCTAATTATAAAATAACTATGATAATGGTATCTCACTGAGAATGTTTGAACGTGGGTTTTACACCCACTGCAGTCAAACGTCTGCATCAACCGAGTAATTTACACGTTTGGCTTTTAAATCTCGTTACGTCTAGACTAGTACAAATATAATAATATATACTATGGTAGGATTTGCGTCAGTTTAATCTTTATCAAGTACAATCACGTCACCGCTATGTAAATGATATGTAAATATCCAAAATATCGTACATAGCTGTCAGAAATCGTTAGCAAGCCATGTGGATACCAAAATACTTATTATAATGCTTTCCCATTACTCCTTAGAGTATACATATGAAACTATAGAGTGAGCCTATCAGAGTTTGATCCGTAAGCACTACTGTGAACAAGTGTTGTCGTGAATTATGTATAAAGATGGAGCCCGCCGTTTTAAAAAATCTATCTAATACACTAATATTATCCTAACAATGTCAAAACCATCGATATTTTCTTATATAAGTTTCTCGTTGCGCGAAAATTAACTTAAATGAAAAACGGAATGTACTAGGTTCAGACTAAAAACTGCTCTCGCTTGGCACAAGGTGAACCTAGCGATAGTAGCGGTCTATATATATATAACGTCAATGGCTTTCCTCTTTATTTCTGACGATGTCTTTGAGAAAATACCTAACTACTCGATTTTGTTGGAAAAAATTATGCAATAAAAATACATGTTCTTTTTAGAATAATTACAAGGATAGCCAAACACGTTTAAAATTTTAATTGCCAACGAAAAGCCTAATAAAATCCCAAAAAAAAACATTTCATTTTAATTCACCGTTTAGTATTTTTTTCCGTTTTTATTTGTCTTTTTAAAATATAATGAGGCTTAATTCGAACCATTTAGAAATGACTTAGCTAAATTAAAGTAACTTGTGGATGAATTTTTGATGCCTTATTTTAATTTATATTGTTTCTTATTTATTGTGTAGGCTTAGTTTTTTTTATTATTGTAAATATCTTAAGTTTATTTTTTAATTGTAATAATGTAATTTTATCCCTTAAAATAAATCAAAGTATCTTCAATCCATGTACTTCAGGCAGCTCTACTCACAATACATGACATGATGCCGAGTCTGGTTGGAGTCATCAACAAGGCGCTGGAGCAGTTCTTCCCAAGCCTTGAGGATGGGTTCCTGAGGGTTAGAGTGAGGGACTTGCTGTTTGACGGCATCTACCTCAGCTGTGATGGAGATAATGCTGCTTTAGGTAAGGAGTCTCTTTGAATCATAAGCCAACTAAAACATGGTAACGAAATTATCATCATCATCTCCCTGCCCTGTTCCCAATTATTTGGGGTCGGCGCAATGCGTATTCAGCTACCATTCATCTCTACAACTTGTCATCTCAGTATTCACTCCTTTCTTTCTCATATCATCTTTCACACAATCCATCCATCTCTTTTTTGGTCTTCCTCTGCATGTATACCCATCCACATTCATACACATTACTCGTCTAGTTTAACGAAATTATATCTTAAAAAATCAAAAAGTATAAGTCGGGATACGTAAAAGATTTACGTTCGACCGAATCAAAATCTAAAGCAATTAATTTAAACTAGGCTACTATGTAGCACTTTTAAAACGTCAATCACAATAATAGACAGAACCCCAAATCGCCCACCGTTCGTATCATTATGAAACTTTGCCTTAAAAAGACCTATAAAGGGCCTGTCAAAACAAGATGAACACCCAATACGACTGTAGACATTCTAAAATTTCAAAGTTAAATGTAGATGAAATAGACCTGACCAAAGCGGAATTGGACATGTGTCTTGAAGACAATAAAAACGAATGTCTAAGAAAGTTGGCAAAGGGTTACTAGAATTGAAATTCTTTTCTCAGGTCAGTTTAACACGTGGGTGAAGGTGTGACTTTTACGTAGGTTAACAAGTCATCCTTTTTTATTTATTTGATCTATGTGTCTGTGTAAATAAAATATGTATCTGATGTACTGGTATTCGAATTTCGTGGTGGTACTTGCTATCATCATTACCTATCTATAAAATGTACAAGAATTTTGTACTTTTAAAGTTTCTGTATTCCACAGTATATACTAAAAGGTTGTATTTTACTAGACTTTAAAGCCGGAACCCCACCGCTGCGCAGGCTGTGCACGGATGCGTGGCTCACCTCTGCTGCGTGGGCTCATTAGTTCGGCGGCGTCGGCCTCCGTTTCCACTGCGGCGCACGGACACGGATGTGTCGCCCACACAGCTCATAGCTATGCGTGGGGTACAGTCACGAGCAAAAATATGTAACATAATAATATGCGGAATTGTTAAACGAAATTAGTGAGATTTTCTGTCGAATCTCTTCTGCCATCTAGAAATCAATGCATACTGACAGATGACACTTGAAAATAAAATAGTTCAAATATTTTTTTAATAAAAAAAAATATTTTACTTAAAGTCAATATATTATTTTTATAATATAGACAATAGCTCTTCCAAGTAACAATATAATTTAGCTATTGTGTAGTAACATCTGTTTTACTAATTTGAATTATAAATTACTTAGTTCTTACATAAATTATACTTATCACAACTTAAATGTATGTATATACTAGGAACATTAATTGTACCTTATTTATAGTTGCTTATTCTTATAATAATTTCTTAAAAATATTATGTTATACATATTTTTGCTCGAGACTGTACATATTCGTGGGTCGCCGAGAAATGGCCGACCCACGCAGCTGGGATGCGTCGCACGGCCGTGGGTTGAGCTATGTACCGGCTATTCGAGCTAGCTACGCGTGTGTTTATGACGTCAATTGCTGCGTAGCATGTCCGTGCGCTGCAGTGGAAACGCTTTCATACATTTTGTACTAAAGCGAAGCTAAACACACGTGCACAGCCTCTCCGTGCGCCGCTGTGGGTTTCCGGCTTAAAGCTTAAAGCTGCTTTATATTACTTCCGTGGAGGATGTAAAACATACTCCACAAAAGCAAAAAAGTGGTGGTCTAAAATACAAGGCCAAAAAATAAAAAAGTTTTTTATTTTGTTTTACATAAAATCGATCGGGTGCTCTGAGCTTAAGAATTATCCTACACTTCACATCCCAAATATTTGACCGTACGGTTTAGTATACTGTGGAACCCTAAAAACTAGAAGTCTCCTTAACTTACTAGGTAGCACGTACGTGACAAATACCCAAATCGAATGTGATCTACGACCAAATAGAGATAGGTCTTATGCTCCAAAAACTTGAGCCTTCAATAAAATGCTCTCCATCTTGTTTTAGGACTCGTGTGTGGAAAGATTAAGGCGGATACCCCGCCAACGATGCGAGCCGCTGAGTCCTCAAATGGATACTACTTTTCTATGTTCTCACATGTATGTACTAAATCATTTATAACTTTTTTAAAGTTGGGCAGTGTGAAAAAAGTTTACAACAACTTTGCAAGGGTACAAATAGATTGAACAAGTAGGCTTAGCACTTCATCTGAAAAAGAAATCGATGTTTTAAACTTTAAAAATTGTTTCAGCTTTTATATATACAAAAAACCTTTAACTTTACCTTACAACATGGGTTTTGCAATAAAAATCAACAACTACAACAAAATTATCAGGCAAATAGCCAGTAGTGAACAATCACAGGCTATCAGAACTTCAGCTCTTTTCCTGTCAATTACTCTGCAAATAAGGTCCCCATTAAACCATCTTCAACTAATACAAATGTTCCCATTACCTTCCAGATGAACAGATCAGAATCAGGTCCATGGGAGATGAAGCGGGGCCGGGAGAACGTGTACGACCTCGGCAGCGTGGTGTCCTACAAGGGCAAGGAGATCATGCCGATGTGGGGAGACAAGTACTGCGGCCAGATCAACGGCTCCGACGCCTCCATATTCCCGCCCATCGATGAGAACAATGTACCGAAGAAACTTTTTACTTTTGAACCTGATATTTGCAGGTAAGATTTTCCTTCTAGCTTTCAAAATAATTTTGCACGGCAAAATTTAGAATATTAATAACATAATATTCCGGGACATCTCACACACGGTTATCTGATACCAAGCTAAGTAGAGCTTGTGTTATGGTAACCAGACAACTGATAAACATACTTCATACTTCTAAATACATACATATTAAAGATAAATCACACCCAGACGCAGAACAAATGATCGTGCTCATCACACAACATTTGTCCTATAGAACCCACGACCTCCGGTATAGCAGTCAGGGTCACTAACCACTAGACCAACAGGCTCGTCGAAATATGCCAGACTATTCCCTAGATTTGTCTCATGTCGTGTTTATTTTACCTTTAGAAGTAATACTAATTAATTTATAATAATAATATAGAACAGAAAATTTAGGGTCCCATTATAATGTTTAAAATTTAAATTGACAAACTTTTAGGAAGGTCACTTGTTCTTGCATTTTGGCTCGTTTTATAAATGACTGTTTAATACTTCTGCGGATTATAGGAGTTCTTATTAGCGCGGATAATATGGAATTGCTTCCTTATTGCGTCTGCAGGCAATTCTCTTCAGTTATAATGTTTAAGGACGTTGATTACACGTGCGAACATAGGCTTAATGAAGTGGACGAAAAATTGTGTCTTTTCCTGTACTTACAGCAAGGTCATGGTACGCATGGCTACACGTTCATACTTGACTTAAAAACTTAAATTATAATGCTATTTCTGACTCCGATATTTTTTAAGTTACAAATAACATGTACTGAAGGAAGAAATTACAGGCTAATTTAAAAAAGTATCTGGTACATGATACTCCATTCTATGTTTTATTTTAATTGTAGGTACAGTAGGTACATAATATTTTGTATAAAAATCTTTTATATTCCCAACTTTTCATACCACAATAACTCTACCTAGAAATTTTCTTGCAGGTCCATTTACGTGGATTTGGTCGGAAAGAGTGAATTGTTTAACATCAGCTCTTATTACTACGAGATATCGCCGTCAGCTTTAGGAGCCAAGAGCGCAAACCCTGACAACAAATGTTTTTGCAAAAAGTAAGTTACAACCAACCTCAAAAACGAACCTTAAGTCTATGCAATAAAGGTGCTTTTCGAAGTGTTACATGTGATTTAAAGTTGCTCATCGATCGTGATTGTAGCTGACTAGCTTGACGACAAAACAGGATTAATGGTTAAGAGACTGGATGATCGTACCGGATTTGAGACAACAAGGAGCTATACCGAGTATATTTAAGACGAAGATGTATTTTATTTTAAGTCTTCTTCTTTGTTTCGATATAATTTTCATGGCAAGGAAATTTTAGATTATTTTCATTGCGGTTTCCAAAACAGTCAATTGTTTTTCTGAGACTTACCTAACTAAAGTGGCTTGTTTGGTATTGGTATTCATTGGTTCTCGATGTAGATCTGGCTTTATTGAGTTGCAATGTTTGGCTGGCTTGTCCCAAAGAAAGGACAAATTGCCTTTTTGTCCTGGATTTTGACTACCTGCAAATGATGGTAGCGAGTTTGGTTACCCAGAGTTTTTAGGCGTATTAGATAACGACACCCAAGAAGACTCTACACTTGTTCTTTTAATTTTAATTTAAGGAATAACTTTCTGTAACTATAAATAAGTAGGTAGCGTAGTGGCACCAATGATCGACACTTTAAGGATCTTAATCGATCATAGTGGGTTTCTTTATTAAATTAAAGGTATATTAGTCACTCTTAAACCAAAAGTAACATTTGAGTATGGTAAGGTATATTCTTGAGATAAGAATAGAATGTATTATTTTTATTTGCTATAAACAGACAAGAAAAAAATGAAAAAAATGAAAAAGTGTAAAGCCGGAACCCCACAGCGGCGCACGGAGAGGCTGTGCACGTGTGTTCAGCTTCGCTTTAGTACAAAATGTATGAGAGCGTTTCCACCGCAGCGCACGGACATGCTACGCAGCAAATGACGTCATAAACACACGAACGTAGCTCAACCCACGGCCGTGCGACGCATCCGAGCTGCGTGGGTCGGCCATTTCTCTGCGACCCACGACTATGTACAGTCTCGAGCAAAAATATGTGTACACATAATATTTTTAAGAAATTATTATAAGAATAAGCTACTATAAATAAGAGGTACAATTAATTTTCCTAGTATATATACATACATTTAAGTTGTGATAAGTATAATTTGTGTAAGAACTAAGTAATTTATAATACAAATAAGTAAAACAGATGTTACTACACAATAGCTAAATTATATTGTTACTTGGAAGAGCTATTGTCTATATTATAAAAATAATATATTGACTTTAAGTAAAATATTTTTTTATTAAAAAAAATATTTGAACTATTTTATTTTCAAGTGTCATCTGTCAGTATGCATTGATTGCTAGATGGCAGAAAAGATTCGACAAAAAATCTCACTAATTTCGTTTAACAATTTCGCATATTATTATGTTACATATTTTTGCTCGTGACTGTACCCCACGCATAGCTATGAGCTGTGTGGGCGACACATCCGTGTCCGTGCGCCGCAGTGGAAACGGAGGCCGACGCCGCCGAACTAATGAGCCCACGCAGCAGAGGTGAGCCACGCATCCGTGCACAGCCTGCGCAGCGGTGGGGTTCCGGCTTAAGAATCTCCAGTAACCGACACCTAGTCATTTGACTGTTACCAGTAATCGACACCCCAGTTATCGACACCCCAGTCATCGACACCCCAGTTATCGACACTTACCAGTTATCGACACCCCAGTTATCGACTATTATCTATAATGAGTATTTGCCAAATAATCACACAATTTGACCACACTTGTCGGTCTTTAAAATAAAATTACGTGTTTAATAAGTATGCATATTTTGTTACAATAACCATATTTCTCTTACTAATGGGTATTAATCATGTAAATACTCGTACAAGACAGAAGATATTGACAAGTTGACTAGCACTTGGTGAAGGGTTGGCGATTTGGGGTCGTTTCATATCTGACGGTGGTGGCGTGCTGTCAGTCGCGTGGCGCTGGGGCGGGCGGGCGCATGATGGAGGATTCGGCCTTTCACACTGACCCGACGACGCGTCAGGTGTGGGTTGGATGTAAAGTTGTGTGCTTATTCGTTCTGGGGTTGCGCGGCCGATGTTGCGCGCTGCCTTTTCCGCCGGATATGAACCGACCCCTAGGGTGCTATCTTTTTTGTATTAAAATTTTGACGTTTGACAAGTGCTACTTTGTAGCTTAACTTAAATTAATGATTTTTGATTTTGATTTTGGTTCTGATTTTGTCTGTGTTGATAATTTTAAATTTTTGAATTGAACACTTCTTTAGCGGCTTTTTGTAATGGGTAAAAAAAATTAAACTCGCGGCAGGTTAATAAACGTTCCAGTGCACTTTACACTTGTTATAGCCACTAGCAATCCTACATGGTCAACATTGGCAAGTAGGTGTACCTAAATTTTTCATTAAACTAAAATTATCTGGATACGAAAATACCTGCCACTCACTGACTTAAAAAAGAAACATCGGGCCCCTGGACACGTGACCTGATCGAAAATTCGTATGACGAAAACTTCTTTAGCGGTGCTGTACAGTTTTTTTTTGTAATGAGTAAAAATGATAAACCCGCGTCAGGACACGTGACCTGATCGAAAATTCGTAAGACGGATGTAATGTTTGTGTACGATAACGCAATAAATTTATATTGTATTTCTACCACAGGTGTACTTTAATACTGATAATGAAAGCAAATCGCTGCAAAATTATTACCTAACCGTATGGTTAAAAAACCTATAATTTTTATAAGTCCAGTATAGGACTTAATTTTTTTTCTTTTGGGAATCTTTCCGATTTTTTTCTTGTATTAGGTTGACCTTGTCTGTAGCAACTATTTAAGTTCTAAAAAACATGGCCCCACGACGCACCGTTTTCGAGTTATGAGCCTTTTACTTGAACGGCCTTTTAATGTAAACGGCCCATAAGTCGGAAACTGTGCGTCGTAGGGCCATACTTCTAAGTTCATAAATGGTTTCTATAGATAAGCTTAATCAGATGCTGCAATAAAAATGCTCGAATTCTATAAAACAAAAAAAACTATAAAAGGACTCCCAATTTTTTTTATTATTATTTTTTAGTTTTCTTTGGTGCCCATAGTGCCCAAGCGTATGCTCCAACTCCTACCCTCCGCCCCTAAGACGACCCACTGAACCTAACTGGTCGGGAGTATAATTTTTTCTCAGAGCCATCTCTAAAACCAATCATTGACACATATTATTTCCCAATAATCGTCACTTGTCGATTTCTGGTAGGTCAACTTTGATTAGTTTACTTCAAATATCTACCGAGAAGCAAAGTTAGAAGAGCTATATATTCACTTATCAAATGAAAAATGTTTCTAATAATTACTATCGACACGTGTCGATAACTGGAGAAAGTCAGTTTGTGAACACCAATGATCGACACCAACATTTTACTAATATTAAAAAAATCTTGAACTTGTGTTATAACAAAATTCCACCCTTTAGTTCTTATAAAAACCCGTAAAACTCATAAAATTCAAATAACTTACAATACATTAGCATAATTAACAACGAAATGTACTCCCTTCGTTAACGATTTCAGTAAGAAATGTTGTTTTTCTCGCCGGTACTCGAGCCACAATCAGTTGTCACACCGCTACTTTCAAATAAAACTGTAAATATCGCTCAAATGTCAATGGGAGCCAGTAATAAGTGTGCTTTCTATGTTACAGTGTCGTCAAATAAATAAATCGGTATCCTACTCTTTATTTTATTAAATAAAAAAATAAAGTGTCGATTACTGGTGCATGTCGATTACTGGTGCCACTACGCTATAGTACATAAGGAGTTATTGCACATACTTTCTTGCTAGGAGCTAATCAACCATGGCATAACTTCTGCAATCTGGTTGACCGTTGAGAGAGGTTTCATAGTAACTATTACGAGATTCTCAGTAAACTGAAGGTGCTTTCATGAATATAGAACCCTTCAAGAGAATTTGCTGCTGAGCTATTTTACCTATGCAGAAATTTACCAAAATTCATAGAAAATACTTACTAGGAAACCTTAGTTAAGCTACTAGGTCGAAGTTTACACTATACACAATGGCTCTATAAAGGCTCTTGTTTATTTATGTAAAATATAATCTTTTCTGGTAAGTCATTTTTAATTTTTTTTCGTGTGTTTAATACAAGGTTAAGAGTAACGATACTTGCCTTACCAGAAAAGCAAGGCAAGTGAAAACGCAGAACAAACTTAGTTGTGAATAAATACATTTATGCTCTGTATGAAAATACCTCAAAAGCTTTAAATATTTGGAAGTCTTGTTTGCTTTTCCACCTTCCTCGTTTAAAATGGAAATAATTCATAAAACATCCGCAATTCTGAAAAACACCCAGATCAAATTAAATTTTGGCAAAATTTCCTGAGTGTTATCTTTGTTTAAAGTACGGTAGCGTAGTGACAGGAGACCCAAGAACCGAAATCATTATTAAGAAAATATTTTGTTAAAAGCTTACTATGACTTTATATGGGTTATTTGCTTGTTACAATTTAATTACATACTTTACATAATGCAGGCGTACCAGATATGCACTTGATAACCTGCCAAATAGCACAGCATGAGCGAATAAAGTCTGAGAGCTATTACTGCTATTAGTGCTCGAACCAGATGAAATATGACTAAACTCAGGCACTAACCTAATAACCTAGTGCTTTATTATCGAGTGTCATTGCGAAAAGGCTATAAAGAACTTTGAACTTACTACCAAAAAGATCCAAGTAAACTTACATAACTTTACCTAATAGGTGTAAAATATAATCATGTATTTTTACTCTCATAGAAAGATCACAATAAAAGGTTATACACCTTAATGTAATTGCAAGGTTACAATAGTCATATCAGGAATAACTAGAAAAAATGTGTCGTAATCGGATAACATTGTCCAATGCGAGAGTCATTTTTTCCGAAAGGAAAAGTATAATAAAATTATCAAAACTGTTTACATAATGACGAATATTTGACTGCACGGATAGCCAAGTGAGCCCAAGTGGTACACTAATGACCACCTGCGCGACGTGTTGCGGGTTCGGTTCCTTCATGGGACAAGCATTTGTGTAATCTATAATTGATTGTTCCAAGTCTTGGTTTTCTTTGTGCATATGATTTGAATGTTTTTAATTCCCCTGCGACAAATGGATTGAACTATGGTACATAGTGGGAGCGTTATTAAATAAAATGTCAATTTCGTAATTCTTAAGGAACTGGAGTGCCAACCACGACGGCTGCCTGATGATGGGCCTCCTCAACCTGATGCCGTGCCAGGGCGCGCCCGCCATCGCCTCGCTGCCGCACTTCTACCTCGGCTCTGAGGAGCTGCTGGAGTTCTTCCAGGCTGGCATCAAGCCGGATAAGGAGAAGCATAATACTTTTGTTTATATTGATCCGGTGAGCTCTTTGAGTTATTTAATATTGGGATTTATGAGAGGAACTGTTTGTTACGAATGATGCGTTAAGATATCTGAGGAATAAAAATAGTTATTCACTTAATGCTTGTCAAGACAAAATTGAGGTTCCTTTATGTAAAACATCCTAAATCTTGATCTTCATGTGACATGACGTAAGATTTAAATATCACATTTTTACTTAGTGAATGTTCGCCACGCCAGATTTGGAAACACTCTCACAAATGTTCAGTGACATTTAGAATATTGGCCCAAAGCGAGTTCTTGGTAGCTTTTTGTTGTCTCCCAGTCTTTAGATCAGAATTGTTCGTGACCTTTTTGTCTGACTATACCAGGAACTTTACTGTATCTTTTACTTTACCTACATCTATTTCCTCAGACTACCGGCGTCGTCCTCAGTGGTGTTAAGCGTCTCCAGTTTAACATCGAACTGCGGAAGATTGAAGGCATCCCTCAGCTGAGCAACGTTCCTACCGGCTTGTTCCCCATGCTATGGCTTGAAGAGGTGAGTAATGAAAGGAAGTTTTCACTACTTATGTAAAATCCTGAGTTTTGATGAGTTAAGTTCTCAGAGATCGAGTTTCAATGTCGATTCATTCACAAATTGCATAAGATTTTTCTAGGCGACTATGTAAAAAATATTAAGGAGTTTTTTTTTGCTCTTAATAGGTACTTTATATATAGGTTGTTTCTAGTAACAAGAAAAAAACTATACATATTAGGCAGGACGCAATAACATTACTATAGGTAGGTACTTCAATAAAAGGCAGATATTTTTGCCAACCAATACTAAAAGAAAGAAGAGGAAAATATTCGAAAATTCAAACTAAAAGACCTCTAAAATCGCGATGGCTGGAGTATCAAAACTTTTGAATTTAATTATATTCTCAGCGAGAATCGAACACCGCTCGACGGTCGCAGGCAAACTTCGTTACTATTATGAAACCTACGGAAAGTTTATTCAGATCAATGGCATCTGTTATCTGATATCGCATATCTTTATCAGCAGTTCATTAGATGCCATCATATGACAGCGTTCGTAAAAAGGTCACTGGTTCCCATAATAATATTACTAACTAAACCTGCCTTTATTATCTATTTATAATATTTTAATCTATGTAAACTTAAAAGGGGAAAGATTTGTGTGAATGTAACGAATTAACTTTGCTTGCAAGAGTTCATTCCTTTGCAGGATTCCCGATTTCAAAATTTCCGTTTCTTTGCCGTTATAATGCTACAATCGGCAACAACGGTTACATTGCTGTGCGGTCTCTAAAATCAAATAGAAAAAAAAAATGCTGTGCCTACCTAAGAATGTAGGCCACACTTCCCTTTCAAGATCGTATAGACTATTTGAATGGATATAGTAATCACCATTAGAGAAAGGTAGTAGACATAACATCTACTATTCGGAACCTTTTGCATAAAATTCAAGTCTTGTCCTTTCGTTTTGCTTCGTTTTCTGAGCCAGCTTTTACTATTTAAATGGATTTAGGTTTTTACCAAAATTCTGATAATACCTACTGGCTTCCTTTCATATGTAGCCTTTGTTGGCTAAGTCCCAGTAGCAAAATAAAGTCAGAAATTGATTTCTATTTGCAGGTACGGTTACCACAGATAAGATGAAATTTAATATTACCATACACTTTTCCCGATATGTATTAGTATGTCAAAGTTCTAGGCTAAGAACATACTTATCTTAAGCCAAATTGAATAACATCTGGGAGAAAATCAATAGCAATACAGTACTTTGATCTCAGCATAATTTAATCTTTCAATACATTCTTTTTAGATTCAGTATTATCCAATATTCAAGCAAGTGTCATTAGTATTTGCTTGACGAGATATTTTATTCATAAAATGTTATGTAAAACATATTTAGGAGACTCATGTAATATATCTTTCAAGATATGTGAGACACCAAGCACCTACCTATGCTTTCTCTCCACCACCCAAAGGTAGACTGGTAGAGAACGCCTAAGGCGTTAAGTCCGCCATTGTACATTGTGTGCAAAAAGTATTTAATAAATAAATAAATAAATAAATATCTCTGTGATATGAAACGAGGTCATGACGCCACCAAAAGAGCGATTTTGGTGCGGCGTAACCCCCATTTTCCACGTATCAATATTCAATAAAATAACGTTAAAGCCTGTATTGCTGGTAGACTGTAAATGTCGATGAGTAATAACTATTACATTACAATTCAACTAATTTGTAAAAATACTTTTTTGTATTTTTACTAACCATTTCTGTCCCACTTCAGGACAAAGGCCTCTCGACCCCATTTTTTCCTGGTTAGGATTGTGGTCAACCATTTCTTATCAGAGGAGTCCATATTACAACCTGCTATTTTATTCCCCTCCGTTTCTAAATACTCAAACTTTAATAATTGAGGTTACGAAGAACGAAGAATTATTAATCGTTGTTTTCTTCGACTAAACATTTTTTTTATTTCCAGGGAGCAACAATACCGGAATCAATCCGACAAGAGCTCCGCGACTCCCACAAGCTCCTGACGTACGTGCAAGTCGCTCGCTGGTTGTTCCTCGCGCTGGCGGTCGCCGCGGTGCTAGTGTCAGCGGCGGCGGTCGCCCGCTCCAACGCGCTCTTCTCGTGGCCGCGTAACAGCAACTCCGTTAGTTTTATATTGGGCCACAACGTGGGGGTTAATAAAGGACATTGATGAGATTTAGTGGTTTTATTTCTTTACTGGTTTATGATTGAAAAAAAGTCTCGATGGAGTTTGACATAAGTTAATTTTTTCTCGCGTGTCGTACTAAGAGGTACTTAGATTGCAAAAGAGAATTAGGAGAATAATTAGATAATCATGATATTACGTTGATAAGATCGAGAGTAATCACAAAAAAAAATAAGGATAGGTACCCAAAAAAGCATCATAAATAACGGAATGAATAAACTTACAAAAAATTCAAGAACTGGCATAAAAAATATACAAAAGCAACTTGGCAACATACTTGAGAAGACTTGGCACAACTACTCCTCAATTTAACGACAGCATTCTTCCTTATTCTGAAGACAAACAATAGACTAACATCAGTCATGCGTTTCAAACGTTTCCTGAAATCATTAACCTACCCATACCTAGTCATAAGACTTTGCACTTTGGTAAATCATCATCTCCCGAGCGTTTTCCCTCCCAAATGTTGGGGTTGGCTACCAGTCTTACCGGATTCAGCTGAATACCGTATTTTACATGAAGCGACTGCCTATCTGACCTCCACAACCCATTTTACTGGGAAACACGGTCAGACTGGTTGTCAGAATTGTCTTAACGACTGCCAAAGATCTATGTATGACAGCCGGGACCTACTGTTTAACGTGCTTCCCGAAACACGGAAGAAGACTGGTAAAAAATTACAATAAAAAAAGTAAAATAGAAATAATAAATAAATAAAACAAAGCTTATTTTATAAAGGTTTTATTTAATATTAATCAGAATCAGAGAAGGTGCCTCTCCCACTGGAGTCCTTGTCACTGTCCATCGCTTCGTCGACGTCCATCTTGGGTGCCAGCTTACCGACTGTCTTGATGCATCGTATCGTGTATTTGTTAAAGTCACATCTGTGTGCAAAGATATAGAAGTTATTTAAAGCATTAGTATTATACGAAGCTACATTACGTAAATGAGTTTAAATTAAAAAACTGCCATACTCAGAGACGTAAATGGTTACTTAAGAAGTCTAATAGTTGGAAGTTAATTAGTCCGAAAATAATAACTTTTAAACCATCGCGGTACATGTTTATAGTAATATTATAGAACAGGGATGTACATGCTAAAATATCTTTAGGGCTTGACGTTTCGACCGGGCTACAAAGGCCGTGGTCGCAAGCAGAGTCTACTTGCGACCACGGCCTGTGTTCTATAAAATTACTATATTCTCTTAAATAACCATTAAAGTCTCTGAGTGCGAAAGAATATCTTTTGCTTGTGACTCAGTTTTTACGAGTCTTTTCCCTGCAATATGACGTGTGTAGATAATAATTGCTCTGATTATTTAATCTTTAATTATGAAATCTTCGTCTTGATTATTTTGTTTCCAGACCTAAAATACATAGTTTGTCATATCGTTTTAAAACAAAAAACGTGATCTTAAAATTAGAGTGCTAGACTTTTATCTCAGAGATTTTGAAATCAAACCGATGATGAATCGTCACAAGACCTCCATAGTAACTGGTGACCTCGATTTCATTTGACGTAATGACAAACAGCTGATGTTATCTTATCACGGAATTCGCGCACTTTTTTATAAGATTTTAGCACCTGAACGTTTTTGCCCTAATTACGTATTCGCATAAGCCGAGAAGCAAGATTTATTTACGGATATTTCAATCCTAATCAAAAACAGTTTTCTTTAATTTCAGGTATTATTATAACACAGGGGCATTGCATATAATGACTTATCAATGTTTCTGCTAGATTAAAACATGGATGTAGAAATTTTGAACGTGCTAAAGTACTCGAATCTGCTAAAGTAGTAATAAGGCTCATCCAAAAATATAAAAAAGTCGTTTAAAATTACACGTTACTGCAATAGCATAGCATAGTATTGATCAGAACCATAAATCAATAAAAAATGGGTGAAACACAAACGAAGAACGCTAAAAAACCATCCTAAACATTAAATATAGTACACTGAAAAACTCAGCTGATTTCGTATATTCGCGCAATATAATCAGCTGAGTGGTATCACGTGCTAATTTTAAGAGTCATCTGAACCGAACGAACCGAAACGTGAGCTCTGTAGAAGCCTATTACGTACCATGACGTCAACATAAAAATGTGTTATGTTGGTATTATCGAATGTAATGAAATGTGACGACAAAATACTGCAATAGTACGTTGCTAAGAGGTGTAAGTAAAATTAGGGAGCGGGACTCAGGAATAATAACATAATATCCCGGGACAACTCACACACGGTTATCTGATCCCAAGCTAAGCAGAGCTTGTGTTATGGTTACCAGACAATTGATAAACATCCTTATATATTTCTAAATACACACATATAGATAAATTATACCCTGACACAGAACAAATGATCGTGCTCATCACACAAACATTTGTCCAGGGTGGGAATCGAACCCACGACCTTCGGTATAGCAGTCAGAATCACTAACCACTAGACCAACAGGCCCATCTTGGAATGGCAATCAAATGCTTATAAAATAGTGAGTATAAAGCTGTACTGAACAGTTTTAAGTAGACAAAGACAGAGTCTTACAAAAAATGTGTTAGGTAAATAAAGACATGTAGTCAATCGCACATCGATTATAAAAAGCTAAGTAAATAAAGTATTTAAAGCGAGTGCTAAAATTGGACTAAAGAAAAATACATACTAATCAATCTTACAGCATAAGCGTAGCCATAATTTTAGGGAAAGATGTCTGTTAAATGTTAGTAGGTAAATTACCTAATAAAGAAAGAGAATATCTTGATACATTGCTGATAAGTGATAATATAAATCAAATCTCTATCTTTTATATCAGTAAGTACACGAAAACCGCAATAAATGATTCAGATATAGTGTCAGTCAAGATGTATCTAACACTACTTATTATTATACAATTTTTAAGTCGATCTTCTTAAAAGTGTTTGAGACAATTTTTTTCTAATATTAATTAACCTTTATTAAATTCATTATATTTTCAAATATAATTGTTGAAAATGTATGTCATTTAATTAAATTAGTAGGCTTGTACGTGGATTTCTAGAACATACTTATTCTGTAAGCCCTAAAGATTCCTATTAATTATACCGAGTCTGTTCCAATTTAATTAAAATTTGTATAGGCGTAACACGTTCACATTTTCTTTAATCTTAGAAAATAACTAAGAATTTAGCTTGAAGGCACTTTCTGACACAATTAGTACCGTGTGTATCTTGTATATTTGTTAGCCTCATAATTTATTCTCTAAAAGGGACAGAGTTTTGTTGCCATGTACCCAAACTTTACATATTGTTATGAGTCCGACGTAAAATTTAATTCGCGTTTAGGCGTGTTTAGTTTTGGATGAGTTCGCGTAATTCAATAAAGTGTTCCCTTTCTCATAAATTTGGAAATAAAAATCATTCAATATATGGTGCAAAACTTACATAGTGATTTAGAGCATTAAATAAGAAAAGGTATTCGCTAATGAATATAAATCTTTATACTAAGTATGGAATGTTAGTCTCGCAATCAGGTAGGTAATACAAATAGAAAATACTAAATAAAATATTTTTACAAATTTTAATTCGGGTCATTTTTCTATTTGTCACCGACGTTTATTCCCATTACATGACATTTAAAGTTGTTACGTACTTTGATTTTTTTCTCAAAAATTCCGTGAATAAATTGTGATGGCCTTGAAAGAGGACGTTATCGTGCACTTGACACGATGCTGTTAGTACATGATATATCGATGTACGGTTTACATAAGAAAGAAATATATTTTGCAATAAATCAGCCCGAAGTAGAGGGCGAAATTAAGTCTATTCACAAATCTTGCCATTTTTGTAATTTAGATAGTATAACACTTTAGCAAATGAAATATTAATTTGGTACGTGTATATCGGTCAGCAAAAATCAGTCTACGTTTTCAATTCAATGTGAGCACACAAAAAGTATTTTCTATTGCAGACTGTTTGACACTACAGATGACTAACGTTAGGTAATCATAGATACCAAGATAAAATATATTGACATTAGAAAACAAATGCATAAAAGAGACACAAGTCTTTAATCAGTGCCGTTTGGAAATTTAATAAATTGTTCCGTGTGGTACCACAAACACCTTTACCCGAGACAATATAGAAAATAAGTTTTCTTCATTAAATCCCGGGTATCGAAACCGGGATTTGATCTTAGAGCTTAATAACACCACTCAGCGATCAATCCGGGGATCGTTGCCGGGATTTTGCACTCGACTTCAGAATGACATCATTTCTGTATTAAACAATGTTTATTTATCTTAGCTTTATACTTACATCTTACTAATCTGCGAATACTTGACGGTAAGCACCTTCTCTAAGGCTAGCAGTACACTGGGCGGGAACTTCCGTCTCTTCACGGTGACCAGCGCCTTCACCCACAGCAGCAAGTGCTCGAGGTGGCGGCTGTCTTCCAGTAAGCGAGCTATGGAGCTGAGTAAGCGGTCCGCGTAGTCGTCGTCCAGGTTTGAGATGGTTAGGTTTACTGGAAGAAATAGTGAGTTGGATTGTGGATCGTATTGGCATGTGTTAAGGTAGTTTTTGGGTTTGTTTGTGTGTCATAGCTTATTGCATTTAATTAGGTTTATTATGCAACATTGTACTGTACCAAATTGGCTTGGAATGTACTGAAGTAATGTACAAAAGGTTCTTTAATTACTTGTGATAGGTTCGTCTTTTGACTACTCAAATACAGTGACATACTTGGAAAATTTACTATTAGGCTCAAAATAGAAAATACGTTGTCTGCACAAAACGTCGTTTTCATGCTTTTCAAATTAAATAACTGGAAAATTTGACGCATTAAAGCAACTATAATTCACAATGGTTTTTTTTTCTGCATTTTATTTGTCGTTCGTTATACACACATATATTTTGGTGGAATACTGTGTGTATACTACACACAGTATTCCACCAAAATATATGTTCATAAATTGCTGGAGGGAACGTTAAACCGCCAAGAGCTTCGTAAGAGAATACTTACTGTCAGCAGGAGGAACGGCCTCCACACAGTGTTGTATGACGGTGTGCTCGTTCAGTTGTATGGCGCCCACCAGCGCTGAGCCCCATTCTCCTTGCGAGAGTAGCTGCTTCACTGCGTACGGTGTTGAACTGGCTTCTAGGCGGTAGGGCCTGGGAATATATTGTTAGTTAAGTAAAATTAAAATAAAAAGTATTATGTAATTATTTAGAATAAAAGTAATGTGAGGCGAAATATGAAAATCAAACAAATAACTATTTTCCAAAATTCGTTACATCGGATTTTTTATAGTATTATACGCGATCAAAAAGGATATATATAAGTAAAAAATCATGATACTAAGAAAAGTGTTACAGCTAGATACGACATTCAAGTTACATAGACAGGGGAACGGAACTCAATTACTTAGCCTTTAGATAACCAGAGAAGATTCTAGTATCATTATTAATATTGTATATTACCTGAATGTTCCATCAATGCCGGCGTTCTGGCTGTACATGAGCAGGCCCTCAGTAGCGGCTACTGCGAAGCTGTCTCCAGTGGGTGAGAAACGCACGCAATGTACTCGCACCTAAGAAAGTAAGTATAACATTAGACCTGACACAATGTAAAATAGACGGAAACGGTAATATAGGCTCAATCCTAATGATGTGGTGTTAGGAGTTAAATTATTGACATACTACTAAAAAGAATACTGCTATGTAATTAAATTTAAAGTATGAACGCATGTTCATAGGTCAGGCCAGGTCTGAGGCCAAAACTCTATGATTTTCTTCTTCATATTTTACATTGACACATTTTTACTCACTACAGCGAAGCCAAAACAAGAGTAATGATCTTGGCAGTATATTTATGTTCCACCATAAAGGCTATAATATCTTTGTAAATAATTCGTGCTTTAGTTTATAAGCCTACTAGATACTAAACAGTAATTAATCTTCCTTACCTCAGGTTTGACCCTCCTATCGGCCATATCGCCCTCCTTAACTCCAGGCAGTCGCACGCTGACGTCACCGCCCTCCAGATCCCCTCTCTCCTCCACCAGCGCCATGTTGCCGAACTCCGTTAGTAGGCGACGGTTTATGAAGTCCTGGAAATAATAAAAAAGTTATATGATATAATTATGTAATGTTATAACAAAGTAATCATTTATAAAGGGGGAGGGGCTTCTCGATCGAAGAAAAATAACGAAGCACATTTTAGAGACAATGGTTCGAGATTTTTAGCAACTAAAATGGTAAATGCATTTTTATGGACTATATTTATATATGTGTATTTGTTATATAAAAACTAACACCAACTTAATAAATGAAATTCAGAACAACTTAGAAGTTTCATTTTTTGTTTTTAGTTACCACATATGAACTTCACAACTCATATGAAAAGTGCCTGAAAAGGTCTACTTAAACAAAAAAACTCTAGTTATTTTTTTGATCTCCTGAAACATTATTTAATCAGTAGAAATACAGTATTAACATATAATTAAACTAAACTCACATTAACAGCATCCAGAGACCTGTTCTGCGTGATAACAAACTTCTTGATGAGTATGGACTCTTGAACGCTGTAGAGACACACGTGTTTGGAGTTACCACCGCCCAGTATGCAGGTACCGTCGGCTGAGTAGCATATGGTTGTGAACGCTCTGGAAATGAGAAGGAAATGTTATTAGTGTGAGGTGTGAGTGAGTAGAAAGAGAGATGAGAAAAGAAGATGGTAAATAATATTTTTTTTTACAATAATATAAGTTTTTTTTTTAGAGAGATTAAATTTTATGGGTGTAAGAAGTGAATTTAGAAGCAAAGAAAATTAAATATAAATGTTAAAAAAATACTAATTGAAGTTTTTATGGAAACGCGTGGGTATTTATGGCAAAAAAGTCGATCCACAATAGCCAGGTATGGCGCGACAAAAAAAAAGGCGTACAGTCGAGTTGAGAATTTTTGAAGTCGGTTAAAAGCCATTGGCCATTCAAACATGGACCTAAGTCAGTAGGTGACTTAAAAAATCCATAACATCTGTTCTACATGACCTTATAGTTTTTCTGAAATTTTAGGTACAAGAACTCACTTGGTCTTAAGCATCTTCTCTGGAGTGATGAGGTCGGTGTCAGACTTGCCCGAGCCGAGGTCGTTCCTGCCTTCAATGCTGCCCGTCTGGTCGCCCGTCACCACGTTGAAGAAGGTAATGTTACCATCTAGAGTTGATACTGCGATCTGGAAAGGGCAAGGAAAATATTTTTTTAATAAAATAATATATCAAACAGAGAACTTTCCAAACGTTTGGTAGAATCTACTCGTGATCAGAGGGCTGGTTTGTTCCTTGCACAGAGAATCGGCATAGCCATTCAACGTGGCAATGCAGCCAGCCTTCTGGGCACGTTCCCCGCCATTGACAAGGATGACGATGAGTTCTTTGACGCCATTTAGTTTTTATTTATGTAAGTTTTAATTTTAGTATAGTTAGAGTTTGTTCTTATATTAGATTTAATTGTATTTTAAATATATCTCTAAGTGTACATTGTCTAATCATTAAATAAAAAAAAAACAGAGAACTCTCTGTATTGATGAGAATATAAAAAACGAATTCGGGAGGCAAATCATGAAGAATTAACTTTAATAAGAAATATAGGGAGAGAGAATACACTCAATATACCATATACTGCAAAATAAAAGACGTAAGAAGCTAAATAAAGTAGAAGAGTAAATGACAAAGTATAGTTATTTTGACTGTACATAGATATCTAATAGATATAAAATCAATACAGAGTTTTTTTACTATGAGATTCCGTTTTAGTATAAGTCAGTCTTACCTCTTCACCATCCGGCCTGAAAGCGACTTGCAAAGCGTCGGCCGTCAGCTGTATGGTCTCGCACTCGGCGCTGGTCTCGATACAGTTCCATATCTTGACGGACTTGTCCCAGCTGGCGGATACCAGCCGGGAGCTCGCGAGTGTGGGGCTGAACGACACGCACGATACCGGCGCTTCATGACCGCCTAGCACCTGGAAGGTGGGATGATGGTTTTATTATTGAACTTAATATGAAATTATGGTTGGTAGTTTTCGCGAGCACTATAAAAAGATATAAAAATCATCAATGAAAAACAGCAAAAATCTGCTACGGCAGCCAAAAGTATCAAATACAAAAAGAAATTAGAAAAGAAAAAGAGGGACAATAGATAGTTTTTAGCCACAGAATAAAATAAGGTAATAATGAGCAAATTCAAACATGTTTCATGAAAAGCATGCATTAGGGTTTCTTCTACAACTAGTTGTTCATATTCTGGGATCTAAACATAAAAATGACACAATGTTTGTGTTTTTGCACTATTTTTTACCCAACCCCCAAAAATACGAATTGAAAGACCGGACTCTTATCAGCAACATCTTGTCAAATCTAGTCCGTCCAAAATCCCTTTCCCGACAAAAAACCATGGTAATCTACTGCATAACCTACCCAGGTAGGTATTATCTAACTTACTTAGGACAGTATACTCACATCTAAAAGCTTGCCAAACTTGATGGACCAGAGGTAGACATCGAAGACATCCTGTCCGCCCGCCGCGCACAGCTCGCTGCTGGCGTCCAGCGCCACGCTGCTGAACTGCACCAAGCTTGGTGAGGTGAGAGTACGGAAGTTGCGGTACCTGGGGTGAGAAATAAATGGATATTATAGTGAAAAAAAAATTGTACAGATTAATTAGCGGAACCCGCAGATGTCGTCAGGAAAAGCAGTGACTTAAGCGCCATCTACTAGGTGCAATAGTATTTTGAAACCATCCAGGAACCCATTGAAATGTATTTGCAAAATTTCGACTAAATCAATCCAAACGATTAGAAAGAGTTCAGTGACAAACACGATAACAATATTTTTTTCTTTACTGTGTTACATGAAATAATGTAGTCAATGTAAAAAAGGACGTAACTAAAAATTTTACTTTTAATATTTTGTTTTTTTTTTTATTGATAAAATAATTTAAAACAAGTCACGACCTTATTTTCTATTAATTATTGAAATATTTTACATACATATAAAAAGTCCTCACCTAGTCAAATCATAACACCTAACCGTCCCATCCAACGAAGCTGACACGAAGAACTTCTTATTTGCACTGAACACTATACTGGTCACTGAAGACTTATGTTCGTTGAAGGTCACGAAGCAGAAGCCGCTGGTGGTGTTCCAGACCTTGACCTTGCCGTCGTAGCCGCCCGTCACTATGTACAGGCCGTCGGGCGAGTACGCGAGGCAAGTCATGTCGAGCGAGTGGCCTTGCTGCTTCATTACGTATTGCTCGCCTGGTGGGAGTAAGGTTTGTGTTAGGTGGGTAAGATTGAGTTTTGCTTAAATGTACGATTGGTTTTTTTTTTGGTAGATTTTTTACTCTGCTATAATTTGTTTGCAAATGGTGTACTAATGAGCAACAGATGAAGCCTTAATTTTTTAAGACCAGTCAAACATAGTTAAAAGTTTTATTTGGTAGAGATCTTTGCAGTTAGCCTGAGCGCAGGCTTTGACTGCTTCACCGGACTTTAAGTTAAAAGTTTATCATATTATTTGCTTTTGAGAATTTCACAGACACACAACCACACTTAAACACAGGGTCTAATCAATATCTCAATTTGTCAAAATTTTATTTAAGTTGGTATAAATATACAATTTCCACTTACTCTGCCACTCCCAAACAAGCAACTGTCCAATATTAGGACAGCCAAACGCAATCCAATCTCCGGGAGTAGATATAGCAATACTGCTGATCCTATGTTCGGATATACTGAGCGTGTGGATAAGATTCACATCCGGCATCTCGTGTAGGAAGAATATGCCCGTCGAGAAACCTGGAAATTTAAACATCAACTATACACTATATCGATTGTTACATCGGTACGTAAGCGATTTTTTTGTCGGGCCCTAATCGATTGTTTATAGACAGAAAATCGATTTATTTATCGATACGAATTCGACTGTTTAAGAAGCTAGACAACATAATAAAAATAAAATACTAGGCATTTAAGATACTCGATTCTACATTAAATAAACGAAATTGTTTCCTCTGTACTCAATATTTCACAAAATTAAATTAATTTTCCTACTTAGAGTGATAAAAATCCCCAAAACTCAATTGTCTTTTTTTGTACCTGTGACCAACATCTTAGTTTCCTTATGGTATTGGGCTGAGGTCAGTTTGACCTTATGATGTGCCCTCCTAATTTCATCTCCTATGTAGTGGCGGCCTAACTTCTTGTATAACAGCCTCTGACTGTCCTCTGTTTTAATCTCTTTCTCTGCTAATTCTTCTTCATTGTCACTTTCCTGGAAAGAAAGAAACATAACATGATTATTTTGTAAATGGTGAAATAATTTGAAATTATAGATGACACAAGATATATAAACGCGAATGTAGATTTAAGGAAGAAATTAAATTAGTTATTTGTTCCAACTGATACATTGGAGTTTCTTGCCGGCTCTTCTCTATAGGAATGACACTTTGGAACCGAGCAACTAGAGTCAGTAGTTTTTAACGTAACGTTTCTTAAGCGCCTTTTTTTTTTGGTTTATGAGAAATAAAAATATTTTGATTTTGATTTTTGATTTTGACACAAAATATGCTGCACAACAGACAAAAATATATTTTTCATAAATATAAAAAATATATTTTTCATAAATATAAAAAATATATTTTTCATAAATATAAAAAAATATATATAAGTAGAAGAAATATAATATAGTAGGAAAAACCAAAAAAATATCAACTTACATATTCCTTATCTTTCTCAATAACCGCCTTCTCATCAATTTCATCCTCGCTTTCCTCATTCTTCTGCATTTTCCGCTTCTTCCTAAGAGATATCTGTACATCCGACACCACCAGATCATCAACATCTATATTAGCTTCCCACAGACACACCTGACCGTTCCTACTGACCGTTATCAAATCCAAACTCTTTTTCTCAAAGAAGACGCCCACAACTTTGTCCGTGTGACCGCCCATTGAGTACATACTGAGGTTGTCTAGGTAATCTACGGTGTATATTTTGGTGGTTGTGTCTTTGGAGCCGACGGCCAGGAGTTTAGAGCATGATGACCAGTCTAGGCAGGTGACTTCGTCTCGTGCCTTTTTGAAGACTCGCTTCATAATGAAGGAACGGAACTCGCCCGTGAATGTGCATGGTGCGGTCATTATGAATACTGAAATGAGCAATAATTTTTTATTGTGTTAAAAGATTAGGTTTGATATAGGTTGCTTTTCTTTTTCGAAATATAAATAGGAGGCCAAAACTATTAGACAATAATTTTGCAGATAAATTTGTAGATAAATATACTTTAGCTTAGCACGCTTAGCAGTAGACAAATAATATACATACACTAAAGATTTGTTTTGGAACTATGTCAAATTAAAATCTTAGTTACACAGCTTTCAGATATTTAGTATAAACCATTTAAATACAATATACCTATAACTTCAGTAAAATACAGTACAACACAATACCTGTATCATCGCAGCAAGCTGCAAAGTATTTGCCATCAGGGCTGAACTTGACCGCATTGACCTGTTGCTTAAACTTGTACTTGTGTATCACTGTGCATGTCAGTAAACTGATCATCTGGGCTTCACCCTCTGAAAAAAAATATATATTTAAAAACTTTTGCAGTGTTTGTCAAAAATTTGTGACAATGAAATCCCTTACTTTTACACTTACAGCAGGAGACTATAATTATACTTACTTTCATTAATAGCAATGAGAGTCGAGCCATTCGGAGAGACATCAATAGCAGTGTAATTGTAGTAACTTTCAAAAGAAAGTGTGTTACTTTTGTTCCTGAAATAATAATTCATGTAAAATTAAATACAACATATTCTTCAATAATAAAGTCACTGTTGTGTAATAATTTGTATTGATATATCATACTCTTTAAATGTTAAAATAATACCATGTACCAAAAACATAAAAAAAAAAACATTTTATGAATCATAACATTCATTAAACAACATTTGTTTACATTATACTTTTCAATGAATTATCATATAAACTTACTGTTTCAGGTTGTACACAGTTATTTTATTTCCCACGGGGCTTATAACACAATTTCCATCGTTCGTAAACAATATATCACCCTTTCTATACACCGTGCCGAGCAAATTTTGAAACTGAAACAAAAAACAGGTTATAATTTAATATTTCTGTTATTATTGCAGGTTTACATTCATAATAAGTTAAATCTTTCGACGTTATTGTTACAGATCAGTGTTATTTACTGCGCAAAGTGCCAGTAACAATAAAACATATTTTAATTAATGAAACTACTTATTCCTGAAACAAATCTTACAAATTATTTAAGTTCTTAAATATTGTTACCTTATAATGAAACTTCATTGTGAATGTTTTAACTCTATACACTCCTTTTAGATATATTCAGTAAATCATATTTCGCACTTAATTAAAAAGAAGACTGATTTATATTTTGTTTTGAAAAACTTTTAAACTTGCAACAAGCATGGGGATTCGCAAGCAACGTGAGGTTTGACAGCAGATGTCATAACAAACTTAAAATGGCACATCTGTTAAAATTGTTGCATTAAAATGAAATAGCTTTATGACAAATGTCTATAGCGAGACAGAGAGAAAGCACTAAGCTAAAACATGTGACTTGACATCGCTGACAGCTGATCACGTTCGGATACATCTTGAAAATGAAATATAAAATCACGGGGACAAGGACACGTATCTGAACATTGTTAAATTTTGACAGTTTAGTAATACCACTTGAAAAAGATGATTTCTTACATTAAAGTGCAAGTACTTTATTTAATGCAAGAAATCATCTTTTTCATCTGGACAAATAAATCAAATTATTATTGGCTGTTTTTTTCGGTTGTTCTCTTGTCTGTCAGTTTGTTTCGGCTAATCTCCAAAACCGCTGTAAAGATTTTACGGAAACTCCATTTGCAGAAACATAAACGCCGGAAGCACCAACAAACAATGCACGACTGGCAAAATCCATTATGCGTTGCCTGTAGCTTGAACATAGGCTTTGTGTCTTTTATAATGCGATTGGCATTTGGCCCTACAAGCACATATTATGGTCATTTAATTACTTCTGTGTGCTTAATTGTAGTTAACGATTTAAAACAACGATGCTAGATTTTAATTTACTAAAAGAACCATGCTATTATTGCCGTAAATCATATTACTCGCAGCCGACTGCACAAACACAGATAGAGGTGAAGAAATATTGAAAACATCATTGTACCAAAAATATACCATTTAGTAGCTTCTAAAGTCTGGTACCATTGTAACTTAATCAATAAAAAAATACTTTTAATTAAAATCTTCATTATTTACCTTTAACAAAGGTTTTTTTACTAAATGAAACGTATTTAATTATTCAGATTTAATTTCTTAAAAGGTACTTTTTGGATTATATGATTTTTTTCAATTAAAATGGTTTGATTAAAAGTAGTAAAAAGATCAAACAGTACATGCGCAGACGAAAAGTGCTGGCCAGCGATCCACATCAATGTTCTACGTCATAGCGCAGCGAAATCTTTAGCTCAGGATTGGCCGCGCATTTCGGAAGTTACGTAGCAAAACCAATCAGAACTTAGGTCATATCGAGCACTGCCTTGAACATCAATCGTCATATGACCCATTCTATCGAGTCTGCAAAGCTTGGGCCATATTTGTCTGTGCAAAAGTAGTTCCGTGGAGTGAGTGTGTGCAGATAGTCATCACAGTTTTTGGGACCTGTAAATACTCCCTCAATAAACCTACAAAATGTCCGCGACCGCAGAAAACCCGATCTACGGACCCTTCTTTGGAGTTATGGGGGCGGCGTCTGCTATCATCTTTAGCGGTAAGTATTTTATGTGATCCATTATCGTAGAAATGGCTGTCTTGAACGATTATCGATCCTTCGATGTGGGTTACGGGCATTTAAGATTCAATGATAGAATGTTGAGAACGTATGTAGTAAACAATTTTTATGATGTTGCTCTATTAAATCAGTTCAAATCTGGTTATTTTAGGAGCACTAATTATAGTAGTTGCCGCACCTTGTTCTTTACGTTATCCCGACATAAATATATAGATATACCGACATGACGGAATGAGTCGATTTGATGATTCGGGTAAAGCATAGGGATGGTTTTCGGGGCGTTGTTTTTTGGGAACAAAATGTGAATCATTAGTCATGTGATTGATAGGTAGTCACTTTCGGTTGGTAGCACTGTTTTAATGGCTGAATCGGCTTCAACGAAAGAATGTAACGAATGAACGAGCTTCATTACTTGAGTATTTGAAGGCCTTTACTTTTTTAAAAGACATTGATTGCTTGCATTCTGCAATAAGGGTAGTACTCTCAAAGTAATATCTGACTAGGTAAACAAGTCACGCTTAAGACATACATAGTGCATTAATTTCACAGTTTAGCAATAGTCTGGTACAAAGCTTGGGAATGTTCAAAGTTACAGGATTGTACAGGAATGATGCCATTAAAGGAACAAAATATCAAAAATCTATGGTTTTTGATCATCACATGACCAACTTAACAATCATGTGATCAGTCATCTGTTCACATTCTTACTTAACCATTACTAAGTTATATATAACTGAATCATACTATAATAATACTTGAATACAGGATATAATGCAGTTAACATCATAACTTAACAAAAACTCCGCTTCCAAGTCATGTGACCGGTACACAAGTACTTGTAACTGTATAAGTTTTTCATCCAAAGATAACAATCAATACTTTATAATTACAACATCAGTAACAATGGGGATGTATAATACAACATCACAATGAAAAGCATGAATGATCAGATCACATGACAATCCATGTTAAAGGATTTAGGTTATGTCATTGACTTATACTTAACATAAAGTTGGCAAAAACATGTTCTTTACATAACATTATAATCAATATCCTCTTTTAAGAACAAAGAATGTAATGTTTTATAAAGATATCAATTAAAATGGAAAATACATGTTTTATACCAAGTACTTGAAATGTAATCATGTGACTCAATTGATAATAAGGATTTTCCCAGTTATTTAAATCAATGTTCAATAACTGCCTTTTCTGCTGTGATTCTTCTTAAATATTTGATTATTTCAAAATAAGGTCACTGTAGTGGGTGTGGCAATGCAATCAAAGTTGCATCTCCCAATCAATGCCAACTATGGGATTATAACTTCAAACACAATGATTAATGAATAAAGATGCATCTTTGTATGATTAATTAGTTGGTGGGTAACTTTAATATCAGAATGCAACCATCATCTTAGTACATAAAGAAAAATAATGAAATAATATACATCAGACAGTGCAATATTCTATCCTATCTTATAAAGGATAGCCTACAATCTATACCACTGGTAAATGAATAAAGGAACACAAGAGATTGTAATAAAACATCTGATTAACAAATGAGGGTAGAAGTTTTAAATCTTTTCAACAAGATCTATGTTTAAGTTTATTGGCTCTAGTCATCAGCTTGGACCAAGGGTTATTTTCCATTCTCAATAGCATCTAAAAGCTAGTGAATACATAGTTGGGTAAAAGCCTAGGTAGTAGGAAATGTTCTTTATGCAATTTACTTATGAATGAACTTGCCATGTTCCAGCGCTGGGAGCGGCCTATGGAACCGCCAAGTCAGGAACCGGTATCGCCGCCATGTCGGTGATGCGGCCTGAGCTCATCATGAAGTCCATCATTCCCGTTGTCATGGCGGGTATCATTGCCATCTACGGTCTGGTCGTGGCTGTCCTGATTGCTGGGTCCCTGGACTCACCCTCCAACAACTACACCCTTTACAAGTAAGTACAGTACACAAATACATCACATCAACATAGAATATAGATTATTGAAGTAAGATTACAATGACTGAATCCTATTTGCTAGTGCAGTCTGAATAAATCAACATATGTATGAAGGTGAAAAATACCTCATAAATGGTTATATTGTTATTGCAATGCAATGACTAGATTGTTACTTTCATGATAGCTCTATACAAATGTTAGTACAGTTGTCTGCTGAAACTAGTAACTCGGAAACCTGATAAAACCTAAATTAAGAAAACACTTAATAATGAACATTTTATTTAGTAGCCTTTTGGAGATCTTGTTTGCTAAATTCTTATCGGTAATTTGGAAAATAACTTAACAGAATTCTATTAAACCCATTCTTCGTGTATTTGTATTGGCTTGACTGAAAAACATTCATTCTTTTTATGATTGTCACTTTTTATATGCATCACTGATTCACTGGTTTCCTGTTAGATTTGAACAAGGTTACATAAGCAAGGCTATTCATAGGAAAGCATTGTTGCTTGTCATTACAAAATTATTGAGACAAAAAAATTAAAGAATTTCATTATGTATTTATGCTGCTTAAGCTTAAGGTCTGAACTAAAAAGCTTTGTTGTAAATACAGATAGGTATTGATGTGAACAGAAAGGTCGTACGATCTGAGAAGTAATTTGAACAACCTTGTGTAGTGTATTTGCACAAAAAATACATTCCAGTCATAAAGTAGCCCATTCATTGATACATATTTCAATGGTACGTCAAAATCAGCATTGAAATATTACGTAAATAATTCTCACAACAGACATTACACCCGACAACTTATTGGTCAATATCTGTATCCTAGTTTTTAGTATTACATATCTTGGCCTGATGCCAGGATCTTCCCGACGCAGTCTAGCTCACTTAGTCTGGTCTAGTATGTCCCCAATAGGAAAATATATAGCGCCGCGTCTCCGCCGCCCGCATTCTCTCATCGTTATTTTTATTTCTATAATACTTTCAGTTATGATGGACTTTTGTTCTTATTTTATTTCGTATTGTGTACCCTACTTTCTTTTTATACTGTTAATGAATTTAGTTACTTTCGGATTAAAATTCATTTAGCACTCGCAGTTGAGTAAATACATTGCGTGAGAGGATGCAATATGATAAACGTAAACTTGTCTGTCTGTTAAACAATATTTCCATCCTCGCTACATATTTATTCATTTTGGGTGTCAAAGATATGGTGGAATCCACTCGTAAATGATAATAGTGGCAGATAAGAAGCGATCAATCAAATTGATAAGACAAAATTTATTGGATATACCAATACATAAACATATTACTTGATTCTTAACAAGATTTTTATTCTACTATTCCATAACTTAAGTATTCATAGCTCCTTTAGTGTAAATAAAGCTTCCTGATAGAAATCCATATTCATTACTTACTGACCTACTTCGTGGGCACGAGAGTGACGTCAGACGTATTATATTGAGCTTGCTTACCCCATATTAATCTGTTTCTATATTACTTTCGGAAAATCTATTCCAATTTGAGTCAAAGTCACGCCATTGTTGTGAATGATTAAGGATAATTACTCCCATGGTAGTTACGCACTGTTGAAATGTTCGGGACATTTTTCATTTCATAATTGCTGTCGACATAACTCGTGCGAGTACGCTCAAAGCTATTGACCTCGAGACTAGTTTTTTTGTATCGCGGCTTGTCACATGTAGAAATTAAATGTTTGTCGGTCTTAATATGTCACGAACTATTTATTCTCTGAGGCTCTGTTTGCAGAACCATGTACTATGTTATCACATAGTTATCAGCAACTCATTTGCTGGTTATTCATAGCTTATTATTAAACGCGGTTTAGTGGTTTTAAATTACTTTGTGTTGATTAATTTTACTAATGTTAATGTTTGTCTTTTCAGAGGGTTCATCCACCTGGGAGCTGGTCTCGCTGTAGGATTCTCGGGTCTGGCTGCTGGTTTCGCCATAGGCATCGTTGGTGATGCAGGTGTACGTGGTACTGCGCAACAGCCCAGGTTATTCGTCGGAATGATCCTTATCCTCATTTTCGCTGAAGTATTGGGTCTATACGGTCTCATCGTCGCCATCTACCTTTACACGAAACAGTAAACGCATTAAGCACACTCTTACTCCCGTCGCCCGTGCTCCGAGTTTCTATGCTACAGAATCTGCTCAGTCACTCAGTCGCGCACAGGGAAGTCGTCGCCGGTAGCGAAACGACCCGCATAGGGCCTCGGAGCACCTCACACCACCTTGTATAGTACTTGTTGATTACTTGAACGTTAATCATTTATATGTTCCGCATATCCCCGGCCCGGTGTCGCCTCGATGCTGCGGCCGCACCGCGCCTAGGGACGCGAACTGTATAAATAATTTTTCTATTTCAATTTTATAAATATAACGATCACTATTTTCGAATCCCAATCATGGTTTTATAATATAAACGCTACCGTGCGATGACGGCGTAATTTATTTCTTAATTTATTACCGCATTTTTATTTTGATTTTCGGTGACAGGAGATAATTTTGTTTCACCTATCGACATATCAGATTATTTGCGCGTTTACATCCCCTCGCGAACGTATCTTCGTACCATCCGACGATATCACTTTTAGATTATTTTAGCGTTAAGGCGAAACTAATGTACAGTTAGAGTAGAAATTTAAGTCCAAACAAGTTATCTTAATAATTTATGAAACCGTTAAACCCCCAGGGTACTGTGTACCGATTTCTTACGCTGAGAATGTTAAGGTTAACTGGCTTATGTACCATGCTATATAGCTTTCAGTGTTATAGTGGATATATATATGTGTCCTTATCATACTGTAATGGGCCTGTAAATGTTATCCTCTCTCGAGTGGCTGTTGATAAATTCAAAAGCGAGTCACAAACATTGTATTGCCAGGAATCAGTAAATAAACATGGTTTGTACATTCCATATTATTTTGTTTCTACTTGATAATACTGTGTGTTTTATTTTCCTTTTCGATCTTCATGCGAGCAATATAAATAAAGTATTCGGAAAGCGGATGCTTTCATGACATTATATAGCTACTATCGCAATCAAATTATAACTTTATTATAATAAATAAATATTGAATAGTATTATTACATTTCTGACGACTTATAATGTGAAAAAAAAAATATTTCAAATATATTTATTCTGTATACCTCATAGTCGAAATGATGTTTGAATGATTATAAATTGGTAAGTAAAATACATTTAGGTAAAATTGTATTTTATTTTAGGTTTCATGTTAGAGAATGTTATAATCTTTGGTGTTATTGAATGAATTGTGTTAATAAAATATTTTGAAAACAACTAATGTAAATTATGAATCAATTGTTTCACTCTAGACCATTCTCTTTTGTTTCACCAGTGTTACTGTGCAAATAAAAAGCTGCTTTGAAATCTATAATAGGGGCATTGACTTTTTATATTAAATTAATATATTAGTTGATGTTCTTTAATGCTATGGCTACCTACTATAAGTTGTTTCGAGTAACGTTAATCTGATTTCGAAGCAGTTAGGAGAAATTATTGATACACAATTAACATGACCCAAAATATAGAGATCAAAATATCAAATCAAGTGTTGCGAAAAAGCATGTAACACTAATGGTGGGTGGGTCTAAGTGCTACACCTGTCGATTCTTTTTCACACAATAACTTCAGACTATCATATTTAAGTTCGCAGGATGCAAAAGAGCGTAAGTATATGTCAGGGTCCCTAATTGTCCTAGGTCTAACCTGACTAGCCCACAGTGGATAGTTGAGGAAACACGCCGCCCACACTTGTATAAAGCACATAACCCAAACTTAGATCAAATACAACACAGGTAACGAGGCCTGAGCTTTTCTAGACACAGAAAGACTGTTTATCCTAAACACTACACTGCTGAACAGATTTTGATACAATTGCTAAATCAAAATCTAACCACCGTTACTTTGTTAGAGCAGGGGCACACGAGCGGTTCGGCGCCGTAAGGTGTTATGTCGCCGCAGCGGTCCCGTAGTAGCATTGGACAGTCTGAAATATGGATCGTAACAACTGAGCGGTGTGCCCACTGACACGGTGAAATCTTTGCGTTGCGGCGCCCCGGAGCGGTGTCGCTGCTTAGTGTTACATAGAAATATCTCTTTAGAAAGAGAGCGCATTGCCATGGCATCGCAGACAATTTGCACTAGGCCTTGGGAGAAAAATCGTCGCGACCGCGCGTCACATCACGGATTATTTATGTTATTATTATTATATCAAAGTTTTAGGTGTCATGCTCTGCCGCGGAGCCACCATCTCAGAAACCGATCAATTATATCCTAAAATGATGTACGTAAAACGTACACATAGCTAATACTGTGGCTGGCTCCGCGGGAGAGCATACTCTCGCGCGGAGCCACCACAGAAAATGTGCACAGGAAAGATAAACGCTAGTGTTTTTTGATGAAAACTGTTGTAAGGATAGTGTTTATTCCGTACCTACGCCGATGCCGATACTTAATGCCGATATTTTTCAACACGTAGGTACGCGAGAACGTATGCTCTCTCACTTTCATTTCTATTTCATGTCTATTTATTCATTACCTAATGCGCGTACAGCGACAACGATTTACGTACATTGTGTACGTTTTACGTACATCATTTTAGGATATAATTGATCGGTTTCTGAGATGGTAGCACCGCGGCAGAGCATGACACAAGTTTAGTACCTACCCATTTCGTAGCATGTCAAATCAGGGTCTTGAAAAATATGCGACGCGATTAAACAAAAATCACGCTGTGTGTACGCAATATCAATTTTTTATATTACTTCCGATTAATGTGTGAGAAAAAGACTAGGAATCACCGCGTGATTATTTTAACAGTGAAAGTAGAAAACTAGTCTTCCTAGGTACCAACAGAAACTACAGCCTATAGAGAAATATAATAAGTAGGGTAACTACAGCCCATCGGCCCATCAAACAATATTGGAGTGAATTGAACCACCCTCAGATTGTTACCGTTACTTGTGGCCGTTAGTTTGGCAATGAGGAATAAGGATTATGAACTTTCTAAGTAGGTACATAGTTTGTTATGCTATAAGTTATACCTCTAGCACTTCTCAACGCCGCAGGTTCCTGTAATCATCTCTGAACCCTGTCTTGGACCTTTCACTAGACAATATCTTTTAAATTATGCCAAAACATTAAAGGCAATATTTTTATTGCATGGTTCATCTATAAATTACGGTAGGAACAGTACTTTGGAAGTGGTCGGATCATCATCGTAGGTATGTACACCTACCACCTACCTTGCAAGGGTAGGTCCAGCTTTAAGTTCTAAAGTGTAAATAAAGCTGTTGTCTTCGAATGACATACTCGTGAAAACATGATTATCAGATTTTCGATAAATGGAAGTACCTGATTAAAACATCTTACAAAACATGATTACTTTTATTAGCTGGTCATTTATGATAACTTAAACAAGAGTATAAACGTTTATATACTTGAAACTAACATTATGTAAACGTACTTTACGAACGCCCAGCATAGTACACGTCACTCATTTCCGAAGATTTGACATTTGTTTTGAGGTGGCAAACGTCAACCTCCACTAAATATTTCTGATTTACTATTTTATTAATTTGAGAACTAGCTGTAATAAATAACCTTTAACAATGAAATTTAAACTGTTATTATTTCTTACTATAATCCTTACGTATTATGAAGGAGAGGCACAGACGCGCCCGAAAGGGGTAAGTAAACCATAACATTTTGATGATTGATCAGCATACCGGCGTTTGTACATTAAAATACCTTATCGATGAGCTATTTATTGATCCTAAATTGTTTTTAAACATTCGATAAGAGACTCTTATAAGATTCTTCAATGATGTCTCATTATTTGATTATGTAAATTAACAATCGTAACCTTTAAACATTGGTAAACTACCAATGAGGATAAATTTGGCCAGGCTTTATCTAAGGCTCACTAGCTAAGCTAAATATGCAAGAAATAAAATATGTAAATTTACCTCATAGCACCTAAATATAATATATCGCTACGTCAACGCCTAAGAAGTAAATGTAAAGCCTCTTTAAATGTATACAACTGTTACATTGAAATAAATCTACTATTAAATGTATAATCATAATTAAATATCTGATTACAGCTGGAAGACAAGGTCCAACAGCTGACAGACATGACAGCCAAGAAGTCAATAGTATCATTAAACCTAAACAAATTCAAGGACTATGTGAAGTCTCCGCCCAGGGACTATTCCTTTATCATTATGTTCACAGCGATGGCTCCGTCAAGACGCTGTGCTATTTGCCAGCATGTGTACGATGAGTACTTGATTGTGGCCAACTCATTCAGGTTCTCACCGTCATATAATAACAAGCTGTTCTTTGGTATGGTCGATTTTGATGAGGGTTCTGATATCTTCCAAATGGTGAGTTTAATTTGAAATGACTTTAGACTATTATTAAGATTATGTTAGGTTTGTTATTATGTAAACATAAGCTTTAGCATTAGTGACTAGGCAATTGTCTGCCAATTCAGAAGGGATAAAAGAAACTCCATTGTTCACAAAAGTTGACTTATGTCAAAGAATTAAGAAAGGTTGATAAGTGAGCCTACATGAAAAAGAGTTTTGATATTTAATGAATAAACAGGTGTAATTGAATAACCAATACATTACAGTAATTAATGTTTTTGTATGTTTACAAACATGTCCCAACTCACCAAGTTTTCACAAACATGATACATATTTAAAGAGTGAGTTAACCAGGACTTGATAACTTAAGCACTAAGTAAACCAGAATGTTATGTAAACTAGAGCTGTATGTATGTCTAACATTTTTCTTTCATGTTTTCAGCTGCGTCTAAACACAGCGCCAGTAATTATGCACTTCCCAGCTAAAGGCAAGCCCAAGCCCGCTGATTCTATGGACTTTGAGAGGGCTGGCATCCACGCCGAGGCTATTGCCAAGTGGATTCAAGATAGAACTGATGTCCAGGTAAATCTTATTATAAACTAATACAGAATCATAAAATTCATATATTATGTATATTCTTGTGTGATGCCTATAGGTAATTGCCAAAACCCTCAGTACCTCAATGTCTAATTTCAATAACATACCTGTAATTAGTTTTCCCTACTATTTTGAGTGTCATACAAATTACCTTCAGTCCAATCTTTGCTTGGGGTAACCCTCTCGATTTGGTTTTGATTTGGGAAATTTATCGAGAGTGTTAGAAACGAATCTATGATAGAGGCAAAGCTACATTGATTGACAAATGATGCTGCTACACTACTTCTCCGCAAAAAAAACACAATCTAAAACAAGTCTAAGATAATCTTGTTGTAATTTCTCTACAGGTTAGAATATTCCGTCCACCAAACTACTCTGGCGCCGTAGCATTCTTTATGCTGTTCATCTTAGTCGCTGGCTTCCTCTACCTCCGGCGGAACAACCTGGAGTTCCTCTACAACAAGCAGATGTGGGCAGTAGCTGCAGTCTTCTTCTGTTTTGCCCTGGTCTCCGGACAGATGTGGAACCATATTAGAGGGCCACCATTCTTCCATAGAACTAAGAACGGACCGGTGTATATTAATGGAGGGTCCCATGGACAGTTTGTGTTGGAGAGCTATATTGTAGCTATTTTGAGTATCCTTTTAAAAAGTAATATTGACTCGGAAAATTATGGAGAACTAAACAATCCATAACACTTTCATGAGGTATAAATATCCGCTATTTATACCTCATATCAATAATTGATTAGGTACACATAAATATAAACTATTGTAAACATGAACCGACTTTGAAGTCGACCTTTTTATTATTATTAGTTTATTTCAATTTACTTTTAGTAGTTTAAAATGGTTTATTAACTGTTTGATTACCATAGTTCAATGATAAAGAAAACTTTAATCTAGCTAAGCTACAAAGTGGAATTCAGCATTTCTCTTCCATACAGAGCACGAGGCTCTAAAAGGAACTTCTTAACCGACTTCAAACAGGAGGAGGTATAACATACGACCGTATTTTTTTTTTGTGTTTGTTACCTCATATTAACTTTCGACTGGGTGAACTGTTTTGGCGATTTTTGTTTTCATTTGAAAGGTTCCAGTGTGGTCCCATTTAATTTGGTCCAGTTATGACAATGGGATCCATTTAAAATATTTAAAAAAGCGTTGAAGACTTATTTTGAAGTCACTTTTTTGTAAGAATTATTTTTCACATCTAACTATGAATCAATAACATCCTGAACCAAACACAGATGGCGCTGTAGTAGTAGGCATGATCCTCATGATAGAGGCGGCGGGCGGCGTGAAGAACAGCGAGGTGGTGCGCTCGCAGGCTGAGGGCAAGCGGCGCCGGTTCCAGTCGGTGGTCGGACTGATACTAGTGTGTGTGTTCTTCTCCCTGCTGCTGTCCGTCTTCAGGGCTAAGACGCAGGGGTATCCTTATAGGTGAGTGCAAAGTAGACTAGTTTATTATGTGTTACGATGATTCATGTGAATTGAACGTGGTTTTGACGCGTCGCGACACTGCTGCTTAAGTTTTTGGTGAAGCTAGAGAATAAAAAAATGCGTAAGAGAGTAAATGCTACGCACAGCTATGAGATGAATGTAGTCTTCTTTGAGAATACGTACGTAGTAGTAGCGTCTTGCTGTTTTTTTTGCGTAGTTTTGTGGGACTTATTGTGATAAAAGCATTCTATGTATTCATCCAGGTCAACTACTTGTATGCATAATTTTATCCAAATCGTGTAGTGTTCTATCGTGAAAATATGAAATATTATTCATATTTGACCCTTAATAATTATTTTTTGATCTCTCTTTTCGTGATGAAATAAAATATTATTTATTTTCTTTACAGCTTCCTATTCAAGTGAGAGTTTCCGAATAGTAGTTGATAAGAAGACCGACGAGTGTGTGGTTATAGTGTACGTGCAATTGTTTTACATATAAATGAATGTTATGTTCCTCAGTTGGTCAATAAACGTGTTTTTATTTATTATTTCGTGTTTGTTCTCAATTTTTTTGATTTATGATAAAATGTAGGACAAGTTAGGATAAAATTAAAAATGCTGAAGTAATAATCGTTACATATCTATTAAATTCGATTCATAGTAATTATTTAACAATGAGTAAATTAATTATATGTTACTTTCCTTTTATTAAGTTTGTGTAGTCCATAGAGATGACTTCATCTACATTTTAATAACGATACACAAACTCATATTAATATTTGAATTAAATAAAAATTAACTTATAATTTGTAAAAAGAAACTAATATAGCTAAATAATCTGTTGCTTGATTTTATAACAAGCCGAAAAAATAAAACTTACTTTCTAATGCCAATAAATACTAAAAGAATAAATGCTTCAGTCTTCTTAATTTAAATTTGTAGCATTATAATAAACGCGGGAATACGGCGTATCTATTCGTTGGGTATTTTTCAAAAGTCTTCTTATACCATTCGTGCGCTTGAATTGATGTTTGAATCTGAAATAGAAACATCACACATTTAGATTTAGTTATTTATTGTAAATTATTTTAAAAGATATAAGTATCTTAATTACCTACACACAATTACCTATACATTTGCAAGCAGGAATAGTTTTGTGTACCTAGTAGTAATATGCAATACATTGTTACCACATTAGGAACATAAAATGGGCCGTTACTGTCGATAGGTGCCGACTGATTTCAAAGAATTATACTTATTTGTAGTAACTACCGGAAAAAAAAATATTGTTTACAACTTCCGCTAAAGTTTCCTATCTACTGCCATTTCCACAACTCTTTTCTACGATTGATTAATTAGGAAAACAAGATTATGATATTGTAACTTTCATGCACCTAGATTCTTGGGCAAAAATAACAACAAACCAAGTTCATCGAGTCATGTCGATTCGAAATTATGGATAACAGTAACGAAAGATCAAAACAATTAAAAACGGAAAAGGGGAATTTTACAAGACAGTGAAAAGAAGTTGTTAAGGATAAAAAAATTTGATACCTAGCTGAAAAAATACGAACATAAAAAAAGTTCTCACCTGATTCCCTAAAACCCACAAATAAATACAGAAGAAAGTCTTCGTAGGGACCAGCATGAACAGCACCGTATACATAACGATCTCGCACATTCTATGCGGGCTGGATACATGTTCGAACATCCTTCCGTGAGGTATCTTATGCTCTTCAGTCACCACCTGACCAGACTTCTTGTCTTTACGGAGGTTTGCGAAGATTATGTTAGTTCTGTACTGCTCGTACCACATGGCGAGGAAGATTATGGAGCAGGGTACAGTTAGGATGGTGGTACGGAGGTCGTTCCATGATATGCTGGTGCGGTTTTGGTGACCTGGAATTTTGAGAAAGACCTGGTTTATTAATTCACAAAGTTATAAAATAATAAATGCGGACAACATCACATACATTGCTTTGAACCCAAAGTAAGTAGCTGAAGCACTTGTGTTATGGAATTCAGAAAAGAACGAAGGTACCACAAACACCCAGACCCAGGACAATGTAGAAAAGTTGGTTTCTATATTGATCTGTCCGAGGATCGAACCCGAGACCTCAGAGCTAGCGACACCTTGAAATCGGTGCGTACGCCACTCGACCACGGAGGTCGTCAAATAATGAATGATCGAATGACAACTTTAACTTGTATTTTGAGTTTTACGTCTTAAAAAATGCTTAGGGAAATGCCAAAGTGTTATCTTCGATGTTTTTTTTCGGGTTTGAGATTATTTCACTTATTATTTTCCTTATACGCTTAACGCGCAGCGGAGTACAATAAATATTCCTGGCCCCTTAGACAAGTGGCATTGATACAAGCGATCAAACACTAACGCTCAAATATAAGTTAGGAACAACTCTAAAGGCTCATATGTTCTAAGATTTTAAGAAAATCACTAAACATGTATACAAATGTTGAAAAAACGTATGGCATATACGTTGTTTGGGGATAAAAAAAAAACATCTTCAAAAACTCACCACAAAACAATGGAGCCTGTCCCACCACAGCTATGACACACGCGAAGTAGTGTATGATACCAGCTAGGTAGTGGCTCAGGTTCATCTTACTGGACTTGGCGAACACCTGCAGGTAGTATGTCTCGTAGAACCTCCTTAGACATTGTATGGTGAGCAGGGATAGTGCTACTAGGGCTGCAGATACTGATACTGAAACAAAATATTGTATTTATTAGAATATAATATTGTACATGTGTTTTTTTCTGTTACCCATACCCTATGATCTTAAGATCCAATCAAAATTTTATCAAAATCAGTTCAGTACTTTAGAACTGAAAGAATAAAAAAAAAAATTTTTTTGCTTAAACATTCTTTTAGTATGAATCATAGTATTTTGAAATTCAAATAAGATCTAAATATGATATGTTTATGCAGTGTAAATCTTATTAAAATTTTATGGGCACAGTCAATAAGTCTATGCAAATATGTAAAACAATAATGAGATGTCATTGGATAAATAGAATAATAATGTGTTTTTGACTAGATCAGGTTTTTGTGTGTTTTCAGATGGGTTTTTCTTTTATTTTCATTTACATCATTAATAATATTAGTATTTCTGAGACAATAATTATTATTGAAGATGACATAATAACAATTTTCTGACAAATAAATTATACAGTTTTGCTGGGCAATAACAAATGAAAAAAGAAAGTTTATTATTTCTTTCCACACTAATACTTCATAAAAAAATCTGATACAAAATAGTTTTCTTTAAAATAGTATTTAATTACAATTAGACACCTTTAACTTTAAAAACTGCTTAAATAAGTATTTCATAACAGAAACTTAACCCAATATACCTTTGAGATTTCATTACAATCACATAGAGACATAAAACTATTGTCCTTGCTTCATCAAACACATTGAATACAAATGCTTGTAAGTATAGGTGGTACATACTAAATGGTATAGGAGTCTTATGAAATATTTAAATTTGTTATTGAATAAGACAACAACAAAGAAAAAGGTTTGAATAAACAGCTTTGTTTTTGAAAATGTAATGTTGACCCTAGTTGCAAACATAATATTGAAGCTTAAAGAGTATATCAGAACATATTTGTTTGCTAGAGGTTGTTTTAGTTCCCTAGACAAAACTCTGTTAATTTTAATTTTTCATACAACCAGCAACTTTTTCAACTTGAACGAATCTCATAGTATACAGTATGAGATGTCCTAACAGTAAACAACATCCAATTACAGAGTCTGTAAATAGAAGTAAAAGTATGTCAGACTTATTAAGCTAACCATAGCTTACTTTCAAATCTGTAGATAGCTCTAGAATGTTATCTAGGATTACTTAGCTATGACTAAATATTTATTAAGTAGTAATAAACTAATGAAATATAGCTCTAATTTCCACTTACCTGAAGGTTCATTTTCCTGCAGCAGCAACTTCAACATGAAGTGAACGGGATAACTTACGGTCACGTCAAAGAAATACACCATAAACATGTAAAATAATGTCAAACCACTGAACAGTGTTGAGAATAAATAAAAGTGCCTATAGTATGCCTTTGGGATCTCAATAGCTTGCAGAAAATTGGCTTCAGTGCCTTGATACGCAAAGCTCCCATATCTGTATCCCTTAATAATAAACGCAGGCACATATTTCTCGTAATTATTAATGATAACACCGGTGAATGTCACTGCAAACGCCAAGTTGAGGAAAATAAAATCAATTATATTTATATCTAAGTCGTCCATGATGGTGCGTGCTCCGTAAGGCAGTGACCGCTACGTGTTGTGATTGTAAACACTTGTGAGACACCAATAAGATCTAACGGGACTTCGAAACATTTTTACTTTCGTCCTACATTCTCTAAGTAACTGCACCTGATTCGTTCACATGTTTTTGACAGATGGCTTTGTTGGGTTGCCAGCCCTAAACTTAAAACTACCGTGATTTTAACAAGAAAATAAACAGTACATAACACTTAGTTTCCCCACTCACGGTAAATTAATCATCCTTGTGTAATAAACTAAATACTTTACGTACGTTATTCGCACAAGTAAAACCCAAATCGCTATAGTCGATAACGAAAAATCAATCTTTTTCTGAAATCAACGGGGGATATAAATACTAGCAACTTAACTACCTCTATTTGTTTGAAAAATTACAAACGTTTTGGCAAATCTAAGAAAGTAGCAACATTTATTTGTGATAACAAAGGAGTGTCAATAGCTTAGCGTACTTGACACTGAGCCTTTTAAGACAAAAAGGGAAATTCTTGTTATTTTTTAATCTTTTGAGATTTACATTGACACAAATGGTTATTTTGAAATCGCTACATATTGCCGCAGTACAAATAAAATAGCCTAAACGTATTTATACCTTTTGCCTTACCTTTTAAAAAAAATATGTTGCGTATTTATAGTCTTACTTAATTCGCCTAAACACTGATTTTTTACATCAAAAACGTTTTATCTACCTGACCTCCAATATCCATTATTCGGGATAGTACATACAGCATCCCTTGACTTTCTTTTCGAGACTAATTATTACCCCTATGTTGAACGCGGTTTAAACTTAGATTAAAGCCGCCTTTCACTAGGTACGGTTATGTAAGACATTATAAGTATCTAGCTTGTTTACTAGTAGATTTGAATGCACTTTTGACGAGATTATTTCGTTATCAAAAAAGAGTTGAAAGACCTTGTGGAACGTTGAAATTATTTAGGTATGCAATAGAAACAGGTTATCTAGTATGTAGGAACCTATTATTTATCTAAGTTTTTACAAAATGCAATATTGCAGAATACTTTTCAGTAGCAGATATCACCTTCACCTACTTGGTTATGCAGTTACTTAAGTAAGTAAGTACTAAGTATTATCTAGATAGCTATCGCTCACAATTGCAATAATTTAATTAGTTAATTAGAAATAATTATTTTATTGCTCAAGCGTAGATAACTAGGTGCCTAAGTAAAATTTACCATCTAAAACTTTTAACTATAAACAACTATCATAATGGCTCAAAGGTTTCGTATTATTGTTAAAGAATATCATTATAACGGTCTAAGGTACGAGGCATAGACCATGTTACGACATCAAACAATACGACAGATAACAACTATCTACCATGTAAACAAAGAGACGGTATGACGTCACGATTCCTTTATTATATTATAAAATAATCCCAGCACCCATGTCATGCCAAAAGAAAAGTAAAGATTACGTTTGTAGTACACCTGTCTCGTCACATACGTTGGGTTTGACAGCGTTTTATTGGATCCCTGATTTCCTATTCAATAAGTTTTTGGGTTTACATTACCGTGTGAGTTGGCCCGTGAAATGTTTCGGCCGCGAATAATAGTCTGCGAGGGCATGTGACTAACTCGGTTATAATGATGCCTTATTATAATTTTCAAAGTTGGGATTTGTTTGAAATTGTGTGTTCGATTTGAATGTTTGGATTTGTTTGGGGGTATTGTGTTATTTTGATTAGGTAAATATTTTGTTCGACGGAATGCATAGGGCCAAAAAGTTTTTCCTGTTATTAATAGATAGAGGTGTTTTTTCAGGTCTAGCCAGTTAGTTTAATACTTGCTGAAATACCTTTTTGCCTGAGTGATTATATTATTTAATACATTCAACAAACGGCGAAGCTCAATCATCCAAATAGTACAACGTCTGCTAAATTCTTAAAACGTCATTATCTCTAACAAAAAAACCATTGTCCGCAAAGCGACTGGCTTGTGGCGTTTACAACAAAAAAGGTAAAAGCATTGTTCCCATTGGTTGCAAACTTGCAATTGTCCCCGTAGTGCGGTCACAGCGGAGAAACAATCCCTAATCGATCCTCCCTAATCGATACCACTCGAATAGTTCAATTATCGGCAACTATTAATCATTTCCCTCTCTTTCGCCCGCGGAAATCTTTTCACTAACAACAATGAGCACTCATCACAAATGGGAGTGGGCCATTGTCTCCCAACTCTGCCGTCGACGTGTACCGATAATTAATTAATAATTAAGGGCCACTCCATTATCCTTTAATTAACGAGTTTCATTTCTTTAATGTTTCGGACCTTTGTGATGTATGAGAAAATTCCAGTGTTTTGGGGACAAAGGACATAATCTTTAAAAATTTTATGGTGCCTAGTGCTGTCATGGAACAGTGGTTTTATGTTATTTTTTGTTATTAATTATGGTTTTTTCTTTTCAGGGTTGGACTGGATTTACTTGATTGATGTCTAAGGTACTTTTTTTTTATAAAATGAAAAGTCGAGGGTTACATCTTTGGAAAAAATTGCTTTTAATTTCATTTCCGTCTCCGTCGCTCAATAACATGGCTAAGATTTTTGTGTGTGGTTGGTTTGCTATGTGCTTCGGTAAACAATGTTATTATACATACTTGAACTATCATTTCCGCACTATAAATTCATTCGGTATCCTGGATCGAACTTAAGACCCATAGAAACACAGTCTAATTACATCAGCACTGCTCCAAGGAATTCTTAAATTATAATTATCATAATTATTCATTAAAATTTAATTTCAATTTGTGTAAAAAAACTTATTGTGATTATAACTAGTCAGGTGTATCTGTCTTTCTACCGGCATTGTCGTTACAATATTTTAACGTTTTGATTCAAAGTCCAGGAGAAAATGCGTATGAATTTCTCTTTCCCAGCGTAGAATTTTATTGCTGACTACAGTATAAATACACCACATTTCCCCGAACAATTTCAGTTGTAACTGACATACTGCACCACAACGAGAAACGAGCGAACATTTCAAATGTTAAAAGAACCGCACAAAGTGTTCTATCTAATACACATCAAACGTTACTGCCAATGTAAGCACGAACCATTGAAATTAGTACACGACTCCCGAGAGAATAGAAACACAATTTCCATTGAAACGCTTCGCGCCAATACCTGGCAGTTCCAGTTTTCTTCGTCCGCTTTTGTCCGTCTGTACAAAGCAGAAAATACAGAGAACCCAATCAGGGATCTGTCTAAATGTCCGACGATCGGACGGGCGAGGGGTTAACGCAACGAATTTTGAAATATCCCTAAATGTTGCTACAATTTTCTTAGGGTTAAATAAAATGTTAATGTATTTTGTCGCCAATACGGGTACAACAGCTTTATTTTATGCTTTAATTGGAGTGTTGTATATCTATAAAAATAAGAATGTTTACGTTTTTATATTACTCAATTCACTCTTTTTGAGCACAAAACACTGATCTAGAAGCGCCACTATGTCACACAGAACAATTACAGCAAACAACTGCATTTATACCGATCTCTAATGCAGTATGTATTTGACTGTAATAAGTGATCAATGTCTTAAACAATTTAATTTCCTTATGTTTTACATACCCTTAATTCTGGTAACACCAAATCGAGGCATACCCACTGTTGCATAAGTAACCGTTTCTTTTTCGCGCCATTTTTGCTCCGACGCCAATCGGACAGCATTCTAGACATCCCCAATCGATTTCATTCATGCAAATTGACTGTACGGTCGTGGTTTGAATCGATTACAATGCGTTATTGGAATTTAATTCTATAAGTACGAGCGGGTTTGGCTTGTAAAGCGCGGGAACAGAACTAGACTTATATGTTTTTCAGTAGGTACGAGTAAAATCGATGCGACATTCTGACAAGTGAATGATTGAATTTTTCGTAAATGTTGTTCTGTCAGGCTCATACATAAGTATATAAAATATCTATGAAAAACTAAAACAAGATTATGGACATAAAAGGCTTTAGATCTACATTTTTATAAGGACCTATTTAATTTTATATCGTCTGTTGAGTTAAGTACTTATTTACATCGTTACACCCTTCGAAAAGGTCATTAAACTCTACCGCATTAAAAATTTTCTTTAATTGGTTGTAGGAATAAAATATAAGGCAGAGGAGATAAAATACTTTTCTAGTACTTATAGCCGACCTAGGTGTAAATACTGGAATGAAGTAACACAATCTACTACCTAGGTATCTACTACCTACTGCGTTACATCGGTTTGGTATCGATGTTATGATATTTGAGACATCGATAACCAGGAGGATACGTGAGTTATGTTGTAATAAAATTGCATATCTATATCAGCGGGGTGGTAACTTGAAATAACATGACATAAAAATACAGAGTAACGTGATACTCCTTATTCCGGCTGGTTCAGCATTTCTTATGCTTCTTAAATTGCGTTTCTTCCAAGACAAGTAACATACATACATACAATCACGCCTGTTTCCCGTAGGGGTAGGCAGAGACCACTTCTTTTCACTTGCTACGATTCTTACATACTTCTTTCGCTTCATCCACTGTCATTATTCCCTTCATACACGCTCTTCGGTTTAGGGTACTCTTGACCTGGCCTTTTTTCAAGAAGTCTCCGATTTGGTCTAGAAACGTCCGCCTAGGTCTACCCCTTCCAACACTTTCATTCACACTCGCCTTATGCACTTTTTTCGTCAATCGTTCCTCATTTATTCTCTCGACATGGCCAAACCATCTCAACATACCTTTATCAATTTTTATCACTACATCTTCTTTCAGACCACAACGAAGACAAGTAACACGATGTTAAATAGCCATATCTTATTGTATAACCTTTTTTGAGAAATGGGCAATTTTTTTTTCGAAGTCTTAGTTTGAGGGATTACCGCGATCATCAAAAATAGTTTTGCTCTATCATTTCAGTTGTACCTATAAATTAATATTTTCATAAACTGATCATGGTTTTTGGCAGCTCTCTTACTTCAAACGTTAATTTTAGTATTTTCAGTTTTATTAGCCTGCATTTGACAGCAAATTTATATTTATTTAGCTTTGCTTATAGGGCAGGCATTAAAGGTTAGACCCTCTAGCTATTTGGTTACATAGTCTCTAGCAAAAAGATAAACAGAATATTTTTCGGACTTCACAAGCTCTTTTCTGAAAAACTAAACTTTAAAATACGAGGTACTTATCTTTTACTACGAATATAAATTACTATCTATTATGATTGTGTATTAAAACAGTATAATTAAAATGAAATTAAAAATATTTTTTCGCTTTTTGTGTCTGTTGCACGCTACTGTTTAATTGTCTACTAATCGTAGCTAGGTTTATTTTACATATAAAAAATATCTTATTTGTTAAAAGATATGTTTAAAAATCTTCAAAGATAAAATGTACATTTTTTAATATCATATTGGCAATGTCATTCAAATACAGGACTCCGTCTGGGATATTTAGCTATACAAATGATTGCTCTGAAACAGAATAGTGTGTATTCTCTGCCTGTCTACCTCGTAAGTGATAAAAGTGTGAATGTATCCAACATGTTCTTCCAACTTCACCATTACTTACGTGTATCGTAAAAGGAACAAGTAACTTAGTGTGCAGTTAGGTATCTGCCGTAGTGATAGCGATATGCAATGCTACACTATATGTAAAGCGTTAGTTACAGTTTAATAAATAAATTACAATGAAAAAGAACCTACATCTAACTTTTTTAAACTGCCTCGTTGGCCTAGTGGCGCTAAGCGCGACTGCTATGCTAGAGATTTTGGGTTCGATTCTATGAAATTCTCAGTAGCAGGTCGGAGTTTGGATTTGTGCCCGGTAAGTGGCAATAGGCTCGCCCCCTATTACATGGGACTTAAACATATCGGCGAACGGTGGGTGTACATTACACCTTTGCCTACCCCTTCGGGGATACAGGCGTGATGATATGTTATGTTATGTTTATCTACCTTTTTTTGCACTTGTACAGGATTCTATAAAAACACCACAAATACTACTGTACGAAAATTGTCCATGTCAGTAGGTTTCTAAGTACCTGTAGCTAATTAGTACGGTTGAAAAAATCTTGTGGAATCTCTGATTTTTAGTCACGTATTTAGAGGATTTAATGTTTGGGCTCTAGGACTTCTAAAAATTTCTGCTTTCAATAAGATTAAATACATGAAAAAAATAAATTTAACTTAATTTGATTCATCGCAAATGAAAACAAAATAGCATGCATCCTTGCATCTATAGCTTTTACTAGACTATGTCCTAACCTCGCTCTAGGGACGCGAAAAACCTTTACGGCAACTTAACCACTAAAACAACTCTGTTGCCGCGGTTTCGCGCCCAACTTCTTTTAACCGAATCGAAGGAATTCTCCCGCGGGTCGCTTCCTTAAACTACGGCGAGAAGGAAATCATAAGTAGTTTATTAACTTAGCGAACACTATTGTCAGCTTGTTACTTGGGAACTTTGATATACCTATAGAACCCTCCTTTTGCCCCCCATTTGTTCCCAAGGGCATTTCATGGCGTTTATAAATGGAAGTAAAAAAACCGATTCCAACTTGTTTGTTATAAAATAAGTAGTGAAAACTAAAAGTGATAGAGAAAATGTCAACATTACTATATTCTATCATATGTGCAAGTGCCTAACCTTATATGTATAAGTCGAATATTAGCATCGTGAAATCCCAAAAAAAAATTGAGTTCATTTAATAGATAAGAATATGATTTGTGATTTACATTCACGATAAAGACAGGTAAATAAGCAGGCGATCACTTTATACTTTGGCAAAAACGTTAAGAAATAATAAAGAAATAAGCACTAGATCTTTGTACACTTCTATCAGAATGCACTTATGAAAATGTCACCCGTTCCACCAACCAGTATCTGATTCGCGAGCGGATTTATGTATGTTTAATATAAAGTATGCAAGTATTACAAAGTAATAATGAGACATTAAACATAATATTCGAGTATAAACGTGATTGTGAGCATCATTACAGCGGTGTCTGTTGCGATGTCATGTCGGCTGTCAGGCCCCCCCTTCCCCCCCTCACCACCGGACACGCGCTCACAATATAATTGCCGAGCCTTTCCCTGCCTGCGGTTTTCATGGTGACCGCTATGTGAAGATGTGTGATATGTAAGTTGGGGTAAATGAGTATTTAATAAATAGAAAATTCTCGTAAAAGTACTCACAAGTCGTAGTACTTTGTTCGAATTGAACGAATTGCACTTCCGTGTCGACAAACATTTTAAATAACTACCATATGAGAAAATTAACCTAACTTAGGTCCGGTTTTTTCAACACAACGACTTAATTCACGATTGTCACAAATTCAAAATTATTCCTCGGATAAAATTATCCGGCGTTAGGAAAACCGGTCCTTAAAAAGACTATTTCGCATTCAAATCATTTACCTAAATTGTTGACCATTTATATTTACTAGTTGATAGACATGTGGATGAAAGTCTTATGAAACATACATAAAACATAGAAGATGCTGTCACGTTTAAAAACATATCAAAGCAGAGATAAAATAGTTACAGATTGAAATGAAATGTTTGGTTTTCTTTGTATTTTCTACACAACATGTTGTAAAGTATTTCGATGTTCATTGAACAATTGTCTGGGTACAAATAAAAGATATATTCTCTTAAGAAAAATTCCAAAGTTAAGTACCTACTCTATAAGAAATTATAAACTGCACCTTATTTTTCAAAACCAAACAGAAATAAAACATTGTTAGGTATAAATGATTACGCTTATAATATAAGCATTAGAAGTATAATAAATTATAAAAATAAAAATAAACCAGCCAGGAAACAGTAAATTTGCGCACTGAGGGTTCCGTATCTATCGGTACGTACGTAACTTTCAGTTTGGTTTGTCGGGATTGTATAAATTCATCTTTTTTTTCTATCTTCCAGGTTGATCCATAAAAATTATAAAAAAAATCAAAATCATTAATAAACTAGTATAGATCCTAAATCCACCTTGTAGGACTTTTTACTATTTGTCAATAAGTCAAAGTCGCATAAGCTCTTTACGGTACTTAAGCAGCAGCATTACAAAACTTACTGACGCTCACTGGAGGCTTAGCTCCATGTCTTTATGTACGGAACCCTGAAAACCAATCTATACATTTATTAGTATATCCAGGCACTGATTGCGAGCCAGAGTGAGCAACAAAAAGAAGCCAAACTTTTTCTCACAACAAGTCGAGAGCTCGCTGCGAACAGAAAAGATGCATTAAAATTCACTTTGGACTTAACTTACTAATGAAACGTTTCTTTAGATTAATGGCGCTATACTGTTTTTGTATAACAATAAGGCTCGATGGATTATGTATGATATGAGCAGTGAAGAAATAACTGAAGAACATGAGTAATTGATAATTTAAGAAATTTTTGCTTTCGTGAAAAACTTGTAATGTACGGCCAGTGTCAATTCGTTTTCAGAATTCGAAAAGAACTAGGATAACAATTTGATTGATGATTTAGTGATGTTTCATTATAGACCCACAGTAAATTAGGCTTAGTTAAATTTACTTAGCTAGTCACTGCCGTCGTGTCATAGTTGCATAATCCAATTAAATAGGTTTTTGGTGTTCAATTAATTTCAGTTTAAACCAGTCTGTAGGTCAAGCATAGTTATCAAATGCTCGATAAGAAAATTCCTTTGCCTAGCAGTTGGCCAGTGACTCTAATACTATTATTACTTAGGAACCATTATAATCAATTGAGACTCTGGTACTTAAAATACTCAGTCCCATATCATCGACAAGGGTTTTACTAAACCAATATGGCTGCATACCTCCCTTCCCACTTAGCATTCGCTTCCCTTTAGGCTTATCAGTGCTTTGCATTTAGCAAACATTCCCTAAGTTAAATTACTGTTGGCATTGTTTAGGACCTCATACGTCCAAGGTCGGGACTATCGGGACCTCATTAGGGAGATAGCGGGTGATGCTGTTATCGGGGTTTACAGGAATCTGTGATATCAGAACTTTAATGTTAGTAATAAGGTAAGTAAAGAGGGGAAGAATAATTTACTAGGACAAATCGAAGATTACCATAACAATTAACCATTTCAATGTCCCGTGAGTCACATATGAACTTTTCCATTTTTTAAATATTGTGTTTACTGGAGGGACTGTTAAGTTAATAAAGTATTAGCATAAGGTGTATTCATGTCTTAAAACAATAGAAATAATCGATAGTATCGCCTCACTAATGAGAGACAAGCTCCTGACCTGTGATTGGTGTAAATTGACAGATAGACTAACGATCAGAGCAGATTTTTTGTAAACTATTATTATTATTAATACGATAATATTTTGAGAGTATTTAAGTTTTGAAATAAAATACCTGTTTCTTTACAAGCAAAAAAATAAATTCCAAAACTAAAATGAATGTAAGTATAAGAATCCATCAACCATTACTTACTTGATAAAAGATCTTAACTCAAATTCAGTCTTGAAAGAAATATCGTTCCATTTAAATTCTATTAGCCTAGGAACAAAAAGCAGCAATAAAGAACCATAATCCATATTATATTTTCCAATTCATTCGGAATGAAACCTAACTGACTTCAATCATGGTTTCCGTGAGCTGAAATCAATACCAGTAATCAGACATTAGAGCCGTACCGTAAAGCCTCAGATTGTACTGGATTTAGAGATTGAAGACTGAAAGTGGAATCCGAGACAAAAAATAGTTTTGCTATCAGTTTAGCTTCATGTAGGAGGTAAGTACTGCAAATGAAAACTTTAACGAAATATTATATTTGGAGTCCATTGTCACGCCCAGCATAATTGAATGAATTTTCATGTTATTTCTGTCATTATATTTTATTATTATTTTTTGATAATTTTTATGTGTTTCTTAATGTTACAATTACAATTATGAATATAACTTGTACGTCTGGTTTTTGTAAACTGTTAGTATAAGTTGGTAACAAATAAATAAATAAGTAAATTGGCAATATGTGGAATTCAGATTAAACTCAAACGCCTTTTTCAGAAAAATTGCTGGTCCGATTTCGTTCAAATTATTTTCTTGACATAGTTCGACCTTTTAGGTGTAGAATTTTTAATTATTAACAGGAAATAGTTCGGTTTTCTAACGAAGTAAATTTTAGATCGGAATAAAATAGAATCACTACTACGTATCTTGAACTAGAGGATAATAATTTTAATGTCATTTGAGACGCTAGGATATTAACATTCGACGACCTGCGTGGTCGAGTGGTGTACGCACCGCTTTTCAAGGTGTCGCTAGCACTGTTGTCCCGGGTTCGATCCCCGGACGTGTCAATGTAGAAACTCACTTTTCTACATTGTCTCGGGTCTGGGTGTTTGTGGTACCTTCGTTGTTTCTGAATTCCATAACACAAGTGCTTAATAGCTACTTACTTTGGGTTCAGAAAAATGTATGTGATGTTGTCCGCATTTATTATTATTATATTTTTCACATTCAAGAATAAAACAAAATGCTTCTAAATCTTTTAAAAGGTAAACTAAAATGCACAAACTTGTTTCTCTGACAATAATTTACAGTGACAATGTGGACTTGAATTTCACCCTGTGGCCCCGTAAATAAGACAGTCGTTGGTGAGGTGTGAAGAAAAGTATACGGAACCAGCCGTAGGGACGCATTAATGAATTAGACTGCAAGGCGAGACCCTATAAATATGGTCCTAGTGAAGACTTCGTTAATGTACAGCTAAATAAACGATTTTCGGACCTTGACTTTGTAAGAGCTTTGTGAAATATTATGGTTGAATCTTTTCACCCTATGCTACCAAATGTGCGGTCGATTCTGCCTTTGTATTGAACAGTGTAAATTTTAACGTATTCTTTTTATAATTTTTTGACGAGTAGTCATAAGTACCCAAATAAAAATGCCGCAAAGGAAGTTTCATAATAAAACTTGCTAAACCATATCACAGGATTTGTCCAAAACAAAACAAAACTAAAACACCCCTGTATCTCCATATATTAATAAACTCTCAAGGAATAACTATAACATATACTAACTTTTTATGTCAGTAAAACCGACCTTCGATTTCATCGTATAGCTCAACACAAGAAGATTGGTATTAAATTTTTTTTGAAAATGAACCTTACTGCTTTAAAATAAAGGTCTTTATAATGTCAATTTCTTTCTAAAGGATGGCATTCGATTCTCCGAAGATTGTCTGTTTCTTGTATCTGAGTCAACATTTACATATTTTTTTCGAACCCAAACTTGGGCCTTAAACTTTTTCGACACAAATTCGATTATTCTAAACGATATCTATGTTGTACTTCTGATATTTGTTTTTTAGACCACAATATTTTATTGTCTTTATCTTTTATTAAATTTTATATTTTCGGGTCTCCGATGTTTTCTTTGGCACAGATGTTGCTGATTTGATATTGAACGGGAAATACGGAATTACCATATTAACGTATTCCTCAAGTTGTTGATAAATGCAAAGTAAAAACGGATCCTAGCGGAGTTTGAGCGTAGTTTTCAGTTCTTTATGTTCTAAGGCCCTTTGGTAATATTTGATATTAGACTCAAGTAAGTTGCTTTTTCTTAAGCAGTTTGACACAATCATGTTTTTCTGTGAGGTTGTGTAGGTATTAAGTAACAAACAACATAACAGTGTTGATAGATGCAACTGTGTGTGTCTCATCCAAACAAAAAAAAACAAGCATTCAGATAAAAGCAGAAAAACTTACCAAACTGAAATTGATTTTCCAAAAGTCAAAGTCACTACCGAAAAGTTCAGCAGTATAATCAATATGATCTATTGAAATCCTCTTTAACAAATCAGGGGACTAACTACCCATATTTAAAATTCGTTAGCGTTCAAAAGGCTTAAATCGGATTTAGTTTAGTAAGGTTGGCAGCAGCTCAAACGGGCTTCTGTGTGATTTAGAACGAAGCCAGCGTCTATGTTTGAACTTCATGGTTTGGATTTTAAAATGGCGGATATGATATGTTTGTCGTGGCAGTATTGAAGCTATTTTTTCAAGATTTTTCTAGAACCTTCCCTTTTAAAGTACATTGGATATTTTTCTGTAGTGATTTTCGCTACCTTATCAGTAAATCACTAAATTACGGTGTGGTGGTCTTCTTAGGTTATTTTCTTAGGCTATAAACAAGTTTGTATGCTGTTGGGCTATATAAGATTTTATTGACGCATTGTAACGTAATCTTGTTGTGGGCGATCTATTTCTAGGACTAGTTTAGTTAGGCTCCAAATTGTTGAGCGTTGAAAACATGTAAATAGCGTACAACTACACAACTAATATAATCATCGTGTTCTGATGTGATAAGCGATTTCAGTGGCCCCGCACTAACATGGCGTAGATTCTTGGCGCTTACTTAGCATTGTCCAATAGTGAATGTTTGTTCAAATATTTGAGTTTGGCTACAATTTGAGGTGAAGTAAGACGCTATTGAATCAGATGACGTGGTATTTTGATTGTTTGAAGACACTTTCCGAAGATATTCTGTAAAGTATGAAACTTCCACGTTTGTGGAGTTTTCGGGAAAATCGTCTGTCGTCTTAGTTTTATTTTCTGTTAGTTCCGCATTATTGGAGGTGTACGATTATCGTCAGTTGTATTAAGCTTTAAAATACATATGATGTTAAGGACTTGCTTACGACCACATTTGCTAACGGTAATCATTTGCTTTACAAGCTTATTCCAATATAATAACCAAATGAGGTATTATGTTGGAAACGACTATGAATTAAAATACTAGTTTTTTAGAACATTAACAACGCAGCTTATAGTACTATGCTCAAGATAAACTTTAGGCTGTACAACACAAACTTTACGCTAAAACAAATTTAAGAAGGCTATTTGAAACGGAGCCAAAACTAAATTGTCTGATTAATTTTATGATAATATTACAAACATCTAGTTTGCCTAAATTTTGTGTCTGATATAAAATAATTATTATAAAAAAACCGACCTCAAAATAAGTTGTTTTTGTTCAATTATTTCTTATGGATCCCGTTGTCAAATCTGGACTAAAATGGGACCATATGAGAAGCACCAGCTTTCAAATAAAAAAAAAATAGCAAAATCTTTTCACTAAACAAAGTTATGCGATACCAAAACAAAAAAAAAAACTGTTCAATTGAGTACCTCCTTTTTTGAAGTCGGTTAATGAAGTGAAAATTCTAGCACGTGTAGACTTCATGAAAAAAGGTAGCGTTCGTTAAAATGTTCCCTTTAGAAATTCCGAGATTACTTCTAGCTTTTTCTTTGCAGATTACTTAAAATATGTGAAATAATATGCATATTTATAAGGCTGGAACCTTCCTGGTTTTTGCTGGGCTTCGAACTAGGTAAGCTACGTTTTATACTATCGAGACTTGTTATTATTTTATACTTAGACTGAATTTTAAACGTATTCTTATGGTTCCGAATGTTAAGGTAGTGTTTGGACATTCAAATTGAATTGCACCAGTTTAATATTACATAAGATAATTTATTGCATCATTAAATTATTACAAAAAAAAAAAAAAAACTTAAGATATTTACAATAATAAAAAATGTACCTAAAATATATTATATTTGAAGTTCGTAAAAAATATATATCACAAAAAGCTTTGTATGTATAATAAACTTGCTAGTTAAAATAATTCGACTTGACTATCTGAAAAGCCTAAAGAAGTATTCCTAAAAATATCTTTGATTATCTAAAAAGCAGCTAAGAAACAAACATATTTAATTTGTCATATTCTAAATTTATTAATCAAAGGCTCATAGGGATCACCATATTTCGAACTTTTAAATGACAAAACTTTTCTACTAAAACGTCTCTATCATCACCATCAACTATTGGTAGTTTTACCTCCAAAACGGATTCAAATACATCAGAAACCCATGTTTCGGGTACTTGCCTCCCTAAGGAATCGAGCCTGATTAATGGTGTACTCATTGGTATTTTTGCATCAGAATACTGAGTGGGTTCAAAACGGTTGGCAGAATGCCCGAATCAACGATGGCAGCCGCTTGGCTTTTTACATTGAAGCTTTAAGCCCCGTGATGTGTAGAGGGTAATGCTTGTATCATCCTGCTCTTGAAAGGCGTTGTACTAATGTAATTTGAACTTTAATAGTGCTTCATTTAGTTTGGTTTTGAAATGGAAAGTTTATTTACTTTGTTTTGTGGATACCGTTGTTTATTTGAGCGATCACTTGAATGTTTTCTCTTTGATTCGTCATCTATTTTATTCAATTTTCTATACATCGGTGTTTGATTTAGCTCCTCCATTGATGTTGTGATTGTGGCTAAACCTCCGCCTTCTTTTGCTTATTGATCAAAAATCCCTTACAATTTTCAGTATCATTTTTTGTTTCCCTGCCTTCTGGTACTTCATTTAAATATTTTTTTTTCAATAAATTATCAGAATATTCTAACTGAAGGACTCAAAAAAAGCTAATTTAGTACATGATTTACAGATATTTCCCACATTTTATCCCTTGTAAAATATCATATACGGTGTTACACGTTTAATATACAACCTTTATATCAGTACGTTATAATGAAAGGCTCCGATATCAAAGCGTTATGATTAAATTACTGTTTTAATATCGAAGTAACATGAAAGTAAAATCAATTCTTAATACCTTTGTAAGAAATTAATGTATGAGAGTAATTTTTGCTACAAAAATATGTTTGTGAAATTGTTTATTGTTGAAATCAATAGTCTGCAAAACTGTTTCAACTTATTTTATATAGACATAAGTAATTGTGAGGTTCTGGATGTCTTAAAGAGAAGTTGGTAGCCTAACATTTTCGAAGGACCTTTACAAGTGCAAGTTTCAGCCACCACCAGTCCTCTGTACTTTTGTGGGCTCCTTTCTTAACTATGTAGGGATCGTCTTGAAGTAGATACATCTAAATACGAGATAATTTAAGTCCTCTTAAGTTCTCGTCTTTTAATATACAATCAACCGACGCAGTCCCTACGAAAAACATTTTAATTAAAGTAATACCATAACGCGGATATTTTTATTCATTCGCGCAATGTCATGTGAAAAGCATCAAAAGAATATTGTGTTCGTATGAACAAAAAACCCCGGGATGGGAGATTTTATATTTTTATTTAACAAAGCGAACGGAAGGCAGGTAGCTTTTGCGGTATAATATATGTTTTTGCAACTTGTTTTCTATTTTTTCTTCGCTGGATTAAAAGAATTTACCATCGTGCTATTTTGCTTAAAATTTTCTGAATATAAAGTCGTGAGTTGTGTTACCACTTATGGGAAGTAGTAATCTTATGGTTATTTGTAATATTATTATATGCTTATAGGTAATACTATAACGCTTTTGAGTAAAAGAGGTGATCAGAGGTGTGTTGTCAACAAAACTATACCAAATTAATCTTGATTGCAAATATTCTAGAGCCTTCAGTGATTCTTCTTCAAGATGTTGGATTTAAATGTTATTAACAAATAAGTATAGTATCATAAATAAGAAATTGCGCTTTGCTAGAACAGCGTCGATTTTGAAAAGCCGACTAAAAAGCTAGCATCCCAATTAAAAGCACCCTCTATTGTTTATGCTGCAGTTAGTGTTGCCACAAACCATAAAAGTATATTACCGTTCCATATCAGCGGTACAATAGGTTTTAAAAAACGTAAAAAATAAATATTCCCCCGTTTAGTCGCCCGCAGCTCAATACGTGTCCGTTAGTGGAAAAAAGTTTGTTTGTTTTTTTGTTTTATCGTAAACACAATGTGAACGCGCCATCAAATACGGCCGCCGGTGACGTTTCCACGTTACATACGAACAAATACCAATATTTTATAAGCCTATGACATTGCAACCCTTTTTTGCGGCGTTTTAATCTTTGGCATGCATGGAATATGGAATATATTTTGTTTGACGATTTCGGACGGAGAGACGTTTTGGAGAGTTTTTGTTTTTCAGGAATTTTATGTATTTACTGTTCTTATTTGGATATTTTAGAGTTTCTTTGTAAACGATGGATTGTAGTTTTCTAATCCAGGATAATAGACTTATTGCAAATTTATTTCAAGAACAGTATTTTTTCTTAATATCAAAGTGAACTGAACCCCCGCTTATAGTAACTGATAGGTCTTACATAACGCCATCTACAAAAACTTAAAAAATATAGACTCGAATTCTAACAGAGTCCTAGAAGTATGCCAACTACTACAAATTGAAGGTAAGCTAAACGCTTTCACAAACAACAGTAACATTTAATCAACAGATAGCAAATAATGTAAAAGGTACAAAAATTCAGCGGAGTTCGTTTGTACCCACATCCAGGTGCTACACGAAAGAGTTTAATTAAAAACATGCGCCGCCAACATACATAATGAATTTAAAACATTCACTATGAAATATTAATATTTTAAGTGCAACTTAACATTTACTATGTACCAAGAATATAATATTAATTGTAGAAATTAAACTTAAAATATTTACAATAATATAAAAACTAAGCCTACACAATATGTACCTACTTGATTGGGGTAGATGATTTTTTTCAATATCCGTCTTAGACATAAACTAAAAAAAATTGCTAATATTTTTTTTGTCAATATTCAGTATTACATTTACCGTAAAAAGTTGTTTTATGACATTTAAAATATATTGTAGAAATAATAATAAGTATCAAACGCTGTTGTGAAAACAACGTATGGAGGCAAAGTCGAGCTTAGAACAAGTGTTACAAAAAAATTGCTTTAAGTGATTTTATTTCTTTACATTGAAGTTTGTTTCATATTTAATGTTACTTTGAGAAATTAGTTTATATTATTGAAGCTTTTAGTGAGATCTTGCTTATTCCACGATGACACTATTATAATATTTACATAATAGTACAACAAGGAATTTTGATAAAAATATTAAAATGTACAATTAAGCTTAAATTTTTGATGCTCTATTCATTTATCTGTTTTAAAGTCTATCCACCCCACTAAATTATTAATTAGAATGAACTTTGACAACATTTCAAATCACAGTATTTTACACTCACTCTATCAGGACTGGTATGCTTTTCCTTCTCTGTTAATCACTGGTATTTTAAAATATCCTCAAAAACATAAAATAAAAAAAATATTAATTTGCATAAAACGTTTTCCATTAACCGAATGAATTTTTTAAATATCACATTGAACTCGTAAATTCTATGATAATCGAGTTGCCATGGGATATGGGAGTAAGTGAGGGTATTAACATATATCAATCAGTATTAATCGCCACATAAATGGGATTCCATTGTACAAACCGACCGGCTGCGAATTTAATTTTTGGTCGCCAATCGAGATTTTGAACTAAAATGCATCGTTCCCTATCATTGGTGGAAATTTGCATGAATAATTTCAAACCGTACCCAGTGTTTCACTGGACGACTCCATTTTCGACGCCAGTAGGGTTGCCTCTCTATTGTTATTTTAAAGACATTTTAATCTTCTCTTTGGTCACACTACATAACAAATTTTATTGAAGGGGCTTAAAAGTCCTTATGTTTATCATTACGAAAAGGAAACTTATTTTTCTTAATGTCCACATCAGTAAAGCAGATAGATATTCATAAATAAGTATGTTTTCAATAAAGTTATTTAAAGCTCTCCTTTCGTATACGGCACAAATAAAATTATAACACATTTTCTTCATCTCAAAACGAACCAAAACCGAAGCTGGCGTTTCTTAAAATCATGTCGTCACCAAAACTAACCTCAACGTACGTGTGCGTTACATTACCAATCCGACACATACTTAACAGTTACCACCCAAAGCTAATTATTTTATTTCACGAGGGTGATAGCCCTAACAGGATGTTCCCACAAATTGTCGCCCAAAGTGGTCCATTGTGGGCGAGGGGCCGCGGGGGGAAGGGAGGGGGACCTCTGAGGTGGATTTTTTCGGGATCGCACGTTAGGGCTTTCGGCAATTTAGCTAATTGCAGTTCATTTTCACTTCATTTTATTCGCATAAAGGTTTATGTGGGGATCAAAGGTTTGAGAGCTTGCCTTTAATGGATCATGACTGTCTGTTTGTTTACTTCGTAGGTAATTAGGGATTTTTAAATTTTACCATCAAAATGTATGTGGATTTTATGAGATGATATGTTAGGTATGCTGATTCTGCATACATATAACATCTTTTCAAGTTCACAGTACCAAAAAAAAACGTAAAGGATTCCACATAATAGGTATCTAGCATTGTAGTTTTGTAACTAACAAATATTGCGATGTAATACATGTAATTTTGCATGAAATCCAGGTAAGCTTGAATGCTAAATATTATCTAAATCCGTTCAACTGTTATGGCACGATTGTGGGCTATTTACGAACATGCAACATTGAAAACAGGTCGAATATCAGAACACAGAAAAGGCCTAACCAGAGGCGTATTCAGCTTACTATTAGGTATTCTACTACTGGTGGTAAAAGACCTTCTTTATATTGAAATAAAACTACTTTTACGGATTTTATCGCGGTTTGTATTTGAATTTTAGTTCCCGACGTTTAGACACCTTTGCAGGTATCATGGTCACGGGCAGACTCCTGCAAATATTTAATAATATAATTTGATACCTGCAAAGGTGTCGAAACGTCGGGAACTAAAATTCAAATACAAAACGCGATAAAATCCGTAAAAGTAGTTTCATTTCAATGTCTAACATTCGCGTAAACCTCAAAACTCAGTATGTAGACCTTCTTTATATTTACACGTATGTATTAAGCGCCACATTAAAAATGGACATTCACCGCGGTAAAATCGAAATCATTTACGAAAATGCTGAGAAAAAATATAGAACCTAACTCCTGACCTAGGAAACAAAAACCCCACAGATGAAACTTTCCTAGGTTGTTTGATACTCAGTTAAAGAAACCGTAAAGTTTAAGTAGTTAACCTCGTTAAGATAAGAATTTATTAGCGTGGAAAAGTGGCGCTAGTAGCTTCAGCTGAAACGGATGAAATGAATTGAATCCGATGTGTCTGATAAGAGATTTTTTAGTTGGATAACTTATCTAGAAGATCAAGACGTTTTCAAAGGGTTTTAAATTGAATCATACGAGTATTGAAGACATTTTGGACCACTTTTGTTTTTACTTATGTAACTATCGTTTTATCCGGCATTTGCTTTGTACCCTGAGTTTCTTTCATATAATAATTATTCATTAATTATTTATTCATGTACTAAACATCCTATTAAATCACTTTATTTATAGCTGAAAGTTGCATTTACATCTGTTGTGTGTGGGATTAGTTTAAAAGATCTAAGTGAACAGACAGAGGCGACTTTATTTTGTACTATGTAAAGAATTGCTTATATTAACTAGTACTTTACGGGTTAGTATTTAAGTTAGGGTTTAAAACAAGACCAAAAATAGAAATAATATACCAAGAAAGAAGCAACGTTATAAACATGTGACGATCACTGGCATTAAAGCTCCCTTCGCCCTTAAAGCAAGCTTTATTTGTATTTTTCACTAAAATCTGAAAGTTTTTGCCCCCTAAAGTGTCTTAAGTGCTATTTCTATTACAATTTATGTCTTCTAGGTTCGATTCTCTCGGCGAGACACATTATTTCTGCTTGAGGATATTGAAATTGTTTTAAATTGCAGTTTTATGTTCAGGGTTTTCTGCTGAGTATTGGGTTTAAAGATTGCAAATTTAGTAGCCTATTTGGAATAAATGATTATTTAAAGACGCTTATTATATTGCAATTTCACCTGCACATAATTATTCATAAAATTATAACTTCGCTGTCTCAACTGAAAACAAAATTGGACAATGGATCATGAATTGAATCATGAAATTTTTCTGAAAAATCGTTTGTAAAAACACAAGATAAATTTCTAAGTAGAGTAACTTTCCCCTCACTCTAAAAAAAACAAATTAGAATCATAATCTCCAAGCACCATCCAATCACACATCAAGAATCGTAATTCCCGCTCCAATGTTGCTTAGTTTCAATCGGCCGCCTCCACCCGTCCGTGACAAGACTGCGACGGGAAGCTACGCAAGCGTGATTCACTGCAGCTTAGAATCCGTATTAGAATCACGTATGATGCATTTTCTTTATTTCCCCTTGTACGGTATTCTCGGTGTGGTTATGGAAATCGTGATTAGGATCTTGTTAGCTTTGATTGGGCTTTGACAGGTAATGTTAACGGGAATTTTGAGGAGCAAATCTTTGGGTTCAAATGAAGATTTTCTGTACTTAAGAAATATTTAATGGGATTTGGTAAGGAGACAAAGTTATATTGGCATTCGTTCGTCGTCACGGAAAAACTAGTAGAAAGTTATAGTGAAAGAAAGTTTCTCGTTATCTGCTGCTTCAGTGAGTTCATGACTTCTAAGATGTGGAATGAACTTTTGCAAGATTATGACCATAAAATCTTTTCTTTCTTTTCAAAGATTGACTTTTGCACTTTTCCCTTTTTTGGAATCGTTATTATTTTCAGACGGTGTAAAGAAGAGTTGATCCTTACTGACATTACAACAAACAGCACTTGACCACGATTTTCATCTTCCAAATAAAACAAGTAAGATTTCTCTCTAGCCACAATAAGTGTGCATCGTACTGTGGTATGCTGACACCGAAAGCCGATTCAATATAGTCGCCTTCTCGTTTCAACCGAGAATCAAACGTGATGAGAATACCCTGCGTATTATAGTTTATTTCCCAACTTATTTCAGTTACGGAATACAATTTCGTGAGTTGTGTTAAAAGGAATGGCTTTCTGCTTTTCAGTGGACGTTGTGTTTGATTTTCATTATGATATTTTGGCTCTTTAGAACGGTCTGTTTATTTGATCTAACTTCATTAATTGTAAGCATGTTTGTCGATCATTTGCTAGCATGTTCATACAATAGATAACTCAGAAAATGTTTGTCATCGTCGTTTATTGTTTCGTATATATGTATTGTAATTTTGGATGTATAGGTAATTTGATGTCAAGCCTGTAATTTAATTGTTGAACATTTCCTATAACTTCGAACACACATTCTTTTCCTTCTCGCCAATGGTCTCAGCTTGTCGCACGTTGTCAGGCAATACGTCATCCGAAGTGTCCGGCAGCAGTGTGATGACAGCAGCTGTTAGCAACGACAGGACTCCTATCAATAGTGATGGTAGACCTGGCCAGTAGGCCATCTGTAATGAAAACAAATTAATTATCATAGTGAGACTGAATAATTAATAAGGAACAGATTTCAATAAAACGTATATGGGACCACCTCTTGAGGTACCTTTTGATTACAAAATATTTTTTTGAAATTATGACGAATTTAACGGATATGTCGCCAAACAATAAATAAAAGTTGCAATGAGGCGCCTATTGTGCTCGTTTCTTCTTTATTTATTTTATTTTGAGTTTTTTACCTATGTGCAATAAATAAATAAAACAGACACAATGAGAAGAAGTCGGTTAAAAATGTACGTCGCAAGGCAGAAACAAAAAATAAATAAGATGGGTAAATTAAAAGACTTACAAGAAGCGGAGTTTGTGGAGCTAGAATGGCGCCCGTTCGTCCCAAAGCGGAGCACAGTGCGTGCATCGTATTACGTGTGTATGTAGGAAATAGTTCCGATGTGTAAATGTAGACGATGCGAATACTGATAAATACTGCGAATTTGCCTCCAACGTATAAACATATGGACAACCAAGTGTAACCTGAAAATTAAAATGTATCAATTTGAACTTAAATGAATGAATGGTATTTTGTTATTTTAATTTAGATGAGTTTAAGTTTAACAAATGATTGCTAGTGAACTATTAGACCTAGTCAAAGGCAATGCGGAGAGGTATGAGTCTCTGACAAACAATCTCTCTTGCAACTGTACTAACACTGTTACACCATCTGAGCCTCCAGAAGTTCCTTCCTTACCTACGGTCTCACTGCCATCAAGTTTCTGATCAAATAGGAGCAGGGTTTGGTTCATTGTTAAATAACAATAACATTCACAATGTCACAAATCACTGCTACCCTAACTCTAACTTCAACAATCTTATAATTAAAATAAAAAATATGAAATTAAATAAAAACACAAACATTGTTTTATTAGTAGGTAATAGTTTAGGCATAGAGAGAAAGGACATTGTTTATGGCATTGACACCTTGCTAGGATTAGATTTAGGTAAAATTATGTTGTGTGCTTTGCCTTATGCAAACACATTAAGTAGCGACCACAATAAGTATGTACATTACTTGAATAACACATTGTACATGTCTACTTGTTGTCATAGTGACAAATTAGTGTTTTTTGACACTAACCAATTTATTACTGGGTTTCAATTAACCCATGAAACTATGTATCTTCCTAGAAGATATAAATTTTTAGTTGCTAGTTTAATAGCTTTTAATATTAACACAGTTATAGGAGATATAACGCAGAATAGGTTAAGTTTAGATTTAAGTCATAATGTAGATTCTTTAAACTTTCAACGCAGACAATAGGGAAGCACTCTGATAACATTTTACTGTATCATCAGAATATAAATCGCTTTTCTAGCAAAATTCTTGATATTGAACTTTTAGTAGACAAGTATTCAATTGATATTCTTTGTTTTTGTGAATCTTGGCTTAAACCAGATATGATGAATTTTAATGTAAATAACTTTGCGATTGCCAGTGCGTTCAGCAGACTTTCAGCTGAGGGGGGTGGGTGTCTGATTCTATGTAAAGATTATTTTAAGTTCAAGGAACGTCAAGACATCTCCTCTTTCTCTGTTGACCGCATATGTGAGGTAGCATGTGCAGAAATAGAATCTCTTATTGTTCTTTGCGTTTATAGGCCTCCCTCATCTAACCTTTTATCGTTTTTAATTATTATGGAGGAAATTTTAAGTAAATTATGCTGCAATAATAAACCATTAAATATTTGTGGAGATTTTAATGTTAATATTTTGATTGATTCGCCGGATAAATGTAAACTCTTATCTTTATTTAAGTCATTTAATTTAAATTATATTTTCAACGAACCAACGAGGATTACTGCAACTTCCCTTACTTGTATTGATAATATATTTTCAAATAGTTTGGTGTTAAACTCTAGATTAATACCCGGTGTAAGATCTGATCATATGGGTCAATTAGTTACTATCAAAGCTAAAAGTAAATTACCTGTAGCTAAAGTTGTTTCAACTAGGCCCTTAACAAATCATAAACTAAATTCATTTAAAAATCATATTACATCAGCCCTTAATTCTAAATATTCTTTTTCTGGAGTTCCAAATAAAGATTATAATTCACTATTTGGTATTGTACGTGAATCGTTTAACAAAACGTGTCCTCGAAAAGATGTTAAAATCAACTTTAAGCGCAAATTTAATGAGTGGGCTACTAAAGGCATAAGAATAAGTAGGGACGTTCTTTACGGTCTTTATGATGAAAAGTCATTCAACGCTAATCCTGATTTTCTTAACTATGTTAGAAATTATTCAAAAGTATTTAAAAAAGTGTGTTTAGCGGCCAAATCTAGACTTATCAGCAGGCGTATAGATGAATCTGATAATAAAATTAAAACAGTGTGGAAGATCATCAATTCTGAAACTGGGAATAGTATTCAAAGAGATACAGACCTGTCTTTGAAAATCAATAATAAAATAATTTCAGACAAGTCAGATGTTGCTAACGCTTTTGAAGTATTTTTTTCAAATATTCCAGTAGAGGTAACGAAGTCTCTTTCCTCATCCTCTTCAAAAGCAGAATCATTATTAACGACATCTATTAATAAAAGTTTTCCAAATTTTAATTTTTCTCATGTATCTCCTAGTATTGTTAAGAAAACATTTAGTATGCTTAAAGTAAAGACCACTGAAGATTTATGGGGAATTTCTGTCAAAGTACTCCAATCCATTATTGACACTATTGCCCCTATTCTTGCCAAGATCTTTAATGACTGTGTTGATAGTGGCACCTTTCCTGATTTAATGAAACACAGTAAAGTAATACCTATTTTTAAATCTGGATGCAAGAATGATCCATCTAACTATAGACCAGTTTCAGTACTTCCTGCTTTAAGTAAAATATTTGAAAGAATGGTCCTTGACCAAATGATGTCACATTTTAGCAAGAATAATATTTTTCATGAGCAACAATTTGGTTTCACTAAGGGAAGGTCGACGACCGACGCTGGGGTTAAGCTAGTCTCTCACATTTTGGGAGCTTGGGAGGGTTCACAAGATGCCATTGGCATTTTTTGTGATCTCTCCAAGGCTTTTGATTGCGTTGATCATAACACTCTAATCCTAAAATTAAAATACTACGGATTACGAGGACAATCTTTAGATCTAGTATTGTCATATTTGTCAACAAGACAGCAAAAGGTAGGCGTTAACGGTGTGACTTCACCTGGGTCTTTAGTAAGAATGGGCGTGCCGCAGGGTTCAATCTTAGGCCCCTTTCTTTTCCTAGCTTATATAAATGATCTGCCTTTCATAATGTCTAATTTAACAGATATAATTTTATTTGCAGACGATACCTCTCTTATTTTTAAAATTAATAGAAAATTGCATGACTATTCCAATTTAAATAGTGCGCTCAACGTGTTGTCGGATTGGTTTTCAGCAAATAATTTGCTATTAAATGCTTCAAAAACAAAATGTTTAAAATTTTCACTTCCGAACGTTCGATCTCATCTAGATCATAACCTAATGCTTGATGGTAAAAAACTTGAATTAGTTAACGAAACGGTATTTCTTGGTGTGACTATAGACTCTAAGTTACAGTGGGGTGCTCATATCAAAGCATTGTCGAAAAGGTTAAGTTCAGCTGCATTTGCAGTACGGAAAATTAGACAGCTCACGGATATCCCCACGGCCAAATTAGTTTACTACGCGTATTTTCACAGCATTATGTCATACGGCGTCCTGCTATGGGGCTCTGCAGCCGATGTAGATTCTATATTCATCTTGCAAAAACGAGCAATTCGCGCCATTTACTGTATGGGCCCCCGCGATTCACTTAGAGAGAAATTTAAAGAAATCGGTATACTCACGCTGCCATCGCTTTATATTATGGAAAATATAATGTACGTTCGTAATCATTTAGATAGTTTTAGTGTCAACAGTGATTATCACAACATTAACACCCGTAGTAAAAATAAGCTAGTAGTCCCAAGGTTTAGACTAACTAAAACAAATACTAAATCCTTCCTTGGGAATTCTATTCGCTTTTATAATAAATTACCAGAGAGTATAATTCATTTAACCAACAAAAAATTTAAAACATGCGTGAAATCCAAACTGATAGGAAAGGCTTATTATAAAATTAGTGACTATGTAGAGGATAAAAGCGCGTGGATCTAGGACCTTCTGCACGTGTGGCCTCCCTGGCGGTCCGTTAATTCATTTGTCATGTTGTTTAATAATTCTCGATTAGCTTCCCCACGGTCTCTATTCTTAGAAACCTTTTGACATGCCTTGACATTCCTGTTAGGGTTTAGACTACATATCTTTTGTATGTAAAGCTATTTACTTACTTAATTAGTTATTATTATTATTTTTATTTTTTATTCATTGAGTTTAGTCTCTTTTTATTATTCTCTTTCTTTTGCACACGCGACATTTGTAAATGTGACAACAATGTAAATTTTGTTGCGTATCCTATTAAATTTTTCTTCCATTTTGGATGTTATCTTTTACATTGCTATTTACGCTGTTGTCGCATATTTGTAGATATTTATAATTATTTGTATTGGTATAATTGATGTTAACCTTTTTTTTTTAAAAGAGTAACCTCTGGAGTTTCTTGCCGGTTCTTCTCCATTGGAATGACATTTTGGAACCTGCAGTAGAGTCAGTAAATTTGACGTTTTAAAAGAGCCTTAAAAAGGCCTACTTGAAATAAAAATATTTTGATTTTGATTTTGATTTTGATTGGGTCAATGAATGGATGGATAGATATCCTTTTATGCATTGATTCAACTAATGATAACCTAGAAATATAATCTAAGATAAGTCACCATAAAAATGTGACAAGTTCCAGAAAAGGAAAATAATACTAGAAAAGATCTGCATACACGTACCTGATGGAAGAAATGAATGTCCGATACAAAATATGGTAGTCAGCAAGAAAGAAAATATCAAAGGTTTCTTTCTGTTGCATTTCGTAAGTAAATACAATACTAGGAAACTGCCAGGTAATCCAGATACATTAGTCATTGCATAGTTGACGTATTTGTTCCCTTGTAATGACACCGAATTTATGCTTAGTGAATAAGAATTGAATAATCCTGTAAACCACATACAGATACAACAAAGCAGTCTTAGAAATAATTTCTTCGAAGTGAATGTTATTTTCAATAACGGTAATAAGCTTGTATTTGTTGAACTTTCTTCACATTTCAATTTCGACAGTTTCTTCTCATCTATTGTGATCCTGTTCGTCTTTGCTGCTTTTCGAAGGATATTTTCGGCTTCAGTCTTCTTGCCCTTACTTAACAGCCATCTAGGGCTCTCATCCATCCAGAATATATACAGAACGAAGATAAACTGCGGTATGTAAGTATATATCAAGAACATTCTCCAATTCGGCGACAGCCACGCTATAGTTGCCATTGAAACATCACCAAGGGTCCCAAATATTCCTATTGCGAACAGCATTAATGGTCGGTGTTCTTTAGTGACCAGTTCCATAGCTAAAAATAAAAAAAGGTTTTATTTTTTTTAATGCCTCGTTGTCTTAGTGGTGCTAAGCGCGCCTGCTACGCTTGAGGTCTTGGGTTCGATTCCCAAGTCGACCAAGGTGTTGTTGGGTTTTTCAATGAAATTCTCAGTAACAGGTCGGAGTTTGGATTTGTGCTCGGTTAATCGCAATACGCTCGCCCCCTATTACATGGGACCTAAACATATCGGCGAACTGTGGGTGTATATTGGTCATCTCTGCCTAACCCTTCGGGGATTGGATGATGGTATGGATTTTTTAAATTTCAAAATAATTTATATATTTATATTATTCTTTAGTTCAATGCATTAAATTGTTCATTACCTAAGGTGAATGTAGCAGAATAACAGTCTCCTAATATAGGCTCTACCATCTCTATGAACGCATACACCCAGTACAAGTATGTTATGCTCTTTGCCATACCAATAACTGCACATGCCAGTGTCGTAAATATTATGACGCTTTTTCTGCCAAATCTGAAATTAAATAAATTGTAAATCCACTGTTGTTACCAAAAACTGCTAATTAGTACGATAGAAACATGAAAGCTTTTTCTTGAGCTGCTAAACATGCTATACATGTACATATAAATATAATTCATAAAAATTACATAATAAAGCATAAATTTTGACTAGAGTAAAAAAACCCTCAAGTTGTAAATACTTGTCTGAAGAAGGTCCAACAAGAAACAACCCTATCATGTAACCAGTGCTGTGCATTGTGCCGATCAGAGTTCTCTTCCAGTCCTCACATCCAAGGTTAAGCTGCAAATATAAACAAACATAATTATATTATCATTTATTTATTCAAGTAAAAAAAACACTTTTGGATATATTTAGATCATCTGAAATGTCTCTTTCTTCGGTTAATAGTATTGGGAAGGTTACCAAAAACATCTAAAAAAGTATTATTTGACAATAATGTAGAATATAAAAAAAAAACTTAATTGAGCTTACCTCAGCAACAAAGCTTTCAGGATTTTCATAAACCCATTCATCACAATTCGTTGAATTAGAAGCATTAAAGTTGTCTTCACTACAGCTACCGTTGTTGTCAAGTATTTCATATTTATGACATTTAAGATCCAAACTCGCGTTCAGTTGCAGTCTGGATAGGTCCGAAGAGTTACAGTTTGCATACTTACAACTGAAAAATAAACAGAGCACAGATTTTGAAGCCTCTTTTGGGCACACATAATAATATTACAGATATAATCATTTTAAATTCTCTTGGACTTCATCCGGCCTAGAGGAAACGCAAAGCTTGGTTAATTTCTACCTAGAACAACCACCAATTTGCCACCAATTTTTTGTCGCATTACATTCGCCACACAGTGTTTTTACCATTTTTAAAAAAGATAAGAAACTCACGTGTAAGCAACGTTCTCAGCAACAAACACATAATTCGTACCATGCCAGCCATTAGTAAAAACTAATAGCCCAATAAGCGTCACACATTTTATATGATATCGTCCGTATATTTTAAATTCACCTAAAACACTTTCTAAATCTACAGCTTCTTCATCAGATTTAACTTCGTCATGTTCACATTTATTTTTACTTGCTTCATTCTCGTTAACTGTTTTCTTTTTATCATCTTTTAGTACTTCATTTATTTCGTTATTTTCCGGTTTTTGTAAATCATTATCGGTTGCCATTATAAATTAAAAGCAAAAATTTTAACCGTCACTTTCATATCATTATCTACAGTCAAAATTTATGACCAAAATTTGTTACGTAAGAAAACCTTAGAACTGGTATTAGTCTAGAATTTTAAATTATTTTTAATAGCGATAGTGACCGAAACAAACGGCATTAAAATAGAAAATGAAAACAACCTCCGTGTGGCACTTGTTTGCAGTCAAGTGGAACGAAGTTTGTTTGTGCCATCATTTGTATTACTTATATTATTCAATAACACTTTAAGTTACTACTATTAAGTAGGTACCAGAGAACGAAACTCATCACAAAAAAATAATGACCATAAAGTGTCTTTTGTGTTTTCACCCATATCACGTTTTGGAATATTGAAAAGAATTCGCTCGTATCGTCATGTATTTAATTCCGTTAATAATGAGCTATTCATACACACGTTCATTCAACCTTGGAGGTTCAATATGAGATAGCAACTAGTTTGCAGTTCCTAATGAACGTTTCCCCTGAAAATAACGTAAGTACTTATTTGATAGAATTAAACTACAATTCCATTTTTCGAAATTCTTTAAATAAGTTAAAATTTAGAACATAGTTCCTTTTCTTTCTTGCCGATAGTCTCAGCTTGTCGCACGTTGTCCGGCAATACGTCATCTGAAGTGTCCGGCAGTAATGTGACGACAGCTGCTGTTAGCAACGACAGGACTCCTATCACCAAAGAAGGTAGACTTGGCCAGTATGCCATCTGTAATAAAGTTAGTAAAAAAACCTCAGGTTTTGGAAAGAACTGGGTTAAAATGTAATATGTATGTAAATACCTGGGAATAACGAATTAGCAAGAACAAAAAATGTAAATAAATAAGTCTTACTAGTAAAGGCGTCTGTGGAGCGAGGATTGCGCCCGTACGTCCCAAAGCAGAGCACAATGCGTGCATAGTATTCCGTGTGTATGTAGGAAATAGTTCCGATGTGTAAATGTAGACGATGCGTATGCTGATAAATCCTGCGAACTTTCCTCCACCATACAGCAGTACGGATAACCAAGTGTAACCTGAAATAAAATGTAACTAAGTATTAGAATACTTATAATTCCTGACCATCAAGGTTATATTGGACAAATTAATTAAAAAAAATCGGATATTCCAAAGAATCTGGAACTTAGATCGAAAGAGTAAAGTAATACTAAAGAAATTAATAATGTTAACGTACCTGATGGAACTAATGAATGTCCAATACAAAATAATGCAACCAATACAAAAGAATATATCAACGGTTTTTTTCTGTTGCATTTCGTAACTAAAAAGAATAATAAAATACTTCCAGGCAGACCAGTTGCAGTTGTAATGCCATAGTTGACGTATTTGTTGCCTTGTAATGACACAGAATTTATACTTAGGGAGTACGCATTAAATAATCCTGTGAACCACATACAGATACAACAAAGCAGTCTCAGGAACAATTTCTTAGAAGTGAATGTAATTTTCAGTAAGGGTAATAAGCTTGTATTTGTTGAAAGGTCTTCACATTTCAATTTCGACAATTTGTTCTCATCTATTGTGATCCTGTTCATCTTTGCTGCTTTTCGAAGGATATTTGCCGCTTCCATCTTCTTGCCCTTGCTTAAAAGCCATCTGGGGCTCTCGTCCATCCAGAATATGTAAAGTATGAAGATGAATTGTGGAACATAAATGGAAACTAAGAACATTCTCCAATTAGGCGACAGCCACGCTATGATAGGCATTGAAACGTCACCTAGAGTCCCACATATACCTATTGCGAATAGTATTAAGGGCCGGAATTCTTTGGTGACCATTTCCATGGCTGAAAGGTAAATTTTTGTTTTAAATATCCATATAAAAATGAACATAATGTACATCGTCTGAAGTAAACCGACATGTGTGTCCGAAAGCAGTTAGGTTATGACAAAATAGTACTATAATTTTTACCCACCCATGGTGAATGTAGCGGAATAACAGTCTCCTAACGTAGGTTCTAACATCTCCACAATAACATATACCCAGTACGAGTATGTGACACTCTTTGAAATGCCTATTATTGCACACATGGTTGCTGTGAAGATAATAACGTTCTTTCTGCCAAACCTAGAAGTAAATGAGGAGTTAAAAACGATTGAGTCGACAGTAACATAAAAGTCGACAACGCAGAATTGTGCTTAAAACATATTTTAGTCATCTGAAATAAGTTTAGGTGTACGAAACCTAGGCTTTAAATATATTTTATGGATAAGATTTGTTTGTATACTTGTCTGATAAAGGTCCGACTAGAAACAGTCCCAACATGTATCCAATGCTGTGCATCGTGCCGATGAGAGTCCTCTTCCATTCTTTACATCCAAGGTTTAGCTGCAAGGGTAAAGTAATTATTTGGTACTTCAACTCACATATTATTTTCAAACAATAGTAAAGTAATAGAAATTTTGAAATTTTCGTGTCTGCTAAAAATGCTGTTATTAAACTTTCTCAAAATATACACTTATCGTAGTATCGATCTGATAGTTAAATGTCTGTAGTATCGATCTGATAGTTAAATGTCTACCCTTTGTATAGAAGAAGTAATTTCCTAACTGTCAATGCAATTACTTTAGACACTTAACTAATTCCTTCAAAACTTACCTCAGCAACAAAGCTATCAGGATTATCATAAACCCACTCATCGCAATGCGAGGAGATCGATTCATCAAAGTTATCTTCACTACAAGTACCGTTGATGTCAAGTAATTCATATTTATGACATTTGAGATCCAAACTGGTGTTCAGTTTTAATTTGGATAGTTCTGTAGTGTTACATTTTGGATATCCGCATCTGTAAAATTTGGAACATTTATTATAATAGATTGGGATCATATTGTACTATGAAACTGTATACTGATGGTCTTATTAGTCTTTATGGATGTTGTCATCTACGAAAAAGATTTTCTTACCTACTTATAACCTGAAACTATATGCTAACTATATGCTAACTATTGGCAAATAATTTTGTCAAATCATCTTCTTAAAAAGAACAATAAAAGATGTAACTTACGTGTAACCGACGTTCTCAGCTACAAAAACATAGTTCGTGCTATGCCATCCACTAGTAAAAACCAACAGTCCAATAAGCGCCATACATTTTACATGATATCGTCCGTATATCTTGAATTCACCTAAAACACTTTCTAAATCTACCGATTCTTCAGATATAGTTTTATCTTTGTCACTTTTATTAGTTTCTTCTGCACTTTTTTCAGGAGTTTTGATGTTATCATCTTTTTGTACTTTATTGATTTTGTTGCCTTTTGTATCATTTTCATCAGTATTTGTGTTCATTATGTTTGACTTATGAAAGACGTTATTTTTACCTTTGTTATTATGTACAGATTGTTTAAATACGTCCTGCGTATGGAATAGTGTAGTCCGTACTTATCGATCCTAAGTACTGTATATCGGTTGGCAATATGCAATCGGTCGATGAATAGACTTTGAAAAACACCTTCGGTATGTAAATATTTTTATTCTCGTAGCTATGAATAGGAATATAATATTTACATAATAGTAATTTAAACCCACAGATGTACCTGTTATAATGTAGGTACAACATTCTTACCAGTAAAAAGAGCTAGATAGATATTTTTACTTTTGAAAGTTTTTTTTATTTGTAAGAGGGTTTTGATATTCTCTATTAAGGGTTGTAATAAATATGGTTTGCTCTGGATATACGTCTTAAAATACAAATTAAAAGTCGATAAAAGAATAAATGACAGTCTCTAGTGTTTTGGTTAGTGGAACGAAATTTGTTTGTACCTTCTTTTGTATACACATTGTCATGGCTCCTTATAGACCTATTATTTGGGAGCCTTGTAGAAAAAAAATACAGTATCATAAATACTTTTGTTTTTAACCCATATAGTTTTTGAGGTTTTTGTGTAAAGAGATAAATAAATATTTCTCAATTATTTAATTCCATGGGTAGTGGTTCCATGGCAGTCCGTTCAGAATTTATTACCGTTGATAATATTTGTGAAAAAAACAAAAAGTGCAATTTATTATACTTTTATTAAATCAGTCACTTAATTTTATAGCTAATCTGCATTTCTATGACTTTTTCGCCACTTAAATAGCTTAAATTCATAAATTAACCGCTACATTTCGTTTTACAAAAATAGTCTTAAATACTAAAAAACACACTACTTCTATCGAGTTCTAAAACTTAAGTTCACCAAGAGATCAAAGACGAAAATATTTAGGTTTTCCAAAACTCATAGTAATGGTTTCGAAGCATTTCTATCTTTCGCGGTACCATTTCCAAGAGCTTCTGCTTGCTGCACTGTATCTGGTAGAACATCTTCAGCTGTGTCAGGCATCATCATGACCACAACCGCTGTCACTAGAGATAAGCCTCCGACGATGAGCGATGGAAAGCCAGACCAGTATCGTATCTGGAAATTGAAGAATTTGGCATTATGAGAGAGTGAAAAAGCCGCTCTCTCTCTGGCCATTTAGAGGGGCATATTTGAAGTATCACTTCAAGGTGGTAATCTCAGATGAACATGGCGGGACAGCCGATTTCCTTTGTCTTTCAACTCAGCCATAACCAGAGAGAGATGGGTGTAGGGTGGTTAGGCCTTTGCTCTGCAGTGGGTGGGACAGAAATGGCTAAGAAAAAAATACGCTGATTTTTGGGAGCTTTTCTTTTAGCGATTATTTACTTCAAACTGATGTAATAATTTTATTTAACGTTCTAGAATCATATTGGCCGTGTTGAAATTTTATCCAATAGCTTGGAAACTTGTTCCAAAGACTGTTGCATAGATACGTACCAGTAATGTGGTCTGCGGTGCTAGAATGGATCCAATCCTTCCGATAGAGGAGCATAATGCGTGCATCGTATTACGTGTGTAAGTAGGGAACAGTTCAGTGGTATACAGGTACACTGTCCCACTCGCTAATGCTGACGTGAACTTGCCCACGAAGAACAACGAGGTCGATATAATGGGATAGCCTGAAAGAAAAGAAATTATTAGAACGATATTCGGACCTTATTATAAATAATTATTACTACCATTGGATGTATATGGTATATTGTCATTAAAATACAGCTAGTTATATATTGTTCTTACCTTTCGGTATTACAGATTGGACAATACAAAACGATCCAGTCATCAAAAATGAAAATATCAACGGCTTTTTCCTTTTGAATTTTATCAAAAGGAATATCAGAAGCAGACTGGCAGGCAAATCAGCGAATGACGTCAGAGCATAATTCAAGTACTTGTTCCCTTCCAAACTGACTGAGTTGATTAGCAGTCCATATTTGTTAAAGGTTGCAGTTATCCACGCACAAGCGCAAGCCAGAAACCTTAGCAACAACTTCTTAGATTTGAAAGTCATTTTCAATAGAGTAATCAAGTTAACATTAGCGTTCGTTTTTTCGCAAGCTATTTTGTCGAGGGTGGATTCTTCTAAGTACACGTTACTCAGTTTTGCTGCTTTTCGGAGGATGGTTTTTGCTTCTTTCTTCCTTCCTTTGATGAGCAGCCATCTGACGCTCTCGTCGAGGAAGAAGGCGTAGAAGATGAAGAGGAGTGCTGGAGCGTATATGACCCTGAGGAAGTGCCTCCAGTAGGGGATCAGGTAGGCTACGAGCGCCATCACCATGCCTCCTACTGACATGGTGCCTATCATCAGTGGGGCGAATAACGCTCGGTTTTCTTTAGTCACCATTTCGACACCTGGAATTAGAATTTGGTAAAGATCATAATTTGCTTTCATTTCATACCTAAAGGCAAGTGCGATGTTGCTTCTATGCAAACTGAAATACTTTTGAGTAAAATATTGAAAAAACACACATAAAATAATAATTTTGTCTAAAATTAAGATGTTATTTAAAATAGGTAATGCATATGAACGTTTTATGTTTGTTCAGATGCATTTAATACACAAATGTTGTAAATGATCATTAACTACAATAATGTCATATAAACTGCAGTATGACAAAAACATATTTATTACCCTTGTTGCGGTCAAAATTACTTTAAGATACAAAGCAGCTATTTCTGGCAATTTGCCATTACTGTAGTAAACTTCGGCTAAGTTTTAGTTTCGTTTTAAAGTTGTGGATGTTATATTTTCAAGTCTATTAGGCTACTACAAAAAATACGACTTGTTTATTTTTGGGGCGTTACATAAATAGTTATGCTGTTGTATTTTTCTAATATTCAGCTGTGGAACTGACATCAATATATTTCCTCGTATATTTGAGTATCTGCTTTTATTTTACAGAGGTTGATTAAAAATAATATTTTCTGCGCTATAAGAAACTAAAGAGTACTATTCGAAAAACTAATATTAAAAAGGATTCACTTATTCAAGTTAGAAATAAAATGTCAGCTGGCTTGGTCATTAAAAATTAAAATTTACGTCAGGTCGACAATGAAAAAGTATAAGATGCAGATATTTTGCTTATATTTTTTTGACGACATGTACGACGTAAAAAATTAAACTTTCATCCATGGAAAAGATATGGCTAAAAATAGAAAATTGCTCTTATAAACAAAGCCAAGTTCTTACCCAACATATAATTCGGTGAATAGCTGTCTCCCAGTAGAGCCTCCACCAGTTCGAAGGCTATATAAGTCCAGTAGGACACCGTCACACTCCTGGCGAGACCCATGATGGCTCCAGTCACTCCTGTGAAGACTATCAGCTTCTTTCTGCCAACCCTGGAAATTGTTAACCATAGTTTCAATTAATATGAGGGATTTTAAGTCTAGAATAGATTATACATAAATGTAAAAGAATCGAACTTCAATGAAAGCATGTTTTTATGTACTGTTTATTAGGAAATGTGAGGCTGAATATCTAGAGGTCTTTATTTTTGTCAAAGAATTTTTTCGCGTTCTGGAAGAGGGAGATTTATAGACTGATAAAAATAACCTATTTGTGTTTAAGTTCACATACTTGTAGTATATAAAGGGATGTTAAAAAGTCATGTAAGGGTTTGCTTTCAGAGTCAGTAAGTCTTCTTCTGAGTTATCCAAACGTACTTACTTATCAGAAATTGGGCCTAACAATAGTAGGCCCAACATGTATCCGATGCTGTGGACTGTCCCCACTAGAGCTCGCTTCCAATCCTGACATCCTAACTGGAACTAAAACAAAAATAATAATATTAATTTACTTAATTTGATGAACAAACATCCTTTATATCTGTTTAACTCATGATTTGTGACATGTTAAACAGACACAGAAGTCACTGAGTAACTTGGGCACGTGTCCTCTGCCAGGTTCATACTGGATTATCAGTAAATTAGTCTTATTGTCTACTTACATCAGCAACAAAACTTAGAGGGTCGTCGTAGACCCATTCTTTGCAGTCTTGGACATTCGACACATTATAACTGTCGATCGAGCACGTGCCATTACTGTCGGTGAGTGAGTACATATGACACGTGTCATGTGTCAAGTTTACTGCTAATTGTGACCACGAAGTGCTGTTCTCACATGTTGGGTATTTACACCTGGAATCAGAAATAACTTTGTTAAACAATCTGTATTTACTTAAGGCTTTTTTAAGAAGTTCTAAAATGCAGTTGCCTTGCTTACAAGAAGACGTAAGGATAAATTACCTTAAGTTTGTTTTTTTTTTCTTATTTTGACACCTTTATTGACACCGAAATAAGACGTTCAAAAATAAAATATTTGATATTGCTGAATTTTTAAATTAGTCACATCTTCATTATAGAAGGGGTAGTTTTTAACTAACCGACTATAGATGTTGCAAGTCCGAAATTTAAGTTATTTTATTTTATTTATTTATAACAACAATACGTCGATCCTTATCTATTTAAGACTTAATAAGACTATTTATCAAATTCTACAACTAATTCGATAGTGTGATCAAAATAAAATACAAATAGTTAATCATTCTTGTGACAAACTGAACCTGTACAATGTTTAGTCTAATTATACATTGTTGTCTTACATAGCTGATATTATAGCTAACATAAAAACTCTGACTGAGCTAGTTATTATAATGCTGATTGCGTACAAAAATGACTGTTGGACTGACAATGACCCAATTAATGCAAAACTGCTCAATGCACTAAACTTGGTGTTGCATCTGTCTCACGAGAAAAGTTTTGATAACTGATTAAGACAAATGTTTGTCAAAACTAATTATTATTGTTAAGCTAATAGCTACCAGAATTACCTAATACTATTACAGATAAAAACAAAGAAAATAAGTAAATGCATCCTAACTAGTTTTGAAATGAGGCGATAAGTAGTCTGTCAAAGTTATCTAAATTTCTATTGTTTTCAATTTATTTATAGATTAACTTTAGGTAACCTGAGAATAGTTTTTCAGAACTGAAATTTGTTATAAATTGCTATTTGTTATTATCTAAAGAACAGTCGTCATATAGATAAATACGTCGTAATAAATACAAAAGCTTACTAGGCACTAATTGCTAAGAATAAACTCATGGACTAAAAAAAATCCAAAAAGAAAATTTAAAAGTAAGGTATTGAATTTATGTATTTGTGATTTGTGCAATTTGTTCTTATAAAGTGGGAAAAAAATATTTTTATAATCATTTGTAACACATAAAAGCATTAAATAATAAAGTAGCTGGTAGTAGGTGTTTTGAGGATCCCACAGTCAGGAACAGGATGGGTAAGAACGAGTATTGCAAACACTAATTCACTGCGAGCCTTTATAGTTTATCAAACCTTGATTTCCTTACTATATTTTCAAAGTTATATTATTTCGTACTACATTAAAAGAACCCTTAAAACAAATAAATAAAGTCACTCACCGATATTCAACGACAACCGCAGCAAACACATAGTTCATGCAATACAAGGCGTTAGACATGCACGCGAATATCAAGAAAGGCATGAACCTGATATAATAAGGCCCTAGGGGTCGGAACTTGGATAGTATCTTTTCTAACACCACATCATCTCCGTCCTTCTTCTCTACCGGTTCTTCTTTGTTTTCTGTCATCTCTGTAAAGAAGAAAGTTAATTAGGAGTATTGCTAGGAAGTAGAAGAGTAAAAAAAAGATGTTTTTGTTTTTTGTTGAATGGTATGATTCACTAAAGTATTTTTTTTAGGATGCCCCGACAATTTAATTTCAAATTTGAAAAGAAAAATAAAAATGATTTAATGAAAAAAAGTCATTATAAAATTTAAATTGCATTTTATTCTGGTAATTGACGTACGGAATAAAACCAAATAATCAAACTTCAGAGAGGCTGGAACAGTTACCACTGAAATGCCTTTATTTTTTCCATTTATGCTTAATTTAATATTGATCGAAAGCCATTAATTACATGTCTTTACATGAAGGACACTAATCGATGAACTAAAATTCCGCTTTACAAAGTACCAAACAATACTTTTGAATTATTGCAGAATAACCGTAATTATGCATTTAAATTACTCATTTACGTTAAATTACTGTAATTTAAAAGAATACTCACTTATTAATATTAACTTTTATTTAAATTCATATTTTTATGTATACAATAAATTATTTAAAAATTAAAATTGAAGATTACTTCCTAATAATTTAAAAAATCGAACATACTATTTATTACGCGGGCAATGATACAATGATGACAGTATTGAGCGTTGCAAAGTAAGAGAATGGTAACAAACTTACTTTTGCAGCTGATGTTATTTAGGTACATCCTTAAGTCGTACGCATAAAGATCATTTTAGCAAAGTTGAGAGTTCTTGGTAAGTAAATAAATGTGGTTTTGCAGATAATTTGCCGCGAACGCATATCGTAATCAGGGCAAATAGTTAGTTATAGAACGAATGGTTAACGTGTACAATTCACAATTAACATAAAACTCTTCTTACTAAATTGGTACATGCCTAGTTAAAAACTGCATCAGATAAGAATTAAACATAAATTAAGTTTTTGGTAATGACACCCTTTTGCAAGTAAAACAAAATGTCATGCCAATGTTTTTTTTTCCATAACATTCCAGGAAATTAAAATAAATATATTTTGTTAAATATCTACCGATACCCAGTTTATATTTGTACTACATCTAAGGTAATATTGCAACAAATGCTCGTGAGTCATTACGATTGCATTAATCTTTTAATGTTCTTCTCACACCTTTCAATAATTATGATTTTTAATTATTTTAACATCTGCCAAACAACAACAGCATTGTAGTTCATGAACAAAAGAATTTTAATTTCTTACTTGCGATTCTTCTGTTCTCTTTGAGCTATCACCTTACTAAACTGGAAGAGTATTGACTAATACTAATACATAAGTAAAAGTTTGTGTGTTTGTCAGATTGTTTAGCTCTTCTAAATTCTATGGAATATGGTAATTGCCGGAGCTGCGCAAACCAGGCGTAAGTCATCTCGCGGCTCCGGCAAAGGAAGGACGGGGCCTGGGTGATTGAAGTCGGTGCAAGTGCGACATATCCCCAGGCTGTGCCTTGAGAGTGGGTTGAAGTCATTAGCTTTTTACCAAACGAAAAAAAAGTAGTTGATTAAAATTTTAAGCATACCATTTTTCTTAATTGAGCTACTCAAGGTATGACTCGAAGTTTTCCACGCGGACAAAGTCACTGGAAAAAGCTGGTCAAAAATAGATTAAGTATTAATTATTTACACTGTATCAAAAACCTGTCAAATTTAAAATTCCAAAAATGATAGGTGACTTTTTATGATGTATTTTGTTACGAAAAGTAACACCGATAAAGTGCATTTGAATTTATAATTTGTATGTCTGGCTGTCTGTCTCAAGGACTCAAAAGTGGCTTTAAGTAAAACAACATATTTACCGAATTTTATTATTAGTCTATTCTTTACAAACTTTCTTTTTACGAAGACAACAACGTTTAAACAATTAACGCAATCCCAACAAATGTAGTCACGTTTGACACAGATTTTGTGAATAAACACTAACTTTTGCAAAAAAATATATTAAGTTTTAGGTAGACTTTTTAAATACTATATCTACGTACATACATACCTACCATATTAGAAGAATGTAATAATTTCTTTGTTTAACCTCGATTTATTTACCAGTCGGATAAAATACTTGTTTTAGATAGTGCCTTAGTTTTTGTTTCAGAACTCAAAATGTATATTTCACATGTTTTGAATGACATGAATTTAATTAGATAAAATGTGACAGTTGTTTGATCGCGACATGCCAATTAATTTATGTGCCAAATTGATTATAGTACAAAAAACATTTACATAGCATTAAATATATTTGTTGCAGGTATCATGCAAGAAATATTGCGCTATTGAGCAAGCGTGGTGATCAATGCTCGTTCCTTCTCTATAAAGGAAGATATCTGTGCCCAGCAGTGGGACGTATATAGGCCGGTTTACTTGCTTTACTATTTAAGCCAGATTATGGACTAATGATAACTCATTGTGAGATAACTCAAGTGACGACCTCCGTGGTCGAGTGGCGTACGCACCGGTTGTCAAGGTGTCGCTATTTCTGAGGTCCCGGGTTCGATTCCCGGACGGGTCAATGTAGAAACTCATATTTCTACATCGTCCCGGGTCTGGGTGTTTGTGTTACCTTCGTTGTTTCTGAATTCCATAACACAAGTGCTAAATAGCTACTTTGGGTTCAGAGCAATGTATGTGATGTTGTCCGTTATTTATTTATTTTATTCATTACTAGCTGTGCCCTGCGGTTTCACCCGCATGAATATCTAGGTCCCGTTCCCGGTGCCTTTATGTTTGGCCGGTGATGACTTATTTTTTTTTCCGCGCAATTTTCCATTTTTTTTATAAGAACCTTCTCCTGATAATAACTAACACAACAAAAAAAGAATTAGCGAAATCGGTCCAGGCGTTATTGAGTTATGCGCTTACCAACACATTTAGCGATTCATTTTTATATATAAGATATAAAAGTATAATATAAGAACGCTCGAATATCTAAACGTGTACTATTTATTGTGAATAGTCTACAACCAATCAATAATTGACTGAATAAATAAAAATGCGACACAAAAATTCAAACTTTTATTATTTTCTTGATAAAGAACTTAATCACTTATTTTTAAGAAAATATATTTATTTAATTTTAAAAGTAACTAAGTACTACAAAATAGTCTAATACAAAAGAATAAGCTGCGTCCTGACTAGACAAAAATCTAAGAACATAAGTAAAAGTTCTAATAATTCTTTAATACTGTTTTTTTTGTATTCCTCTAAGAAACACTGTTACACCGCCAAATATTTTCTTCCTATTCTTTTTTATTAACTTAAGTAATTATTGTAATAAATCATCAAAAGCGTGTCGTATGATCTTTCTCGTTCCCTTCTCTATTCCCCACCGCCTCTGCTTCTCCGACGGTGTCCGGGAGCACATCCTCAGCAGTGTCCGGCATCAGCATCACCACCACTCCAGCCATGAGGGACAGGCCTCCAACCAGGATGGATGGGAGCCCGTAGAAGTAGCGTGTCTAGAACAGTTGTAATTGTGTACACCAGTCAACTTAGTTTTAAGGATTTACTTTTAATTTGTTCTTTTAACAGTTTTAGCTGTCTTGTAACTCTAGTGCATGAGGTGTTTTTCTGTAATTGGTTGGCTATGTTATGTAAATAAACGCTCAAACAACTTTGTCACAACTAATAGTAAACCTTAAAAAAAGAAATGAAATAATAAACAACGGTTCAAATTTTTCAGGAATATATAAAAAATTAGGACCTATTTGATTAGTCAAAATAAATGTTGGCACATGAAACGGTTTTTTTAAGTCTATAGTTATTTATGGATTATTTAAAATTTTAAGCTGCTCTAAGTTTGACGATATTTGATATTGTTTGCAGTTATTACTGCCTGACTATAGACCGAAACTTGACTACTGTGTAAGTAATACAAGAATGACACTTTTTTATAAATAGGTACTTTGTGATGTGACTTCTGTGTTTTGACTTTTACACATGGACGCTCTCTATGTTTCTGTTGCCAATATTATACGGTGTTTTTTTTATATTAGTAACATGTAAAACATAAGAAATATACCAGTAAAGGAGTCTGCGGCGCCACCATAGTAGCAGTCCTTCCTAGCGACGAACACAACGCGTGCATAGTATTACGCGTGTACGTCGGGAACAGCTCCGATGTGTATAGGTACACTATGGCGTAGGATATCGTCGCCATGAACTTGCCCATTAGGAATAGGGATGTCGAGATTATTATGTGACCTGGAAAAGAACATTCTAAGTGAATTAACGATTATAAGATGATAAAAAATAACCGAAATCAATGAAATTAATGTGGTGTGTGTTACTCTGAGCTTCACCTTATCGACGACCAAAAACCATTCGGTGTATTTGAGAATTTCTTTTTTTGAGTATTATTTGAGTGTCTTTTAGCAACAGATAACAACGTAAATTTTTTTTGCAATACTATTTTTGTTTACCTTTCGGAACAAACGACTGCGCAATGCAAAATACTCCAGTCAATAAGAACGAGAATATTAAAGGAATCCTTCTTTTAAATCGCTTCAGCAAAAAACTTAGCGCTATACTTGCTGGGAGTTCCGAGAGGGTCGCCAACGCAAAGTTGACATACTTGTTCCCTTCCAATTCAACAGAATTTATCAGTAAAGTATACTTGTTGAAGAGCCCAGTGATCCACATGCAAACACAGCCAGCGAAACGCAGCAGCAACTTCCTTGACTGAACTGTCATTTTCATAAGAGCAAACATATTCGCTCCATCACCACTCTTCTCACATTCTATATCCTGCAAATCATCATCTGTCACAACAACATTACTCATTTTAGCTGCATGTTTAATAATACCCTTAGCTTCATCCTTTTTCCCAGTGATTAATAGCCATCTCAAACTCTCATCGAGCAGAAATGTAAAACCGAGGAACAGTAGGAATGGCGCATAAATAGCTTGGAGGAAATGTCTCCAGTAGGGAACGGCCCAAGCTATAAGTGCCATCAACATTCCTGCAATAGACGTGCTAGCTGTCATTAGCGTGATAAATGAGACTCGATTCTCTTTCGTTACCATTTCTACACCTGCAACAAAATAATTCAGACTTAAAATTTTGAGGTGCATGAATTTTGTATTTACACAATACTAATTTCATGAACCACATTTTGCAGTAGGGAACCTAATGACTGTTGAAATGTGGGGATGGTGGTAGTTAAAATAGACTACATGTAACCACATTGCAATCCTAACGCGACCACAGCACAATGCTGCCACAATTTGACGAAATCGTTGCGCGAATTTCTGAGGTTCTTTTTTCCATGTGGTAATATTAGGTATATTTAAAGGACAGTGAATATAATATGTTCGGACTACTGTTTTCTCATTGTACCCCTCGAAATATAGACAAGGACACTGCAATTTGATACGAGTTACTTTGTATGAATCGATTTCCTTTCTACTTACCCAACATAAAAGTGGCAGAGTAAGTATCTCCAAACGAAGCTTCAAGAAATTCAAGAGATAGATACAACCAGTACGACTCTGCTAAACTCTTTCCAAGACCTGCGAAGGCTGCAGATAAGCCTGAGAAAATTATCAGTTTCTTTCTCCCGATTCTGTAAAAAAAATCCCAAATCAAGTTCAGACAAATTTATAAGTTATTTTTTATGGAGTCAGATTAGCTGGTAATTAAACCTATGGAATTAAATGATCATTGATTGTGCAGAAGAGATGGTAAGTGTATGAAAACTGGAGTCTTGTATCAAATCATATTTTTCCCCTCTTGAAATAACGTCATGGCATCGCTTTAGAGCTCCATAAAGGCGTAAAATCGAGCTAAGATAAGGCTATGTGTAGCATATTTAATTGACGATTAAATCAGTATTTAAATTAGATTTGCACGTGGGTTACACGTCACAATATGAATTATGATTAATTGCATAAGGAAGGCCAATGTCAGTATGGTTCGTCAAACATTATTTTAGACAAAGTTGTGGTCTGTGTCTATGCGTTGAAATAAGGTAGTTTCGAAAACTTTCTAAATCGTTATTTTGTGAACTCCTTCAGAATGCATTTCTTAAAATGATTGCTTACAAGCTATCGACAGAAGATGAAATAGTGATTTTGGTATTATCTTACTTGTCAGCCAGCGGCCCCATAATGAGCAATCCGATCATATATCCAAAGCTGTGTACCGTCCCAACGGATGTCCTCATCCAGTCATTGCATCCTAAATTAAACTGGAATAAAAAAACATTGTTAAAAAGATTAAATGTAAGTTCTTCATAGCGTTTATTTTTTATTAGGCTGTCGTTATCATATTACGTACCGATCCAGAAAAGAATATGTTTAGTATTTTTTACAATAATTTATTAAAAAAAAATATATATACTTGTTTTTTATTTTTGTATGCAATCAAAATGCAATGGAAAAATTATACAAAAAAATGGTATATGATACTGATTGTTTCGTACGAAATTTCTGCCAACAGACCTTCGCCAGGGGTCATCAAGGCAGAAACATAAATATCTTTGGAAATTAAAACTTACTTCTCCAACAAATGTGTCGTTATCTTCGTACACCCACTTATCGCAAGCAACGGTTTCAGAAATGTTATAATTATCCAACGAACAGTTAGCATTATCACTTATGAGTGGAAATCTAATGCATCTGTGATCCTCACTCAAGTTTAATGGTTTTAACAGATCTGTGCCTTCGCATTTCTCGTAACTGCATCTGTAGAAAAATTACTTCTTTTATTATAATTCTCTTTCAGACTCTGAAGATTGTTCCTTTTTTGATAAAACTCTAAAATTTAAATAATTCAGGTAACACATTTGCATCGTCGTCCTCACAACGGTAAATTTTGACGTTATCAATTTAAAATACAAAACAGTTAAAACCAATCAGAGGTCGGAATTGGCTGGAAGAAGCAAAAGACTCCCTTGGATATAGGGGTGGGAGCCTTTAGCTTGCCTAACATGGGGACAATTCAGGCTACATTCAAAAATAATATTAATAAGAAATAAGAGTTACCTGTAATTAGTATCCGAAGCTGCAAACACATAATTAACACTACTAAACACATTCGTAACAACCGAGAATATGAGCAACGAAAACAATCTCATATAATACGGGCTTAAAAGGCTAAATTTTGACAACAAACTTTCTACATTTAAAGTCTCTTTCACAACCATTTTGTAACACTACAATTTAATTAAATGATAATATTCAAAGAAGATAATATTATTAGTCCAAGTACGTTGTGTTCTATTAATTAGCCAGATAATTATTTATTAGATTACACGTATTCCTATTCGTCTATCAAATAAAATGCTCTGTAAATTCGCTGTAACTTGCACGTACACTACCTTTCTTACTGAATAATATTCGTTTCAGGTATTAATGTAAATTACGTTTTGCAGTTAGGCTTATTGTGTTAAACGATACAATAATCTCAATAACTTAGCAATTAGTAAACCACGATTAAAAAACAACGCAATTAAGATTGGCGAATGACAATAGCAAGTCGTTGATTTGTTGTCGATAACTTTTTTGTATACAGACACTTATTTCACTAAGCTGTTATTGTAATTAATCTTCCTTATGCTTTCCTTACAATAATATGAATAAGTTGGCAATTAGTTCACCGTAATATATTAAATATTTGTCGATTAAGACTGGTCAGTGACTTGGTTGTTTTTTTCACACATTCTACTTAGGTACTTGACCGGCATCATGTTATTTTAGCATACATTTTCCCTTTGTAGGCTTATGTTTTCGACAGAAATTTTAAATTATAGTTTGAACACTTAGAATGAATATAATCCTAATCCATAAATGTACCTTACGTTCAGGATGCAAGTAAGTATGAAGGGAATAAGGAACGTGGACGAAGCGAAACAAGTGTGTAAGGATCGTAGCAAGTGGAAAGAAGTTGTCTCTGCCTGCTCCTACAAGGGAAAGGGGCGTGATTATATGTATGTACATTCAGGATCATCCGGATATTGTAACTAATCAAGCCACCCAGACATCTTAAAAATCCATTTTATTATCAAAACCAGTCACGTAAAAGAATCTGCGAATCCAAACAATTTTAAGCTTATTATGCAATTAGAAATTCCTATTATTCAGTTGGGTCTGAGTTTATTATGAGAAAAGTTTGAGCGGGTGAATAGTTCTTGACGCCTAACACAAATAGCGTCGTCATCCTGACCGACTGTTTACATTGCACTTGCCAACTTCACTTTGTTATAATTGAGTCTGTTTTGAGTGAAGATCAGCTCAGTTCAATCAGAATTTCGAATTGGAGATTGGATGATTTTGAATGGGCTTTGTAATTGCATTTTGGTGGAGTTCGGATTGGTATTGTTGATCATCATAAAGTAGTTTTTAATACATTCATTATTTTTTTAAAGTTCAAAATTACAAGAAATAGGAAAAGCTGATTAGGAATAGGAAAGGAAAAAGTGTAACCCAACAGCGATTAATTAATGAACCAAAAAGATAAAATACAATTAAAATTGCAACCGCGTTAAGCAGTTAATTAAAAGCGATCAAAACAATACTACTCTACTTTTAAATTCACATTATTTATCATCATGTGATTAACACATGCAATGAATAATTCAACTACATTAACGTTTGCTGTTTAATTTATTAATGCGCGAAACTCGATAAAATAATTAAAATAAACTTTTCATTTCCATTTCGTGTATTACATCAGTAATTTCTACATAATTTTATTTGCAACTTTTTATTTAGAACGCCTGCAGCATTTTTAATAGCAACTTAAGACTCTATTGTAGTTCTTGCTATGAAAATTAAGAGCGAAATTTTTTTGACTTTAATTAAAACTGGAGTCATACAGAGAAAATCCTGCAGTTAAAAAAATCTCGGGCTTGAATAAAATATATTCAAAAGAGATTTAATGTTCGCTTTAATCTCTGATTCGTATAATACTGATTTCGGATCTGCAGATCGGATCGTATTCGCTCAGTGGACTAATGAGGCCTTAATTGGATGGCTCATTGCCCGTTCTAATTGCTATGGCGATTAAACTTCATTGTAATGCAAGACCAGGGTGCGTTGCGCACCAGTTGTCGCGGCTTTTTTGGAAGCTAGTTTAGATAGAATTCAGAATTACCTACTATCAGATAATCTACGTATTTAAATCCGTGAATTCCTTCCGTACACAAGACTATACGTCAGTCAGTATTTTTTTGATCTGTGTTCCATAAAATGACAGGATAATAAGTTCGTTAGAAAATTTCCATTACATAATCCATCAAAAAAACCAAAACTTACATTCCTTTGCCTAACAACAGGATCTCATTATACAAGTAAGGGAAATTCCGTCAATTTCCTTCGCGGCTACTGAGGCAGATACACGTAAGATAAAAGAGCAGATCAATTCAATTCTCAATAGAAAACCGCTTTATAGGAGCGCCAGAGATGAGAGGATCGTTGTAAAGGCACAATGTCGGGATGACGTGGGTTACTCCGAGCTGCTTCTGGTTAGAGCCCCTACTATTTGTAGATCAGTGATGCTTATTATCTGAGATTTTTAAGAAGCCTGAATAGAGTAAGATATTTTTGAACAGGGAGCTTATGATTCTATGATTCTTCTATCATTAGTATCGTTCAAAAAATTAGGTTCATATACTTTGGTTTTGAACTGTTAAATACTTGTTTATGTTTTTTATAAGGAAAACGTGTTAACTGAATTCCCTATAACCTGTCAATAAACTTTCAAAAATATCTAGATTCTAAACCACTATTTTGAAATGTAAGCCAACTTTGCATCACACAGGATACCTATTTAAATAACTCACTCGCACCCTTGGTAGGGTCTACAATAACTGTACAGGAAATAAGGGCGCACCCGAGCCTCCATACTGCCTCGGAAAACATTCGGCTTGATTGGCTCCTAGCCTTACAGTCACCAAACATCACTTTCAACTAGTTTTTTGTTATAACGCAATTTTTGTAGCGGCTTCTTTTACTATTTTCTCACTGTCCTAATAACTTAACAAGTGTGTGTCTATCAAAAACGAATTCTTGATTTTCTGTCCATCAGTGATATGACATAGAAAATAGAGGAGAATTGCATTTAAATGTTTCGGTAGTCTTTGGGTTATTGGAGCAAATATTAACCTTGATATATTTGCATGTTATGCAATTGTAAACTACGACTTCAGCATTTTAAATAACAGCAAAGTATACAGTAAACTAAGTATTCTTGAGTTCTGTATAGCTCACGATAAATTACGACGATTTAATGCACAAAATTCCAGATATTGTTGTTACGTTTTAATCCTGAAAATCCAATATTTTTTACTTTCAAGTTTATTTTAATACTTAATTCCTGAAAGACCTTCTCTTGTAAAGTATAGTTTTCATTTTCTTAGACATTTCGGACGTCTGATCTCAAAAAAACAATGTAATGTTTCTTTTAAATGTTGTCTATAACACTTCCTAAAAATAAACAAATATAAACATTTGATCAACACTATCACCGCCATTTTAAATCCCGCGTGTCATATGTATGCGGCGCACTAGTGTAAGATGATCGTTGGCTTTTATGTCACGAGATTCGAAGTTTTTAGTTGTTACTGTAACCTTACTCTCAATACCTATACAGGAAGACTGGGTAAACGATGGACCTATTTATTTTGGCTTTTGGACATTTTTCCAGGCTCTCAAAACTTTTGAGCCGTAAGTTCTAGTAACAAGAGTCATAAGCTGGAAAGATATTACCAGTTATTTTGCAGGGTTAAGTAACAGACGTTACATAATCATTTAATATAATTGGTGTCGTCAAAACCATATTTCCGTTACCTGGGGTGATAGTTTAAGGAAATGGAATTTGAGTCTGGGTAGGTATACTTTAAAGTAATTTGTGCAACGCGTGTGCATAATATTGACTGTGTGATACCCAGTTGTGTTTTGTTAGTCAACTGACAGCAGTTTTACAGAACTATTTACAGAGTTGAAACACCTATTCGAGCATTTTTCTTAACGTGAGAGCTTAAACTTTAAATATTTCCTGTTCTTAGTTTTGGTAGTCACGTTGTGTAAAATAAAATATTATGATTATCGCCTCTCGTTGTCACGGCGCGGCTTCCGATGTATATTACAGTTTATAAGGTGACTCCGACAATAGGGGAATCAGCAAATATTGTATTTTCTTCTGTTTATATTTTGTTTAGCATTTTGGTGTCCTGGTTTTACATTTTCGTGTAGGGTGTCGTTATAATTTGTTTGTATGTTTTGTTTTTGCAAAGCTATGTAGTTACATAGATTTTTTTTTTGCCCAAGGATGGTCATGAGACATTCCACCAATATAGCTTATACAACCATAATGAAATAATTTACATCAGCATGATTTCATTTTTATATATTTATATATTACCTCCTTAATCAGGACTGTTGCCGTCATGTAGGTAAGCAAGACGCTGCTACATGTAATTTAGTTCGCCGTCTCTCTTCCACAGTGGCAATAACAGTATTGCTTGGTACAGGTACTGATTAGCTTTTAAGTATACTCCTTATTTGAAGGGATCAACCACACACGGCCAATTTTGCCTTTCTCACTTCAGTAGAGAAAACTTTAGGAAAACTCGACCACTTTTACATACCACCTGTAGTACTGCATATCCAAGTTGACCCGCAGTTAAAGCACTTAATGTTTACCACACTCGTAATCCTTCGAATGGTACATTATTTTTATAGTTATTCCCAGGCCTTGTATCAATTTGGCTGTAAAGTGCGACTTTTAGTGGATATGTGACACTTAAGTGCCGGTGTCTGGTCGGTACTAGTAGGTACTTACGGGTCTTGTTTAACTTATATTGAGGTTATGTCCCCTTTGGGATGTGAAATGAAGTTTGATGCCTATGAAAATCTGGTTTGGGTTATATTAATTATTTATTTAACACGCTAACCTCTGAACCAGTTGAAGCAATAAAGATTTGTTCATGTGTTTTAGTGGAAGCTAAGCCTACCTTGTCCCACTACTAGACAAATAACTTCATTTTTTTTGAACCGGTGCTAAGTTAAATTTTATATCTTATAATGTGCTGCGAGCTTAATACCGGTATGATTTTTACGTTTGTGTGATCCATAAATGATGGTTCTTGGAACAAGTGTTTTTGTGTAGGGTAATTAAATTTTCGTGAAACATCCCGCCATACAGGGATAAAATTCAATAGCGCTAAATTGATTTAGAAAATGCTACGTGGATTAAAAATATCCAAAAAACACAAGCATGCAAGTAAATATAGGTATTATGTTGATACAGCGAAAACCTCGCAGTAGGCAAACAAGTTGGTGTAAATTAGCCCGGGAGAGAATAGTGAATATTAGCTGAGGTTCGACCGCAAAAACTTGCAACCCCAACCATGTGAGCCGCGGGCAGGGATCGACCTCATGCACTGCAGAAAGAGGATTCTGTTTCAATTAGTTGAATTCTTCTCATGCCAACCATTTACGAAATTTTCAAAATATGGAGGTTTTAGTTTCTACGTAGTGATTGTAGTTCGTATTCGCAGTGAAAGATTTTAGAAAACAATTTAGTTTTTTTTTTATACTTAGTGTAAAGTTCTATTTTAATCTAAATATAATACCAAACTGTTGGTGGTTTAATTTCTTCTATGTATATAGTATTAGAAGGAAAATGATGAGACGAAGAAATTGAACTTTTTTAGTCTGATTCTGGCATGCTATCAGGATTTCATATGGACTCAGGTTTCAGCTCATGGTTCAGGTTTTACCACACTCTTCGATATTTATTATATTGTGAAAAGTTTTCTTAACTACCTAACTAAGTAGCAGTCCTAACATGTTAGACTTCTTTGGAATTCTGGCAATAAAACTAGAGCAAACAAAACCCAACTGAAAACTCATTCCAACCTAAAATTTACGACTAATTCCCATCTAAACAGGCTATCGATAATAAAACGAGGAATACGTTTCCTATCCTCCTCTATAAAACTGTTATGCGCCCTTATTGTTGAGAATAAGAGCGTTAAATATACAAAAGAATACATAAAGTGATACAGAGCCTTGTTGGAGTTTACTGGTCCTCGTAAAAACGTTACGGCTCCAGGTACAACTCCTGAAGGGTCGCCAATAAAACAGGTAGATATATGCTTCTTTATTTGATCATCGCTTCATATTTGCGTTTTTAGTGTTTTAAATAAAAGTTCCCGTTTTTTTTGTTTGTGTTGTATAGCTATATTTTGTTAAATTGAATGTTTAAGAAGTGTCCTTTTCAGATGTGTTCTGAATATCGGGCATTTCAGTTGTTGATTTTCAATCAGTGATACTCGTCTTCTTAACGTTTTTATGAGGATGCCTCATGTATCCTTTATTCTGAAAAATGGTTCTATTCGGTTGTTGAGTTCAAACATTGACGCTTTTTCCTTAAGGTCTTATGAGGATGCCTTGTGTAAGAAAAGGTTTTATGACAACTGTAAAAAAAAAATACAATTTTCTTGGGGAAAATTGTTTTTAAAATTTCAAAATTTCAATTTTGCAACAGCCCTGCAACTCCACACCCTGCATCTTATCAACAACACTGACAAAAATATTCCAAGTTCCAGGACAACCGGACAGCACCAATCTCAGTGTAATCCGGGTAACGTGGGGGTAACGGTCACAGTTCCCCGGAACTCCAACTGTTCCAACTGTGATAGCATTTCATATTGCCTTCCAAGTGTTCAAGTGCTTTCTTTAAGTTTAGCTTGTTTGTCTACAGTTTTGTTGTCAATTGTTTGAAATGTTTGTAGAACGGATGTAAGTATTGTAGGTTCTTAGCAAAAACAGTTTGTGTCATATTGTTAACCTACTGTTGATTCCGTATCTGGTCTAATTTTACTTTGTCAATAATCATTATGGTAACTTTTTAACGATTAACCTACATACTATAAAATACTTTGCAAATCTCTTTGTCTTATTTTTTGTCGTTCTTATCTATGGCTATAATAATACCGGCCTTTACGTCTCACTACTGGTTACGGGCATCTTCTCATTTACAGAAAGAAAGAACGCTGATAACTTGCATTTATTAAAACTGGCTGGATTAGTAAAAAGACAACAACATAATTATAATAAAAACAAAACAACAGAAAAGTTTTCCAAACATGAAACAGCTAATTGAAAACGGTTGACGCTCTATTCGAAATTCAAAATACACCAGTTCCCTCTCTATTTACCTAAGCATAGTACACAACATCGTAATTTGGGTAAATTAGCCAAAGCTTCAGTTGTAACCGAGCAAATATTTTGTCTACAGTATTGAATCGCGTAAATGACTTGTTTGATCGTATTCACAAACGGATGGATATAACGCTTTACGCGGTACGCTAATGTATTCTCCGAAGTCGCCCCTATTTGCGCAACAAGTTATAACACGACGCAATTTAGATGTTACACCCAACATTGGCTTAATAAAGCGGTGTTAGTGGAGGCACAGTTCGGTTGCTATTCTAATTAGATTGAACTGTGTGTCATTCTAATAAAATGTTTAGTGTGTTAACCCGCTTTAGCGTAGGTTAAAAGAAACACTTTGTGTCCCTGTATCTTGGTTGTTTACAGAACCTTTTCGCTAAACAAAAACCACTTCAGTCAGTTAATAATATTCCGTTTAAAAAACACAACACCTGGTTACCTAAATTATGAAACACCGTTCCTTATAAAAATAACAGTAATATAAATATAAACAGACACCTCATCCGAGCTCGCTCGTGTTAAAAATACACACCCTGTACAGATTCAGTTTTCATAATTTAGCATAATATTTCAAAGTAAAATCTATCTCGATATCATGTTGAAGCCAGCAGGTGCCGCATACCCAATATTGAAATTCAAATTTTAATGTTTGCATATGTAAAATAAAAACAACCGTTGAAGATAATTACACCCACAAAGTTATTCTGATGTATATTTATTCTGTGGTGAACGTATTTCGAATTTGGAAAAATGCTCGGGATATTAATACTGGCCTGTATTAAACTGTATTTATTCTTTTTTAAAGTTACTTTTTACTTATTCTGTGTCTATTTTACTTTGTGGTCGTTAAATTGCAAAGTGAAATAAAAAAACCTACGCCATTTATTTTTAGTAGTCTTAAAAGTTTTGTTTTTCACTTTTTAACTCTTAATCAACTGATGTCCTTAAAATACCGTAAAAAAATATATTCGTTAAAACAAAAAATCAGGGGTCAGATAATTATTATGTACTTTACCATTGGAATGACATTTTGGAACCTGCAATTAGGATCAGTAAATTAAACGTTTTAAAAAGCTTAAAAAGGCCTACTTGAAATAAAAATATTTTGATTTTGCTTTTTGATTCTTTATAATTGTATAAATAAATAAAGGAAAGATTACTTAAAACACGTCTTACCTTCCTGCTTATGTCGTATATCGATAGCACAGTTTTTCCTGAGCTCAGCTCCTGTAATGAATTACTATTGCTTGCCGCCGACGGCCGAGCGATCCATCATTAAAGCTTTGAAACTAAAATAACTATTTTTTTCTTTTATAATCTGTGGTGTTTCCTTTTCAGTTTATAAAAATTAAAAATCTAACGTAATTATGTTATCATACTTCCTAATGTAGGTACTTAATTAGTTTCCTCTTTTGTGCAAATAAAAAGAAAATTAAAGATACCTATATTTTATCACAAAAAAAAACTTATTAAAATGTAAACAACCTGATCTAGATACAGTCTGCATCGGTTTGATCTAGGACAAAATAGATTATAAAACTAGACTTAAGGTCAAGGTTTTAAATAGAGTTTGATTAAAAGACAATCTATTTTGTTTTATTAGCATTAAACATTTACGATTACCTACATTTATTGATTGTCTAATTAGCTATATTGTATCTATATTATTATCTCTCTTATGGTTAAAATTAACCTACCGTGAGATCGCACACATTGTACGGTACATTCACGGAACATGGGTTCGGTGTGCACGTTACAAGCTCCGGTCTGTGTTTGGACCTTACATACGTAATGTTAAGTGCATGATGGTGCATGTAATTTTGGGCCGGCTTAAAAATATTAGAAATGTTAATAGGAAAGTAATATATGGTTCTATACCTATTTTGCTTTTTGGCTAAATATCTATCAAGTGAGTCCGATACTCCTTTGAACACCAAGCCAAAGATTTCTTGAATTTTTCTCTCTCTTCTTTAATTTAAGAGCCTAGCTCTTGTCGGTGCAGCTCCTTCCATTTCCTCCTATCGAGTGCCAATTCTTGAACTTCCTTATACGTCACCTTCACCCAATTTTTCTGTGATAATCCAAAATCTTAGAAGTGTGCACTTTGTAATAAAATGCTCTTTAAGCATTTTCTATAAATAAAAGAGCACAAAAGGCCCTGAAGTGTGCCTGGACACAACAATTGAGTTTTCTATTTTTGTTTTAGGTATCTAATTGATACAAATTTTATATGCACTATAAAAAATATTATTTTATCTTATAAATATATCAATGAAGGTCAATAGCCGCAAGGTGATGATAATATTTTGATCTGAGCAGTAAAAGCTGTTGCGAACATAAATTATCTTATTGATAAAATCAATATTTTTATGATTCGTTTCGGATTCGGTTAGTTTATTGTTGCTGATTGTATTTCAATTAGTCTAGAGGTCCCTTAAAAGACCTTTGAAATATAAATAAAGACAATTACAAAGACTTGGAAAAATTGCTTTGTAATAGTTTTTCCATATGAGATTTAAAATAAATGTATTCAACAATCATTGATGATTCAGATAAGATTACTCAATTTTAAGAAATCACATTTAATAAAATCATCATAAACAGTTACAGATGTTTTAAGGATAATTTTTTTTTAAATAAATATATATATTTAAACTTTCCAAAACGACATAATTATGTACCTAGAGACACCTGCTGCTAAAATAAATTCACTTGCCAAACATGCAAAGCATCAAGCAACTCGTTCATCCCCATATCATTTGCAAGCGTGATGATACTCGTACGTTAAAATAACTGCGTTCAGCAATAAAACAAACCATTTGTTTTACTCCTGCGGCCGTAATACAGAGCTGTTGCTACTATAAATTTGAATTAAAACTTTTATCCATTATCGTACGCACAACATGGCCGACCGCGTTTTGTTTTTGAATAACGTATGAAAATATTTTGATGGAGTTTAATGATTGATTTTGTGAGTTATATATTTTTTGTTGTGGTAATAATATTGTTTACGGAAATATGAAACAATTATTTAACAGGAAAAACAATCACTGTGTGGGAAAATAGGAGGGTGCTTGAGGTCTATCCTGTCAGTCGGTAAACTTAAAACCGCCAAGAATATCAACATAAATTATTTAAGTTTTTCAATATACCTAGATAATTATTTTGTAACTTACTAAACTAATCTTATTAAAAACATTCAATTCCTTGTTCACAATCGCTCCGTCGAGTAAAAGCCGATTTTGCCGATGTCAGAGATGGTAATAAAACTAAATTATATAAATAGCCGAACAGAGACCTTTTCAGCCTTCATCGGAGTTTAAATCTCATATTAGTGTTAGCCCAGATTTGTCACGTAATATTAAAGCATTAACACATTGGCGTTGACAAAACTTTCAAACTTGATTATAAATCGATTAGCCGTACTTTCAATATACTATCAGACACATCGCATTCTGGCTTAGCAGTAATAGTAGAAGCTGTAATACCTTTATTTGAGCAACGAGCTATGACAGCGAAGTTCCGCTATGCTGATATCTGTGACTTTGATGCTAATAAAATTGAGCTAGATGGCTTAGCTGCTTAGGGTTTTGCAAGCCAGAGACTAACAGTTGTTAATGTATGTTGCTACAGTTATCTATTTATATAAAACCTTAAAACTATATTTACAGGTACATTTGCAACCCAATGACATAGCTACGCATCTGAACATTCAATCCACTACATAATTATAAAAAAAAAAACTAAATATTAAGAAAATTTCACAAAACATAATTAAGAAAATATAAAACAATAATTATAGATATATAAAAATAAACTATTGCATTCGGTTCGTCGCAGATCGTCATTGAGACGAATGCTCCACACGGCCTTTGTAACATAAGACTTGAAACGACTGTAGGTCATATAAAATGTATTTATTATTGTTGCTATCTACTTTATTTAGTTACGTATCTGAAACAAAAATACAAAGAAATCAACCTAGTCTAGACTCCTTTCTGTAAAAATAAAGTCGCTGATTTTATATTACTTCAGTAAATAATAGTTTATCATTTCATTTTTATTAGTCTACTTTCAAAATAAAATTATTATTTTAAACTAAAATTTCTAATATCTTACCCAAAAATATATTTTGCCATAGATAAGTTTCCATCAAAGATTACCTTTCGATAGATATTTTGAAATATTCCTTTAATAAAATTTCTTTGAAGTTCGGCTCAGAATCTTCAGAATTTAATAAAATATTTCACATTTTTAATATTGCTGGTACCAAATTCACCAGACTATTAAATTCCTTGGTAATTTGTACAAAAATTTGCCGACTAATTAATATTTATTAATCTTTGACTTTTTAGTATGCTTGGGCTTAATTAATTATGAAGTGTTATTTGAAGAGGTGAGTACCAACAAAACTTGGGAATTTTATTTGACGGACATACGAAACTAACTATACTTATCTTCGAGTAGCTTATACTGTATAGTTTTATCTGGTGATAGTTGTTAGTGATTGTGGCCATTTTAGAATAATATATGGTATATGGCCATTTGATTGCAACCCGCCATGGCATATTATTCTCATATTATAGACATCTGCCCAACAATGATTTCTTTTGAGGTGGATATTAAATAAAACTACAAACGGTGCCACATGCAAAAGTAGTCCCAGTTCCCGTGAAACATATTTTTATTTACCGATGTAAGTATTCTTAGTTATTCTGCTATTCGGGACGAAGACCAATTCAACAAATCAAAGATCATGAATTTCAGTTCACTAGATCTTGAGTAACATGACAAGTCAGTGTACTTCATTTATTTGGGACACCTACTTGCCATAGACAATAGTACCTAATTATCTACCTCCACTGTGTATGCAGGATTGCATTGGTTCCCAAGCAATGCAGCTGCTTCATAGGGTTCTCTCATTGTTATTACAGCGAGTGGGCTCACCCGGAAATGAACGCGATTACAATCTATTACATATGCACATATATCACACGTGGCGCTACATTAACTAGGTAATTATCAGGATGCTGTGGTCCTTTAGATAAACATATTATCATAAAAGCTTATTTAATATTAATGATATTATTTTTCAATTGATTTACAATGCCTATTTTAAAACAGAAAAGTTGAAATAAAATGAAAAAAACTATTTTCTGAAAACCGCATCAAAATCGGTTCAGCCAAACGGGGATAATCGCGGACAAACATACATACATACAGGTCAAACTGAGAACCTCCTTTTTTTGAAGTCAGTTAAAAACAACAGGTATGGTTATCCTAGCTGTAACAATGTAGAGGGTTATGTAAGTACATAAATTCAGCAAATTAATTATTATAAAATGGTTTTTGCAACTACCTATAATAGATATATTATTATAATTCAACTCATGCGGATTTTACTTCATTTCCGAGCACCTTCAATGGATAGATATTGTAAACATTGAACAGAAAAAGAATCAAAGTAAGTCTTTACCATACAAAGTTGTTATCTCTTGTTCATGTCAGTCATATTGTTAAGTTCGAAGATATTACTTTAACATTCATGTAAGTTCAAATAAAACGTTCTTAATTGGTACTTAAATATTACTTTGTAAACCAAAACACGATACCCATATACAAGTTATTTCTTACCGTTTAGAAGGTATTAAAAAAACCAATTAAACATAATAATCCTTCAGAATATTCCTGTGTAAGTATTCCGGCAATTTATTGGAAGTTGTGCAAAACTTTTGGGCCCGCATATTTCCCCTTCACTTCGAATTATTAAAATAATTCTGTAGGATTATAGAAAATAGAATGTTCATTGTTACCAAGTTTGTGTGGTCGTCAGATGTTTTCCTTTGTTTACAAATGCTTCTGATTCTTTGTGTATATTTTGAATTGTGGTTTGAGGTTGTATGTAAAGGTGAAATCGAATAAATAAGTTACAGTTTTGAGAGGTTGCGGCTTTGTACGGCTTTGAATGTTTGTCAAAGGAAATTCATTGTAGTTCATTTAATACAAACATTGCGACTGAAAACATAGAAAAACACTTTTTTATATTGTGACTGGAGTGTTCTATTAGTTACAAAATAAAGATAGACTGCCTCGTTGGCCTAGTGGCGCTAAGCGCGACTGCTACGCTGGAGGTCTTGGGTTCGATTCCCAAAGACACCCAATAACACCCAAGGTGTTATTGGGTTTTTCTATGAAATTCTCAGTAGCATTTTGGAGTTTGGATTTGTGCCCGGTTAGTGGCAATAGGCTCGCCCCCTATTACATGTGACCTAAAACATATCTGCGAACTGTGGGTGTACATTGGTACACCTCTGCCTTACCCCTTCGGGGATACAGGCGTGATGATATGTTATGTTATGTTTACAAAATAAAACGATACAAGTATAAACTTTTGAAATGTATCAATTTTCTCTTGTTTTGTAACTGCACTTGTTGAACTACGGTCATCCAATAAATACAGTGTATGAACATGGGAAAAGAAATGGAAACCAAGTACATATTTCTTGGTAATAAAATCTTGCAGTTTATTGTCGTGAGTTCAGGAGTTTTACTTACTTCCTGTTTATATTTATTGCTAGTTTATGAGACATATTTTAAGTGCTTAATGAGCAGAACAAAGTTGTATACAATGAAATCGTGATGTACTTTTTCACGATCTCTATTTGCAAATAATCTTATTATTTAACCGGCTTCAAATACATGGGTTAACAAGTTCGTTTTTTTATTTTAGTTAACGTGATATCTACAACGATTGAAGACCGATTGAAAGAAACATTTATTCCTCTTCTATAGGTGTTCTGATACCTCAAACGTGGTCCAATATACATTTTGTCGCAACCGGTTCAGTAGTTTCGTTTTTATTGCGTTGAAAGTATTTTTTTTTAATTTTAATTCAGTCAATTCTGAGGATACTAAGGATGAATGGTCCATTTCAGGTACTTATTTACAAGAAGCAGCTCTTTTTTCAGAGACTATAGTTACAAACAAAAATATTCTGTAACTATATTCGTTTCAGTAAGCTTAAGTTCGCCAGGTGTAAACCAAAATGTTTCGGCTTTAACTCGAACACATTAGCCGTTTGGGTGTAATTTCCAGTGCAGTGCAGTTTTCACGTGACAACCATATTTCATTTTTTACTTCACCCCTTTTTATCGTCAACTCGAGAATAACTTTTGCTGCATAATGTTATTTATATGTTCCACTTCTAAAGTTATTTCATGTAAATTATTGTTTGTTGAACGTAGCAGTTTGTTTTAGTTTAGCTAACTATAATTGTTGGAATTTAAAGTTTGTATAACCTCTTGGGTCTTGATGAATGGGTAAAATAAGTTAAATATAAAATAGTCGTTCTTTAGATAATGAGTTACAAGCATTAAAAACTTTTTTATTCTTTGATCTTTAAAAGCTTCCAAGAACAAAATCAACGACTCTTTTTTTTTCTAATTAGAGCGGCCATTTCTGTCAAAAATCAAGTCACAAGTCCGTAAAACAATACCATCTTATACAGCCAAAAAACGTCAATCCCTAAAAATACAAATCATTATGATATAAAATTAATTCCTAAACCAATTCAATCTCGATAACTACAATATTCCCGCTTCACCACAACAGCTTCTCACCAGAACAGAAGCACTCAACCAAAAATGGTGAGACCACACAGAACCACACCCTCGAATGGGACCGCGCCATCTATACCCGATGAGGACCGAAGACATAATTAGCGGCGGCAGTCGTAATTCAATTGTTGCTCAAGGACCCACACACGGCATAAACTCGGCTAATTCTGTTTACACGTGCGGTTCAATATTCGGGAGCAAGTTGAAAGCGAAACGAGGAAAGAAAATATATTTTCGTTTGAACTTAAATAAATGAACTGACTTGAAGGTTTTTCATGTTCTAAGAGGGAATTTTGGTAGGCTGAGGTTATTTCGCTCAGGATTGACGGATAAAGTCGCAACCAATGAAATTAATTATTAAAAAAATTGTGAGTTCTAAATTTGTCCTGTGATTTGGGAAGCATGTGTGTGTAATAAGCAACTAGGACCTAGTTACTAGGTTCATCATTTGAGTTTGGTCATCATTAGCCTGTATCCCCGAAAGGGTACGCAAAGGTGTACCAATTTACACCCACAGTTCGCCGATATGTTAAGGTCCCATGTAATAGGGGGCGAGTCTATTGCCACTTACCGGCACAAATCCAATCTCCGACCTGCTACTGAGAATTTCATAGAAAAACCTAATAACACCTTGGTCGACACGGGAATCGAACCCTCTAGCGTAGCAGTCGCGCTAAGCACCACTAGGCCAACGAGGCAGTTGAGTTTGGTACCGGTAATCATTTTGGGCTTATCGTACTAAAAGGGAAATTTCCTAAGTCAATAGAAAAATAGGTCAGTTATCATATTTTTTTGTTTGTATTCGTTGCATGTCCAATCGCTTACCGCTTGTACCAAAACCTAAGTCGTTCAGAGAAGAGGCGAAGTTTGTACGTTTTGGCAGCTGCCGACCGGCTCTAAAGGACACACACTTGACCGACATAAATGTAATGCACCGTACTTATAATAAAAATATGAAATCATATCCTTTACTTAAGTCATGACATTTTGAAACTGAAAAATACCCAAGAAGAAGTCAAAAATGGTTTTTAATATCTAGTATATTTGTATAAAGAAAGTGTAAAATTTTTAGTAGCCAAATCGAGGCAAATATGTTTTTCCTTAAGGATACTTGAGGTAAAACATTATTTTCCTTCATTCTGTCTAAATATCTAAGCTCTGTATCAGACAGGAGCATTGATTACTGAAGAAGAAAATAACGAAATTGTATCTTATTGTGATATATTATGTATTATGTATAAAGACATTATCTAAGACGACCTTACGAATTTCCACGTTAAATAAAATCTTCTGTTTTGCCTACAGCACATTTCCCAACCAATCGGATCAAATCACATCAAAGCTTATTATATTTGAAACTTCAAACAAGCATTTCACAGCTGACTGCACCGCTCAACTCTGTCACAACAGTTTCCAACTTAAAACTTCGTAACATTGTCCTTTGACTTGTCCGAGGAGCATAACACTCAAACTACACGATTCATATTGTAATAGTCGCTAAGAGCCGGATGCTCATGCTATGTGTACACTGCGACACTCCACTTAACAAAATCAGCAGGTGTATGTGTGTGAAATCAAGATTCCGAGTAGCTATATGACATTTTTGTTCATTGGCCAATACACAAAACTAAGTTCAAATTACCTGTCAAATGTTGAGCCGTCGCTAGGTCCCACAATCTACAGTGTCGACGGTTTTACAGAGCACTAGCATCATAGTAAAACATTATTCCGCGATGTAGCGTGGCGTCAGGCGCTCTGACGCGTTTTTGACTAAACCTTTTGTGTCGCTGTGTAAGCACAGCCTAATAGTCACTAATACCCAGGTGAATCCAAAGCCTTAGTTATGAGAGTTAGACAACTTGAAGTGACAGTTCGCGTCGAGTCAGACATGTTGGTCGGCATCACAACACCAACTATTAAGTGACTGACTACTCGCGTTAGATAGACGTAAGTTGTCGGGAGCTGTTTTTGTAAGATTAGGTCGGACTTACTGCGCCCATGGGATGTTAAGTTCCTGATGCTTAGGATCATTGTTCTGTAGTTCAACAGTGACCTATGTTGTCAGAAAGATTTTTTTTGTGAGTTTAATTACTGGTTTCCCCGGTGCGGGAAATGTCTTTCGAGTTGCAGTTCCTTGCATGATCTTTTCCTTCTATGATCGATCACTTGTGACAGCAAATCCGAGCGGCCGAGTGTCATAATGTACCGCAACTCGCACGATATCTCTGGCATTTCGTAACTAGGCTTTAGTTTTTCAGCCCTTTTGTTTTAGTTTGGTTGAGTAGCATCTGTTTTTTTCTAAATATTTGTGTATTTTATCTCGCATACAATTGGTTATCTCGTAAAAAATACGGTATGGAAGCTGACCCAACTTAATTCAGAAAAGGCTAGGCATATGATGACGTACACAATTAAATGCTGTAGTTGCCCATATTGCTCTAATGCCGCGAGGAATGTATGAAAGTTTCTGTACCACCCGTGGTAAGTCACCACGTGCCCCGAACACAGAGGGCGCTGCTAAACGTTACTTAGATACACAAGAGACCTAAGTTTTACACGTGTAGTTACAAAGCTCAAACATCTTAATTGACTGTTGCGTGGGAAATTAAACAACTGTAACGTTATACGCCTTTCTATTATTATGTGAATGTATGTCATGTTTATAAAACAAGTTCTGTTTTCTTTCGATTCGTGGAAAATGGACATGGTATGCTGAGGTTGAAATAATGTGGACTGGTTAGAAAATTAAATAGTCTTGAAAGAAAATACAGTAATGACTTTACGTTTATTGTTCCTCCCACTTTCTAAACTGTTGGCTTTTAGTTTCACTTGAAATATGGCATTTGACTGACCCAGGGCCATATTTTAGGGAGCACTGTATGCCTATCTGACTTCTACACAATTATTTCCTGCCTAAAACAGTTCCTTAGAAAGATTGATAATCAGAACTGACCAGACCATACAGATCAGAACTTTACTGTTCCAATTTTTTTGGTGAGCCATTGTCCCATATCAGGGCAAAGGCCTCTCTCACGGTTTTCACTTTTTTCCATTTGCCTCCATTAAATGTATAACATGTAACAAGTAAATGTCAAGCACACTATGATGGGCTATTAAATAAATCGTGAACCTATACCCGTTTATAACAAAATGGTTGTGCGAGAGACTTGGCGAATGTCGTTGACAGACAAACAAAGTTCCATTACTACGCACTTATGTCGTAAGATGTGCAAGTGATGGGGGAATAGCGGGGATGAAGAGAAGAGTTCTTTATAATGATATCGAAGTGAATTTGGGTACTGGTGAAGGTGTTAAGATGAATTAGAGAATAAATAGGTAGGTTAATCTAAACCTTCGGATATTGATTTTGGAATTTGTTGAATACGAATGGATAATCTAAAATTTGCGAAGATTGTTGATAAAAAATACCGAATTATTGCCTGGGATAATTTTAAGCTAAAACACACATAATTGATATTGATATTGAAAATTATCGACACGATAAAAAAACTTTCACTATGTCAAGTGGATGATTAAATTTTAAGATGTAAACGACATTATTTTCCTTGAACTAATAAAATAACTGAATTAGGTTAATACGTAGTTCCACTAGAAATAATTTACTATTTAAGCTAAGTTCTTAACAGGTACTCAAAAGGAACAACTGTTAACATTAACTCGTGCTCAAAGGAATTAAGTCAGTTTCATTTTCTATCCCAAGATACACGAGTACTGAAACATTTTGTAAGGAAATTATTTCCAAGAATCCAATAGCATTCTTTTTGGGCCTTTTCCTGGTATCTCTTGTAACTTGATCGCCGAAACCCTTTGAATCACCTTTGTTTATGCTCTCGACATGAAAGCCTTTCATGATACGCTTAGGATTTGAATACTGGATTTTATCTTTACTTTTACCACAATCAAAGATATATTTCGTTTAAAAATACGCTTTGGGAGACATTTTTGTGGGATGTTCTTGTATTTTTTTCTTATGAGTGGGGTGGAGTAGGTCTCAAAGCGCTTATTTTTCGCAAAGTAGTGTATTGTGTATAAAAGTATCCCATGTTTGTAGGTCACGTTTCAAGGTCAAGGTCACATTTCTAAAAGAAGACTTGTCATTGTTCCAAATTATTATACCTGACATCTATCAGGTACTATCTAAACAAATATAAAGTAGATAGGACATTAAAAATCATAGGTGCAGTCAACTGAAACTAAACTTTATTTCTTTAGCATTTAGGTCTTTAATGTTATTTTCGGTCTGAGCTCGGTGTATCCTTGCATACAAATCCGGTCAGCCGTGTTGTCGGCAGTTATCAGGCGATGGGCCGTAGACGCTGTAAATTAAATCAATTTATCAATCGGATGTGTCACCGATGCCGGCTAGGGAGGGCATCGTTAGTGGTACAGCTAACAGAGCGGGCAATGTACCGCTTCCACTGCATTAAGTACTGGCTTTATTGGTCTAAATAAATCAATAGGACAAAATTTATGAAAATAATATAAAGCTAACTTTTAAACTATCGCGCTGCATGTTTATATTTTAAAGAACGGGGATTTGCGCGAGTCTGCTTGCGACCACGGCTTGTGTAACCGAGTCAAAACGTCAAGCCCTAATGGTATCTACGCATGTACGCGCTAATCCTTGTTCTAAAATATTACTATAATATAAAGCTTTCAATAAATGTTTGAAAAGTTAATTTTTATAACCATAGCAGTTTTGGGTTGACTTCCTTCTAAAAATCACAAATACTTTACAATTGAACAAACTGAAAGGAAACACAATTTCCTTGTATCGGCGATATTTATTATTATTTTGTACCCAATGATAGTACAGTAAGTAAATCGAACATTGGTAACTTGCCAACTGTATGTCTATCTACTATAATGCTTATGCTTAATCCCAGTCTCTTTCTATTTCGTTTCAGTAGCTTCTATTTAAAGTCTAGTCCAAAACGTGACCAGTCTAGGGGTGCGTTCAGATCTTACGAATGAGCGTTAGACGAGCAGCTCGCGAGCGTCTCTCGTTTGGCGGACGGCGTTATTGACACTAGTGCGTTCGCGATATGCTCGCGTGCGGCTCGCGAGCAGCCCGTGTAATTGTCTAACCACACTTATCGACCCGGAATCGGCTTAAGCCGAGTGCGTATTACCACACTACTCGACTGGATGTTGACCATCTACAGCAGTCGGAAACGTTCCGCTAGATTCGGCTCCGTACGGATGCGATCAGCTAATCGAAACCGCCTTTCGAGCCGATTCGATGCGAATGGTACTAGTAACACCCTTATTACGTAGACATAAAGGCTAACTTGACCGGCGTTGGCCAATTCCGCGTCGATAAGTGTGCGGAGACCCTTATGCTCGTTGGTCAGATATGAACGCACCCTGAGGCCTAAAATTCGTTCGTAAAAATATCCCGAGTGCCGCCTGTCGCCTGTCTCTGTACCAAGAAGGCGCACTTAAAGAGGATAAGAAATTTCAATGCCTTGCCTTAAAGGAAGCAAGATTGCTCGCGACTGAGCTACCGTTTGCATTATTAAGAATGCCTACAGACGGTGCCGTTTCGCACCGAATTCTAGAAGCAATCTGGAGAATTTCTGTAAATACTGTAGCTGCTTCAACGGGATGGGGTTAAGTAATGTTGTGCTTGCGTTAAGTTGGTAAATGATCCGCTTTAGATAAATATTTAAGTTTAGGTTTTAAATGGAAGGACGGAATGGTAAGGTTTCGTTAAAATTTAATGATTATAACTTATACGATTTTTTATGAATTATTTAGGAATTAATTAATGAATTTCTTTCTTTATGTAAGTATTAAAAATTAAATTGTAAGTTGGGTTCGGTTTCATTACTAAAGATATAATTAAAATTTTCCATCTATTCCGTTTGAATTTAAATGATAGCTGTAAAAATGACATATTGCGTCTTTCCAATATTTTCAGCCACACTTATCCACTATAATATCTTCTTCGTAGTCTCTGAGATGTGGGACTGAACTCGGTCAAGAGGACATTATTACTTGTAATGGTTCCCATGGGACTTAATAACTGACCTCCTACTATACATTAGTTAACGTATAATATTATATTCCATGGAATAAAATAAATGAGTCTGCTTGCGACGTCCGGTGTAACCTGGTCGAAACGTCAAGCCCAAAAAAGGTGTTTATGCATGTACGCGCTTATTCCCGTGAATTATATTAATATAAACACGAAGCGCGATAGTTTGAAAGTTAATAAAATAAATACTCTTTTGGATATAAAAGGTTATTGATAATATTATTATCATCACGCCTGTATCCCCGAAGGGATAGGCAGAGGTGTACCAATGTACACCCACAGTTCAGTTGATAATATTATTGATGTGATGATTATGAATTTTATTTATGATATACTAAGTTAAGTAACTCTGATTTATTTCAGGCAATTTGTCATCAATGTAGATGTCATTTACAAGAGTACTTTATTTTTATTCACGTTCACCGATTTATATTTGTTAGGTACGGCTTTCGGTGTCTGGTTTTCAAAAGGTCTTTTGTAGTTACTATGGTCTTGCTAAAAGATATTATTTAGCGATTTAGTAAGAAATCTTTTAAAGGATGTAAATATCAGTACCCACTCTTTACTTTAGCACAATATAGGGTAGACACATTTTGCGGTTTTCATTGTCATTAAATTAATAATAAACCAAATCGTCATTATACAGCTCATCACCAAAATAAACAATTTGTTTTCTTTGATAAACACAATAGTTTTGTTTATTGAGTTCAACATTCAATACGAATTTGTCATGCTTTGGGAATGGCTGGAGGCGAGAATAACAAACATACCAATACGTTACACACTCGTATAACATAACATATCATCACGACTGTATCCCTGAAGGGTTAGGCAGAGGTGTAATAGAGGACGAGCCTATTGCCAATAAACGGGCACAAATCCAAAGTCCAACCTGCTACTGAGAATTTCATAGAAAAACCCAATAATACCTTGGTCGACTTGAGAATCGAACCCAAGACCTCTAGCGTAGCAGTCGCGCTCAGCACCACTAGGCCAACGAGGCAGTTTATATATATATATACATACATACTCGTATATTATGTACCGACAGACAAAGGGTTTCCTCACACTAATTTTGTTAAAACAATTCTTTTTCGACTGAATGGAACTGATTTAGGTTGAAATATGAGGAAGTGTTAATTAGTGTCTTATTGCAAGTAACGTTATTTTTGTGCAAAACATTTTGTCCTAAATATAGCAAATCTCTGGTTGAAACGTCATATAGCACTTAGCACTCGTATGCTTTTGGTAGTAATCAAAGCAATTATTATTTTTTAAGTTCTTTGAAATTTAAGTGCGTTTTTGTACTAGTTAAATTAACACATTAACTGTCCAGCCAGTAGACACAAAAGTTAAACATTTGGAATATATCATACGTGCCTCATAGGACAGTGAAAGGCTTAATCTTTGTCAAACCTGAAAACTTTTGATACAGTTAAAAATAGTAGGTTTTTTCACTACTTCCTCTTCGTCCAAAATAAAGTAGTCAACAATGTTCTATTAAATTAAATGTAGGTATTGACCGTCTATCGATAGCCTAAGAAAACTCAATAAAAGTACCTAGCTTAATTGAATTAGGTACTTTTCGTATGACGGATTTATTGAGTCTACTAAAATCTGAATCCACTCCTTATCAATTTAGTTTATTAGGTTCAGTCAGGAATATATCAAAAGATTATGAGAAAATAAATATTTAGTATTATATGCAGAGAGCAAGCGTGGTGATCAATGCTCATGACTTCTCTATATGGGAAGAGGCCTGTGCCCAGCAGTGGCACGTTTATAGGCTGGATTATTATAGTAAAAGTTCATCTTCTTGTAACACTAGAAAATGTATATACCACCCTTGATCGAGCCGTTTTAATCGAAAGTTGTTTAAATAAAAATAAGTTATGTGAAAACGTTTTCTAATTAAATTATAAAATTTAATAAGCAACATAAAATCTTTGTAATTGTATAAAAATGATCTATCGCTTAGTGAAAACCGTATAGCAACAGATAGTAATCATGACGCATGATTTATTTTTATTTAAAACACGTGAATTTAATAATATAAAGGACAATAAAATAACGATAATATATTTCCTTTAATTTATAACATTCACGTTTTAATTATCTGCATTTTTATATCCTGTCTTATTTAAATGACTTTGGCAGTCTGTATTTTGAAAAAAGAGAACAGTACTTGCTATTTAGAAACAAGTTTATTGAGTTTCTTAGACCACAGAGCAAAGTAATATGTAGTGATATAATAATATTCCGGGATATCTCACACACGGTTGTCTGAGCCCAAACTAAGCAGAGCTTGTGTTATGGTAACCAGACAACTGATAAACATACTTATATTTTTCTAAATACATACATATTATAGATAAATTACACACAGACACCGAACAAATGATCGTGCTCATCACACAAACATTTGTCCCGGGTGGGAATCGAACCCACAACCACTAGACCAACACGCCTGTCGACTTGTTGGTCTAGTGGTTAGAGACCTGGTAGTCTTAGACCATCCTTGATAGTAGGATATTATATAATGTCAAAATGGACAGAAATGTCCTTATTTGAGATTTTTTACTATTTAGTATAATGTAATAGGAATGTAAGTAGTGGGACGTTTAATGATTTGGGAATACGATTGTATACGTTTGTTTTGAGACTATTTTACAAACAAAAATAAAAATTGTTTCTTAGCTACTAGGTCAAGATAGATAAACAAACTAAATATGACGACCTCCGTGGTCGAGTGGTGTACGCACCGGTTTCAAGGTGTCGCTAGCTCTAAGGTCCCGGGTTCGATCCCCGGACAGGTTAATGTAGAAACCAAATTTTCTACATTGTCCCGGGTCTGGGTGTTTTTGGTACCTTCGTTGTTTCTGAATTCCATAACATGCGTGCTTCAGGTTCAGATCAATGTATGTGATGTTGCCCGTATTTATTTAAATGTTTTGTCACTTGTTTTAATTATGGTCGCCTTGTCATTTTTACAATGTTTGTTTTACAACCGCTTATAAATGCAGTAAGCGCAAAGAAATAAACTTCTTTAGTAGTCTTAGTATTATCATTTATGACTGAGGTTTATTGCTTTCCTATCTTGTTGCAGATAACTGAAAAGAAACGTGTTGAAAAGTGTGAGATGATAGGTACGAGAAGAATAAATATTTATGTAAATTACACTAAATTACTGGTCGTAAATTGTCCGCCCCAAACCGGTAAAAACTAAGCGTAACTAACTACAATTTTATGAAGAAATTCAGACTGTTTAATAAATAAGGTAAAAGAAAAAAACAAGTAATGTAGTGCAGAAATCTAAAAATTACATGTCTGTTTTTGAAATTAATTTAAAGAAATCGAAAGTAACGCATACAAAACTTATTAAAAGATTGATAAACTTTTCCTTATTTCTTTTAAAAGAGCTTTCTGTAATTCTTTACACAGACCAAAGTAATAAGTAGGATTCTGTACATGAAGTGAAAATGACATTGTCATGGAGTGAAGTCACTGGTAACGTGAGAGTGGCCTGATTAACACGTGACATTACTTTAACGAAATAAATAGTTACTATTTATTACTAATATAATATTTAATCCTTACAATTTGCATAGTAGGTATATCAAATTTATAGCAGTAATTGGAAGATTAAAATGCACCCAACACTTCTGCTTACCAACCGATAAAGATTCTTATCTATTTTTATTTTTACATGTTTCATTAATATATTGATAAAAAGATGTTGTATATCATATGTTGAGATACATAAAAAGAGCTCCCATCCAAGTACCAACTATTTTGCAACAAAATATTGCAATAAACGACGGTGAAAAAGTCACGTATATTCGGGTTTAAAATGAAAACGGTCCACGGCACGACGATAAAATAATCGTAAAACCAAGTCACCTTTATCCTCGTCTAAAAATAGTAATACAATTGTCTCAACAGCCATCGCAAAAATATCACGACAATTTTGTCACCTCCGCTGCCGCGCTGCTCGTACGAACGGATGTGCGATTACAGTCGGGCTGTGAATGGTAGTCGTTATTGACAATCGCGTAACAATGCGTTTGTTCGTTCTCCGACCTGTGCCTTGCCCTACAAATTGAGATTTACATTCATTATTGAGACTTAGTCGCGTCGCATGCTCCCGTGAAAAGTCTTGTGCATTTTGTTGTGTTTTTTTCGGGTGTTATTGTGATGAAAAAAACGTTTTTTAAATGTTAAACGCCATACAAAAATAAAATATACTGTATCCAAAAATATGAACAAAATAGTGATGTGAATCGATTAGCTGCAACCGATTACGATAATGAAAAAATAAGAGACAATTTCTTGAAAAAGTTTGAATAGTGATACAAATAATATTCTTAAGGACATACAACTGTCACAATGACTTCTGTGGAAAAGGTCCCGAGGACGCATTTGGACGATGTGTTGAAGAGATTTGGTATGTTCGGGCATTACCATGCTCGACTGATACTGTTCATTGGCCTGGCTTATGCATCGAATGCTGCGTTTTGTTCAAACTATGTGTTTGCGGCAGAAAGAGTTGCTTATAGGTGAGTATTGTTGTTACTAGCTCTTGTTGTCCCACAGATGGGCGAAGAATAATAAGATTTGGCCTCTAAATCCATATTTCAATTAGCAATCAAGAAACAGAAAAAGTTGTGTAAAGTATAGTATAATAAACTGGTAATAAGGTATAATGTTTATTTTGCAAAACAACGGTTTTGTATTGTGTATCTTTAGAGTTAGATTAAATGTTGTTGAATTTAAAATAAGTTCTCTCACGAACATATCCCTCAGTTCAAAATAATTGCTTCATCATCATCATCATCCAGCCTATAAACGCCCACTGCTGAGCACAGGCCTCTTCCCATATAGAGAAGGCATGAGCATAATTGCTTATTGAATGTATTATCCAGGTATACCTAGTTAATTCCATAGTTGAATGACCTTAGCACAAATTCATGGAATATTCATGCTTTTGATAATACTGCAAGCATGACAGTTGGTTGTATATAAAATGGATTTCAATAATATTTTCGTCTTGAATTTATTCCGACGTAACCAAAAGTCCTTCAAATTTTAAAGGTCAAAAATTATGTAAATTAAACATTGTTTTGATCTAGATTGGCAACTTTATTTTTGTCTCTTTTATTTTAAGATATAATTAAACACTATCAAGTATATGCTCAGGTGTATTTGTTATATTAAAACCTTTTTGCTTATTTTAGGTGCAAAGATGAAGCGTTTGCTGATAACCAATGCGGTACTATCAACTCGACAAAATGTACCGAATGGGTGTACGCAAAGGAAGACAGTTTTATGGCAGAAGTGAGTATTATTCATTATTTAAATACTTACCTCACAAAAGTCTTTCTTGCCCCCTATATGAAATCTTGTAATTTGTGATTATATTTATAATAGGTCATATACAAGTTTCACTATAGATAAAATAACTGACCACAAAATACAAGTCTAGAGTTGGCCCTCTCATAATAGTCATTAATGTCTTAGACCTACTTACTTAAGGGGACCGTAACTTGAAGTTACATTGAGTAATACCTAATTGGTTTGAACAGCCTTCAGCACATACCGACTGTACTTACCGGCCATTGACCCTACGCCGCGACATTCTCTAACTAGGTTTGTTATTGTTTACCTTGCCTTTCTCTAACCTTGTCACTGTCTCAGTGTCACCATATAGAAACCTAAAAAGTATATAAACAAGTTAATTCTAAAGTTAATATACATTACCAAGGGATTTACTGGAAATTGTACGAATAAATCGATTGAAATAGGTTTAGTGTTTTGTGCCACACATGATCAGATGAATGAAATTAAAAGAGATTTTTATAATCTCCGATACGCGATGCGACCTTGACTTTTACTTCTAAACTGATTCTAAATATTTATTTTCATAACCAGAAATTATTTAACATAAAACTTATTCATTTTCTAGTTCGACCTAGCGTGTCAAGAATGGAAGAGAACCTTGGTTGGTACCATTCGTAGTGCCGCTTACATGTTTGGGCTATTGTTCCAGGGTCCACTGTCTGACAGGTACGTACATAAATTTACAAAGTGTAATTGTATCATCATCCCTGCCCTGCTCCTAACTATTTGTGGTCGTTGTAATACGAAGTCAGCTTTCATTCATCACTACAAGTCGTCATCTCAGCATTCACTCCTTATTTCTCATATCATCTTTCTTAAAATCCATATACCTCTTTTTCGGTAGCAGTATACTCGCACACAGTCATACTCATAACTTGTATACAAAGTGTAATTGAATACCTACTTTAAGTAAATAATGACTGATACAATGTATAAATATTTACATTCGTTTGAGACATAGTAAACACAACTTCTTTCAATACTCTGCCCGTGACTTCTCTTATCATTCCATATGACAATGTTTGTCATCTAAGTATATACTCGGCGCAGTGTTACAATGCTACCTCATAATAATGAAATTGTGCACGTGCATTAAAGGATTGCCTCGCTGGCTTAGGGGTACTAAGCGCGACTGCTACGCTAGAGGTCTTGGGTTCGATTCCCAAGTCGACCAAGGTGTTATTGGGTTTTTCTATGAAATTCTCAGTAGCAGGTTGGATTTGTGCCCGGTTAGTGGCAATAGGCTCGCCCCCTATTACATGGGATCTAAACATATCGGCGACCTGTGGGTGTACATTGGTACACCTCTGCCTAACCCTTCGGGGATTCAGGCGTGATAATCTTTTATGTTATGACTAATGTTATGTTATGCTATAAAGAATTAAACAGTTGGATCTTTTTATAGGATAGGCAGGAAGAAAGCTATAGTTATGACGGGCGTGACTGGTGGGGTTTTCGGCATCGCCAAGAGTTTCGCGCCCAATTACTGGTCGTACATGGTTCTCGAGGCTCTAGAGTCTGCCTTCGGAGATTCTTGTTCACCAGTCTACATATTAAGTGAGTATTAGATAGTTAACATAACCAATGTACGTATAGTGTGGTCAGATGACACTGATGTCAATAATGAAGCAAATATAGCAATTTATTCAGCAGTCATTAGTTAATCGTATCGTAGGATAGAAAAAAAGTAATCATTATTTATTTGTGTTTTATGTCACATAAATTAGGTGATCGTTATGAGAATAAAAATAACAATAATATCAACTACTCTTTTTCAGATGTTGAAATCATTTCAACGAAGAAGCGCGTACCGTTTTACGTAGTATGTGGCATAGGATATGCCGTAGGAGGAGTTATACAAGCTCTGATAGCCTGGCAGGTGCAAGACTGGAGGAACTTCTTAAGAGTTCTGTACGCTCCCGCTTTACTCTTCTTCCTATACCTATTCGTCATAGACGAAAGCCCGAGATGGTTGCTAACGAAAGGAAGGAAAAACGAAGCAGTGGCGATTGTTAAGAAAATGGCCAGGACGAATAAAATTACTCTAGATGAGAAGGAACTCAATGGATTGGTTCGTGATACCGATGGAGATGACGATTTAGGTTTCGTTAGCGTTCTGAAGAGTACTTTTACTTCTATAACTTTGTTTAAAAGGTTCGTGGTGTGTGTCATTTGGTGGACGACCTCGACCTTCGTTAATTACGGATTGACGATCGCCTCAGTGACTCTTCAAGGGAACAAATACTTGAACTTTGCGATCGTGTCAGTGGTAGATCTACCTGGATATTTCATGGTCATGTTTATTCTGATGAGGTACAGGAGAAAGATCCCATTGATTATCACGTTCTTTATTGGAGGCCTGTTTTGTGTGGGACAACCGTTTTTGCCGACAAGTAAGTATTTTTTCCTAAACTAATTGTCAGTGTATTGTTTGATTATAATATGTATGGTATTTACTAAAGGATTTCATAAGATTATTTATTGTTCTAACTTCAGTCCAATTAAATAGCAATCTCTTCAATACAGTCTTAAAATGAAAGAATGAATTCACAGACCACCGAAAATCTTACTCTATAATTTTCATAGGGTCGCATGACAAAATCCATACTAACCGACCAAATCTTAATTTGCATTGAGACTGGATATTTTCCCAGTATATCCATAGATTGTTGAGCTTCAATTGTCTGTTTTTCTTCCAGATCTGGCGTGGCTATCGATAACAATGTTCATGTTCGGCAAGCTGATGGCGTCCATGTTCTTCATGATAACGTACATGTACACGTCGGAGCTGTTCCCGACGTACACGAGGAACTCCATGCACGGGCTGTGCTCGTCCTTCGGCAGGATCGGCTCCATAGCCGCGCCGCAGATGCCTTTACTGGTAAGTTTTGGTTTATATAATCCTAACGTCCGATGCTTAGGGTTATTCCAAAAAAAGGTTTTATATAATTATTCTAACTGTATGACGATATGATTTTTTAATAAGGTAGAATATTTTTTCGTTAGTGTGGGGTAAAGACTCTGAATGAAGTAAGTCACACACTTTAGAAATTAAACAAAAGTTATTCGTCTTCTGAATCAAAACAATTTATTACCAAAACGATGACTAAAAAAAAAAGTCAGTATTAATACATATTACTGTCAGTTTGCCTTTTTGTCATGAGAACCAAAAACCTGAATTAATAAGAAATTAATTTTTAAATTGATACATTTTTTTATTTAATTTTTCAGGAGGCGTACTGGACAGGTTTACCAGCGCTGATATTTGGTATCACGTCGTTGATAGCTGGTCTAGCGACGTTCTTAGTTCCTGATACTGCCAATAATGCCTTACCTGACACAGTCAAAGAAGCTGAAGCGATAGGAAAGGGGCGACCAAAAGCAATTCGTAACGGACCCCAAGAAGATACAGAAAAACGCGGTGTGAGAAATAGGAGTTTTGAGTGGACGGAATGAGAGCTTGTTAATTATATTTGTATAATAATATTTATTTAATAAATTATGTGATATAGTAGTACAAAAATATTTAAATAATTTGTTTCTTTTTTAGGCCAATTTTCCAAGTTTGCAAAGGACTAGCCTATCATTTGTTGTGGCGAAATTTTGTACTTGGCTGAAGAAATATAATGGATGTGTATTTTACTTTTTTTGATAATATTTGTATAATATAAGGATATAAATAAAAGGCGAGGACATAAACTCGCAGATTTTAATAAAGTTTTTTAAATGATTTCTGACGTGTCGACTCTTTGAGTGATCATTAACGTATCTGCAATTCTAATCTTAGCTTGTCAATAGCTCTAACTCCAAACACAACAGCACAATTGATATGTTCATTACCAGGCGATACAGATTGAGCGTGTATAATTGCGACACTGCAGCCAAACGCCGCGCCGATGCGAGCAATTTTCAATTTGGCCGCCCGCGCCACCTGCGAGTGTACGTGCAATATTAATACTGAAACGATGTGCAGCGCGATTCTGTAGGCGAGGAGACGGGGATCTGTTGGCGTGCTATCAGCTATATTTGTGTAGCGTGAGCATCTTTGAGTACATAATGGGAGAATATTTTTAGCCAATGTTTATGCAGGGTTAATAGTTATTTACTTAGGTGATAACCTTTATTTTGTGTTGTGTATCAAAGTTTCAAAATCTCAAAGTATATCTTCCGCGCATTTGACACTAGAAAATTGTGTCTTTTTTCATGTACAGCAATTTTCTACTTTCGTATGGTTTATGAAATCAAGAACGAAACTAGATCATGGCTCCCATTATATCACTAGCTCTTATACTATGAAGCGTGAATGGAATTCCTACGTTGGGAATTGCCACCGCAACTTGTTACAGCACAAGCAACATAACGCTATGTATGGCTAATGTTTTATCAATTTGTTACGTAATATAATGCTCTGTTCAGGCTTTACATGAAAGATAGTGATAGAACTACTAACTAGAACACTCACCTAACACATTGCACGAACAGAACCTTACACAAGTAATAAAAAAATGATTTGTGGAAGTCAGAAAACCTGCCTCGTTGGCTTAGTGAAGCTAAGTGCGACTGCTACGCTAGGAGTCTTTGTGATTCCCGAGTCGACCAAGGTGTTATTGGGTTTTTCTATGAAATTCTCAGTATCAGGTCGGAGTTTGGATTTGTGCCCGGTTAGTGGCAACAGGCTCGCCCTCTATTACATGGGACCTAAACATACCGTCGAACTGTGGGTGTACATTGGTACACCTCCGCCTACCCCTTCGGGGATACAGGCGTGATGATATGTTATGTTATGCTAAGTCAGAAATGTATCAGGTCACCAGGTTATGTAAAGTACACTTTGTAGCTGCATCCAGTAAGAATGGAACTCAAAGTCAAGGTAGTGATGGAAAAGGCAAGGCAGAAGATGAAGGTTTTCCTTTATAGAGCACAAATATGGGTTAAGTTGTGAGTGATTACACATAGCACGTTGTAGGAAGCACATTGATAGGTTTTCCTCAGTTAATTATAGAGACAAAGGTCAGAATCAACCTTCATCCAATATAAAACTCTAATAAAATTTTATCATCGGCCCCTACCTCTACTAGTTTACATAACCGATAAAAGAATTTGTTGATGAGGGCAAAATAAAAAATAATAAAAACCCGAAATATTTTGGCACACGAAGACCATCGTAACTCCCAATCAAAATTCAGAAGGAGTATCTCTTTAAAAAAATTACACATTCCGTGGCCCTCCGAAACTTGGCAGAAACTCGGGGATTATTTAAATTTGTAGATTATCGCTTCCTTACCATTTATAACCGAAGCCCTATCTTATCCGGGATCAATGATCGACTCCTTCCAAGGTAGATAATGGTAAAGATGATGGCCTCTCGAATGAACTGAAAATTTCTGATGAGGAAAGATTGTTCCGATTTGTGGAATAGGCTTTATTAAGTGGGGAAAGTATACATCGATCCTTTTCATCTCGGTATTTTTTTTTATTTATCAAGGTTTAGAGGAAATCTGCATGTTTTGCACGACTTTAATGACCACATTTTCAACATATCTATCTCCAATCCAAGTAATAGGTACTTCAAAATCTTTTTTTTTTCATGTGTGCCATCATTAATTAGCTCTTCATACTGAAACTCCTTAACTAGGCATGCTTACATACTAATTAGTCCTCATTAACGATTCAACCTCTAACTAGTCCTAATTACATACATTCTATAATTAGCAATTATGTATTTTGGTGCCGTTTAATCAAGCATACTAATATTCGAACTGTCATGCTATTATCGACATAAGAAGATCTAAGACTACACTGACTATTTCGATTTGAAGGGTAGCTTGATGAGATATGGAAAATTTCAAACACAAGTGTAGGTACATTTTCTCAATGCTCAGAAGCTTGTGTCCCACAAGAGTGATTCCATTTTGAACTCTAATCATACTAAGAGATTTCAAAACATCTAAGGCAGTCCCCAATCTCAAATCGATGTAAATCAGTTTATCCTATTTAGCGATAAAGAGTTTGTAAATGAGAACAATATTTCTCGATTTACATTTACATAAAACAATTCGGTTGGATCATAACGGGGGAATTAATCAGATAAATGGACTCATTTACAAGTCAAAAATTATTATGGTGTTGACAATAAAGTTTATAGTCACATTAATTTTACTAGAAAAGTTATTCATGTTTGCGAATGCTGTGCAATTATAATATTTAAAGTTGCTTTATTTTCGTCGGAATTGCGTTTTCATTTTGGTGGATATTAACGAGAAGTTTGTGCAGTTGTGTGACGATTTGTAGATAAAAATTGTTTACTGCTGAGTCTGGATTGTAAATCAAACGTGAACTGGATTGTGGTGTGATGCTGTTTTTGGGGTTACTATTTTACAGGCAGATAAAATTTAAGCACAGTTTGCATGAAATCGGGTACAAATAAAATTGATGTAGTACCTGAATAGGCCTTGTGATACACGATGGTAAAAAATTGTCGTGGTTTTATAACTGTTGACTGGTTCACCTCCAAGTTACGCATCATGAAAACAGCTCAAGGTAACTAAATAAGAAATTTCTTTTTGTACTATCAAATGCGGAGGCTCAATTAATTTTGATCAGTTCTCAAGGAATTTTTGTTTTTTTATCTGATTTGCGCATGGAGACGCACTTAAGGTAACCTCTGAAGGTAAGTTCACGAGTAGGTAATTATCAAGGACTCTCATTTCGGTGTTTTGTCAAATATTTTTGCTCCGCATCGACTCTAACACAAAAAATACAGAACGACACACAAAAATACATAAAAATATACAATTAAATAATATCGACAGCATGTATCGAATATGGCGGTTCGGCCGTGACCGGAAGCGGCTGCCACATGTGCGCTGACGTCACGCGGGAAACGCCGCCACTCCTCGCTTCCGCCTCTGTCGCAAATGTTTCAGTTATTTACTTTTCAAATGTTACTTTTTGGGGGAAAATGCGTTTTTGGTGGTAGGTGGGAAGAAATAACTGGGAAATGAACAAGTAAGAAACCCTCAAAATGTTATGCCAGCAATAGGCTGAATAATGTTGCCAAGATTAACAACTTGGTAGGTCCAAATTGCTGGCAAAAAGGACAGGCTTTCGCTGATTCACATATCAATTTTAACCGTATTGAAATAATCGTTTTGTTTTTCAAATAATCTAAATGAGAAGGGTCGTCGTCTAAAGGAACGATATCTATAATTATATGTCTATGAAGTACCTTAGGATAAATATATTTATGTACAAAGTACGAGTATATTACTTGAAGGAACAGCTCAAGTGAGGGCGAAGCCGACCTTAATTATGTGTAATTTTTGAACGATAAGATTTTTGCAAAGATTTCTATTATCGAGTCAGATAATCTATAAGTTAAATGACATAAAATTACCCTTACTAAGAAGCCTGATTAAAGTTTAAAGTCTCTTGATACCGCGGAGGTTACATTGAATGACGGCATCTCATTCGGCTCACGTTCCTGAACTCAGATGAAACGCATTGATTGTAAACGAGCTGTTCTCACTCATTACTTGTGGGACCTACGTGGCGGTGCACTTTGATTCATGTTGAGAGGGATATTGCTAGTTAAAAGGTTTTATTGAGAACACTTTGAAATTATTGTGGATAGAGCGTAAAAGCTCAGAAGAGAAAAACAAATCCTTAGATATTAGCCTCTTCCGAAATAACAAAGTTGCACTCGTGTAATAATAAAATAAAAACAATGTTATTTTAACGTTAAGAAACAATTAACTTAATTATGACCTCGTCAGTTTTATTTTGGATAATGTAGGTAACATCATGGTATTGATCGCTATTTACCGGATTGGTGTAAGTTGAGTGAGATCATTGCCCAGGAGTGCGACTCTTAAAAGTTACAGCTAAAAATACGTAAGTAACATTTAGGGACAAATTATTTGAAAAAATGCGTCTGTAAATACATGAACTTATAAAATAAGCAACTGTGTCAATAACTGATATTCTGCTCTACTTCCCATCACTCGCCGTAGTTTATATCGCGAAAAATATTTTTTCATCGCTACAATTTTGCTATTAACTTTTTAGCAGGCGTCCACTAGCTGCGATCGATATATTGAGGGATGGGATTCTCATCACGTCCGTGGACTTACATCAAAGGCCGTGATTGTAAACGAGCTGTTCCTTAGTTATAACTCCAACTGGTGCTAGTATTACTTACGTATATTAGGAAAACACTCGAAAAGTTCACGGAATTATTATAGAGGGATCTTTTGTTCCAAATGACTTTAGGATTTCAGTGCTAAGTTGGCCGATATATTTTCATATTCTAGATTATTTTTAGGTTTCTGACAAAATTCTTGGGGTCGTGACCTTTTTATTTCTAGAATATCGATATTCTGCTGTAGTGAAGTTTAATCGTTATAGAGAAGAACTCAACTAATATATAATCGTCTCTAGTCTTTGCGGTGTAAGTATCTACGGAAGTGTTATATAAATGTAAAAAAAAAATACAAGTTCTGAGAAAGTATGTAGTACATTGTAGAGGACACGTCAAGATGCCCACATATCTTCGTCCTGATCCTGAAATTCAAATCTCTACAGTCGTCTTGATCCATATTGTCATATAATTACCACCACACAAAGAGAAATCAAAACATTAAAACCATATCCGTAATCCAATTATAAGCAATTACATTTTCGATTCAATTCGTCGTTCGGAACGGCGGCGGTTTCAATCAGTGCGGTAATTAGCGGGCCCTGTTAATTAGTCCTCATTAGACTGATTGCTTCAATTTGACGGCGATCTTAACGACGTATTGAAATTTCAGTTAAAGCTTCTCTATCTTGCCTTTGATTGATTGCCACTGATTTCTATGGTAACTTGTATGGTTTTATAAGCGATAGTTGGCATGAATCAGACTATAATTGCGTGTTAGGTAATTGGCAATATTAATACTTGAATTGGATTTTGGTAATTAGAATTTACAGAGCCGTGCAAAACAATTGGTTTGGGAATGAATGGAATGGATGAATAGATAAGCTAATTATTTCACCGACATGATTATTATTATTTATGTCTGGCTTATACCACAAAGAGATGTCAGTTGGTTGCGCACATTGAGTTTATTAAATACTTAGTCAAAAGTAAATTAAATGATAGACAATTATTAAACGATTCATTAAAATCAAACCACTGACAAAGAACTTTTCAAAATACACTAACTTAAAACTCTGAAAAATGATAAAAGAGCAAGGGTGGTACATAAATCCTTAAACACTTCAAACAATTGAAAACTAAAAAAATCACGCAACAGTGTTCCACAAAACCACACACCCAAACTTCATGAGACCCAATATTTCACAGCAATATTAACAGCAGTGTTCAGCGCTTTGATCGCTTATCTCAAGCGCTCTTCGATTACACACCGTTCCTCTGTTAAACCAATATAGCTGGATGTGGCGCTGGTTTTTGCGGTGCACAAAGGCGTTCGCATGTCGTTCGCTCTTTGTTATTTTACACCGTTTTCAAGTAAATGTCAGATATATTGATAAATGGGAGTTTTCCTGTTAGGTTTTCTACGGGATTTTAGGACCGCTAATGTGTGTATTGAGTGATGGAATGGGCGTGCAATTATATAATTTGTAGGGTTATAAATGGTTTTCGTATTTTTGTATCCGGTTCTCATCCTTCTAAACTAAGGTAGACTTTTATACAAACAAATACAAAAAACCTGCAGTTGACTTTTGGTCTAGTTGTTTATAATCAACCGACAACAGGTCAAATACATTTGCGGTCTATTTGGACGTAATTTCCTTTCGGAATCAAAATTTCTCCTTTATCTCAAAAGTAATCACAGTTCCATCATCGCATTACTTATAAAGACGTGATCAATCGCAGCAGTAGTCCCCTTGAAATTGTGAACTCCTTTAAAAACAGCCCTCGAATCTTTAAACCCGTTTCCTCAAAGGCGCGGGTTAAGTGGTGTCTGGCTTCCTACCTCGAGCTCTCAATGGAAAAACATCCGCTAACTTTTTTATTAAGTTCCAAATAGTTTTTATTGCACGTGTAGTCTCTTCAGTCTTTTGTTTTGGTTTATAAGGTTATTTTATTTATGTACTTACTTTATTGTTTCAAGCTAGTTGCAATATGAGCTGCTGTAGCAGTATGTAAACGAATATAAGTTAAGGTTTTACAGGCAAGAATTTGAATTGTCACCTAACATCTGAAAAGTGCTAGAAACACATACATTTCGGAAGAGAAGCTACGAAAATATCGAACATAAAAAATTTGGTTGATAAATGAAAATACTTTTACTAGTTGTAAGACAATCTGATATGATTTAGCTTCTTAAATATAATTCAGACGCTACAAGCCAAACATGTAAACACATCAATAAAATCTAAACTAGAACTTAAAACAAAACACAACTAAAACAGTTACAACACTACCTAGCCTTCCTAGACCTTATTGTCTTAAAAGAAGAGGATTAAAAAAAAGTATCCAATAACAAAGTCCGAGGTGTACACTTAAGAACCAATAGTTTCTGCCTCCGAGTGTATTTCCACTGGTACCTGTTTATCGCCGACATCTTTTTCTACTTCCCACTTATTGTCTAGCTTCTACAAATGTAGTGATTTCTTTGCTGGGATGTACAGGTTGGTGTTTTTTATAGTTTTAGTTTTATTCTTGGAAAAGCTGTTGTTTGTCCAGCATGTAAATTAAACTAGATATAATTAATAATATTATTCGCATCATGATTTACCTTTGAGATAATTTTCATGTGAGAAATATAAGTTTTCAATAAAAATGTGGCAAATAAGCATGATAAACTTTTTTTAAATTTATTGTCATCAAAATTCTTGATGACAATAAATTTAAAAAAGGTAGAGCTTATTAGTAACAAACTATTTATATTTCTTTAAGAGCGACGCAAATAAAACCACTTAAAAAAGAAATGTTAATAGTGGTATTCTTGGCGTTGCTACGTAAAAGAAAACTAGCAAATTATTAATTTTATTTTTTTAAAGTGCAGTTTTTATTTCGTAACAGCCTGTATGCCCAGTACAAGTCTGCGCCGGTGTCTTTAGCGTCAGTTGTGACAATGTTCCTGCTATTATTGTGACCGGACCGTAGCGAGGAAATGTAACTACCCGCCAACGATGCAACGATGGAAAAAACACGATATTTATAAAGATGATTCCAGAATAAAGATTAATGTTACTTTATACTGTCACTGTCTTGAACAGACATCGGTGTTTGTATTTTTATTAAATTCAAATTGTGTGAAACATAAAATGTAGATTTTGTTGTCTTTGAACGTTTTTTCAGCCATTTTCAGTAAGAGGTGTTCGAGAAAGAATTGATGTACCTTATTATTGTATCTTATTATAAGAAAATTAGTATCTCTCAAATTACAGTAGCATGTTTGCGACTCATAAAGCATATAGCAACATGGCTCTTATGTAGACGACCCAACAAACATTGCAACTAAATCTATTAGTTTATTACAACGTTGCTCTCCATTACTCTTCTCACGCATGATTACAGAGTAAATCTACGAATATTGAGAGCTTAATACTTTTTGTTGAGGAACGGTCCGCAGAAGATTACATAAATAAATCCCGGTTTACGTACGCACGCGTCAACTTCTAAGTTATAATGCAACGCAGACCTTAGAGTAATTCGGTAATGGCATAGATTATGTACCGGCTTGTAGATACGACGTCTTCCGCGTTTTGATATTGCGTTTTTTGAGACTACCCATTTGCACTTTTTTTTATCTAAAACCTTTTTAATTAACCATAATGTCAATACTGCACTTGTCTTGTAAATTAAAACATACTTAGGAAAAATAATTAGAACATAATTTGATAACGAACTTGATACAGGTACGAAAACTATATCGTTGTAGAAAAACTATAATTGCTAGATGCGTTCCCGCAGGGTTCCCGGCTTAACGGAACGGAGAAACACTGCGGTGGTTTTAGCCGGTGGAAATCCGGTACGCCCCTTTGTCTCGTTGATAGCAGAGGAAGTAAATGAAGATACCAGGGCAAAAAAAAAGAAATTAATTACGTTGTACCAACGTATGAAAGTTAATTAAAAAAAAGACCAACCAAACATCGCAATCAAAGATTGAAGAAAACTAACAAGCTGCAACTGTATATGTAAATACTTTACTCTCAATCACCGACATTGCAAGTAGGTACAAAACCCTCACCATCGCCTCTGCACCTTAATCTTTGCGGTCTGTCACGTGCCATATTGGCAGAATGGGCGTCACGTCGGCCTGACGTCGTCTCGCCAACTTTCTTGATTATCAACACGTGGCGCGCATGCCGGGACGCTAATCATGAGCCCGCTTATCATTGTTGATTGGACTTCACTTACTACAACTCGGTTAGTAAGACCTACTGGAAATATTGTAGTTTCTAGGATTGAAAATATGTAGACTATTTATTGGGATCCTGTATTTATTGTAATAGAATATAGCTCTTTGTTAATTCCTTTGTGACGGCATGATGGTTACAATAAGATTAAGACTAAATTACACTTTGGTAAATCCTATGTAATCCTAGAAAGCAGAAAAAAGTTAATGCAAAGGCTGCAACGCGGTAGTCTAACGTACAAGGTAAGAAATTACATAATAAAGTAATATAACTAGCATGAAAAGAATCCATTAAAATTTCCTTGAACTTTGAAATTGTCCAAGTTCTACTTTACAAGAACTTAACCCAAGCATTAGCTACCTAAAAAGCGACTTGCAGCAAGCAAGACATTAAAAACAATGTAGCAGAATACATTTGTTACGCACAAAAACAATACTAAAATGCACGAAACTCTGGCCGTTAATAATCAAAAAGTATTTAGTGAACAATTTGAATTACTAATTCGCAAGAGGTTTGTTTCATTCCGAACGTTGAAATTAAAACGATGTGGCAAGGATTACTGTTAAATGTCGCCTCAGTATGCCCCAAATGAACATATACTAGTAGAAAGAGTTCAGTCAAACATAGATATTTGTGCTGAAGTGATAATGTAAATGTTTAATTGTATATTTACGTGCAAAAACAATGCAGATGACAGAGGGCCTTTGGCCATAACTTTTCACCGTCTTCTTCTTGACGTTACGTTGACGTTTGACCAAAAAGTCGTTACTTGAATGTCTAATTATTTTTCGCGCTATTTTGCAGGCTCTTAAGAATAACAACAGTTGTTTATGTTGAAAAAGCTCTCATATTCTTTTTCTTCACATTATTATAGTAGTGAAATTTATCCAGTATTAACGCAAGGAGTATTTTTATCTTGGGTTGATTTGCCATATCCATCCCTTCACAGCTCCAAGGCCCCTAAATACGGGGCGTTATAGTGCCGTCTTAATTGCGACGCAAGACTTGGCGGTTACTGAGTGCAAGAAATCTTCGCTTGAGAGCAGAGCACACTGGCTGAAATAACCTTGTTCCACTTTAAAAATGTGGGCCGTGTTAAATGGTACGTGTCTTGTCTGTCTAGAACTTTATGTTAGAGTAGGTACGGAGATTTTTTGCTGCAATAAGATGCTAGTTTTACTAGCAAAGATTTAGCCAAGTGATAGCAATTTCTTCAAAAGATTTAGTCAAGTCTTGATCATGAGAAAATTTTATTTGATAGTTTTTTTACTTGCAAGCTATAGTCAGATTACAAAAAAATTGTGTGTGTATTTATGACTCGTTTGTACTTTAAGTTAAAGATTTTAAATAGTTAAAGAAAAATTTACAAGCTTTAGCAAATAAAGAAATAAAGCGAAATGTTACAGTTTTTTTACCTATAGATTTTCCAATGATATCTAACAAAACTCCAAAAGTAATAACCACCATTAGATGTGCACCGCGCCGAGTAAAGGCTAACTCGTGAAAAACATCTTTGAGTTTCGCTCGTTCATTAGTCATGTAAATTCGAGTCGGGCGCAGACAGACAGACCCCTGATACAATTATTACAAGCCCCCGTTATATGCTAACTGCCGAGTGTGGAAGACGGCCTTTATTTTGCAATTTAAATCGGTTTTTTCTTCGTAAAGTGCGATCTTTTTAATTAAGTTGCACTTGGAAATTTTAATTTCTTTGTGAGAGTGCTTTTCTACTTAGTTTTTTTGTTGGCTGGGATTAAGGCTATGTTCTAGTTTTATGCTTCTATTCTTGAGAATTTAGACTTAGATGTCATTGTTACAGAAATTTTCACTGAATATTCAAGTTAAGCTTACCCTGTTTTACGGTTTGATAAACCCTGAAACAGTTTACCTAAAGAAAAATAATACTTTGTTTTTGGTAGAGATCATTGCAGTTAGCCTGAGCGCAGGCTTTGACTGCTTCACCAGACTTCAAAAATAAGAGTTACGTATAGTTATGTACCCTCAGGTGTATTTATCTTACATACCATACATTCTTCACAAGTTCACGAGTTCAACTTACATACTTTACAAGTTCACCTCTATCTAGTAATTTCGGTGATGCAATACATAATAATTAAACTCCCATTTTAGACTACACGGAACAATGAAGAACAGAACATTGTCGTGAAATTCTTCAACCTATAGAAATTCCCGTATCCTGCAATCTTTGCAATTAGTGTGATGACATTTATTGAAATTCTTCCAAACAACTTCCCCACCCAACTTTCCAGAGTTTTTGAATAATATGAATGAAATTTAGCAATCACGCGATTAAATTCGTTTTAATTCTAACAGCAGGATTGTTTGTAAATGTTTACAGGTCAAAGATAAGTTTTCTTGTAGTTATGTTCATGATATTAATCTACTTATTAACGCTACAAACTGCAACAGCAATATTTTAGCTAGCCAACCATAAAAAAATGAATTTGTCGAACATTCTGGTATCAGTTTTTAATCAACAATGTAAATATGTCCGTGGCGTCCTGGGGATCCGATAATATATTAGGTGCATATAACCGGCTATGTAACCATACATATTATGTTTACTTTATATATATCAAGACTAGTTGTAAGGTGTCACTACACCTTACAACTAGTGTAGAGGTCCCCTAGGTAAAGGTGTTTTACGATGTTTGTAGTAAGCTTATTGATGAAAGTACATGATAGCCAATGTCTAGGTATTGTCACCTAATTGATTAAGTAAATGGAAATGGTCTACATATTATGTCATTATGTCTTTATTAGCGGAATTAATTAAATTGAGAACGAATGGTATCATAAGACAACACTATGTGTGTCGTGTCTTGCTGTGGAAAAAAGTGAGCCTTAAATCTTCTACAATATTATGTCTTGATACCTAAGTATTTAAAAACAATCCTGAAAAGACTAAAAAACCTTTATAAATCATTATTCAACCTTGCTGACATTCTTTTTTACAGAAATGAACCTTTACTTTAGTTAATTATCTCATATAAATTTGATGAAGATAGAGCAATGACCTTTAAAACCCATTCAGAACTTATCTATAACTAAATCTCTATATTCCATAAATTGAACTTAACCTATGTACATAAAGTACACCTAAATAAATAAACTAACTCCGACATACGACAATTTAGAGACAAGACAAACTGAGAGTTCAAACTTTACGTTAAATCTAATTAATATTCGAGGTTCAGGCATAATCAAAGTTTATGGAAATATTTTATTGTTCAAACTGTACTGAATGGAGAACGATTGACGAAAAAAGTGTATAAGGCGAGTGTGAATGAAAGTGTTGGAAGGGGTAGACCTAGGCGGACGTTTCGAGACCAAACCGCGACGTCTTGAAAAAAGGCCAGGTCAAGGGTACCCGAAACCGAAGAGCATGTATGAAGGGAATAATGACAGTGGATGAAGCGAAACAAGTATGTAAGGAGCGTAGCAAGTGGAAATAAGTGGTCTCTGCCTACTCCTACTGGAAACAGGCGATTATATATGTATATGTAAGTATGTTTGTATGTAAACTGTACTATTCACAGCAAGAAGGAATAAAAGTTGGTTGTGTACGACTGTACGTCAACTAAGCTCTTACACTATAAAAATACTTCCTTTTGCATTTCTAGTTATTCATACTCTTGAATATTCCTTCCTATTTTTACACTGTAAAATATTTCGCAAGTATATTTTATTGTAAACAACATAAATCTGATATACAAACACAGATTTCGTGGAAATAACTGAATTCCATATGAGTGTTTGTTTAGGCGAATCGAATTTACACTCACACAGCGTTTCAAAAACAATCTAATACAGTATGAAAATATTGAGATCGGATGCTTCGACAATATTGGGTAGGAGAGGATGGTATTTGTAAGGAAGTACGGATGGAAAACTTGCAAAAATTTATTTTATTTATTATAATGCAAGTTTTTTGTTGATCTTCAGTTCACCTGTTATTCGACTATCATGCAAAGAAAATACCAATCTTCCGCATAAAAGCAACGCAAACCAGTTCGTGTGTTTCGAGTTTTTGCAAAATCCAATTCCTAATCCCATTTTTAAAGGAGATACGTAATTGACACGAACTTTCTTAGTAAATGCTTCCTTATACTCCTCTGTCTCCACTACAAAAAGGAAAATTTCATAAGCTTTCATTTATTACAAAGAATTCTTTGCAATAAAACTTCAATTACAGTATATTTGACCTGAATATCAAACTCATAACAGCTGAGCATACTACTAGACAAATAAGTCGGCTTCAAACGATAAAAGTCAAAGCCGAGAGTACAATGGCTTCTAAAATTGCATGAATTGTCAAGCTCTTTTATATTTCCCATTCTTTTGTATCGGCGCGGGAATAATAGCTGGATGGCAATGCAGAGTGTGTATAATAATGTAGTTACGGTAATTTGAGGAACTTAACGTTATTTTCGATAAAATATTAAAGTGATTTTTGCTGGTGCACAATTTATGTGTGGCGCAAGGTTTAGGAGACGAGTTGAAAGGACTTATTGGATGGCAAATAGAGTTTCGTGTGCACGAGACAAATGAAAAGAAAAATGGAAGTAGAACTAAACGATACTAGTAACTTTATTTATTTTTATAAGGTAAATTGTTTCGAAAAATATACTTAATTTTGGACGCTTTAATGAAATAGACTTTAAAGCACATGACTTGAACAGAACTTTACAGAATGAGGAAACTTGTAAAAAGTATACGCCCAGATACCAAGAATTCATGGAACCTTTGATGAATTCTGGGTATTCAACCGACAGATTCCTGATTCCAGAGAGATAAGTAATTGTGCCGAGCATACATTAGCTAGCGTTAACAGGAGGCGAGACCTGAGCATGAGCAGCAAAAAACGTTATCAGCCATCAGCTCATACCTTGCACCTGTTCCAAAGCGACAGCTGATACAGTGCGCTCCCGGTGGTGTCGTTTGCCCGTCCGATGACATTTATGGCAGGGGCACACTGAATCGAATATAAAAGTAATTTATGGCTCACAGGCCTTTTAAAATAAACATTTATTTGGGATATTTTTTGACCTTCCTAAAGTTATGATCGTAGGAAATTGATGATCCAAACTTTTTGTATGTAGTGTTGGCTCTTGTAATTGAAATACAAAGATCTGAAGTAGAAATACAAAAAATAATACTAAACTGATACTAATATTTGTAAAACCGTACCGTTTGTAAAACTTACGTATTGACTAACTCCTCCTTTCAGAGTCGGTTAAAACGTCAATGTCAACGACCATCATCCTTGCCTTTATATTATAACCCCAATTCTGTAGTCCTTTGAAACAAGCACATTAAATTCAATAGTAGTTCCACTGAACATCATTAAAACACATATTCCACAATGCATCGAAGTAGAAACAAAACTTATTACTTTAGCAGGCTTAAGTGTTCATTTATGTAATATATGAAATAAGAATTTAGTGGGTCAGAAAATGGAATTTGAAAACTTTACGCGACGTCTCAGTTAGGAAACGGCGGAAATGAGTTTTGGACTCATTCTCGCGTTTGGACATATGTTTCCTTTTTATTTATATTTTTTTTTCGCTTTGCCCTGCTGTGTATAAAGGTGGGGAATAGAAGAAGTGTAGTTAATATTTATTTTTTATGTTACTTACCTGTTTTTTTTACCGTCTTTTTCGTTTTTAAACGAACACATTCGTTTTAATAAGTTGGCGCTTTTAATTTCTGATATACATTTTAATAACCAGCATGCTCCCAATAAATTATGGATACATAATATTATTTTAATGGTATACCGTAATATATATTATAATCTATAATCCCAAAAGCCAGTAGCTTAACTACCACGAATTGACATTCACTGGAAGAGCATTTCACTGTCCTCACCAAAATTTTCAATCAAAACAGTTGACAAACTCCAGTTCAGTATTGTGCCTTTAGAATGATTTAATTAAATACTGCAGTCGTGACCGTTGACCGCAGACCGGAGACCGCAAACAAACTAAACTAAGCGATCAATGCATGACATTTATTTCACGTGTGGTTCTTTTGTTTTAACCAACGGTGACCAGACATGCTGATGAAATGGTTGGAACTAAAATTGCTTTTAGATTGGAATTGGCTAAACATAACAATTTCGTTTGTTATGTAGTATTTAATAGAATTTTATTAATATAAAATTAAGCCAGAAACTGATCCAAGCAAAAAATTAGACAAAAGATTTTAATTAAAGATCATTAACATTAAAAAATTAACATTAAAGTTAATGTACCTTATTTTGAAGGGGAAAATTTTGTGTGGAAATGGAATTCATCTATCATATCATTTTTATGCACATTAAGTTCATTTTAATCACTATTTACTTCCACGATTTCTTTCTTCTTAGCAATAAACCACTACTTAATAGGTCGGGTTATTCGTCAACTGAACACACTACGCTGGACACACGTGTGTTCAGTTGGTGAAACTCGAAATTAATATATTATAATTAATTCTTTCGTCATCTGAACACACCACGTTTTTTAGCGTGTCCAGATAGTGTAAGTTAAATTAAATCACTTTTATGTTTTCACCAACTGGACACACGTTCAAATTTTACTTAGATTTATGAGAAAGTACAGTCACACAGATAAATGTTCTGCGTGACTGAATCAAATGATTTTATAGGTCACTAAACGTTTCATGTAGGGAATGGGCGGTTAAATCTGTCTTTTTTAAATTATTTAGCAAACGTTTCAAGTTTGTATAAGATTCGAGTGCATCTTTCAAGAAGAAAAATATAAGAAAGAACTGAGTTAAATTACGTGCTTTTTCTGTGATAGAAATGGTGTTGTTCAAAGTGATGTTGTTTTAATTATTAAGTGCAAATTTAGATTAGATAACATATTTTCATGTTATTATATTGAATATACCTACAGCTATTGGTGTCTTGTCTTCAAATTATTTGATTGTTAAGCATTTGTTTTAGTTCAAACGTTTTTAAACCTGACTGTACCTTTTTCTTGCTGTGTGTCCAGTTGGGGAAAACATAAAAGTGATTTAATTTAACTTACACTATCTGGACACGCTAAAAAACTTGGTGTGTTCAGATGACGAAAGAATTAATTATATTAATTTTGAGTTTCACCAACTGAACACACGTGTGTCCAGCGTAGTGTGTTCAGTTGACGAATAACCCAATAGGTCTACCGTTTTTAGCGCATTCAGCTGTCCTGGTATTTTACTTCCACTTTGTGAATCAACAAGCCTAGCCTTCCCAGTTTGGGTTCGGCTTTCTGTTTTGTCTGTTGCTTCAAACGTCTGGCTATCAAAATATTCTCTAAACATCTCACCGTCATATTCAGTGTCAGAATGTCAAGGTTTTGACGCTGGCCAGCGCTGCAATGGACACTGTTAGACGGGAACACTGCACAGGTTTTTCACTACCTTTTTGGATTAGGTGTTATATTTTTAGATCTTCTATGGTCAGTCATTCATAAACCAATTTTGGCAATAGAATTTCTTCCACTGAAAAGTAGTAAAGATATAAAATACTTTTTAATTCTCTACTTCTTAACTTTTTTACATGTCATTGTTTATTAACTTTAGGGTTATTACTTGGGTTAATGGTTATTTTAATCCATTATCATTCACTTTTTTACCAGGTACATCTTGACTGTCCATACTAATAAATGGGAAAGTAACTCTGTCGGTCCGTGATGCTTTCACGGTTAACCGATTTTAATGAAACTTTGTCTGCATATAGCATGGGGCCCAAAAAAGACATTGGCTGTCGATATAATTGACGCCAACACTGGCAGTAGCTAGACTGATATAAGCTCAATTATTTCATCAGTTTTTTGTTATAGGTAACTACAAATAACCAGCTAAATGTTAATTTTTTGTATGTCCTAGTAAAAACGATGTTTCATATTAATACAGTTTGAATGGTCAGGTGTTTCCTGCGATCGGTTGTTCCCGTGATAAATGTTGCTAATGACAAATCGAATCGAAATGATTTTACAATTCGATAATAATTATCGATTGTTACCGCGAACTACAATCCAATGGTAAATGGGATTTATCTGTTATTGATGATGATGTCATGTTAAATAAATTATTCTTTTTAATCATGTTTAATCTTTTTTGTAATTGTTTTTTATTCAGAAGTTTTGTAAACAATTTGCATCTGTATTCATGAAAAGTGTTAATGTAATTGACTGCACTAAGTAACATAAAAACTATTGAAACAATTTTTTTTTTGTAAATAGCAACTGCATTACCTAATGAAAGAGGTGTGTTTATTTACAAAGAGACAAATTCAACTTTTCCTGCCTCAAAACCATAAAATATTATTTAATATTACAAATAAATAAAACGTGTTTCAGACATAATTTCGAAATTCCGAACCAACTCAATAAACTATAATTTATTTTTATTTATGTGTGTAACGTTTAAAACCTTTGGTTAAAATTAGTCGCTATTAAATTTGAGCATATTGGATGTTTAATAACACGTCACACGCATCTGGCCCCCATCGATTGGTTTCACACAGATTTAAATTTATTTCCAATACAGACACGTATTTGGATAATAGTTTTTTGAGAGCTTTTATTAATGGAAAAGGTGAATTTGTAATTTCGGTCTCGTATTTTAAATATAATTGACATGGCTGTACTGTCGGCGACAAAAGATGCTGAAAATTATAAAAAAGAACTGTATGAATATTTTTGGCAAGTCTACGTGATAGTTTTTTTGTGGCTATATTTTTTCACTTTATATTTCAATGTGTGGTATGATTACGAAGTCAAATATTTGTATATATATATTAATAATTTTTTTTTATAATTCTTGCACAGTTTGAGTCATAAAGCATTTCTGGCTTTATATTATTTTGTGAACATTGTCGATGATTGTACATTGGGGGAATATTGAGGGTTGAAATTTAAAAGCTTTTAGCGTAACAAACGCATGTTATCTACAGGTATTTTGGAACCTTTAACTGTGTCGCTATTTATTGGAAATGTATTATTTTAGTAATTTATTTTGTCCTTTACAACATAAATTGTACGCCAAGTACAAAAATACATGCTATTCTGCAAATTTGCTATGTATTTTAAATTCAAGTTATAATTATGTATTTTAAATCCGATTAAAATGCTAGTTAGTACGTAAGAGTAAATAACAGTTGGCTAGCAAAAAAATAACGACCATAAGTACAAGTAAGGTTGTATTGAAAACTGTAGGTTTTTAATCCAATCTGGCGTCTACTTACGTTTTGATTTAAAAACATTCAATGGATTCCCCTATGACCCTCACCATATTAAGTTACTACCATGGGGCGACATCAAACAATTTCAGTTTCTATAGAAACATAAATTAAAAAAATGTAATTAAAACCTATGAGAGTTGTGTTTTTATACTTTTCTGAAAGTACTTCAAACGGTAGTAATACTTAGGTAGGTATACAATTATATTAGTGTTTGGCTTTAGTAACAAAACGGGCATACTTTTCATTTGAGGATTCTTTTGTTTATAACTCAACACAGTTACAGTATTCAGACAAAGTTATGCGAATAATAGAGATTGAAATAAGAGTACTTTTTTTAATTTAAAAAATACACCAATATGTATGTAGAGAGCATCTCAAAGTTATCACTTTATATTATAATTATTTATTCTCACCACTGTTGCACTGTTGCCAAAAAATCAAATAACGCGGAAGAAACCTATAAAAAGGATTTTTTTTTTTATCTGATTTGAAACGTGTTTTTTTTTTAACTTGAATCTTACTGAAGTCATATTTCATTGTGAACTTAAAGCACGCGCGCTGTAACAAAATCTACAAGCTGACTTCTCGAGTTCTCGCATAGCGTTAAGGTACGTGCACTTTTCAGCAAGTAATTACAGGTTAGACGGTAATTAAAAGGCCACTAGCAAAGTAAAAACGGGTCCAATCGACCCGCGTAATGAGTGCCGGCTACTCGAGACTACTACATACTATAGATTTCTTCAGAAGGTTAAATACTAGGAAAAGTGACTTACTTTTACCAGCCTGAAGTAACACTTAAGGCGCTGTGTATAGTAAAAATGGGCTTTTTCAAACAGTTTTTTAGCAAACTGGATAAATGTTAGAGCAGCTAAAAAAATATATGTTAATCTTCATCATTTTTGTGAGATAACCTTTATTTCCAAAACACGATTTCATTAATTTTTCTCGATAAAAAAAATTCGTAAACATACCTCTAGTATGGATTTTCAAAAAAGTTTTCCGGTATTACTGATGAACCAATCTTGATAAATTTTTCAACAGAAACGTAATAACTAATAATGAAGATAACCTTTATTTTAGTTTTTCAATTAAGGTAGTATTTTTCCAAATATTCAGATATTTAATGAAAAATAACACATCCCTGACAAACTAAATATGGCGTTTTGTTCGCTTCTCTTTCATTCCTACGCGGACAGACAGTGTGCGCTGAGGCGCGGTGCTAGACGGACCTGTGTCACTTTTTTTCTGATTGACAGATCTAAAATACATGACAAATCGAAAATAATTTCATGAAATCTGTCAAACAATGACACATAATAGAATTTGTAAAGTAATTATTTCCTGCTTTTTGCACATCTAATCTCTTTTCTATTGATCCTCTATAGAAGCGTAATTTGAAATTTTATGATGAAGCTACATTGGTCTAGCGGTCGCGTGCTCATATAAATTAGCGATTCGATAGCTGACCGCAGATTCGAACCCAGCAATAGAAATTTATTATTTTGCTTTCATGTTTTTTTTTCAATGATGTATTTTTTTTACTTTATGTGTAATTTTTAATAAATTGTACAATTTTAATAATAAAAAAAAACAATTAGTAATTATTGATTTCTAATAAGATGCATATTTTTTTCATTTTCATTCATGACAAATTTTTCATGACAACATACATGGTGTACAATATTGAAGTAACTAGTAATACCAAAAGATGTAATTGATCGCAATAACGTTTGTAATAATTACAATAATGAAGTAAACTGCTGTCTTTTAATTAATGTGAGATATTTGTGAGTCATTTATTTAATGAAAAATATTTCGGATCTGACAAATTCAATATATGTATTGCGTCTTATGGAAAGACGACGAAAAGTGTGCGCGCAGACAGAGCAAAGTATTTTTTTTTTTTTTTTGGTAGAGATCTTTACCTTTAGCCTGAGTGTTAACTTTGACTGCTTCACCGGACTTTTGGCGAGGACCTTAAGGCCTCCAGCCAGAGCAATAGGAAAAAACTAATTACGCCAGCAACGTCCACTAAGGGCACCTCCTGCGGGGTTTGGGCCTCGACTTAGTGCGTTGCTAACAATCTTAATAAAGCAAAACAACAAGGGACCTAAGTTTTTATTATTTAGTTACATATTTTTATTGCTAGTTTGGAAGGCTCGGGCCTGCTTGGTCTAGGGACAGGAGGATAACATTTACGTTACTATTATTAATAATACGCGACGGGCCGCCGAGGCCGTAATATACGGCGGTTGTGTTTTGTAATGCTGCTGCTAGCTATATCAAATGCTTCTTGGAGAAGCGTTCTTTTATCGTCGAGGTAGGAGAGAGTAAGTCTGGGGCGTTTAGTCTTAGATATTACGGAAGGTCCGTATCGCGCGGCCGCTACGATTAGCGGGTTACGGTGGGTTTCGTAGGAGTCGAAAAATCGAATCGCGGCGACTTTTATGAACTGCTTGATGGTTGGCAGCTTTAAGTCACAGTGCCACTGCAAGTTACGGTCGTTACGCATGAAACGGTTTTGGAGAGTTTGCATTCGTTTGAGTCGATAATCGGGTACGTGAGAGAATACGACGCTGCCGTAAGTCATGATAGGCGTCACGCATGCAAGTAAGAGTAAGAGTTTACTGCGCATGCTCAACATACAATTAAGTCGGCCGAGAGCGAAGGCGGCTCGCGCGCGTGCCGCTTTAATATGAGCTGTGAAGGTAAGCTTCCGATCAAGGATTACACCCAGGTTATTTGGTTTGCTGCTCCCAAGGAATAGGCTTGCCGAAGAGGGTGATAGGTGGAGGGGTAGCGGGAGGCTGCCATTCCTTGCTGAAGACCACGGCTGCGCTCTTGGTAGGGTTGACTTCGATTCTCCATTACGTGAACCACTTCCCGAGGTTCGTGACCGCGGTCTGGAGAGTTCGAGCTATCGCTAAGAGGCTGGTGCCTGAATAATAGATGGCCGTATCTTCGGCGTACATTTGGGGTATGCCACCGCGAGGAATGTCGCTAACGTTAGTGTGAAGAGAAGTGGAGAGAGTACGGAGCCCTGAGGGACTGCGGCGCGGATCAGGTGAGGGTCAACGCGATAGCGAAAGGACCGATTCAACAAAAAGTTTCGGAAGATGAGTACAAGACAATCTGGCACCTCGAGTTGGTAAAGCTTGAAGATCAAGCCATTTTCCCAGACCTTGTCGAAAGCCTTTGCTATATCGAAGAAGAGCATGCCAGTGAGCCTTCCACGCTGAAAACCAGCGCTTATATGCTCGACTATGCGGTGGACTTGTTGGACGCATGAGTGTTGGGTTCTAAAACCGAACTGCTCGTCTGGTATGAGACTCCTGGACTCGGCACAATCCATAAGACGGGAATAAATTATTCGATCGTATAGCTTCCCAAGAACCTTGAGTAAGCTAATGGGGCGATAACTAGTGGGCTCAGACTTCGGTTTACCGGGTTTGTGGATGAAGATGACTATCGCCTCTTTGCACATCCGTGGGAAGACATTGCTGTTCAAGAGGAGTACGCCGTAGGCTCTCGGTGTGAAAGCACGTCACTTTTTTGTTTGAAATGTCATTTACAATTTCAAATTCTAAAAACTGTCAAAATCCTCATTCAACTATGAGAGAGATAGCTACCGAACTTTCTGTATCTCACGATTCTATCAGTACGATTTTAACTAATCATTTGGGGACGCCACATGTTACCGGTCGGCTAGTCCCAAAAGACCTGAATTTACTCCAACAACTCAATCGCATGAGAGTCGCTGAGGACATGCTAGAACGAGTCAATTCCGACCCGACCGACTGTTGACATTATGGCAGGACCCTCTCCCTCTCCAAACTCCCTTCCCCTGACATCTTTGGAAAGGGGCTCGGCTTTGTTGCTTCCACTTAGGGGGATAATGCCCTGTTAGGACTGTACTTCTCTTCTAATCGCACACCGTTGGAATTCGAGCGATTTCTGGCTGGCCTCTCGTGGGTCTTGTTGCATTTAGCGCAGAAGCATGTGGTCGTCCTCGGTAATTTTAATGCAAAGTCACTGGCGTGTTGTAATCCATCGAACGAAGCACAAGGCCATGCTTTGGAGGCGTGGGTTGTTTCACCTACCTCTCCCTCCTTAATAGAGGGACGACGCATATGTGCGGGTGGCTGCACGGAGGGTCCGTGGTTGATTTAACCTTCACCACCCCAGCACGTGCCGCCACCGTTGCGTATAGGCAGGTCGAGCTCGTGGAGAACCTATCCGATCACCGATACATACGGATAGGGTTCTCCTCTCAGTTAGCACAGGGTACACAAGGGTGCTCACCGTTCTCGAGGTGGTCCATTACCTACTTGGACCTCCAGCTAGGAAGGCGGTTCACTGCTTTTCTGCAGAGCTAACCGATCTACGACGTGCCTGCTCGGCCGCTAGAATAAGCTATGAGTGGCTTCGTCGACGTCACCAGAACCGGAATCTTTAGGGTTCAACCCGGTTCCACCTGCAATAGTGAGAGGCGAAGAAGCCGCTGACAGTCGCCATTTGAGAGGGAGAGGGAGGCGATGATGGAGGGTCTCAACGCCAATCCTTGGGTCAGACCTTACAAAATGTTGCGCAACAATCTGCACCTCATTAGTCCTCCACTGACGGAGACCCTTCAGACTGATCTCATTGGTTCAGGCGTTTTTCCCGAGAGCAGTCAACGTTACCCTGCCCAGGTTGAATTCAACCTACGGGATGAGCTCATCGGAGGACATTTTCCTGCTGTCCCCGGAAGAGTTTGGGGACGCGGTGTCCTGTCTAAGTGCAAGAGGACGGCCCCCAAATGCTTGCTTCACGCCTTCTAAAAGCAGCCAATGAGCCCCAATATAGGGCTCTCTTTATAGGAGAGTAAACTTGTCTCTCCTACCCAGGCCCCAACGGTGCATTGGGAAGGCTAATTTTACGAAATGGAAGACACGGCATAGCACACATTCGAGGTGTGCACTGCCTTTGAAGCTAAGCGCCGTGTCCTACGTGGAGTTCTTGGCCCGGACCTTTCGCTCGTGGTGTGTGTTATTTCTGCAAGCTTGTTATTTCTCAGAAAGAGCCTTGGAGCGCGAGCGGGAGGCTGACCCTTTCATTCCATTGCGTGGGCAGTGCGCGGACGAGAATCTCTATAGCCAGACCTGCCCTGGGGAGGACGCAGAGGGCGGGGACGGGGGTCCCTCAGCCTTCATTGCACGTATCTACTTGGGCGGGGGTGGTGTAGTGGCATGTACTGCCCCCGTTGTCCTCTCTCCTACATATCCAGCACTAAGGCAAATGATGGCACTAGGTTTTTTGCCAGATTAGACAGAGCCTTTTTCAGGGCTCTCTCTCGGACTCTTGCATCCTCACCCCCTTGGACATGCAAGGCGGGCTCATAAATGAATTTCACGTGAATAATAAAAAAAAACAAGGGGTTGATCAATTTACCCTTTCGTACACAAAAAAAAACCTATAAATATACAAGTTTTACAGGTGAGTGTCTGGACTATCTGCAGTGTGAGGACTTCATACCACAAAAGTTATTCACAAAAACATAATAAGTTTCGTTACTATTCGAAACACGCTGTATCTCCAGACTGAACCATCAAGCGTAGTGTACGTTTTTTTTTAATATTTTACTCTTGTTACTGAAGAAAATTATAGATTGTTCAGGTTTTCAATTATTATATTATTTTCTTTTTTCAGAAATTCAGAATAGGTATTTGAAAAAATATTCTAAAAATAAGTTAAATGCTTGTTTTAAAAGTAAAAACACGATAATATGCAGTAGGTGCATAATAGGTGGTATAATACTTTAAAAATAATAATCCAAAAATTTATGATTTTATCGGGATTTGAACCTACTGTTCGCCGCGAAAGCGCAGCTCAAAAGTAAACATAGTCAAGCAGGGCTAAACTTACATCTAAACAATTAGCGAAATAAAGCTTCAATATTATAACACCGTTACGCATCGGACGAATTCGGAAAAAACGAGTAGCAGGGTCGGGGCTACTCCGTCCCGCACCTGCCCGCTTCACCCCTTCAAAAACATCAATGCTGGCTATACACAGCGCCTTAAGTGGGACACAATTGTTGGGCACGAACAAACCGAATGGTAAGCGGTGTTATCTGAGAAATATTGTGTTACTAAAATAATTTAATTACCAAAATATTCTGTAAGTGACGTATCACTGCAGGCAAAGTAAACTGTTTATATTAACAGTAATAAAGTTTTATTCGAAAAGTTCACAAAACAAGTTTTAAACACAACACATTTGTTAAAAAAATTGAGAATGGAATATTGGCTAAGTATGTCGTTTATGACTTTAATTATTTCTGTATTTTGCACGAAAATTGCGTATGGTACTTCTGTTCTCGTTTTACAGTGACTATGTAAACAGCATCTGAAATCGGATTAGCAGCAGTTTTTGTTAAACTTCCGTCAAAGGAGTGGGTGTTCATTTAAAGTATTGTTGAGTTGAGACAAGATAGGAGTTGTTGCTTCCTTGTTAAGGCGTGGGCTAAGCCTTGTTTGATTGCTGGGCACTGTTGCTAAGGCAAAAGTTACTTTAGAACTTGTTATAAATAAACATAGATGTTTTATTTAGAAATTACGAAAATAATAGATTTGAAACGAGCAAGGTTTAATGTATAATGTTTATACTTCTAATATGTTAATAGAGTACATTTTTAGGTAGGTGATTGTATCGATTTTATTATAGGTAGTCTAAAGTAGTCGACTTATTCCTGAAGACGGTCGTTATTTTTTTTTTTGTAGAAATTAAGCTAGCTCCGAGGGGGATTTTTTACATAAAGTTTTTACAGGATAGTCTACACACACACCCGACATCACACAGAATATTTCAATGCGGTAGCAACCGCGACAAACACAAGTATTTTCAATATGCATATCATAACCATTGGCAGGTAGCGGTGCAAGTTAAAAATGTTGCATCCGCGCGCACTACGGCATAAATGCTGCATTCCACGTAGTTCTAGGACAGAACAGCGCACTATATTTATATCGAATAAAAACAATATCGAATAGTTTAGTGACATTTCTTTTTTTAATTAATGATAATAGTAGATGCAATATAATAGTACAGTGTCCATAGTTTAAAAACATATGAAAAGATTGTACATAGGGACAATAATTGCTTCACACACAATCTTAAGTACATAGTCGAATTATCAATAAATGCATTATAATATGTACTATATACCTAGCAAATCGGATCATTTAAAAAAAAATGATTGCTGATACCAGCTGAAAGCTTTCGAATTTTCCGGTCATCCACTACATACCAAATACAAATTCGATATATTGTATAATACTAACACAATTATTAAATTAAGCGCAACGTTAATGACTTAATTGTTATGGATTATGCTAAACGTAGCCACATTAATGGTAATTTATTTAAACTTTGAAATGAAATTATGTTAAACAAGTCTTATTTATGCGTCATCGTTTGGGTTAATCTGATATAACTTTAAGTTATAATATTTCGTTAATTGTATCATGTTTGCGAGAAACTGTAATTAAGTTTTAGATATTGAAGACTTAAAACAGTCTTGTTTTGTTTGGATGGCTTGTTATTTAAAAAGGCCTGGCCTTATTGCAGATAAAAAAAATAAGGTTTCGAATCTGTTTCAAGATTGATGTGACCAGATTTTTCACAAAAATATTACATTCTTGGTCGTTCCTTTGTATACTTTCATATGAGTAGATCTTACTTATAAATCCGTCAGCCCGCTATAAAGTAGTTTTTTTGATCAATTTATGATCAATGCTTGTTGTTTAGTTTTAAAGTGAATGTCACCTAACAGTGGTTAACCTTACACTGGACGTACACCATACGTGTCTCGCCGTGTAATTTTGTTTACTAAAAAACTCTTTAAATAATATGAGGTATTAAGTAGTAGTTACGTCGGTAAGCACCCATCTTAACCCTGCATTTGCGGCGTATTGTAACATGCTGAATATTGGATGTCACGTGTTGTTTTAATATTCAGTTGTAGAAAAGAGCGGCAGTGGGGCCGGAGTGCCGATAGCATCCGAATGGCTGCATTTTCAACTGAACTACATAATATTTATTTATTTATGTAAATGTTGCGGCCTGGCTAACGTTTACACGTAGCGTTCTAGTGTTAGTTGTACGTTTAATCAGGTGGATATGAGATGTGTAATGCCATAGGTAATACGTATAGTACAAAATTGAAAATTTATCTGATTAAAAACTTAAATTATTTGCAATAAAATATTGCAAATAATTTAAGTTTTTATATTTGCAATATTTTGACTGCCCCGTTGGCCTAGTGGCGCTAAGCGCGACTGCTACGCTGGAGGTCTTGGGTTCGATTCCCGAGTTGACCAAGGTGTTATTGGGTTTTTTCAATAAAATGCTCAGTAGCAGGTCGGAGTTTGGATTTGTGCCCGGTAAGTGGCAATAGGCACGCCCCCTATTATATGGGACCTAAACATATCGGCGAACTGTGGGTGTACATTGGTACACCTCTGCCTACCCCTTCGGGGATACAGGCGTGATGATATGTTTATGTTATGTTATGTAAATCTATAGTAGTTGCGAGATTAAGTGTTACCAATGTTTTTTCTTGCATTTCTTTTCAATTAACGCCATGGAACGCCACCAGTTTTAATCTTCAAAGAAGAAAATTTAATATCTGATAACCTAAAAAAAGTCGTAATTACAATAAGCACAGTCTACACTTCCCCTTACCCCAATAAAGCGACAATGACATTCACAAATGTACACGACTTAAAGCGCTAACTGAAGACTTCTCGCTTTGTAGTAAGCGGGTTTTTTTAAATATATATTGGTACTTTAAAGTGAGTCGACGAGGGCACCGTATTAATATTACATGAGTCCGCTTCACTTTGAAATGTTGGTAGATAGCTAGAATAACCAATTTTTCGAAACGTCCGACTCAGGTGAGGACGAATTTTATTTTTGATGGCTGGCTCTGAAGGCGTTTGCTTTAAAATTTCCACTTGGATATTGCTGACATTTTTAAAAGGAGTTATGTCTTGTTTGGTATGTATTCGGTTGGGTTCCGTTGCTGGAGGTTCTATTTTGTTGAGATATATTTTTATGTTGTTTGTTTTTCTTGCAATTTGTCACGGGATTGTTTGCTTATTGTACATCATGTATAATTAGAAAAATTAAACATACAAAATGAAGACTTGGCTTTGACTTAAGCTTGATTTCATCAAGAAATTAAAATCAAAAGCTTTTACCGTCAGTTGCATGATAAAAAAATAAAAAAAAGCAATGAACTTGATCCACCCACTTTAAGACCATTTTTGTTTGTGTTATAAGATCTCAAAAAACATGCAATAAATACAACATCCCATTAAAACTAGAAAACTAATTTGAAGGCTGCTTGTAAGGCGTAGGTACACACGCAAGCGAAGAGATTTGAGCGGGGATTCCGAATCAATTCCCGTTTGATTCCGAACCGGACGCGCGGAGAATAACACCTCCATGTAGATAGAAGTAGCTCTACTACGATATGGAAGACTTTGTGGTTATGAATTTGAAATGGTGTGTAACTTGCTCTACTTACTTACATGTTTATATTTATAATAATGTATTTTTTTAATTAGAACAACTTTTTCGGATTATATTGAGGTTTATTTTAGATTTCAGTTACCAAACTTTTATCACCTTTGCAGATGTCATGGCCACGAGCAGATTGTTCTGAGTTCCGAGTGTTCTGCTTTTGCAGAGGCTAAACTATTCATAAAATAATTCCATAAATATGTTGTTTATATTTGAGATTTTTTGTAATTTTCATTTTTATTTTTAAGATATTTTCTGTTTGGCTTTTCAAATTTACTGATAGAAAATACTGAAATTAACTGAATTTCAAAATTTTTGTTTAATAATGGCTGAGACCAGTATTAAACAGAATCGTATCCAATACTCCTCGATGACCATACAAAAACTAATCGATTTCATCTAAGTACGCGAGTCTACAATCAATTCCTATTCGATTCGAGTTACAGACGTGGCCTGAATAACGCGGTATGTGATGCTTCTACTTTTATTTCAATGTATCTCCGAGACATGAATCCCGCTCGCATTGCTTAGTAACTAGTTCTCAATAGCTACATAAATAAATATTTATTTTGCGATTTTTAAATATGGTTTGTTATGTCGTGATATATGATATTTGGTCATCTGCTTTTTAAATTCGTTTATATTTTCTTTTGTCATTAATTCATAACATCTAAATGTTAGGTACTTTTTTGTTATTGGATTAATGTTAAGGGGCTTTACGTATATCACGTAATTTAAAGAAAACTAATCTCATATCCTATTAACAACTGTTTTGAAATATGAAAATTATATTAATTATCAGTTTAAAAAATTACTTTACTAACAATTACTAGTTAACAAAATATATTTATTTTATTTTATTTTTCAGTCACACTCATGTTTTACTTTTACTTGCTACAATTACAATTTGAGTAATTTCTGATAAAACCAAAATCATCCAAAATATAATAATCCTAACTCGATAAGCCTCGCTATACCGAATAATAATCATTTAATTAGCATGAAGTCTGAACACTAATTAGTGGATGTTTGCGGTTCCGACGTTGCTTGAAATTTGAGCAATCTCATCGGGTACCCACCGCAGGGAATGTACGACATTGTCCGGTACTTGTATCTTAATACTACCTATATTTAGATACCTTATACAAGGTTCTGCTCTCAGAGGATGGTTTATGCTATATTGACTTTAGTAATTTGTTATACTTAAATAAATTGACGAAAACTTTGGAGTCTAAACATGAGAGGCTAAAAGATGTCACTCTTATTGAAGAACTTTTATGGAATTGTTAGGGTGTGATAAAATCAGCACGCGAGCTGTACAATTCTTGCTCGTCAACCAGATCTGGAATCACCTTTTTTTAAATTTTGTACTTTTTTACGAAGGTAACAATAATAGCTGCTGCTATAACAAATTAGAAATGTATAAGTAGTCGTGTTTTCGTAAAGTAAACAAAGACAAGCCTTAGACGATTAGTTACATAAAAATAATATTCAATCGAGTATACATTTACTTGATAAAAGATACCATAATAAAAGAAAATTTATAAACTTTTCAAACGGCACTCAAGCGCACTGAGATTAAAACCTAGTTGACAACATTCCAAACTTTATCGTCGTATTAAATTGAGTCAAAACCGACCCGCTGCGGAATGAGGTCCAATAAACAAATCTAATTACTGAGCAACGAATTCAGATTTAACTTTTGTTACGGTGTTATCTCAGAAACTTTTCATTTGTTAAACAAACGCTCAATTTCTTGTTACTCGTACTTTCTCTCATTACGAATTCGCGGAGTTTGAGAATGAGGAGTTTATTGAATGCCCTTAAACAATGTGTTTGCTAAGTGATAACGACATATTGTTTCAGAATTAAAAAGCTTTTAAGTACAATCAGGAAGAGAATTATGAAATAAGTATTATTCTTTGAATAAATTATTTTGTATTTTGTTGCTTACTGACAGTACCTAACGAGTCAGTTCAGTTAAAACCTCTTTAGAAAATTCATAATCATTTGAGGATAGGTTGCAAAGAGACTGTTTAATGGGTAGCTACAGATACCTCAAAAATAAAGGCTCTATAATTCAATAACCTATACAAACAATAGATAGAATACCGTTATAAAACGGATGACAAACCATAGTAAATCCAAACACGAAAGATATTGTTATTTATTTTTTAGACTTGACTGGTTCAGTGTAAACATTGGACGTATTTTTCTGACGGAGCGAAGTAAGCAATATAGGTTTAATTAACGTTGCTCAAACATTTGTACAGCTCTTCAGCACGTCACACGATCGGGTTATACAGCGGTGCTCAAAGTTTTCGATAGCCCAATTTTTGAGGACGAAAATTTAAAGGATTTCGAAAAATACCATTTTGCGAAAAATATACAGAAATACTCTGAAACCGTGTTTTTTTTTCTTACATACTATACGTGACTATTATATTACAAAAAATATTTTCCACCTCAAAATTTTTCATTCTAGTATCTCTATTATCGTTTTTTTTTCAGAGAATGTGATTGTAAACACATGAATGACTTAAATAAAAAATAAAAATCTATATTATGTTTTTTTTAGCTTTTATTGTAATCTTAGACAACACCTAATCAGTCTCTCTCTAGTTTCTTCATTACATCGTCCGCCAATTCAGTTTACTCATAACTTCCAAGCGTGGTTCTGAAAGAATTTTGGCAAAGTTTGAGAGCCGCAGGAGTAAATGAAATAGCCGGCAGTCTTCCTGTCACATTATTGTGGACAGTAGTCGACTAGTTGGATTCGCTACGGTATACGTTCTAGATTTATTGTTCCCGCACTTCTTTTAAACTATTATATTAAAACGGAAGTTTCGGTGGATTTAGTTTTCTCTGGTTTGTTATTTGGGGAGTAATACTTGTGATCACTCTTAAAGATTTTGATGCAGTAGGTGTTAAGCAGATAATTTCAGAAAAGAAAATAAACGTTTTGAAATAAAGCAAGGTCTGTAATTTATTAAGGTCTTTAAGGATAATTTTACCCCATGTAGGGGTAAAATTATCCTTATGATATGATGTGTTTCTGATTTTTTAACCTTCTCTTGCATTCGGTTTCTTTGACATAATAATATCAGTAATTTAAGCAACAGTTTTTTAATAATAATTGCAGTTAATTAATCAATATTTAGTTACGTAACAGTAAATTAAGACTGTGTAAGAATTATAAAAAAAAATACGTAGGAAATAATAAAAAAAAGTTTTTTTTTACTTTTTACCATCCAAGTTAGCTTTGTCTAGAATGGCTCTGTATCAAGGCGAGCAGTGAGCACTTGACCCCGGCGCTCAGAGTGAGCCTCTCAAGTTTCTTACTCACTGTCTCCCTGCCAGATAGCTGTAACCAATATCGATGCTGTGATATTGATTGTGTGCATCATAATAGCTATAGCATAAACTAGCCAATATTTATTTTTCTGTTCTACAACTATAGGAGATTACTGTTATGTCAGTGAGAGTAAAATAAACTATTTAGGTAGATTAATAAGTTTTATAGTAGATATGCCCAAAGCATGATTAGCGGAACAAACAAAAATATGAGAGTAAAGTGTAGGTAGGTAGGTAAGTAGTGTAGGAATATTTATAAAAATAATAATACAATCATATATGCAATAAGTAGATTTTTATTTCTCCAGTGTGTATATTTTATTATTTTATATCACAATTTAACATTTAATTTAATACATTTTAGATATGCTTTCACACTAATCTTTAATGTCACATTCAAAGGTATTGAAATTTGAATTGCATGCACTCCCCTCAATTTAAAGCTGTCTATCGCTACCCTCGATACCTCCAGCCATAGCCACCATACCCCATCAATCAGGATTATAACTCAATTAGAAATACTCGAATATATTTGCGATGACGTCTATTTTAGGAATGTTCACTGAGAACAGTCTAAAGCTAGGCTGCCTTCAGGAATATAAAATTAGTTGGGGAATATTGCTGTGATAAATGGGCAGCAAGTTTGAAAACTGTTAGAAGGCAATTGTTTTAATAATGGGAAATGATACTAGTATAAGCATTGAGTTCGGAGTGAGAAGTAAGAAAAGTATGATTAAATAATCATGAAGATTATTTTGATAAAGTTAACAGAAATAAACTTTTTTGAATAAATCTCTAACCGCTTAATCACGTTTTTAAGAATGTTCTATAACAGAAACATGAAATAATAACTCGAGACACACAAAAACAAAGGATAATAAAATTAAAAATTAAAAAAAAAGAAACAGTTTATTTATACATAAAGATAATCAAATGGTTGAACAATATTCGCCAATATTTTCGTCCGTGAATCACGCACGCTGACTCGAGTGGGTAATTAGGCAAATCTAGGCACCGACTGTGGCTCAACAATGCCTTTGATTAGTGGATTACTAGCCGAAGCGCTTTTGGGCTGTTTCCTATTACCCACACATTCTTGCCAACATCAAACATTGTTTCCCCAAAATTTGGGGATGAATTAGCTAGGTTAACAAGCCTTACGGACTTACCAAACATGATTTGAGACTTGAATTTAGTACATTTACTCGCCTTTTCAGTACTATATAATCCAGCCTATAAACGTCCCACTGCTGGGCACAGGCCTCTTCCCATGTAGAGAAGGCACGAGCATTGATCACCTCGCTTGCTCTCTGCGGGTTGGCGATTTCAGATCCCATATTCTGGAATCCAGGTTTCCTCACGATGTTTTCCTTCACCGTTTGACAGAAGTGTCTTAGAATAATTAAGAAAGTACATATAACTTTGTAAAGTTACATTGGTACTTGCCCGGGTTCGAACCTGCAACCTTGTGCATACAAATCCGTTCATTGAACCGCTAGGCCACCACGACTTCAGTAGTAACTTTGCTTAATTGAAGTACACCAAAACAAGTTCAATTTAAGATGCCAATGTAAGAGTAAGCACTGAATGGATCTATTACTTGTCATGAACTTCAGTTTTAAAGCTCGAAAGATAATTTCGTTTGTTTATACTTTGCCTAAATGGGTGCACAGTGTAGAGATTACAGTAGGACAACCCATTTTCACAAGAGTCCAAGAAATGAAAAGTAATAATGTCTCATGTAATAAATCCTAAATGCCTAGGCGAGTACTTATATTTAATATAATAATATAATATAATTTATATTGGGACATTTCACACACGGTTATCTGATCCCAAGCTAAGCAGAGCTTGTGTTATGGTAACCAGACAACTGATAAACGTACTTATATATTTCTAAATACATGCATATTATAGATAAATTACACCCAGACACAGAACAAATGATCGTGCTCATCACACGACATTTGTCCTGAGTGGGAATCGAACCCACGGCCTCCGGTATAGCAGTCAGGGTCACTAACCACTAGAGTTTTTTGCACATTGGAATCATGGCTCAGTAATGTGTATATCAGTTAAATTTTGCTTGTTTAAATAATTCCACAGTTTTTTTTAATAGGTACGATTCTTTGTGATACTTGGGCCATGCATTTAATACTTCCACAGAACAGCAACAATATTTTTATGAAATTAACTATTCCGCTAAGAATATTTCCAACTTGTTCTACTGTTATTTCTTCTCTGTAACCCAACAATACCCACTTCACGTTTATTTAACTCTACATCTTGATGAGGAACAAGATGGCAGACCATTCATTTTAAATGACTATTTCTCTCCATTAAAACATGGGAAGACATAGCGTATACAAAATAATTAATTATACCTAAGAGATTACGAGTTTCGCTGATATTTTAAAGGTTATTTGCTGTAAGCGTTTTTAAGGGTCGCTCATGTTTTCTAATTATTGTATTTTAGCCTGTTTTGATAAATTATTCTTTGAGATTTGGGTTGCTGTTTTAGCATTATTTTAGTTAATTTTAACCCTTTAATGGGGTTTTTGCTGATTATCAGGTGAAGGTAAGTTATAACTTTATCTGAATTAGGTCTACCGCGTCATAAAATGCGATTAAGGGGTTTTCTAATGGCTTTCTTGCTACAGAAGATGGCCTTTATTATTATTTTATTTATATGTCCATATTATTATCAACAATATTTTTTTTGTGGTTGGTCATTCCTTCTTTATGGAACAGTACCTATTTTCCAGGTCTAGTCAAGTTCCATTACTAGGTTGACTATAAATTTATAGTAATAAAAGAATGATAAAACTTACTATTGTATTTAACAACGAATTGTGCTGGCATTTTCCCTTTTCATCCAAGTGCCTTTTTTCAGCAATCCAGAATCAATACGTAGATTCGAAAAAGGCGATACTGCGATGAATATTCCATCGATGCAACTACTCAATAATGCAGCATTAATCTGAAATCTGAAGTGCCCACCAAGTTTTCTCCCCTAGTACAAATAAATTGAAAATGGACCTTGTACAGAGGTACGGTAACCGGGCGAATGGTGAATAATTAATAACCGGATAACTTTATGGATTTATACCTAGCCCGCTCCCCCGGGTGGGCTTGCCAATTGCTGCGAGACTTACATAATTATACGCTCCATGAAGTATCTTGCCGGTTCTTTGGCACAAACTAGATTTGAATTTTTGAGATTGTCTAATAGAAATCATTGTCCGAGACAATTGAACGGTCAAATATAGTATTTTGTTTTTTTTTTAATAATTTATTTAACGACTTTTTTATATTTAGTACCAGTAAATTTTGAGTGAGTTGTGCAGGTATAGGTATAATTTATATTGAATAATCCAATACTGGACTTACTGGAAAATATCTGAATAATTTTATAAACATTACGAATTGACGTCCGATTTCAGTTGGTGATACAATTTTCTTTCACTTTACATAGTTTTAGGCTAGATACTTTCCGATTTTAAAACTAGGTTGTTGCCAAGAGACTTTATAAGCGCACCTCGCTGAAAGAAAAATCTAGACTCAAAGCATGCAATATCGATCTCAGTCTACCCAACATTTGCCTGACTGATTATTCTTTACAAACTCACCCAAGTATATAAAACAAAAACATTTTAACAAACAAAGTTACGGAACGGAAAATGTAATTAATATAGCAGACTTTAGGCGTTCATTAATTCAGTTTTTGCATCATATTTTATCTCACCAGCATTCGTGTTTGACGGGACAGCCACCGTAGCTTCGTATTTGGAATAAAAAGCACTTTATGACAGTCTATTCATCATGAGGGCTTACTCTGACATGTCTTTGTGTTCAGCTTTGCTACCTTATTCGTTTGTCGAGAGATCGTCTGGGTCCTGACTTTACTGAATATGTTTACATAACTTATCTGATATCTAGAATTTATTCGGTTAAAGACAAATGGACGGAAATAGAAGGATTTGTTGTTTTGATAAGTTAGTGGCCAAGATATGTTACAGTAGAGTAAGCACTGGTTTATCGAATACATACCTTATATTTGAATTTATATATGCTTACATTGACCCGCTACTAGGCATTTTATTCCACTTGTTCTTAATAAGGAACATAAGGATTTCAATCTTATGTTCTTAAATGAGAAATGCACTAACGCTAATTAAATAGGACGACCAATCAACTAACTAAGTCGTAGTATTTCTAATCAACTCTTAAGCATCCAATCAGCTGCAGAACTAACCGGCATTTCTTTAAATAAGTCCCGATATTAAAGCTTTAATCCTTACTTAACTTCAATTAACCCTCCAATACTTTCTTCAAAGCTAATTAATTGGGTCTGAAACGTAATGGGATATCGCACGGTCGATTCGGCCCCGCTTGAGGTAATGACGTGTAAAATTAACGTTCTTCAGTTTTTGACAGTTTTCTATTAGCACGAGAAATTAATAACAGGTCCACGTATTAATTTGTTAATGTTGTGTTAGATTTATCATCTTGTGTGTTGTTTTGATTTCGACTTGTCGTGAGTTGGTCAAACAATTTTTTGTGAAGGTGCAATTGTAACTCATGGTTTATTTATTTGGCTCCCTATCCCCTATGGTAATTTACATTTTCTGCTTTTTTTGTTGGTGAAACAAATTACAGTTATCTTAATTGTTTTCTAATAAAATCGGGTGTTAGCGGAGTACGTGATTTGAATTTTTGTAATCCTTAGTAGCATGTTCGTTAAACTCTTATAAAAAATAAATAAAAACAAGGACTAATTCCAAAACATTTCCATCTTGGAAAAACAAACTTTTGACTCTTATTACCCCAGTTAATTGGACCCACCTACACTCTACAGCCTGATTAAACTTAAATAAATAATTCGCGAATATCCATTTATAGAGGACGGTAAGATACTGTAATTAAAAACATTGATTTCGTTCTTGATCATGCAATTATTCGGGAGGACAGTCTGATAAATTTGAAGTCTGATCAATTAAGCCGCCTGCCGACACGGCCAACTGATTGACAGAACGTTTATGTGTTAATTAAGGGAATCCATCTCATTTCCTTTATTGGAAACTCTCGGAAAAACACTGATTTTACAACTGAATTTATTCAGGAGATCATTTAACCTGATAAGTTGATTGTCATTCGGAACTTGAAATGGGCTAGGTTAGATGCCAATGAGAATGAGAACAATAAAATAGTATGTAATTTATTTGTCTACGCCGACAAGATCACGACCCAGTGCTAGTTTACTTATTAAAAGAATGCCTCTTAATGAGTCTGCAGATGATTTTGTATTATTTCAGACTAGTAATAGCAGCTGTGACATTCTATCACCATCCAAATAAAGCACTTGTTAATAGCCAAAAAATATGTCGGGATCTATTTGTCGCGGTCCATTATAACGAGCTTGACACACAATTATTTTCGGTTCACTACTAAGAAAATAATTATAAGAGCGTCGCTAAAGAAGATCTATTTTCATTATACCAGAGATATTGTTCGAGATCATTTTGCTGGGAACAGTTTGTCGTCGGAGAAAAATAAGTAGATATCCGGCCGGAGGCGATTCATATTCATAATGTCTTGGCGAATAATTAGTTTTCATTATTCACAAGGCCAGCCTGAAGTCTCGGCTAGGGACCAGATAAAAATATATCTAGAGACACTTTCGTAGGATTTAAATTTCAAAATGTTTAAAATGAAAATATACTTTAACTGGGGAAGGATTATGGATTAAATTATGCTGTGATGGTTTATGATGATGGTTTTAGAATTCGTTATGATAGTGAGTACAGAAAAGACGTGAAGTCGTACCACTATCAGATGTCCATCGCAATGGCCTTTGCCTGTGCATGATTTTATAACTACAATGAATAAACAATTACAGCATAATTAGCGTACTACAAAATCAATGAATATTTTCGAATCCACTCATGAAATATTACGAACAATGAAAAGATACCTAGACTAAACGTCAAGACGTAAACCTCAGAAAACAACAAAATACTTGTCTTCGAAAGCGTTTTCCAATTCTCAAAAGTAAAATATGCTGGATATTGAAAACATTGACACAAGAGTCATTGAATCCAAAGTACTTCAATTGAACTCTGCTGAAGTGAACATTGTACAATGAAGTACATTTTCAATTGCTTTTGTTCCAACTACATCAGTATTGTCTTTGAGATATTTAAATAGTTTAAGTTATTATGTTTTAAGACAATTATTTCAATTGTATTGTCTGTTTGGACCAAGTAAATTTTGAGTAAGGTTTAATTTGAAGCACACAATTACTGGCAATTACTCTGTTCTTGGAAATGTGGAAAATTTACCTGATTCAATACCTTTTGAAACAGTCTTGTGTATAGGAAATTCGAGCCTTTAAGGTACCTTTTTGTAAATACTTTGAAAACAAGGAATATCTAAAGTATTATATACTAATATTATAAAGAGGAAAGATTTGATTGTTTGTGCGAATTGAATAGGCTCCGAAACTACACGACCGATTTGAAAAATTCTTTCACTGTTGGGAAGCTACTATCTGCGGTTAACATAGACAAAAAAGTAAGGGATCCATAGGATGTAGGTATTAACGCGGGTGAAACCACAGGGACAGCTAATCTTAAATGTTTTTAGATACTCAATTTTTTTCATTCAATGACTGGCATGAGAGTAATCTTCCTGAACATATCTTTTCACTTTGATTCTATTTTCATCTGAAACAAAAGGTAATCGTGTGAGAACCCCAGACAAGGTTGTGTTGTATAAAAGTGAATGGGATTATCATTCATATGTTTAACTTATTCAGCCGATACGGTAACGGCGGGCGATGTGTATGAATATTCAACGCTTAATTGTTCTTGCTACTCAACCGGATTAGAAGAATAACCATTATACCTATATTGGTAACACTATTGCTGTATTGGATAAACAATAGTGTGAGAAGAATTCATATTCATTATATAGAAATAAATTATTTATTTACATTTTTAATGCAATTAAAATCTAATACAATATCAAACACTTACAACTATACTAAAATAGAATCTTAAATAAATAAATGAAAATAGCACGCGTGAAAACACTTTTAGAAATTATAAATGTTTAAATCATTTGGTTTCAACCAACGAGATTGCATTTGAAACTATAGAGTGAGCCTATCAGAGTTTAAACCGTAAGCACTAGTGTGAACAAGTATTGTCGAGAATTATGTATGAAGATGGAGCTTGCCGTTTTAAAAAATCTATCTAAAACACTAATATTATCCTAACAATGTCAAAACCATCGATATTTTCTTATATAAGTTTCTCATTGCGCGAAAATTAACTTAAATGAAAAACGAAATGTACTAGGATCAGACTAAAACTGCTCTCGCTTGGCACAAGGGGAACCTAGCGATAGTAGCAGTCTATGCATATCATACGTCGATGGTTTCAACTTTGACCTCGTCTTGATCTGATTCATGAATGTAACTGTCCCAAGATAGCGCAAGTACTTTTCCTTATATGGTTATCAGAAGACTGTTGAAATTGCTTAAAGCTTTCTGCTTTACCATCATTCTTAAGATTACCAAGGAAGTGCATAGCCTTGAATAAGTAATTTTGTTTCTAGTGTCTATAGCTTATGTATCAGGTCCATAAATAACCCCACCTCAAATGTATACAGAAAATTCAATTCGTTAAGTTGCTTGCCACAACAATGGGTACTGTTTAAACAACAACAGCGGAACATTCAACCAATTATAGCCAACATCAGGATGATATTGAGATCATAAATCGTGGTGGCGTTCTGATATTCAGTTATTAATTCAGTTGAGAGCCTGTGCCTGACAAATGATGACAGCCACGTGTTTGCTGGACGAGCATTGTTTCACCACTATTACTAACAATACTGTAATTAATTTGCATTGTGTTTTGGATTCAATTTAGAGTAACTAGATACTTTGACGGCCGCTGTTCACTCAATTGGGAGGAGACAGTATCAATTTTGCTTCACTCGACACAAACTAGAAATTTCTGTTGTTATATAATTGGTGCATGGTCCAACTTTTACGAAGATGTTTTTTTTATTTAGTTATACAATTTAAATAAAATCGTTATAGGTACATACTGTCGTTTAAAACAAAGGCGTTCGGTGTTATTATAAATATTTTCGACTTATAATATATAGCCAGTTGAGGTTAACTCTCGAGGTTCCAGCCTTAAAAGGCCAGAAATAGATCCGTCTCTTTTCAGAAGTCGATGTGATATATTTATGGCCGTAACTGTACTGACCTGTCAAATTTTAAGCACGGCTTTTCGTTTTAAGTACTTTCTTCTCAAATTGCATATAACCAAGTTTTCCAAAGTAACCGCGGTATGACCGGGGAAAGAGGGTGTATTAATAACTTATAATAGGGGCACGGTACAGGTGTTCAAAGAACCCCGCTCGCCCCAACAGTAATCTATTACAAGGGATTCTGGGGCTTATTGTCTTCTAACAAATTAATAAAACAGTACACTTTTTGTTTGTTTCTTATTAACTATGAAACTGGAATTTATTCGAATTGTTCTTAATGATTTTGTATTAGATGTTACGCTGATCTGCTCGAATTGAGTTTCTTTTGTAATGGAATTAATGGTTTTCTTTTTTGGCAAGAAAAGATGAATGGATTCTGTTAAGTATTTAGTGTGAATATTATATATAAATTATATCAAGTCTCGCTCAAAACGTGTCTCTTAGATCTTTAAAAAATAAGACATGTTTTTTTTTGTTGCCTGTATAGTCGTCAAACTATATTAAAACTTTTCTTATTATTTCAAGTTTTAGTGCCTTGTTTTATTATTTCAAGTTAAATAAAGCGCAGCTTAAGTTGAGCGTTGGTTTTATTACTAAACTATTATTTATAAGCTCCGCGGGGCCTGGTATTGCCATAAATTAATACTTAAGACTTAGCTTCCTAATGAGTACGTACTGGTGTTAGTTGCAGTCATAATTTGTAGTCGTTATGACTTGATAGAGACTGGTGCAGTTACAATTTAAGAAAATTGTTTCCGCTTTTTTTCACGGGCCTGTTGGTCTGGTCGTTAGTGACCCTGACTAATTTACCGGAGGTCGTGGATGCGATTCTCACTCAGGACAAATGTTTGTGTGATGAGCACGAACATTTGTTCTGTGTCTGGGTGCAATTTATCTACACTATGTATGTATTTACAAATATATAAGTATGTTTATCAGTTGTCTGGTTACCATAACACAAGCTCTGCTTACCTTGAGATCAGATAACCGTGTGTGAGATGTTCCGGAATATTATTATTATTTTTTTTATACATGATTGCACAAGATAATCTATTAGGCTGTGTGCACATGGACAGCTTGAAGCAGTTTGACTTGTTTCTTTTATTTGACTGTTTTCAAAAATCGAGCGTGGGGCGGGAGGCGCCCGTGACGCGCGAGAGCGGGTGACTTCTAGCGCAGTCCATGTTCTTCGATTTCTGAACTGGTTAAGCAGTGAGTATCCCGGCAAACTTATTGGTTTTAAAATGACGAAAAAAAGCCTGGCAATCTGCTAAGAAGGTCTATGTTAAGCAATGGCTGTACGTCTGCTGTAAAGATGATAATGTTGAAAAGATCGAGTGAGCACGATGACATACCGTGTGTTTTATGAATACAATGAAAACAAAAAATAAATCGACAAGGTCACCCCTCATTTATGGAAAATGGCAATACATAAAATCAAAGTAGGACCACATCATTTAGATAGGTACTATACTCGAGCAGTTGCATATAGAATTAAAGGCTCTCGCATAACTAATTGACTAATAACTAATTAGTATAGCATTATAATCTGCCTTACAGATAATCTCCGGTACAGTAAAACTTGTGAGCTGACTATAATGAGCGCCGGACGCTCTAAGTTAGCTCTACCTGTACTTCTACCATGAACTTTTAAAGGGAGGTGTGGAAGCGAGACGGCGCAATACACTGAACTAGCTGCGTCTCGTTCGCACGTTGGCATTAGTCTTGCTTTAAGAGTTCGTAGTTTGGTATTAGCTAGAAGTATTGGTTGTTGAACAAAGTTAGTTGGTCTGCTTCTGTCGTCAAGTGCGTATATTGAAGATTGCTTTTATTTGTTTTATGTGCTTACAGTTGGTCGCATGTCAGCGGTAGCGTTTGTTTTAATCATCATCTTTATATAATTTCATGCATCTTTATTATTATGGCTGTAATGATTGACTCTCAACAGTTATCTGATGAAAACAATCAAAAACATTTACATCTTTAAGATTGCTTTCGGACGGACGGGGTAGTTTGTAAGTTCATAAAAAAATGCACACATTTTTTGGTAAATAAAACGCAATTATTCCTCTTGTAATCATTTTAATTAATCAAAATATAATAATATCTGCTTTAATTATTCACAGGCCTATTTCACCAGATGTTGTATAATAAATAAGCCAGTCCGCGTATAATAAACTAATGAGGTCTGGTCTAGACGATGTAATAACTTACCCTAGTTTACCTCGCAGGTCGCTTGTAAGTCTAGGGCATAAGAAACTGCACCTAGATATATTAGGCTCTACAAGTAGCCTGTTGAACTAGAAATTTATTGTTGTGGGGATTTATAGTAAGAACTAGCCTTAGTTCGTGGCTTTGCCCGCGTGGACTCCGGTGCAAGTTTACTCACTGCTACCCCTCTATCGAAGTAACATTTCTACAAGCGTTAACGATGATAGAAATCGCTTAAATGACATTAAATGTATGGATTTGACATTTCATTTCGATAAGTCACGTGACCTTGACTTGTCACTTGAAATGTTACTTGGCTAGAGAGGTTGTACGGAAATGTTAACAGAGATGTTTGTTACAAAGATAAAAAAAAAACATCAAATTTTGGGCCATTAAGCTGTAGGTAAAATACTAAGTGATAAGGTATTGTTAGTCTGGTAAATATTTCTGCACGATGGCATGAGCCTTTTCCAAGCGAATTTGTAAAATTAGAAAAGAGAAGTCAAGTAAACTAATAATGATCCAACAAGCCATATCAGTGTTATAAACGACTTCTATTTATTTTAAGAGCACCAATTAGGCTTATTTCCTAGACATTTTTATTAAATTTCTTGCCTAACTATAATTACGTATATTCTCAGAATTGCGTTCGCTTTTTAATTCCGATTAATTACCTCTCTCGTATTATTAATACAGCACATCAAGTCTCATAATTTTCTAATTTATATTAATTGTAAGATAATTTCCCTACCTACATTACTTCGATCGAGCGCTCAATTTTTATTTCCCATAAATTTTAGGGTCTTTTATAAATCGTTTCGCTCTAAATTAAATGAAATTGAAATTAATATTGTATAATTAACAAATAGGTTTGCGGGATGAAATAAATGTGTCTTGGTGTTTTAAATAATAGGCTGGCGAATTTCTGAGGTTCAACAATTAAGTAAATTCCAGACAATTGGTTCGGTTTGCCAAATGTTAGCTAATTTGTTTGATGAGTTATTAAATATAAATTGTATAAACAAATTGGCATAATAGATGAAGGCTGAGTTTAAGCTTCTATTTACTAATATAAGTTTGTCATTAAAACGCAGCTGCAGGTTCTGTAAATATTTGTAGTATTTTATGATGCGGGATGCTGTCATTATTATATACAGTAACAACGACAACACCCCACCAGTTTAGCGGTCTAAAATACGAATAATATCAGTGAATTCAGCGGTGCGATTTCACAACCTTGCGTAATAGGATTGCGAGCCTGCATAATATTAAGTGTAAAAATAAAAGCATGTAAATAAAAGCTCTTATCTACATTTTCCTTGAGAAGGGTTCCACTTATAATATGATTGTTTGTGTTTCGTCAACAAAAACAAAACAATATCGGTGGGCTATCAGGAATGTCGTTGGGACGCGTGGGGCTCGTTCCACCTCACATTCCATTTATATTTCCTCCAGGGTCAGACCGATGTAATTCCAACCTTGCTTGCAAACTCAGGGATTTTATCCCTAATCCGCCGATCATACTGAGGATTTTAGTATTTGAACGTAAAGGCACTTATTTAGGGATTTCGTTATGATACTCCACAGAGCAATTTGTATGAATTTGAAATTAGAATCGTAGACGAAACGCCTTACGGTTGGTGCTAAATTTTTACAAGGTTGGTACAATTGTACATTGACCTACTGGGAGTTACATTTGTTATGAAGGTTTTTTACTGTATTACTGTCTAGAATTTTACAGAAAGAAAACACGAGACTCAAGCTTTTGCTTATATTATATAAAGCTAGACTAGATGAAAAAAATGGCTATAAATTTGAATGTATAAATATATTTTTCATGTGGCATTTAAAAGAGGATCAAGGCTCTAGCTATGATAAATGAGAATTACCTGTCTGTGAATAGGTCTTATGTGACACAACATTTTCCAAGTCAATTCATAATTATAATGACTCCCCAAAAGCCAAGTAGCCAACAATCTAAATTTAAGTAGAGCATCTAAATCAGAAACATTATCATCAGTGCACCAACACCATTCAGACTTAAACAATATCTTGTAACTTTGACCTAAGTTCTAACGTCGTACATTTCCCTACAACCGGCTCACCATTGTTTTCTTAGAGTATGCATAAGAAAGTATAGAGTGTGCCCATCGCTAGCCTGTTGTGCCGAGAGTGAGCACATTTTTGTCTTTATGTTATTTTTAATGTGAAGACAGACGTTTCGGCAAAAATGTCGTTGTGTGTATGTTAAGCGCATTTAAGCATTTAAATAAAGTTCTCTTAAAGGATTCTATCGCGGTTTATCTTTTATTCAGTTCCCGAAGTTTCGACGCCATTGTAAGTGTCAGGGTACCGTCTTGTAATCCGTTAAAAGTAGTTTTATTTGAATATTTCTTTAAACGGTATTCATGAAACAGCGCGCTCCGTTTTGTCAATGATTTCACAACGACGCATGTTCATGCTGGTGCTCACTGTTCATACTCTGTTAGGCGCTCTATAGTTTATCTCATACTCTAAGGGTACACCATTGTCTGTGTTGATGACGTGTATAATTAAGCGCGGTCGCCATTAGCGCATTGTTCCTACTCACGCCGACTTTCACTAACTGTAGTTTTAGGCCAGTTGATAGATGGAGCCTTTGACGCCTGCCTTTTTTACTAGTGTTAATGGATGCCTAAACGTTTTGCGTAATTAGGAATATTTAGGCGATTCTCTTTTGTTCCTGTTCCTTTTTTATACAGGTATGGATGTCGTAGCATTGTGTAAAGGTTAGATTAGAGTGCTAATGTGTTGATGGATGGATGTTTCCCGCAAAGGTGGGTAGCAATCGCGGAAATGTCGCTTGCCATTCCCAATATAGCCTTTATTCAGAAATTGGTTTAGACGATACTCTCATCAGTCTCATCACATGCTAATTGAAGTGGTTCTATACATATAATTGTAAATGGTATTTCTGATAACAAACTGCTACAATTAGCATGGATATAAAATTAACATATTTCATTGCTTACAAGGCGTATTTATACCAACAAAAAATTGTTTCCAAATACACTAACGTAATTTCACAATCATAAACTTTTTGCATAGTTTTACAGTTATTACAGCAAAACTTGTATCTTAAAATAAACGAACCTAGATATCAAAGCACAATCACAGATACAGTTTCAGTTTAAATGACCCAACCCGATGCATCGCAGTCAATCGAATTCTCCGTGATAAAGTCCTCACTGTACCCGGTCTATCCGTACCGGTCTTAACCGGACAGAAACCGGACCGGACTTAACCGGGTGCGTACACCATTAATATAGGGTTACGTTACCGAGTCCGCACCGCAATTGGAGACTATCGATAGATGCGTCTTGTATCGATGTAGTGTCTTGTAACAATGTCTGCTATTCAGAGTATTGTTGTAGTGATATTTGCGTGAGAAGAAGAAACACTGATTTTGTACATTGTATTATCATCATCATTAGCATATAGCAGTCCACTGCTGGACATAGGCCTCTCCAATTGCACGCCTCTTAGTCCTATACTTTTTTTTAATATATTATTTAATAAGTTGTATGGCTTATACTTTGTATAATAAGTTGTATAAAACGAGAAGCACCCTCGTGGATGTGGAAAGTGAGACGCGATACCTTTATGTTAACGTCAGTGGGTATTCCATAGTACTTGTCATTGTGCCTAAATTGCAAATTCAGATAATTTTAGTTTAATAAAAAATGTACACGCACTTGCCACTGATGCCATTGTAGCATTGCCATGACTGTTCATTATAGGCTTATTACGAAAATTAGGCACAATGACAAGTACGCTGGAGCGTTCATTAACCTGCAACCCACAGACTTTTACATAGCGGAATCGCGGCCCAAGTGTAGTAGATAGGCGTATTCATCCATCCTCGTCAGAGCAGATACAGTTTAAGTTTATTAAAGGTAAAAAATACAAAAAAAATATTCATTCGAATAATTTTATAATAAAAATATTAATTTATTTTTAGCTTTAAATTAATTTAGTACTACAATGATTTAAAATGTGCGTGTATATTTAAATGGTAAACAATAATAAAAACAAAAGAAAGAGTAACTCGTTTGATGTTGTATGAAAAAGAAAACTAGAGATTGTCAAAGGAGTTTTTAACGAGCATAATTTTAAAGAGAGTGTTAAATGTGACCATTCTAAAACATTCTTAATGAAAAAACATATATTTTAAAGAAGTAAAATGTTTGCTTGGTTTAGTCTTGAATAGATAATTAGTTAAGAAAAGAGCTATTTTGTTAAGGCTATTTTATATATCTATAAATGGTAATCTAAAATGTGGCAATAAGCTCGCCGCCCATGGGACCTTAACATATCGGCGAACTGTGGGTGTACATTGGTACACCTCTGCCAACCCTTTCGGGGATACAGGCGTGATGGTATGTTGTGTTATAAAAACATAAACATAACATATCATCACGCCTGTATCCCCGAAGGGGTAGGCAGAGGTGTACCAATGTACACCCACAGTTCGCCGATATGTTTAGGTCCCATGTAATAGGGGGCGAGCCTATTGCCACTATCCGGGCACAAATCCAAACTCCGACCTGCTACTGAGATTTTCATAGAAAAACCCAATAACACCTTGGTCGACTCGGGAATCGAACCCAAGACCTCTAGCGTAGCAGGCGCGCTTAGCACCACTAGGCCAACGAGGCAGGCAGGCAACAGGATTGTGTTATAATCTGAAATAAATAAATAAAAAATATATATCATCAAGCAAATAGTACGGTATTCTTTTTAGTTACAACTAGCTGCGCCCTGCGGTTTCACCCGCATGAATACCCGTCCCGTTCCCGTTGTCTTTGTTTAGCGGGTGATATTTTTTTTCCGCGCAATTTTCCATTTTTTTCTTTCATAAGAACCTTCTCCTGAGAATAACTAACACAATAAAAAAAGAATTAGCGAAATCGGTCCAGGCGTTACTGAGTTATGCGCTTACCAACACATTTAGCGATTCATTTTTATATATAAGATAAAGTCTAAAAGATCTAAGACAATCTTAAAAAGTATTGGAAAGCTTGTTCAGTCCTATCATTTTCATGAAAATGACACATTTTAATTTAATCATTTATTTATTCATTTGTTCTAATGTTCAATATAGTTTCTTAAGCGCATCATATTGAAATACCAATAAATATTGATGCCAAATACATCCCAAAAATAAAGATATATTTTATCTGTAAAACAAAAACTAAACTCACAAAACGACTTACATAAAGCCAAGTTAAATTGACTCAGAAACAATATAAGAATAGTTGGGGCTAGCGACATGTCAGTCCTTGCTCAGTGCGAACAAATTTAATCTTAGTCGGGCACAAACAATACACCTTCGTAAACCACTGACATTCCGAGAGCGATTACGGGACTATTCTGATGTTGAGTGACTGTATCGGTTCAGTGTCGATCTAGAATTGGTGAGTTGGCAATAGATTTTTTTAAAATGCTGGTTGATGTGATGAGACGATTAGAAATGAGAAAAAAAACGAGGACACCTTTACACCAGTTTTTTACAATACGTTGTTTTTACTCGTATTATGTTTCTATAAATCCACATAAATGAAATTTGATGTCTCAGAATCATAAAAATATAGTGTACAATATATTTTCGAGCTGTTTGGGGTTGAAATAATAAATATAGTTGTAATTATTTGTTGTTATATTGGATTTAGGTATTGAATTTTTATGTTAGTGTATATTAACATATAACAAAAAATTGGTAAAACATAAAGATAAAAAAGAAAAGAATACTCATCATTTTCTACTTGTTTATTTAATTTATGTTTTGATGAATATCGTCTATAAACTAAACAAACAAATATTTCCATGTCCTAGAAACCACTAGGCTAGTCCACACTTAATCACACGTCTATTCTCACCAAACATTAATATCTCGGAATAGGAGCGCGGTGGCTAAAAGCCTCGCACCTCAGCCCTCGACCCTTGTCACGGCGACCAGCAATCAATATTCGCGGGAACACTCCACAAATATTAACTTCTTGCGGGATGTGTGCCGAATATTATCTACTATCTTTGTCTGCTTTATTTGTTTATCACTTTAGTGTTGCTTCATTGATTTGATTAATTTTAGGATTGGGGATATATTCGAGAATAATTTTATACACGGAGTTTGATATAAAGTGGATAGATCCACAGAGATTTTCTTATAAATAAAGAATAATAATAATAAATGCGGACAACATCACGTACATTGCTCTGAACCCAAAGTAAGTTCCTAAAGCACTTGTGTTATGGAAGTCAGAAACAACGAAGGTACCACAAACACCCAGACCCGGAACAATGTAGAAAAGTGGTTTTTCTACATTAATCCACCCGGGGATCGAACGTGAGACCTCAGAGCTGGCCACACCTTGAAAACCGGTGCATACGCCACTCGACCACGGAGGTCGTCTTTCTTATCTACAGATTACTTTTACTACCTTGCCCAAGTCAGTCAAAACAAGATTTAAATGATTGAATTGCCCACCATTTTCTGATCAATTACGACGGGCAACTTTTTCATTGATATTCCATCTTTACGTACTCATTGTTAAACAAAATAAATATATCTCTTTTTTAAAAGAATTACACACCTTTAACCACAAAAAAAATGTAAATTGAAGAATCTATCTATCTAGTTAAAGACGCTTTTAAATCCAATAATCCATCCGTCTCTATACGCATAATATCGAGTAACAAAACGTCTCTATCCAGATTTGCAGCAAGCACTCAAGGCGGTACGACAATTGCACCGAAGCTGTGTCTTGCAAGAGATTTGAGCATCTCAGTGCACAACGCTCTGTTTGATCCGAGCGCCGGATAACAACTATATGCGCTGATATTAATATCTAGAATACAACCTCCTTCGTCTAAATGTTCTGGATAACTTGTTTTAGTTTAGTACGTGTGGAATTAGTTTAACTATTTAGTTACGCTTAGATTAGTTACTGATGGCAAGAGACCTTTTTAACTGCTAAATGGCAGTTCAAATATCGCTTAATGGCAGGCATATTTTATGGAAGTTGTTTATTGGTACAAACGTTCATTAAATACAGTAAAAAATGTAGTTTCTTGTAAAGAAGCTACGACTATCCAAAGAGTCTGTTTAGAAGCGGTCTTATCGCTGTCTGCGATTTCTAGACTGTCTTTATAATAATAGAAGGTAAGTGAGATAGCTGCCACACTTGAAAAACGTATGCCACCCTTCTGATGTACGTTGTAAGTAGCTATCAAATGATTTATGAGAAACATTAGCTTGTGGTGATAGTGTCAAAGCTAAAAAGGCCTAGGAATATGATGATGATATTCTCCTTACGATAGTCCTCAGTGGCGGTTTTGATGGTTCGTAACTCACTGGTCTTGCTATTTAAGGGACTCGTCTCCATAGTATTCATTGCAATAATTAAAATCACATTTAAGATACTAAAACCAAGAAGCGCGTCTCTTTCGTGCAAATCTTTATTGTTCTTAAGACTAGCATTAAACATTTTCACAAAAAATAATTCCATGTTTTTTTTTGTCTTATTACCTTGATTACAGTTTCTCTTGGTATACCACAAACTCTAATAACAAGTAATGACGTGAATGCAAGTCACTCAGATTCAGCACTTTAGCTGATGCATGCTGTAATTGAATCTGGCGACGGATCGTATCTGTTGAATTGCTCACACTTAGCCGCCCTTATATTGGGCCAATGGATCGTGTGACGTCACCGACACTATTATAGCTATTGCTAATAATGTAATATGGTAGAGTTTATAGGTCTTCAGACAGGATCGGATAGGAGGATCTTGTTATATTTATCAATGCACTTATTTTATCTCAAATAATAATTAATTAGAGATTTTGTGCGTTGTTGTTTGTGCACAAAAATACAATTTTGATCAAGCAACAGTAATCAAATTATTATCATTCTTGCCGCTTTGAATGAAAAAGCTTGCTATTTACATTTAAAACGTATTTACATTCTACGTAGTCACGACTGTTCTTCACTTCACCTTATGACCACTTATGCCTAACTTAAATGATTCTGATGATGATTGATCTTTTGCTTCATTTACTGATCCAAATTATAATTATTTTTGGTCTGCCCTAATATTTACTTTTCTACATTTTATGCCTACTAAAAAAATGTACAAACTATTCCTTGGGTAGATTTGAATCGTCAATTGAATATCTAACATTTAGCGTAGCTTGTAACGGAGCATCTCCATTCCCCGCTAGTGTCACCGTCCAAGCTGGTCCGAGCCCGATTGTATCTAGGGATGGTTGGCTTTGATTACAGCGGTCATTTAATACAGATCTATTAACATTTCAATAGTAGAGTTTGATGTAAATATTGAAAGAAACCTGTAGTAAGTACGCCTGGTGACCATAGAGTGCAACTACCCTTTCTACTGCGTTAAAAGTGTAGACAAGGTTTTGATTTGGAAAAGTATGAAAATAGCCTAATAATGTAATAAAGGAGACCGATTTTTGACACTTGAATCAGAGTAATAAAGTTTCTCATTGATTTGAAATTAAATGAGTAGTTGAACTTTTTTATACCTTCGATATAAACTTTACTATTAAACCATACAATAACCTCAAAGAGAAATATACATATACAATAACCTCATTGACGAGTAAAACTTCAAATTCAAATTCAAATATTCTTTATTCAATATAGGCTACTCAGTAGCACTTATCGAACGTCAAACAATACAAAAAAAAATAGACAGCACCTTAAGGGTCGGTTCATATCCGGCGGAAACGCACCACGCACCACCGGCCACGCAACGCCAGAACAAACAAACACGCAATGAGACATCCAACCCCCACACCTGACCCGCTAACGCAACATCAGTTGAGTGTGAAAGCTGAACGCCCCACCATGCATCCGCCGGCCCCGGCGCCAAGCGACTGACAATACGCGACGCGCCTCTCGCCAGAGATGAACCGACCCTAAATGCCCACCCTTCACCGCTTCCTAAGTGCTTTGGCTGAGGAGAAGAAACGGCGCAACAAACTCCCCAGTAGCACTTCAAAAGATGAGAGAGAGAATGTAAAATATCATTTAACGTCCGCAGTTCTCATATTCGTCTTTAACTAACATTTTAGCTATCTTGTAACTGTGCAATAGTTTGCATGAAAACGATATACTATTTCGAACTACTCGGAAATGCAACACTTGAGTAACTGTTACCTTGCACCCCTGCCTCCCTGCCTATCTCCCTATAGCACCTACATAGTACAGGAGTGGTCAATCGAATTAAGATGCACTCTGCGTCTTCCTGCGACCGACTTACAAGTGCACTTTGTGAAATTTCTCAGTAATTCATCATGCTAATTGATGGTAATAGGAATTTGAATTTAATAATGATAAAAGTTTGGGATTTCATTTTCTTTGGTTCGAGAGAGTTTAAGAGTATCTATAGGGGTTTAAAAACTGTATCAGTTATTGATTCCTCATTAAAGAGTGAATAGATTTGTAGTGCGAGTGTAAATCGATTTCTTTTGAATACCTAAATTGACGATATCATTTTATGCTTTTAAAATAAGTCAATAACTTGATTTTATTTGTTTTAGTCATACTTCAAGTATTTTAGCTTTTTTCGTAACATAAAATAATAATTTTTGTTTTTATTTTCTATCGTAATCTTATCAAGTTTATAAATTGAAATAAAATCCAATTTATTGTTTCGCTTAACGTTATTATTTAAGAAAAAAAAATGACTATTACTAAAAACATACCTCTTCACCATAAAAAAGCGCACCTAGAACATTAAAAAATAATAAATAAAAGAATAAGAAAATAAAAGTAAACACTAAAAGAAGCTGTAGTGAATCGAGTGGGGCCATTCGCTATTAATTCTCAGTATCTGCTCCTAATGGATTCCTGCAATCTAAAGCCACTTGATGACAATGAGTACTGAAACCCATCTTGTGCTGCGTTCACATCACAAAAAGAAAGACAAAAGTTGGTTTTTCTTTTAATACCGCTTTATGCTTGGTTACCAAATTAACAAACACTTTATTTATTATCTATACTAAGTGGTAGTATTTGCAACGTTCTTCGTAAGGGTGTATTGATTTTAAAAGTAAACTTGATTACAGATTTAAAAAGTAAACTTAAAATCTTGTACTATTTTAACATATATTTTCGCATCTTGTGGTTAGTAAAAGGGATAATTTAATTTGTAATAATTATAAAATTTTACTCAGTCTACTAGTTTGTGTCTTGCAATTTGTGCCTTTTTTAAAACATCATGAGTTACAAATCTTTGCATTTCTATACCGTCTGTTAAAATATTATATAAACCCTGTAACAGTTCAGTAATAGGTGCCTGCATAAACACATCAAGCACAGATGTTTATCGTCAAATCAAGCTGGCCTTGACGTCATGATAATGACGTGACATAAATTGCCAATTTCGAAGTATTGACAGTTTATCTCTGACTTCGTTTGCAAGTTATACAAGTGTTGGCACAAGGTTGGCACTGCCAATGCCATAAATGATTTTGAACATTTATATTGACAACACTCTCATATATTTAACAGTAAGGCAAGTTTTTAATTTAAATTGTTATTTACACTAACTTGTACACTGCTAAAACAAAAAATACAATTTGTGAGCATATGTTGTTTTACTTACAAAAGAAGAAAGTAAGAAAGCGTGTAAACGAGGCATCATTGATTATAACTTATATAACGATTGCGGGCATCGGCCGGTAAATGGTAAATAATTGCATTCGGATGCGAGAACAGCGTGGGCTTCAATTAAATCGAAACACTTAGATATCGATTGAATTCGAAACGATTCAATGCGATACTCGTAATCGAATTAAATCGGATCTCACTAGGTTCTGCACGAACGTTTTATTTTTCCTACCCCAATACCAACGTATTTCCGCTTCGATACAGCGCTTGTAATTATTTTTCTAATTGGATACAAATTAGTTTTGTAGTAGATATGTAACAGATGTGTAAAATATGTTTTAAATCTTTTTGTTTTTCCTGAAGTTTTTTATTTGATGTAAACTGCAGTAGTTTACTTTGCACAGTTACAGTATTTTGTCGTTGTTCTGTTAAGTTCACCATTCCCGAAGAATATCGCCACTTTTGACTTTGTTGTACGATTTACATCCATAACGTAAAATTAATGGATAAAGTATATAGTAACTATATTTGCTGCTACATAAAACTAGGTCTATAAAATCAAATCACGAAACCAACATTTAGAAACTAGTAACTTTATCCTATGAATTTTCTAAATTCCTAAATGAGCATCGAAAGTTGGTCACATCTGGAGTTTAAAGCATTGTTGTTGCTCGGGGCGATCCAAACAAAAGGGACTGAACTAGTTCAAGGGCACCTTCAGAAAGGGGTCTGTTTGTGCTGTTCCGGTACCAAAGGGAACCAAAGATCCTTTAAGATTGCCGCCTTAAATGAGTTTCTTTAATGAAATTAAGCTTCGTGATGAAATAAAAATTGATTTTTAAATTCTTCGGATATCTGATTTTTAAAAAGGGGTAAATAACAGTTTATGTCAAAATACAGTTTTGTTCACTAGCGTGGGTGAAATAAGGATTATAGTTCTATGATAACAAAAAAAAAATGAGGAACACTTATTTGAGTACCATTCCATATTGCAAAAAGCACCAATAAATCCATAGTTTAAAAATAATACACGCGCAGCGAAAACCACGGCTTATAATCCTACAAAACGCAACGCAAACTCTCGAATTCAAAACAGCAACATTTAACAGCAATAATGAAACGAAAAACAAAAGCATTGATCACACGTAACAAATCAATCCGGGAACGCTTATTGCGAGAAATTCGTAGCTATCCGTGTAAATTGGAAAAAGTAATTGAATTTAAAATGTGTACGCACCGTGCGAGATGAAAAAGCGATGTCCATGGCGATAATTTAATTGCGACCTGTTATCTGATGTGAGTCAAAAGGCTGTGATTCTATATGCTCGTTTACTTAGTTTTTGTGCCTAAAACGAATCATTTGGAGAGGAAACGTAGTGTTAATTGGAAATATAACATCATTATTGCGAGAAATGTTAGAGAAGAATTTGGCGATGGCTAAAGAGTGATAAAATTACATGCATGCTTCTTGATTTTACATGGACATATGGTGTATGTTTTGTAGATAACTTCTGAGATTTGGATTGATGTTAAAATGTCATACAGAACCAAGTCAGATTTAGTCAGATAACACAACACTGTATGTTCGAGTATGTGCTTCTTCTTCTTGCTCATTATCACAATTCCAGGCAAGAAAATGTATACTGCTGCTGGCTACTATTTTACAAAATGAAATATTAAAATATGAAAAATTTAATTAAAATTCGGTACTATTTAGATTGTCAGTATGACAGTTGCATGTTAGTTTGAAGGTTGCACAATAATGATATTCGAAAACAATTTATTTGAAACTTAAATGGCCTTAGAAAATTACTTTTCATAGTATGAAATGACAGACATGAAATATTGCTCATCGCAGGCATTGTATCTGGGGATTGCGAAGAATCTTTGAGGGAATGAATATTCAACCTTCACTTTAGTTTTTGTGCCAATCAATGTGGTAACTACTCTTGCTTACCATCCACTTTTTTTATAAACTAAACGTGGAAATGGCAGAAGTATTAATTAAAACGAATAATTTTTGGGGACATTAGACATGTTTAACAAGAAAATACGGAAAAATGGGGAAAAGCTAAATTTTTCAGTAAAGGATATACATACATATAATCACGCCTCTTTAAAAATCATAAGGTAATAAAATTATAAGGTAAACACAACACTATATGACTCAAAAATCTCCAAACAAAAATACGATAATCTAAGAACCAATAACAATCCGAGCTCAATGGCGTCTCAAACAAAACAAAACATCACCATTTCTAAATCGAGCTCAAATAAATTCTAATCCTCAATAAATATCCATCTATTTGCGTTCGCAAACAAACGGAATCGCGTGAAAAAGTAACAATGTACTAACATAACAAAAGGTAATACAAACAAGGTGCGCGGTACTGCGCAAACATTGCATTGAATCAGAAAACAATTATTTTAAGAAAACATAACGAACAAAACGAGGATGTGTTTTGTTTTGTAGGTGAACCATGATTATAGTAGGACATGTCCTATTGGCAAAATATTTGAAATAATCAAAAAATATCTTGTTTTTTTTTCTGTTGCCTTTCTGTCTTACGTTTTCATCATCTACCTTTTCCCAATATCCTCTTCCTTGTCCTATGTTGGGGTCGGCTACCAGTCTTACCGGATTCAGAAGAATACCGTATTTTACATGGAGCGACTGCCTTTTTTTTTTTTTTTTTTTATTCAGGTGAAACTCATTTATGAGCCAGCCTTGCACCTCCATGGGGGGTGAAGATGCAAGAGTCCGGGCTTCCAGAGCCTTGAAAAAGGCTCTGACTACTCCGGCAAAACACCTGGTGCCATCTTTCGCCTTAGTGGCGGCGTTACGGGACCGACCGAAGTCTTTGCTCCATAACGCCCCCGGTGACTGCCCGCTTAGTGGCGGGCCCGACATGACCCCCCTCCTATGCCGGAGGGAGGACAGCGGGGGCAGTGTATGGCACTACACCACCCCCACCCAGCAGAGAAGGAGACGCGTGCAAAGAAGGCTGAGGGACCCCCGTCCCCGCCCTCTGCGTCCCCCCCAGGACAGGTCTGGCTACGGCAATTCTTGTCCGCGCCCTACCCACCCGCCGTCGGCGGAGCAACGGAGCGGAAGGGTCAGACTCCCGCTCGCGCTCCGAGGTCTCTTTCTGCGAAATGACAGTCTCGCAGAAATGAGACACTGCCCGCCAGACGCAATCGTCCGCGAGCATGGCACTAACCACACCCGCGAGCGAAAGGTCCGGGCCAGCGACTCCACGCAAGACACGGCGCTCAGTATCGAAGCTAGTGCAGACCTCGAGTGTGTGCTGCGCCGTGTCCTCCATTGCGCCACAATGGTGGCACGAAGGGGACTCCTCACGCCCAATCCGGTGCAGGTACGATCCGAAGCACCCGTGCCCGGACAGCACCTGCACCAAACGGAACGTGAGGAAACCGTGTCGTCGCTCCAGCCATTGGTCCAAGAGTGGACCCACAACTTCGGTGACGCGCCGTCCGAAGCGGGCGCTGGCGAGATCCAACCGCCAACGGAGGACCATTTCGCCGTAGGCCTCGCGCCGCACAGCGCTACGTTCCTCTGGGGCAAGGCGCTCCCCGAGCGCTTTCCGGGCCGCCGTCTGGTGGTAAACAGCGGCCAGGACCCTAGCTTCTAGCTCCCAGGGGGGAGTACCCGCAAGGGCGCATGCTGCTGCGTGCCCCACCGTACAGTAGGCCCTCCCAATGCGTTGAGCTATTGCCCGTTGAGGCCTGCGCAGGAGGGCCACGTTTTCCTTTCTATAAAGGGTGTCCGCCCATATTGGCGCTCCATAAAGCGCCATAGAGCGCAGGACTCCGGCGTATAGGCGGCGGCAACTAGTCCGTGGCCCCCTCAAGTTAGGAAGGAGCCACGAAAAGGCGTTAGCCGCTTTAAGGAGGCGCGCCGCAAGACCTTGAAAGTGGGGGCCAAACTCCCACTTGGCGTCGAGGATCAAGCCCAGGTATTTCATCCTGGCCTTCACATCAATCCTGACGCCAGCTACCACAACATGCGCATCAGGAGGCTTTCGCTGACGAGGCCCCGGAAAATATAAGGCCTCCGTCTTTTCCAGGGCTACTTTTAGCCCCAGACGTCCCATTCTATTGGCAACGAGCGTGCCGCCAGCAGAAGCCAGGCGCGCCGCTTCCCCATATGTCCTTCCTCGGGCAGTGACTAGGGTATCGTCTGCATAGCAGAAGATACCCATGCCTGAGAGGAGGGCACCCCGAAGCACCCAGTTATAACCTATGTTCCACAGGAGTGGCCCAAGGACCGACCCCTGTGGAACTCCGGTGTCCACCCGGCGGCTCTTGACGCTACCGTCCTTACTTTTAAAAAGAACCTTGCGGTCTCGAAGGTAGTCAGCCAGAAGCGCCGCCAGGTACTGCGGGACTCTGTGGTACCTCAGGGCCATGGAGCGACTGCCTATCTGACCTCCACAACCCAATTTACTGGGAAGACTGGTTGTCAGAATTGACTTAACGACTGTGAAGATCAACGTATGACAGTCGGGACGTAGGTCTTAACGTGCTATCCGAGGCAGGAAAGCACGTCTGTCTGTGTGTAGGATTTTAGATAATGTTTTATTAGTAATGTTGTCCAGTTAGCTAGAAGTATGGTTACTCTATTATTTTATATAAAATATATTTATTCGATATATCTATAACATTTTTTTTAAATCGTAGATTGTGTTTTGAAAGGGAATCCTTTGTTCTATTTAGATGACTATAAATTAATTATAATAAGGATTTACAACGGAACAAAACAAGCGATTCTTGGCAAATAATTTTAGTATCCTAATAAGTTTTGTAAGCACAAAGCTTATTATATTAACAAGATTACATGTTTGTACGAATTTTTAGTTGTTTGTTAAGTAGTTAGTTAATTAAATGCGAAATACACAGAAAGAAAAGAAATCATTGTGACTTCGTATGAAAAACCAAGCTGGGACTAACTAAAACACCCATTAAACGCGCACGGGTATCGAACCCGCTACCCTTTCACAGACTTACCATAATGCAATGCGCCAGCAACCGCACCATTGCTGTTTTTTATACTTTTTAAACCACACTGTAAAATAAGGTTAGAGGAGAAAACTCTTTTGACAAAATTAAATTAATACAGATTTCAAAATTATTATCATAAAATAATGCAATTTGTAAAGCTTATAATAAAAACTTTTTCCAATAAAAAGTGATATACCACCTCCATGCACCCTAAAGAGATTACAAACGAAGCAGAGATAGCACGGGCTGGCACGAAACACCACACCGACGTTCGAATTTCGAACGGCATCAGTGCGGTCGTGGCTGCCAATCGTACCCAACCAAAATGGCGGCTAGAGTAGGTGACAGGTCGAAATGGAGACGAAGAAAATGCTCTAAAAGTCCTTCAGAAGACGACAACGATTGTGCAAGCCTCGCATGGCTCCTAAACTTCAGATTGGACGATTTCGTGAACATCAAAGTGCCGGATGACGAGCCTGTGGTCAAAGAACCGAAGGTGGAAGTTCCTGAAACGCCACCAGCGCTGAAAAAGCCACCATACACGTATCCTGAGTTGATAGAGAAAGCTTTGAGGGAAAATGGAGAGTTGACAGTGTCAGCTATATATCAATGGATTTCGTGAGTAGAACTTTTTATGCATTCTAGTAATTTTATCTTACTTTGTCAGTATGTTTTAGACTATTTCCTATTCATAATCTTCTTCAACTAGAAGTAACATTGGAAGGGTGGATTAACAAGAATAAGACGGCATTTGCGTTGTTCCATAGAACGTAACAAGGAAGCTCAGCGTACTTTGGTTCTCTTTGAAAATATCTAGGCTTTTTGTCTTTCAAACTAACTTTGGTTTTTCTTTTTCAATGTTCACGTTCTCATGTAATCTTTAATTTGGTGTATTTAATTTGGAATATGTCCGATATTTGTATATTCTATTATATCTATTCGTGTATCGTTGCTTTAAAATAAATTCCTTACCCGTGCAAATCTCTGAACGTTGGTTTCAAAAATGTATCATTCTGTCGCCATATGCGTCAGAGCTTACATAAAACTATGCGGTACTGAAAACTGTACTCTTCTGTAGACTGCGGCGAAATGTGTCCATTACAAGAAAGTTATTAAGTTAAACTTGATTATTATAGGCAAATAGATACACATTATACAGCACCTGCATTTGCTTTTTTAGCCATAAAAACTTACATATATTATGAGCGCATGTATGATTTTTTTCTAACGGTGTTCATTAAAATGTTTGTAAGGTGATTTAATATAATACTTTTGATGACGGTATGATGCACCGAAAGCCGTAGAGCGAAGTCTTTTGTGCTGCAGGTTGCGGGTTCGATCTTGTAAAAAGCCATTCAGATAATCGATAGATTATTTTTTTCCTGCACTTTGTGCTAGCCGAGATTAACATCTGTAAAACTAAGCTGTCATTGTCATTTCATTGTCATTCGCTGTAACTGTCATTAAATATCCATAATCTAAGCTTACATAAAAAAAAAGTTTTTCTAATAACCGTATTTTTATAATTAACCCATCTAAACTTTGAAATAACCTTTTTTATACAGCACAATAGGCTAATATCTAATTATCGTAACAAAGGGAAGCGTTTCGATGTTACTTGGTACCAACAGAAAAGCCTTGTCAATTCCACTACGTCGTATTATAATTACGTAATTTCCAGTGTCATTGTAAACTGTTGTGAAGCGTATTATAGATTAATGATCGAGTTGGATTGATTGTCACTGTTTCGATACAAATGTCATGATGATGAGTACGTATAGCTCAGCAATAATATTAAAATACTCTTAGATCTAAGGTATATTCCCTACTTTTGTAAAATATTATTTGCTACGATAAATACCCAAAAACGTATTTAAGTACTTAGCTTTTTGCCATAACAAATAAGCATCTATTTGTTTTTTTTGGGACCAACATCCATGGCGCAGCACTTTATTCTCTTGCGTCACTGCGCTACTTCGTCCTCGCTTTGCACCCCTGCCCGTTGCCGTTTTCTTTACGACATTCATGTAAATGATAATTTCCTAGCTCAGCAAGCTTCAATTGAAATGATCTCTATCTTACAATGAATACAATCGAATATTTAATTCGAAGTAGATACTTATTATTGTCTTATTAAAAAAAAAAAACGATACTTAGAATCTGTATTGCCAACCTCTGCTTACGAAATTCTAATAGCAAGCGTTATGTGAAAGCAATACAACAAACATCGCTAATCGAACAGATTACATGGAATCACAAAGCTCCCCTAAACGGTAGTATAAACATTATCGCGATAGTAAATTAATAACGTCGCCCCTCGGTCACGCTCCGATACGCATCGCAATCCCGCTGTTAACCATGTCAACGAATTGCTGATAGCGTAATTATATCGCCGGTGATTACCACTGGCTTTCATGATTATAGGGGAAACGTAAATCATATACGCGAATTTTGTTGAAGCTTAGATTTGGTGTCTTATATACAGATTTTTGGAGGAAAAGAGAAAGAAGATTATCTGTAAATGAAACTTAGTTGCTTTTGGTTAACATTTTAGGTTTCATGATATATACGTCATTCCACAGGTGACATGGGTCAGTCGACCGCACAGCAGTGGTAAACACATTTAAAATGAAGTGGGAATTAATGTTACTTAGAATTGGTAACGTTTTCTGGACCATTCATATGTCGATATCGTGGATGTACGATCGGCCGTGCACCAATGATAAATAATCATTAATAGGCGTTGGAAAAGTAACTATGTCCATGCATACTTCTACATATAAACGAACTTATACGTATTTTGTAGTCGGTAATACTTAACTTACTATTTACTCATATTATTTGAATAAATAAATGTACACATGATATCGCTCTCTACTCCCATCTTTAATAGGCTAATATTGACCCAAAAACTCTGTTTTGCGTGTAAGTATTATTACATAAACATCGCAAAGTCCTGAGGCTTATGATTATATTTACTACGTCAAGGTAAGACAGTTCAATGAACCTGTAACCTTTTCAACCTTATATAATATTTCTCCAAGATATTTGTAAAAACCGCCTTTATATTTTGTAACTGACAGTTTTTAATATTCTGAGCCTTTGTACTTTTACCAGTCTGGATTTTTTTCTTGGTTGTAGATATTACGTTATTAGGTTCAATTATTACTACTAAAGATAATGATGAAAACTCATCATTCAGACTTAAACGTGGGTATGGCCTTTCATCCTCGTCACTGCCTTTCATCCTGCCTCCCACATGAAATAAGAACTAGGTATTTTATTTGAAAATTATTTAATTAAGATGGAATGTGCAAACTCAACAGCGTACATACAACACGGCTTACTGATTTTTGTATTTAGTTACATATTATAATTTGCATTGCATAACTCTCCTTAACAATTTTACGTAAAGCTTAACACACCTAATACCGCTGTTTACATTCTAATCCTTAAATAAAACAAGCAGGTGCAAAACAAACCCACACAGATGATTCTAATGTCAAGCTCAGTTCGGTCGCGCATCGCTTGGCAATCGATCACAGTGCCAGGCGGTGCCGGGACGGGCGCCCTAGCTACAGCTCGCGTGCTCCAATGTCCCCTGTAAACATTGCACCATCTAACGAAAGCAGGTGCTATATTTTAGGGTTATCATATTTGAATGTTGACAATTTTAAATGGGATTTTAGTGCTGCAACATTGGTCATTTTAAATTTTGTTCTAGTTTAGATTGGTTTTCTAGCAAGTTTGATTTATGTCATAAGTTTCGATTAGTTGTTTTTGTTCTTGGTTTTTTTGTGATGTTCGTAATCTGAAGCGACATGAATGCAATGTATGGTCCGGCCGCGCGAGGAGTGCGTTCCTCATACATGAAATTTCAGTTGGTATATGTTTTTTTAAACTGTATCATTTTCCATACAGTGACCGCTTCCCATTCTACAAAGCGAACGACGAGCGCTGGAAGAACTCTGTGCGGCACAACCTGTCCATCAACCCCCACTTCCGCAAGGGGGCGCGCGCTCCGCAGGGCGCCGGCCACCTCTGGTCGCTGGCCGCCAACGCCATAGACCTGCTGCCGCTCAGGGGGCCCATGTTCGACGACAAGAACACTGCCGAAGTCGTCGACAAGACCAGGATCATTGGGTTCCCTAAGGTAAATGTAAGAACTCGATTGATTATCATTACTTTTTCATGTAGTTAGATATTTTATTACCAACCTTCCATGAATGACAATCCATGATGACATTGACATGATTGACACGAATACAGTAACAGTTGGCATGACAAAGGGTCTATGCTTGGTAATGTTTAATGATGCTATTGAAAATGATGTATTCCTTCATGTTCCTCCAGATAGGTAAAATTCGCATGATATAAATAACAAATATAAGATAGACAATAGGTTCAGACGGTAAAGCCTAAAGTACTGATTCTACCTAACATATTAAAGTATCTTTTACGTGGAATATTATTTTCGAATTTTGCTAAGTTATTACATAGCAATAACTTGAAAGAATCTCATAACACAATACATGTTTTTATAAGTTAAGCTTAGACAAAAACGCTCCATCAAAAGGCTCATACATTCTCAATGCTGACGTGACCTTGTTTAGTAAATGAGCCACGTTTAGGATTTTATTATAAAAGTGTTTCATCTAGGTACAGTTACAGGCGTATGTTTGGAATAAAACCAGCTTGTAACTGTCTCCCGCTAACATTGATTTAGTAAAAAGATCTACTTACAACGGATTGGCAAAATGTTTTCATTCGCAAAGCCACTACGAATTTGACAATCCATAAATGAATGTAAAATAAAGGCCTGTTTTCTTGCCTAAAAGGAAAAATCATCGATCAGCATAGTCACTTACTTGTTGGGTTAAAAATTTTAGATTGCATTTACAGATAATTGTTACTTTATTTTATTTTTGCATTGGCGATTTAATAAGGTTGTTAACTGTAATAACAGTTTTGTACATACATAACTTAACATCACGTTAACAAAAATAAACATATAGCGGTGATCAGAAAAAGTAACAAAATACGGAACAAATAAATAGGGATAAATTAATTCATACACTATTAGTTCCCAAAAAAGTACTCCTGAATACAATAATCACACACTAATCATGTGTTCGAATCCGCTAAAAGATTCTGCTATGTATTCCAGGTGATTGTGTTGGACGAAGCAGCGATTGCAGCCGCGAGCATTATTCCCGACCAAGACCTATTTACCGGAAGTACAAGTAAGTATCTTATTTAAATACTGTACAAATATTCCTTACATTTTATTTTCCATATTAAATGTCTTAACTAACTTTAGTAATAATCAATTGTTTACTACCTTTGACCCCTAGATATTTTTATTGTATGTGTCTCATCACAAGGAGTCTTCAATGTTTTTTTATTATTTTCAGTGTTCTTAAACCCGGTGTCGACGGAGCAAGTGGTCAGGGAAAGCGGGCTGATCACAGTGGATTAGTTGATAATGTTTGTGTCAATTTAGTAACTATTATTGTGAACACTGGAGTCATTTTGTTGATAATAGTCGTTGAAACTCACGCCTGTAAAGATTTGCAAGACAACATACACCTAGAGACCTACGTACTTAGGTAGTACTTCTCTGGAATGCCTTGGTCGCGAACTAATAATAAATAAATATCCCGGGACAGCTCACACACGGTCATCTGATCCCAAACTAAGCAGAGCTTGTACTACGGTAACCAGATAACTGATAAAAATACTTACATAATTCTCTATACCTATACATACACATTATAGATTAATACACAGAACAGAACAAATGGTCATGCTCATCACATTTGTCCTGGGTCGGAATCGAACCCACGACCTCTGCTATATCAGGTTCACTAACCACTAGACCAACAGGCCGGTCTTGATTGTCAGTTAACTTAAGGTCACTTCTTTAAATTTCCTCGAATTCAGTTTTAAATTGGTAGTCTTAGTACCTGCTGTTTCTTACGCTGAACTCAGATTTCTTAAAGCTTAACTTTCAACTGCTTAAATTTGAACTGTAATTTAAGTGACCTAATTTTGTCCTTAGTAATTTAATACTAAAGATTGTAAATTACTTAATTGTTTCCACTTCAATCCTGTTATAAAGTTTGTTCCATCGGTTAAGTGCTTGTAGGCGTTGCTATCAACTTGTAGTATCTCGGCCTTGCCCTATTTGTACCCACTTTTGATTGACGGACTTGTAAGCAGTAATAGAATTATGATATGAAGTGGGAGGTTTCTAATTTTAAAGTTGTGTGTCCTAGATAATTCCAAGATTTCTATAACGACTGTTTTTGAAATTTTAGACATTCACGCCATTTTTTGCTTTTGTTTTATGAACGAGATATTACGTAAAAAATTGCTATTGTTAGTTAAAAGATACACTGCGGCAGCACACAACAGTGCGCTTAAGGTTCCTAGATTCTGTTAAAGCTCCAACTGATGACTTTCATTGGTAGCTAGGCACACTTTCATCTTCAAAATCTTCCTGTCTGTTTTTTTTACGTTATTAAAAATAAGCCATAATGAATAATTGATGTGTCCGTTTGATGGTAGTATACCAACTATATTCATTACAATAAACGTTATGAACAAAATGGCTCCAGTGATTGTGAAATATAAAATTAGTAATTAATATACAATGGAATACATTAGATTAATTCGGCGATCTCATTCTACTAGTACTTATTTTAAGGCGATGTATTTAATAATGATTGGTTTTAATATAATAAAAATATTTAAAAATCCACTTTCATTCTTTACTAAACACATCTATAGTAGAACTTCCAAAGCTCGTGTTTAAATAACTTCTATAATAAATAGGTTTGGCTTGTGACTTGTCACAATAATACTTAACACGTACATGCGAAGATTTACAACACACGGAGGGTCTATCTGAATATTACATTCCTGAGGTTGAGGCCCAGACAGATAAAACAGAAGGTTTATGTTACGTTCGGTCTCAGTAGTTCAAGGTCGAAGTGATCTGGGCGTGAGACCGCGTCACCTAACTCTCAATGTGATAAAATTTGTTACATGATTTAGTACATTCTATTTTTGGTACCAATTGCCCACGACAGTCACGAAATGACACTGTCTTATGTAAATTACACATTAAAGTGTGTAAGGCCATTCAGCATTTAGGTAGGTATATAATATATACCTACCTAAATGCTATATCTATCTATATCATATATTATAATATATGATAAACTCTGAAAGGGATTGTAACCGTATCGCCTTTCATTTCACTGTCGAATACGCGTCAACCTAAGGATGTGCGTCCAGATCTGGCAAACGCACATTGAATATACAGCATGTAAACTGTTCGCGAGCTATTGCGCCTTCCAGATTTGGAAGCATTCTAACGTATGCACGTAACATAAGAGGATCAGCAGTTTTAATAAGTAAACTCCGCCACTGCTGGGCTCGTAGTCCCCTCGCTTACATGATCGTCAAAATGAAGGGACCAAATCTCCTGTTTACGACTCGCTTTTCGTGAGCTTGTCCTGAGGCGAATTATTTACGTTACTATTCCGATTAGTGTGCTTTTCATTGAACAGTTTTATACAAATAATTAGAAACGGCTCGAGGTGATACGGTTACGATCTGTTTCGGAGTTGATATGTGTGCTTCATCCAATTGACGACAATGTACTCTGCAGTGTTGGAAACCATAAGATCATGATGTTAAAATTATCTAAAAGATGTTTTACACTTGTTTTATTTCCTAACCCATTTAAAAGATCTCGGAAATAGGCATATTATAATGGTAAGACGCAGGTATAAATTATAAAGAAAGTAATAACATTTTGGAAGACAATTTTTGAGGATTCTCTGAGTATTCCTTCTACAGTTTCTTACTCAATGGCTTGAGGTTCTGGACCGACATTGGTGTGACGTGACGTCACTTGAGCCCACATGTCGTGGTTTCATTATATTATAATAGTACATCATCGCTGCGTTTGCCTTCAGGACACTGGATGTGTTAACAGTAATTGAAGACTGATTTATGCTGGACAATTATAATTGGAAGTACGTACAAATAAGTAAGACCATAGCTGTGCCTTAAATAACGATATACCTATCCAATATTTTAAACTGATCACTCTTTCTAGGTATCATTGCAAGCAAACAAACTGTTTTTTCTTAATTCGCGTATTAATTTTCTTGTGCAATTCACATACATGCAAAGGGTCTGTGGCCACATCGCGGTCTACCTTTCCGACGTGTAACGGACGCCCCTAGCTTACATTTTGAACATGGTCATAAACTTGTATAAATATGGTCCATGGGTACCTTAGCTGCTTGATATTTGAACATTATAGTGTAATGCTATACCAAAGCCTTATGTAGGTATCTTTACAAAATTTTAGATCTAGATAGTATGCCGATTGAAAAACAATTGTGGAACGAAGATTGTTTGTGAGGCTATGTAATAACGTACTTTTGCGTTGTTTTAGCAATTTCATCCAATGTTCCACTTACATTGGTCTCACAGCGTATCCCTATTATTTTCTCCAGTCCATATCGTTTATTTTGACTGCTTATTTCATCGAACCTTCTCAAATTCAATACGCACTTTCCCAAAACTACAATAGTCAGTATACGAGTAAAGAAAAGATTACAAGATGTACGTAGTAAACAGAATAGAGCCTATGGTAATAGGGGACAGATTGGAGGCCTATTTCTTCGTGTAACCCAATTTCTGTAAGTTGGCCCTTGAGACGCTGTAGGACGAAGCAATATATTTTGCTTTACATTTTAGAAAAGCACTTAATTTTGGGGAATATTTTTTGTTAAAAAACGTCTCGAGTCTTATATAGGACGTTGTGCAAACATTTTACGCATTAAGTTTTATAAAATGCTTCTTTGCTTTGCTCTTAGGCTATTATTCAAATCATAATAAACGAAAGAATACCATCATTCTTGAATTAATATATATAATATGTTAATAACCCAGGGTTAAAAAGTATTACCTTAAAAACTCTTAAATCACAAGTTAATACTTAGGTACAAAAAAACTACTAACTCTTACGAACCAAAGTAATTTCTTCTATGATTTAGAATTCTGGTCTCGCGTCGGAATCTTCTAACGACCTAGTAATTATAGCTAAAGCTTCCCTTAAAAATAAATAAATTTCTAAAACAATACGTGACCGAACTTAAATAGGTCCCCAATTTTATATTCTATCTTGATTTTGTTTGTTTTTCATGAATATGTCTTGCATATTTCAGTATAACTTTAATTATTTCATGGTTTATTCAGTTTTATCTGCTTTTATTTGTTTTGGCCTTAAATAAAAATCGACATTTGTTTATCCTTAGGCAAAATAACTGCTAGATAGAAGCTGAACCAAATTCGGTTCGAAACACAACACAAAATAAAACTCCACTAGCAAGACAGTTTACTGTTAAACAAAACCGAAACACATTGGAACTATCAGGAAATTCGCGAATTCACTGCAGCTAATGTTCCCGAAGGCGGGGCCCACAGTCGTACATTACCACTCCGGGTCAACTCGCCTAATTTACTGGCCATACCCCTCGGGCCAGCCGTAATACTCTCATACGGGATTATGGCTCATCCACCACCATTATAATGGGCCAAATTGATTTACAATAGCACGGGTTAAGATTTAGTGGGCTTAAGTGTTAAGCTTAGATCAAAGGCCAGTGATTTGGATAATGTGTATTGAGCGATTGAAATTTTGGATGTAACGTTTATTGGTTCATTCTGTATTCATATGATTTGGCTTTGAGGTAGGGTGAATTGATTAGGCTTCTGTGCTTTAAAATAACAACACGATGTATGTTTATAAATAGCTATACTGAACGGGCTATAGCTAATTGCCTAGGCTTATTGAAAATAACTGTCGTGGGATGCTTTTGTTTTAATGTAAACTAGCTGTACGCGCGATGTTGCTCGCATTATGCGAAAAAATATTTCCCTATGTGGCACTGATACTATACGTTATATTTGACATATAGGTAGGCAGATAAGCAGTCGCTCCATCTAAACATGTATACTAAACTTGAAGCAGGCCTCGTAGCTTGGGGAAAGGCTCGGAGATAGGTATAAAAAGTTGACGGAACCGTTTGAGCGAGGCGTAAGCTCAGTGTTACCAAAGTTGAAATAAAATAACCAGTGGAATGACGTAGATTGCATCATAGATAAATACGGACATCTAAAGACCATTTTCAATAGCTAATTCAAGTAAGGCTAAAACCGCAACATACTACAATAATTATACCTACGCCTGTATCTTGTATCAATGTTATTCTGTTATTTCATGGCATACCGTATTTTTTATTTAGTTAGAGATTTGCCTTCACATATCCGTAATTGAAAGCAAAAAGCATGCTTTATTTGGCCAATCGGGTGTTTGACTTTAGGAGTCTTTTTAGTACAATGGATCGCAAAACAATTGCAATTGTAATTAACTTGAAGTTTACAATAACACAAATAAAAGAATTACCACCTTGAGTATGGCATCATAAGTAAATGAACAGCAATGCCTCCCTATAAAGAGTATCAAAGAGGGAGAAGATTTCTCTCCCTGTCCCAAGGCCAAGCTGGCCCGAACCGGACAAACTACCAATAAAAAAATGCCCCTAAATAATTACAACTTATATCCAGCCATCTCTTGTTGTTTTGCCTTATTAACATTGTAAGCAACGCACTAAGTCGAGGTCCGATCCCTGCAGGGGGTGCCCTTAGTGGACGTTGCTGACGTAGTTAGTTCTTCCTATTTCTCTGGCTGGACGCCTTAATATCCTCGCCAAAAGACCGGTGAAGCAGTCAGAGCCTGCGGTCAGGCTGCCAAGATTTCTACCAGAAAAAAAGGTTGAAGATTTTAGTAAATAAGTTAAAAAAGACACAAATAAATAAACAATTAATTTTATTTATTATCCAAGGAATACAATAGATCAACATAAGACTATTTCAGTAATACATAGGAATAATATTGTTAATAGTGGATCAAAGTATGAATTGATATAAATAATGTTGTTTCATTGTATAGAGAAATAAAAAAATAAAAACTCTGTCGGTAATGTCTTTGCCTTTGCGTCCCATGGCCGCAAATTTACTAAAGTGATGTCTAAAATTATGTTTCTTTTTAATCGTAAAACGACGATAATGGTAGTTTCATAAGTTTATGTTGAACACTCTATCGTATTCCTCCGCGACTGCCTCTTGGTTACCGGTACCCGCGTGTGATCTATACGCTCGCACCGGTCTCAAAGACGGTCTCGTTTTATTTTACAATTTAAGTAACTAAGCATATCTCGTAAGTTATACAAATAATCGCAATGGACAACAGCGTAAAACAAAGAACAAATAAATATCAAAAAGGAAAGTCATTTAACCTGAACTCCTACAGAAAAGCTGTTTTACTAAAATTTGTTAAAGTTTATTTTTCCATTAAGTATACCTTATAGATAATTACTTAGATTTCTGTTACTTTATAAATAGTATTTTTTTTTTGTATTTCGTAACCCCGCCAGTTACGAGATACCACCTATAAATTTGTGATAATTCAGTAAATAATTACGAATTAAAAACTTGACCAGATAACTTTTTTAAAACATTTAATTATAGCTTGTGTGGGTGAAACTTCTACTAATATAAGGTTATTTGGACTCAAGTAGTCTTAGGAGTCGCGCGAGGTATGTTCTTCGTATCTTCTAGAGAGGTCGGCAGATCCACATTTTTAGTCTCTGGTAAAGGATAACATAATGCTGCCCCCATTATAGCCAACGATCCAAATATAGCACCAGATACATTTTCAGGTAACGCATTAATAGGCGGGGCTACGATCATACCCACCCTGGACAAAACTGATAATAAACCCAAAACAGAATTTCTTATGGACGTGGGAAATAATTCCACACCGTATAAGAATACTATGATGAATGACATTAAGAAAAAGGTGTTGCATATACAAGCGACCAGTACTCTCGTCGAAGCCATGTCACTCGGGATAAGGATAACAATGATCATGAATGAACCTGACAGAAAAGTTGTTGCCATTAAAAAGGTTCTTCTTCCTAGTTTCTTCAGCAGATAGGCACAGGCTAGTGTGCCAGGGATGAGCAGTGCTCCTGATATGGCCACGTTCTTATGAATGTCTCCACTCATCTTGCCAATGTACTGAGATACACCGTAGTAGCCCATGCCGCACACGAAGTAGATGTAGGCCATACACAGCAGGTTCAGAGTTATTCTCTTGTGCTTAAATATTTGCCAGAAACTTATTTTTGTGAGCTGAGGCCTGGTACTAACTGCATAATATGCTTCCATTTCAGCTTTAATTTGTTCTGGCGAATCACCATTGCTGAAATTATAAAAATGTTGATTAAAAATACAATTTAAGTGTATTCGTAAGATTAGTACCTATATTAGTTTAATTAATATAATTTAAAAGTATGAGCAAATGCTAAATGAATGCCTACTTTAATGAGTATTCTTTGTTGTTTATTTTTTCTACCTATATTGTCATTGGGAGAAAACAAAATAAACGATTAGCAAAAGCCCAGAAAACAAGCGCAAATAATATCTACATATAATATTTTAATTTTACTTGTAATTTACTGCAAGAATAAAAAAAAAATGAATTGAAGTCAAAGTCACGGCCTTAAGTATGAAGTTGGTTAGTAAAATAAGCGACATAAGTACTCACTATTTAGCAATCTTTTGCATCACAATCGTAGCCTTTGGATAATTTTCGATATTGACTAGCCATTTTGGGGATTCATAGGTGATCCAGTACAGTAAACAGACCAAAAAGGTCGGGATTGACACCGCAAGTTGAAACTCTTCCCAATGCCTAAAAAGGTATGATACGCCGGCTAGTGACAGATGGCTGATGTTGATTGGGATGTGGAAGAGGGCTGTGACCAGTTCCCTGTAGCTGGTGGCGCAGAACTCGACGAGGAAGACGTAGCCGGTGACGATGGCGCCGCCGACACCGATGCCTTCGATGAGGCGCATCACGATGAAGGTAATAGGCGTTGGCATCATCACCAGAAGGGATCCCGCCACGGAGATCACGAAACAGCTCAGCACGAACGACGTTTTGCGGCCCATCCTGAAAATGAGTTTTATATAAAGCTACATCGTCACCTCAGACACAAGGCATCCACTGCTGGACAAAGACTTCCTCCCAAGGGTAAGAACAACTAAGGAAAGCGCTTCCCGCAAAAATTACTATGCGACATCATTATACTGACTGGCCTGTTAGTCTAGTGATTAGTGAGTGACCCTGACTACTAAATCGGAGAATAATTCTTACCTAGGACAATATTATGATGAACATGATTATTTGTTGGTATTTTATTTATTAGGTGTTATAGTAAAAAGGTATAAATAATTTAATTAAGTATGTTTATTAGTTGTCTGCCTGCACAATATAGGCTCTGACTATTTTGGGATCAGGTGGCCGTATGTGAATTGCCACAAGTTTTTTAAAATAATGATACTTATTTACGAAGTTTCCGTTGTCCGTCCATTTGTTGATCATTTATTTCTATAGATAAGCATGCATAGTAACAACGTTCTGATGATTTCAAAAAATATAGAGGCTTTGCCTTCAAAGCGGCATTAACAAAGTACAATTGAAATATTTGTCAAAAACCTAAGTCTCAAAAGTCATTGTGCTTCAGTGGCGTGCATTGGTTTTCGGCCATGGTAGGCACAGACTCGTACGTACTTCGTATGTATGTACTCTTATGGCCAACTTTACCGTAAATACGCAAATGAACTCCCAAAAAATTGGAACAAGGATTATTTTTGTGGAACACAGGGTACATTCAGATCTAGCAAACGCACACCGAATGCGCTGCTCGCGCTTGCAGCGCTGCTCGCGTGGCGCGATCAAGATCATAAGTCTACTTAAAATGCACGCGCGCAGCTCGCGAACTATTCGATAGCTTAATCTACAAACCAATTTTTGATTGAATCACTATCACTATTTCAACTTGTGGGTATAAGTTTATATAAAACAATCTTTGTAAAGCTAACTGCTAACAGCAGCCGAATCCGCGATTCAGGACTCGCGACGAGCAAAGGGTCGCGGTGCGGAGAGCTTATGGTTGAGGATTCATATTTGTGTATTATTCTGAATAAGAAAACGAAACTGAACATAATAGTAAATATATTAAGCCATAGTCAATATGACCATTCGAGATCAACATTTTTCTTACCTACGTTATGTATTACATAGCCAAAAAAATAATCAGACGTATTATTTTACGTGCCAACATATACTATTGTCTTGTATGTTTAATTTACTCCCATTTTTAATAAGATTATAACTAAAAACAATCACTTAATATAATCATCTACTACAACAAAATGTTTTCGTCGTAGTTATTCTCGTAGGTATCAATTCACGCAACAATTTCGTATAACAATCAAGAAACGACGAATAACATAAAAAGAACAGTTCGTCCAGCAGCACACCGCTAGTCAGGCAATATTTTCTAACATTTTGAGTTAATAATTACTGAGAGCCTTACCTTTTAAGTTTTGTCAACAAACCCCATCTGATGGGTTTGTATTGTAAATTTGTAATTACGCACGTATGCTATCAAACATATTTCAATTTCGCCACAATCTTAACATTCGTACACATAGCTGTTTATTAGTGCTCCTGTTTATTAAACTACAGCCACTTCACAAAATCACAATTAATAGAAACTTGTTACGAAAGACAAGACGAAAACAGGCGTGCGAACTATCAAAAACTTAATAAACAATCTGCCACAGATAATAAATATCGAAAAACGATCAAGTTGCAACACAGAAGTAAGACAATAAAAATATTTATTAAAAATAAATATAATAAACATTTATTTAAATAAGTAAATAATATTGTGATAATTAATTATAATAAGTTATAAGTATTTTAAAACGCAAGTTTCGTTTAAAATACAATATTTACCTACTGGAATAAGAATTGACAAGTGCGGTGAACAACCCAAAAGACTTTTGCTCCAAAACGAATATGAGAGTGAAAAGAAAGTAAAAGAACTCAGGACTGCGAAAGTCTATTGGCAGGTAGGCTAGCTTACTGTAAGTGTAAAAAATTACGTATGTCAAATTTCAAAGCACCACTCTTAGCAAAAATAGGGTTTTCTGTTTTTGTCGTATAATAAAAAGTCAAGATGGCGGGGTATTATTTTCCGTTTTTGAAGTGTGCGTGCGTATATGGAGAAGGAGATTTAGTTTGAATGTGTGAGTGTAAACTAGGCACAACTGTCGCGAGCCTACCTCGTAACAGATTTGAATTTGACATACGTGACGTCATGATTTGTTTATTATTGAAATGTTTGGTTAGAAGTTTTAGGTACTGCCGTTTTATGTTATGATTATGTATGATGAGTATTGTTGTATTAAAAGAAGATAGTTAGGATTTTTGGAGGTAAGCTCTGCTTATTTGCCTATATGCTATGCACGCCACTGTTGTGCTTGTTCACGTTGACTCGCGGGCGCGGTAGCGGGCGCGGTCACGAAATATCAAACATATGGCGTAATATCAAAGTGTTCACGTATGAAACGCACTAGCGGGCGAAGTAGCGGGCAAGCTAGCGACTGTCGCGCGCGCGCCGCTCGCGGCAATATCCAACGCGTGAGATTTTTGTGTGTGTTCACGTCGAACTAGCGACGGAGCACGCGATTTACTCGCGACGTCAGGTAAGTTCAACCAGCATGAACTTGTCACTAGAAACGTTTGCGTTTCTCCCTCATGTATTTTAATACAGAAGATTTTATTAGTGCTGTTCAGGCTAGAACTCCGATTTGGCAAAGCAAACACAATTATCATGTGAACAGATATATTCTCAATAAGTTATGGAAAGAAATTGGGAAATTGTTTCCTGATATGGAGGGTGAGTAAATGAAACATTGTGGGTATTTTTTTAGGTATGAATTTTCGGTTAAAAATAAAAGATCGTCGTTCATGTTTACAATCTCTGACAACACGTCACACCCGCGCAAACGCCTGGCGGCCAATGTGAACACGAATCCGCCACGTCTTCGCGACCCCACCCGCCACCGCGCCCGCGCGTTCCAACGTGAACAAGTACATTGAAGTTTTTGAGTTTTTGTGATATGAGTTCACGGCACTTGACAGTAATATCCAGTCCACAATATAAATGCTCAGATGCTTTACTTAATTAATTGGAAATGTATGTCAACATTCATCAATTTTTAAATTAATTTTAAATGGCCTCTTTTGCCAGGAAGATATTGTTGTTAATTACATTATAGTCTGCTTAATTTAAATATTCTGTTGGATACTCTGAAATTGACGTTTAATACATACATACATATAATCACGCCTCTCTCTCTCTTGTAGGGGTAGGCAGAGACCACTTCCTTCCATTTGCTACGATCCTTACACAATTGCTTCCTTGACTACTTTCATTATTCTCTTCATACATGCTTTTCGTATTAGTATACCTTTCTTAATTTATATCTTTTATCTTATATCCTTCATCTGACATACTTCATCCACCTTACCATCCATTCCTCCTCTTACATTCAACGTAGCGAAGCGGCTCTCTGTGATCAGGTTCTCGTCCTCGCGAGAAACGAGACATCATGGGTGGCGACCCACATCGACGACATTTTGGAAAGTATTTTTTTATGCATGTTACTTCCACAGGAAAAAATACAAGATTTATCAATTTTGTTCTGTTTCTGATGTAAGACCAAAATGTAGCAGGTCGAACGCTGATGACAATGATTGATTGATTGATGACAAATAACCACGTTCATCAAAATAGGCTGTAATTGTAAATAAATTAAGTGATTCTTTAAACTTATATCTGAAACTTTTTGCTTCAAAATTGTGCTAAATAATAATGAATTGCAATGAAAAAACTCACTTATCGGACAAAACCCCAAATATGAGAGCTCCCGCGAGTGAGCCGACATACATCATGCTCTGCGTGAAGCTCACCATCCACTTCTTCTCACAAACCATGTTAAACTTAGTCTGCATGGTCTCCGTGAAAACAGTTCTATTCCACTCTATGATATCACAAGGACACGCGTCCTTTCCCTCCGAAGGACCCTTACAGGTATACTCCATCGGCGGCGATATAAATATCAGACTCAAAACATGCCAAAATATAGGCAACTTCGTTAAATAAATACAGCAAAAGAAATAATAATGATAACGTGTAATTTTCTCAAAATACTTCTCATTTGGAGCGATAGCCATTTTTCAACCTTGTGCCTTGTACTTCCTATGACATAATCGCTGGTCCGCTTTGTATAACGCAATTATTCAATCTTGCAAATAATTCTCAAAATTATGTGCAATCGCACACAAACGCTTATCCGACGTAAATCACATAATACTCAGTACAAAAAGTTTGTTATGTAATAACACCAACAAACATAAATATTCGACATAAAAAATTGTTCGGAGAAAATTTAATTATGACATATAACGTGGCACATGACATCTCATGCATACCATAAATATATTTGAAAGTATCTATATCACGACATAACCACAAATGATACTGGCCGGTATTAGTAGGGAACTGTAGTCTGTAACTGTAAATCTTTGACTTTAACTTGTAATAAAAAAGTGGATTAGGATCATTAAACCACCTAAGAATAAAATTATATTATAATCACCAAATGACTGAATATTAGGTTTGTTTAAAACTAAACCCTGAAAAAAATATTCATTTACATAGATTTTTATATTCCTCATAACAATTACATAATATAATACAAGCACATTCTTGAACACTATTTGATTAAATACTGATGAGTTTCATCAAAACTTTTGTGCAGCGCTAAAAATAGTTTTATCGCCGAATCGAACTATGTGTAGCGTTTGAGTCAAGTTTTCTCTCGACCAAAACGTCGTAAGCGCCCCGAATTTCAAAGCTCTTACGAGTTATGTTCAAAGAAATGCATCAAAGCACAGCTTTTCTACCTACAATACTACTATTTCTACTACAATAATACGTATTCTACTCACGCTTTTTTTTTTTTAAATTTGATAATCACAAAACATGGAGTAGGTAAAATGAATAAGAAAGAAATAAAGTTATTGTATATTATTAGTGTTTACAAACTTATTGAAATAAAACTAGTTTTTATAGAATTAATCGCGGTATTAGAAGATCAAGGTTCCCGATGTTTCAACATCTTTGCCACCTGCAAAGTTCACCGTTCCACCGTTCAATGGTCATGGCAAAGAAGTCTTCTTTACACCACATGAAGCATTGTGCAACGCCAAGTGTATCGCTTAACGAAGGTATCAATAGATCAGCAGCAATGCCAACGTGCCCAAATTGCCAACAGCCAAAATATACGTTCTCGAGACAGTATTGAACGCATTAACTATTTTACAAACTTTATTTTGCACTCCAGATAAAGAAATTGTGATTTGTCTTAGATACAGTTAAAGTGTAAATGGATTTCGGCGAGCGCAAAGATAAGTTTGCAAGGAAATTGGTGAAATGTTGAAATAGAGATGCCTGGAAGTGCCGTTGTAGTAAAAAAAACGCAACAGAACTGTCAAATTCTAACTCGTAAGTTTAAGTAGTATATTCAGGATTTTTATAAAAAAATATATATTGCAGCATTAAAATAACACATGACTTTAAATTAAAATAAAAAAAAAACTCTTTCCCAAGGTAAATAAAAAAAATATGTTTAAACAATTTCTTGCTTATGAAAATTATTCACTAACTTTTTTACTGCTATTGTGAAATTTGTGAGAGAACAAGGGCCAAATACATACATACAAATAATCACGCCTTTTTCCCTTCTAGGAGTAGGCAGAGACAAATTCTTTCCACTTGCTTCGATCCTTACATACTTCTTTCGTTTCGTCCATTTTCATGTTCCTTCATCCAGTCCATAAAAATACATTTTTTTTTCACATCTAGTAAGTAGGAAATCTACATCCTTGAATGGAAGACGTCCAAGTAACGCCTTAGATAATATACGAGGCGGGTGCCGTAGTCAGAATTGATTGATACGATTTTAAGTGCCGCATATGAAAGCATTTTTTTATTCATTCGTAAGCTATGTTTCAGCAGACTCGGTGTCGACTAAGCGTAAAACGCTTATTAAGGGTTAGCTTTTAAACTGTTAAAACTTTTTGGATAAAACTGTCTGTTAATTTTGGGTTCGGCGTGTTAAAATAATTAATAGAATTTTGTTTCATAAATACGTTTTGTGTAATGATTTATTTCGTATTCATATTACGTTGGTGAATAATTATAACTATATATATATGTAAGCTATTTGATGGTCCTTTTAAAAGGAATGTAGAAAAACTTACTGTTCTTTTTTTGGTATGAACAAAACACTTTTAGGTTAAACAATTTTCTTCAAAAGATATTATTTTTATTAGATACAACTATAGACGAATATACCGTCGTACAGAATCAATAGTTTTTTTTTGCAGATACTAACAATAATATAAGTATATTGGTTGTTTTGTATTTGAAGCATAAAACGGTAAATGCTAATAAATCATTCCAAGTTTCAGGCGATACAAGTTCGTTTCATTAATCATAGCTGTTTGAGGATGGCATGTGAATGTCACCTGGCTTCGCTTAAATCTATTTCGCCTTATATTATTTCCGAAATATTCGTAACTCTTAAAATCATTATCAATACGCCCGAATTTAACAAATGCAATTTTTTAATATAGGTAATTCTACGCAAGTCTCGAGATGCTGTATTTATTTTTTTAAGTTTACACTTAAAAAAAATGATTAGTACTAATCGTATTTTAAGTCTATTTTCGTATATCAGACAAAAATATCTACTCCTCTAAAATGTCAACAAATGCAACTTAAAAAACAGCTACTTTAATTCCAAAAAGCTTACAATTAAAACCATACATAAAACGTGCACAAAAATTCCGGCGGAACTTAAGTAAAAAGACCAAACAATAAAAAGACGCTTTCAAATAATTTAAATATGAGATGCCTTCTCAGTTCCGTCCTCCGAGAGACTGTTTAACATTCGTCCCGGGACATATAAAATTCGCTTTGAGTGCACCCATTCCCAACTGTGTCCATTCTGTCATGCCGTCTTAATATTTGATCAAAGTACTCCCATCTTATTATAGATGGCGCTTCTTAGTTACGGGATTACCGTTTGTTTTTATTGCGTTCCAATTTTGGATTTATTTAAATTTTAATGTCGTTTTAATTAATTGAAATAAAGATTCAAATATTTTGTGAGGCTTAAAATAAATACTTATAATAAATAATAAATAATTTATTTTTGAAATTAATTAAACATAAATTATTTTCCTCATTACTTCGGTAATTTATTATAACGGAGAACAAGAGTTCCAATATACTTAGTACTCTTGCAAAACTTATGAGACAGAGCGTGACGAGTCCTAATCAAGGCAATTCAACTTTTAAAACAACATTTTGAAGCTAAAGTGACGGTTGAACGTGAAGTTTAAAAGGACAATGGCGAACTCCCAAACAAATTTTTGTTGACATAATTTTGTTGCGTCTACTAATAAAAAAAATCTTAAAATATAGAATTTAGATTTCTGAACAATATTGTCTTAAGGTTCACTGATGAACGAAGTCACGATTAAAATATATTTAAGTTTTAAAGAATTTGAGGTTAGGTGTCTTGTCATTTAAGATTCGTTCTAACTAATAGAAATTCAGTTATAAAGTGTCTTATAAAGTCACTTATAAAGTGAAATTAATGGGCTCCTGTAAGCAATTAATTATTTTTGCTCGACTTTGTATTTTCATAACAGAAATTCGTAGGAAATATATGTTGAAAAAGTAAACTTCGTGAAATAGTCACTAATGTTTTATAAGATTTAATGCGGTTATTTCATAGTTATTTCTATAGATATAATTAAACTAGGTTTCCCTGGTATCGCTTTGATAATATAGAGAGTAATGGCAGAATATGTTAATGTTTTCTTGTAGGCTTTCGTGTTACATTGTTAAATGTACAAAATCATCTATATAATAGCTGCCGACTGCATGAATGAAATAAAAAAACAGCATGAATTCTAACAGGGGATTGTCAAAGAAATTAAACAACATTATATGTAAAATTATATTTTTTGATTATCTATTTTCATCCTCCCTTATCACGATATCATCCAGGAAACCAGCCGGTGCTGAAAGGCTTTACACGACTTCAGATCGTGAACAACAAATCTTTTACACGCAATAAAATCCAAAGTAAGAAGTAGAATCGGAAGTTCACAGCAAAATGTCGTGTAAGTGGTAGGTATTCGGAATCCTTTGGCAAGCACAAGTCACAGGAGATATGTTGAAAGTCCATAAGCAGTCCAGATCAACTGATCAATGGTCAAATAATAGAAATAACAACATTAATAGATACAACAATAACAGGAGTAACGAACGTTCGAATTGACAGATCAAAAACAATGTTATTGACATTGTTTAAAAAATAAATAATAATTGTCATAACTCAAAATGTCACATTGATTGTATCCGTTGTTGTTGCAATGCTGGAATGAAGTTTACCCATGAGTTTTCGTAATATTATTTTGAATTCATGTATTTATTTCGGTAATGTTGGGAAGAAATAATATGTCTTTAGATTATTCTTGTTCATAAAACTTCAATATATTCTAAAAAAACAGCTTTTTTAGTTTACTAGCGAAATATATTCGTATGACTTAGTTCAGATTTAACTTTCAGTCATGGCAACACTCAAAGTACAATTTAGTCAATTGTATTTCCAATTTATAATATTTTTTCATAGACTTAGACGCTATTTAAATAAAGATTGAAAAAACGTAACTTATTATTTCGTGTAAGTCTGTAATGATGACGTTTGTAGACGCATAAGAATAACATCAACAATTATTTCGCCATTGTCCTTTGATTTCTAATTTAGTTAGATTTTCATTTTTAGAATCAAACTAGTTTGTAAAGCAAACAAAGGCAGTCCATTCTGCGTATTAGTGAATTTTTCGTCCGTCTGTCCGATGAAGATCCAATTTTGACGTAAAAATTTAACGTCTGTAAACGTAGCGGGTGGAAAATGCCATTTCGAACCTAAAGAAACTAATAAAATATGTCGTTTGACAATAAATAAATTATTTATTTATTGTATTAGAAATGTAATGTTTTACTAAATAGGTATATTTCATAAATACTTTAATTTTAATCCAAAGTGTGTGATCAATGATGATCTGAGTTTGTGAATTTATTTGATGAGTTTTACTAAGCAATAAATAGAGATTACCTTAGGTATTATTTTTTATCTCTAACTGAACAAAAACATCATTTCAATAAGATACACTTAGCAACACTACAATAACACTAACCATACCTAACATCTAATTATATAACTATATAACTATCACCTCCTATACCAACTGGCTGATAACACAAGATTAACGTCACCGACGAAGATGTTAGGCTGCGCGCACACGAGCCAAGTGTATCAGGCGAGCAAGTGATTTATGCACTGTGAACAGTTCGCTTACCATGAGCTCCTAAAGCATGACCGTTGCAGTTGGGTAAGCAAGACAGCGCTATGCGCAGTGTAGTGCGCCGTCTCGGTTCCACAACCGCAACAGGACTGCCTTAAGAGTTCATGGTACGGGAACAGGGCGCTGCTCGATAAGAGCCGACGTGCAAGCCGCCTCTGGCATAATTTAAGCCCGTGTGGACCCCGCTTTGCGATATTCGTCAGTTCAATTTATAGCTTATGTGAGAAATTGTATTCCTTTTTTTGGAATTCCATTTTTTTTTTGGCATATTTTTCGATCCGTGTGTGGTATTCGAATTAGGTAGAGAGAGAGAGAGACACTGGAATTTTGAATATTTAAAAAAAAAAACATCTTTTGCCAATAGTTGAAACTAATGGCAAAAGATGATTTTTAGTATGACTTGTAGTATTACCAGTATCTTACCAAAACCAGATTACCAAGTATCAGTAGTTTTGTATCTCAATATATGACGCTGATATTGATAGATAGTTAGATACTACATAATTTTACCCGAAATATATCCCTCACGAAAATTGTAGTTTTTCATTTTAAGCAGTACCAAAAAAGCTAGCCCCTAAAAATAATGCTACAAACCGAAGAAAACACTTGTAATCCACATTAAATAGAAAATCAAGTGCAACCCGAATACGTGAACTTAATGTTTGCAGTCCACATTTCACGTGTCTACGTCATTTATGTGGTCAGATGAGACAGACAGACGGTCACATGACATGGCCAACCCTTTGTATCGGCTCGCGTATCTTTCGCTGCATTGTTTGAGAAATGCAACGCTATTACGGTCACCGTATTCGTTAAGACTGTTTATCTGTTTAACCTATATCATTTCGCTATGAAGCCGCTTTTTAGCAGACTTTTTATTCATTTCCATTTGGTGCACCAACATCACATACATAACATACTTTGTATTTTACGTTTTATAAAGTAAGTAACTAATTGAATGAATGTAGGTATAAATAGTAAAATGTGAATACGACAATTGTTTGACTTCTAGAACAGCGTAGGAACCTTTAGAGTGGAAAACACAAAATACACAGTGTATAATGAATTTGGTGTTTGACTGTGTAGGATAAAATTGTTGTGTAATTTACCTCTTCTCAAAACCAAAAGAATAAAGGAAACAAAGACAGTGAGTTATCACTGATATTGGGCACCTACCTGTTTCTTTTTAGACTTTTTAGATTTTGAACCGGATTAAAAAGTCGCAAAAGCATTCTATGCAGTGTATTTGCATAGTAGGTACTATGTCGATATCCATTTTAGTGTTTTTTCGATTCAAAAAAAGAGGATTTTCCGTTACCTCGAATTCGAATTTTTGATATTTTTATGTTTGTTATACATGTACACGATATTGTGGAATATAGTCGAATGGAAAGTGGTTTTCCAATTCGACTAGTAGTTTTGGGCTCAGAAAGGGTTTTTAAAGTTTGAAATTTTAAACCAAAACATATTTAGTGTCTTGATTAATTTGGAATTTCTTCATAATAGTCAAAAAAGTGGCACTTACGGCACTAAAGTAAATAAACAGAGACAGCCACATGTTAGCCGAACATATTTCATTTGTGAAGGGATATCAGCATATCGTGTGAATCATGCTACTGGGCTATGTCATCAGCAACTGGCTGATATTGTCATCGACCAAGCTCAATAGTATGTAAAAATACGCAAAGTGCCTGTTTTATTTATATACTTTTCAAAAAGTTGGTGGTTCAGATTCCGGGAACACACTTTGTTCTGGTCCTTTAAGCGGCAGTGGTGTCTGTGTGATGGAAACACCTTAATTGGTCCGTCTAATACGCAACCCCTAATTAAAAAAAATGTACATCTTTCAAATTATTTAACAGATTTTAATAAAATATAGTTAAAAAGCATCTCGATCATGTTAGAGATCAATATCAATATGAAAGAAAATTCCGTCACAATCGGTCCATTCGTTTAGGGGCTACGGCTCCACAGACTGAACCACATCAAACATTTAACAGGCCCAGGGGCTAACTCGCTACCTCTTACACTTGGACAGTCGGTCGTATTGAATGGTGACGGAAGTACAGAGCACAAAGCACTCACCGCCGCGGACAATGGCTGCCCGCAGTGCGTTCACATCCTTACGCTGACACCGATAGTGTTGTTCTCAAAACGATTTACTGATGAAGATGAGTAGAGTCGTAAATAATTGAAAAGTGATATTTTGATTATTAGAAGTTATATATTGAGGGATTTGAATGAGAAGATGAGAGCTAACCGTTTATCGTGGTATGGACATATTATGAGGGATGAAAGTCATGCAAGTAAAGAAATTATGAGAATGACTTTGAATGTATATACTACACTTCCTGTTCAATTTTATCAGTGTTACTGAAAAAATATACGTGTGTTCAAAAATATTTGTTATTCCTCGGATGCTGCCAGTTTTAAAGACATGACTATTAAATGCACTCTTAAAATAAAATCAATTATCTTTCCTCCATAAGCAAGTAGCGTATATGTATTGAATTCAGTATTGTCCGAAGTATCTACAAAATAGTAACTATTAAAGTTAACTACTAGGTAGATCACCATTACTCTCTAATCTAAAGTCCGGTGAAGCAGTCAAAGCCTGCGCCCAGGCTAACTGCAAAGACCTCTACAAAAAAACAAAACTCTCTAATCTAAAAAAACATTCTTTTTTATATTTATGATGAAAGTTTAATATTAAAAAAAATATAACTTCCATTATTATTATTGTAAAACATCTCTGAATGAACCTTTTACAAGGGCTAACAAAGTCAGGACTAAGCTAGTTTTGTAGTACCGGAGTACATCCAAGAAACTCCGCGGTTACTTTATAAATCTCGTTACACAACTTCAACTAAATTAATATAGGAAGAGACAAGTTCTACAAGATCGTGGTTATCTCATATTAAATTGTTTCCGTACTGGGTGACGTCACGCGGATTATGTCCTGAAGTATATTATCTTATCTATACTTGAAAATAAATATTACATAATAATACAATAGTACCTGCATTATAAAAAAGTGCCTCCCTCTGTAACACTAGCACAGTTAAACAGCTAAACCGATTTTGATGAAAATTGGTTAGGTTAGCTTGGATTTTAAGAAAAGACAGACTTTTCACCAAAATATTTAAAACATGTAAGGATGGATCCGCCGGAAAAAACTAATGATGGTACAAAGTAAAAATTAGCTTTTAATAATCTTCTGTAAATATAAAAGCGATTTTGTATGTAAAGAAGAAATTAATTAAAATTCAATTAATTTAGCTTTGAATGAAAATCTTTTATTTATTTACCATAATTATTATTTTAACATTATTGTATTTATTGTTTTAATACTTTAATGTATGTACTCGTAATTAAAGCATTATTTTGGTTTGGTTCGTGACTGATGGAGAGGCAGTTTTTAAAGTAGTATTTAATTTTAATATATTTTAATTTAATAAAATTTATTTAATGGTAATAAGCTTCTGCATTTTTGTATTAGAATTATTAACATCGACCAGCGATACTCAAACAATTATTTTTATTTACTTTCCATAAATCCGGTAATCATATTTCAGATTGAAATTATTACGACATCAATCGCGATATCCTATTAAATTTAAATTAATTTTGGTAAATTAAAAACATGATCGTCCCGGTGGTAAATATTTTTTTAACTGAAACTCATCAATACAGAGATCTTCCCATTGTGGCTGGCTGAAAATAATTGAAACTGAATTTCAATTGGGAAAAATATGTTTGCTAGACTGCTGACGTGAGCGAAACAGATTTACCAATTTTTATCGTCAAGTGTGCGTAAAAGTGATTAAAAATAAAATTCGCTCCGATTCTGAGCACGTGTAATTTTGCAGTTCTGTTCAATAGTTGTTCACGTAACTTTTTGGACTAGTGTAAAGGGTGGAAAAAAAAATGGTTTTATATTATTGTACCTTGTTTTATATTCCGTATTATATTCAAACGTTTTACTCCATTTATACATAACACAATAATTTATAAGATTGCGATCTATTTGCTAATTTATAATAGAAAACTCACCACTAAGAACACCTCTGCATAATAAATAGATACTTATGTAATAATTACAAGCCAAATTAAAAAAATGCTTAGTTTAGACGAAACTTGTGTCAACAGCAATATAAAAGTAACTGCAGGAAGAAATAAGATTATAGATTTTTTTTTTTATAAATTATATGATTACCCCAAGCAAAGCCGAAGGCACATCTACTACTTAGCCATAATACTCTAAATTAATACCGTAAAATGACACGTGTCCGAGGTAGATTATCTAATAGCAGTTGGAATTACAATTGTCGCATGAACGCACATAATCCCGGCCGATGTAAACTAAGCCTATATCTGTCACGCTGCCTGTTCCCATCATTACAGGCCAGCTGCCTGAGCTCGGCACGGTAAACGATGGATTAATTATAATTATAAATAAAAATAATTATCGACTTCAATAAAAAGTGACACTGATGGATTGATTTTATTGAAAGCTATACGATTTTTGGAAATCATTCTTCAATTTATTGTCGTAGAAATTGCGTAAAATTGATACAAAAAATAGACAAAAATTGAGAAGGTTAAAAAACAAGTGAGTGTTTAAGTATAATGTGTTGTAAAGTAATCTGCTAAAGATTTGGACCTTTAAATCAGCACAGGAGTAAAAAACTCCGCATATTTGCTGTTTATACGTATTTCAAGAAATAAATGATAGGTGTCCCTACTGTATTCAAAACAACATTTACTGAACTAGCCTTTAACCACACGTTATTTACTTACATTCAAAAGCGACATACAAACACAAACCTACGACCTCCTAAAAACACTTACCTCCACACACACACAAACTTCTCTCAACCATGCCAAGTCATCGATCACTAATCCACATTCACAATCACACATCCGCAATGACACCAGAATGCATTTAATCTTCAGAACGGCAACGAGGCGCAATATCGTCATGATGAGCAGCCAACAATGGACCCTCGATCTCTGCTGGATATTAAGTTTCCGCTGGTATCACAATGGATCCACGATAGGCTATATGTGTAGGAATTAGTTCGCTCTATTCATGGAGGTATTACTCATTGTAAGCAAGAATCAAGATTGCTGGCGAATGGACTTTCAAATGGAATGCTGAAGTGCAGTTTTATTAGTTGGAAGTGAAAATGATTTTAGGAGGAAATCTGAAGACTATATAACAAAAAAAAAAATTATAATTATAGAATAATTTTATTTAATTTTGGAAGATTTTACTTAAACTTTTTGGTTTAATAGTTGTCAAAAAAAAAAATACTCTATTTGGGCGGTTATTTTGCTAGTAAGCGGCTTATGGTGGTATGTCCCATACTATCGAAGCCAAGCATGCGAATTTTAAACATATATTTCACGCCCCTTTTTTAGATCTAAATAATCTGAACTTCTTAATAATTATATTGGAGTGACACTTACTTACAAATGCAATTTGAACTAGTCTAAAATGTCCCTCGGGAGAATGAAATGATTTCAGTTTTTCCACATGTTGTTATAAATACACTCTAAACGGTCAGAACTAATTGTGAGTGACGACATTAGCCAGTTTTAGCTTTAAATGGAGAATATATTCCCTTGGTCGCTGGAGATAAAAATTGTCGAGAAGTCCAACTGTAGCGTCAATTATGATTTTCGTCAGGAATTTACACTGCATTCAGTGTTTAGAGTTTTAAAAGCAATTAATGGTTTTGACTGATACACTAAAAGTATCAGTATAATTTTTTTTAGGTAAATAGAGGTTTGAAAAAGGTGTTTTGAAATAGCTCTACTTTTTCCAAAATGATTTATTTGTTTTCCATCAAGGTATCTTCTAGAACATAGTAAGCAGCTCAGAGAAATAGTGACAGTGAATTAAAATGCTTTTATGTCATTAAATGATGTTTATCATTCTTCTCCTTCAATATAACATGATAATAACATTTTCATATGTACCTGCTTTAAAGTATATTGTTTAGTAAAATATTGATTTGCCAATTACAATTCAGACGTACGAAACGTAATTGTAATATCCTTAATATATCGGGATCTATCAACCAAAATATCCGTGAAATCCTCGTGACCCGGATCCTATCAAGTGCAAAGCATTCCTAGCATATTAATACTGGTGCAGTGTGTCTGTCACATTTAGGGCATCGAGAACCGGCCCATTTTTAGGAACCGGTTCTTTCGGTTCCAAAATCAAGCTGGAACCGGGTACCCGGTTTTTTCGGTTCTTTCGGTTCTTTTCGATAAATTTTAGTTTAGAAGCTGTTTTTCTACTGCCATAACGAATAAAAGAGAATGGATAAAACACACTTTATTGGAAAAAGCATTTTTTATTATTTTTATAATTATACTCCTAGCTACAATATCGTTTTTCAGTAACATTAAGCAATAATCAGTGCACTAAAATCAGTCTTTTCGAAGTTGTTTATAATTCACTATAGAAATCTAAAACTGTGTTTGAAATAAGGTAAGTATTGAAATAAACTCAAAAAAAACTTCAATAAATACCGAATAGACTTTTCAAATTCTCTTTAAATTCTGCTATTACTTTAATTGGCTGTTGTTTTGCTCTAAAATTTACATTACGTTAACGTCCATTTTTAACGTAACTTTGGATGACCGAGCTTGGACCCAAGCCACGCTGCCGATCCGATTTGGTCGGCTAGGTGTACGTAAAGTTTTCAGTTTAGGTTAACCAGCATTTTTGTCTTCGGTCCACAAAAAAATAATCAGGCAAATCTTAGGGTCCACTCTGGTTGTTTTCCAGATTTTGTGCATGACTAAGGCAGTAAATAGTTGGGAATGTCCTGCCCGGGCGTAGATCTACCCGAGCAACGTTCTTCCCAGAGCCAGTGGTACGAGCCGCTTTACAGTTTGATACGGAAAGAATTCATTAATACGTCGATCAACACTGCAGAGCGTGCGCGTCTCCTGGCTGTGGGTGAATGGGAATCGGGCCTCTGGTAACAGGCACTTCCATCATCCACTCTTGGTACGATTTTGGATGACAATACTTTCCGGCTCGCCATCAGTTTACGTTTAGGTATACTTTGTTTCGCATGTCATCGTTGTCAACGCGGTGAAACAGTCAATTGCCTCGGTCGCCATGGCAAGTCCTGCAGCAGGAGCGCAGGGCGTATATCCCGTCACGCAAACAATAATGTCATTATTGGTCACTGCCGGTGTACCAGCTGTTTTGGAACCTAATGGTTAGGTGCGCGGCGATGGTAAGAGATCTGACGGTATGTCATTGTTGCCTTGGAAATTGGTTCGGCCTTTGGTGTGGTACGGAAGGTGCGTCGACACGCTTGCGCCGTCCCACTTTCTAAGTTCGGCGGCCTCTCCTAGCGCTGCTGCTGGAGCTGCAGAGACCCTTAAATGGCGAAAGTATAATAACCTAATGGGTAATTATAATTTTGAGCCGTTTGGGGTTGAAACGCTCGGGTCGTGGGGTCCGATTGCATGAAATCTTTTTAAAGAACTGTCAAAACGTTTGGTAGACTCCACTCGCGATCAGAGGGCTGGTTTGTTCGATGTACTGAGAATCGACATAGCTATTCAACGTGGCAATGATACCACTCTCGGACAGAGCCCTTTCTACCCTGACTGTAGTACTCAGGTCATTCGATATCAATTCAGGAGCAGAATAGCTTGACTTAATTCCTTATTAAGTTCCTCTTTATTTGTTAAAGAAGATACTTGTAACAATATTATATGATAATAACTTGACATTTAGCGTGAATTGAGGTATTTCTAAGTTTATTTTAAGAAAGAAAGATAGAACCGAAAGAACCGAAAAACCCGGTTCCCAGATTTACAGAACCGGTTCTTTCAGAGACCTCCAGAACCGGGAATTCCCGGTTCTTTTGGAACCGGGAAAACCCGGTTCCTATGCCCTAGTCACATTGTGTTGCGCTGACAGTCGCGCCACGCTCCCTTAAGCGATGACGTCACGGGACTCACGGGCTAATGATTAGCGCCACGGGGGAGATTATTGTTCAACCGGTAATTAGGTGGTGTGCTTTGTGTTATTGTTATAGACATATGATTAATATAAGAGTTGTTATGGTAATGTTTTGTAAGTTAAAATTTAATTTAGTGTTTACGTAATTCATTGAAATTTATTTCAATTTATTGTTCCTTCTTCTATTCTTTTTTCCTCTTGTATCTCAATCAGTTGAGATCGTTGAAAAATATTTACATCCAATCTTTCTAAGTTGGTAATAGACATAAATTTAAAATATTTATCGATTTGTATAACTATAATATCAGGGTTTAACTATAAAATAATACCTAGACGATGTTACAATTTTTTTATTTAGTACCTTTGTACTGTTGTAAGAACTTTTCATTAAAAAAGAATTATAAGACAGAAAAGACAAAAAAAAAACATACTTTCACAATATTCAATCAAATCTTAGCGCAACGCTCTCCATAAACATCCGCCATTTTATAAATAAAAATAAAACTCATCTCCTTTGGTAGAAAGCTCACCGGGATGCACAAAGCAGGATGTGCACCGTAAAGTTCCTTTTACACAATACATATAAAGATCTTATAGAAAATTGATATGTTCTCAGCGGTTGTATCGAGATTTTTATGAATATTTTGTAGCTATTGCGTTACGAGGATCTTGCTTTATGTTTTTGATTTTAAATTTTGATACGATGTGAATGATGTGTTTTACTTGTAGGCGAACTTTAAGGTTTCACATATGACATGAATGTATTCTTTATCGATAAATTAAGTAAACACTACCTTAAACCCATAACCATATATGTTATGTAGTATATAGTTAGTTGGTAATATTAAATACAAATATTTTAATGTTAATATGACACGTTTCGTTTATAGTAGTAACTCAAGAAGTTGCATAAAAGGCTCCCTATTTTGTGATTATATAAGCTGTCACTTTTAGTTGTTACCTAATAGTGGTTTGAAACCCCCTTAGGCCAGGTTGGTAAAACAGACGTTCATTTATTGAGTATCCCATATATTGACCATCAGACATATATCTATAGGTATATAGCTCCAAAAATACAACACCTATTAAAAACTCAGGAGCATGAAACACAAACACCTATAATTGTCAGAACTTTAGCACTTAAAAACTTTCCCAATATCGGCATTACGAATTACTTGGCGGCAACAAATCGTAAGTGGCAACAAAAAAAGTTAAACTGAACGGTAAGTTGCAAACAAGAGTGTTAAGTTGGCGTTGTGCGGCGCGACAATAAAATAGCTGCGACAGTTTAGCACTTAGCGCGGGGCCATAGAAAAGGCGTGTTAAGTAAGCTATTTTACTTTCGAATTGTTGGTGAAATTATGTGTTATTTATTTATTTACAAAGGTTTTGCCACAGCTTGTGTGTACAGCATGCTATTAAATACAACGTTAAAACGTAATGGTCTTATGCATTGGCCAATTACGGGCTAACCAAGATTTACAAAAAATACGAGACCTTAGGAATAAAAAAAAATGACAAGTACTACAAGCGAGCACAAAAAATTACAAGCAAAATAAAATTTTAAAATTAATTATTTATTAAGTGTTAGAAAAATACTGTTTATTTAAGTTTGACTTACGTGAATAGGTATCGTATACGTAAATAGGCACATATTTAATTGCTCATTGAAATTTCTAAAACGATTTTGATGTTAGATTAATTTATGATCTTTCCAGGGAAGATTTTTTAATGTTAAAATTCATATAGTTGTTTTGTTTGCCAGATTAATCCTAGCTGCAGTTGCGTGTTTTATTGTTATGTGTATAATAATAATATAGGTTTATTAAATTTATTCTCGAGACAGTTTTTTATATACCCAATGAACTGGTAAAAAGGAAAATTTTTTGTTATTTTATGAAAAAAATAGGACAATTTAAGTGCAATTACTAGCCCTAACAAATTTTGTAGTTATTTTTACCTTATCATTACGTTCCAAGACCATAATTTTACAATACAAAAATGCAATTCCTATTAGAATTATCTCTTTTTAATTCTGCTAATCTACAAAAACGCGTGTCCCATGGCCACCCAAAGGTTGCGTAGGTAATGAAAAAAGTAGTATCGTTTCGGACCGCGGGCGCGGCTAACGACCATTCTGTTGTTATTTCCCGCCCTGGCTTATGGGTGTTACATACCACGGTCTTAGCACGAAACACACAGGTTCACGACATTTTCAGACAAGTTTAGGAAAAGTAATAGTTCAAGATAAGCCCTTAATATGTTAGTTTTTCCTAATTTTCTGTAACAGGATCACATTGATTTATTAGGTACTAGCTGTGCCCTGCGGATTCACCCGCATGAATACCTAGGTCCCGTTCCCGGCGACTTTATGTTAATCGGGCGCAGATGAATCCAACAAATCACTATCGTAACAAAGGTCAGGATTTTTTTCCCGCGCAATTTTCCACTTTTTTTTTCATAAGAACCTTCTCCTGATAATGACTAACACAACAAAAAAAGAATTCGCGAAATCGGTCCAGGCGTTATTGACTTATGCGCTTACCAACACATTTAGCGATTCATTTTTATATATAAGATATGTTACGGTAAATGTGATTAATTGAAGATTATTAATAATTATCGATTATTATTAATAATTACCGAAAGTCGAGGTAAAAGTGATAAATTAATCACATTTGTCGGTTTTTATTAATAATTTAACCCTAGTAGTGACAAATGTAATAAGTGGCCAAGGGTTGCGGAGCTGTTTATTTAGTATGCTTGGTTAAGTTCGACTTTGTGACGGAGATCAATAGGTTAGGTTAGGTTAGATATTGTGACCTTGCAACAGAGCGAGCGAAGCGAGCGACGACGTATGTACCCATCACATATATTTTTATAAATTAAAGAAACATTAAAGAGACATTATTTAGAACTTGATTAATCGAACACGAGTGAAAACGAAAACGCTTCAAACAATTTGTAACATGCATTCGATTGACTATTGAATTAAAAATTTTATTATCTAAGTTCTACCCGCATTAGTATACCGCCTATATTATTTGTATTAGCAAACCGGTCAAGTTGTGCAAAGGCTTTCTGTTCTATTATATATCTAAGTTATTCGCTAATATTAATATTATTTTTACCATATTCAGTTAATCCATTTGATAATTAATAATTTATCCAGTAGTCCATTTGACCTTTAAACGATTTGGTCAAGAGTGTAAAAACAATTTAAACATTGATATTCCAGACTTTGGTCAGTTGAACTTTTGATCAAATGACCATCGTTATTTTAAACTTTGTTGATTTGTACGTTGTTCTTTTGAAATTTGCGCAAGAAAGTTTTGATATTTTAATATGTAACCATTACCGTCGAATGTTCTCGAAATATGCAAAGTGGTTGCTGCGGGCTGTTTGTAGGCTCTTGTCATACGGTTAAAACTTAAATATGAAAAATGCATTTCTGAATTAAAAAATAATTCTATTACTTTCCTACGTTTAACAATGTTTTTTTTCTGATTCTACTTAGGTATACTAAAGTATTGGTTTCTTAGGTTTACGCGAATGTTAGACATTGAAATAAAACTACTTTTTACGGATTTACTATACTAAAGTACAAAATCTTTAGACAAAAAGTTCTTAGAATACAATTGTATTTTTTACAAGAATAAAATATCTCATACACTTTCGATTTGAAGAACTTTCAGTAGCATGTCTGATACTTGGATTATTGGTATAACATAAAGTGGTTCTAAAAGTTAAATGACTCTTTTATAGTTTATTGTGATTCGTTTTGATGAACTATTGAAGTTGTTAACTACGCCACTTATTTAGGCACTATTTTGACCGAGTTCGTAGAAAACTACTTAACTGAAAATGTTTTTTTTTGTTAAAATCGTTTTAAGATAAGTTCGTCTATGAAAAATAATATAACTTATTATTTTTGGGGTAACTTAGAGGCACTGCAGACAGAAATTATTATTATCCTTTTAAGCCACGACTGGAAATGTTTTGTTGAAAGGATTTCAATCCAAAAATAATCATTATGTGGGAGACGTGATAATACAAAAATAAACAAAATTAACATCACCATTTTTTATCGACATAACAATAAACACGACTTCATAAAGACTTGTTCTATTTATATTCTTAGCACAATTCTTTACGATAAATCTCAATTGTTTATTATTGTGATTACAAGCCGTACACGAAACAGACGCAGATTATCTGTCAAGCACAAAATACAAGACTTTGGGCTACAATACTCATTTGGCACGAACTCGTAATACCAAAAGGAATAAAGTGGGGCGAGTCAGTGTTATAAGTTCCCCTACTTTTAAGACTCGATGCTGCCTTTAGTACGACTATTCTTTTTCATATTTTAACCATCGTTTAAGTGTGCCGTCGGTATCAATAGGCGCTGTTAAACGTAAATAAGAATAAAGGTTCTCATTTATTTTTGTTTTTATTTCTTTGCTAGTTTGAAACAAATAATTTATACACGTCAGCGTATAGTAGGTAACTACTATAAATACTGTTTTTAATAAAAACTTATTCCTAATCGTAGCAAGACATTAAAGTAAACTTTATCCTTTAAAGTAGATAATGCAAGAGCACTTTTTGCATTAGTTTTTTAGTAGTTACAATAAAATTTCAATATGGTCTGTTTCGATGCAAAATTGAGTGATAAAAGTCATCCGTCACTGGTTCTTTAGCTAACCAATCTTATTCTTGTCTGACGCACGTCAAACCTACTCAAACATAATATCACAATACATCGCTCTAAAGTTTACTTGAAGCCCAAACAAATTTTAGATCCAATCTTTCATATTAGTTTAAACATCAATCAGTTACAAAGTTACATTTTCAATATCTTTTGCGATTCATCATAAATTGTTTGAGGGCTTGCGTGAAAATTAAAGTTCAAATTAACGCTTTCTTTGTGGAAAAAATTAAAAAATGTGTCAATCTAGATTAAGAAACAAACTATGCCTATTTTATCTAGCCACATTGTAAAACCCTGATTCATTAGTGTTTCTCCAATTGTGATAATGTTTGATGAAGTAACAAGCTTGGTAAATACCTAAATTTATATATTTAAACAGACCAAATCTTAAATCGCATTACAAACACTCCACCAGGCAGGTATACCAAAACCCTCACGAACTAGCTTTTGTGATTGCATAGTTACTCTAGCGAGCAGACTAGCGCATCTAAACGCAGCATGAAATGCGAGCACTGCGTTTACATACTATTTCCTCTGCTTTGCCGCCTTTACGCTCACCGGAGACTCAACAATTTCGCATTTAGAACTGCAGAGTTTAGTTTTACGTTCGCAGACTTGTTATAATAAAACTTTATTGGGTTGTACGTGCTGTATCTAACATCGGTGGGTTTAGAACTCTATAATATTGGGGACTTTACATAATATTGCGAGCGTCGAGTTCGTTTTTTATGAGTCTGCGTCGTGACGTCGTCATTTTTTTACTGTTTTGGGATGACATAGGTATGGAATCGTTTTTGTATAAAACTAGTAAAAAGTTACCTAGGAAAAATCTCGTTATTTTTCTAGAGATGAAGACAGCTTTCCTGAAAAGTGGAAAGTAGAATACTCGCTACCATCTGGGATGAAGAACGATCTATACACTGCAACTTTATGATAACTGAATGATACTATATTCAGAATCTCACTGCAGTTTCATCGACGTAGTGACTTTAAGATAAGTACACTATGTAATGAGCTTCTTGATTAACATTATTCGATACTGATATGTTCGCTACAAACGAGAGGCGTTGACTTATTGTAAGTTTGAGATGAACAGTCGTCTATATGCCTTCATCACACCAGAGATGTAAAACCTCAATAAGCCTAACAAAAGCAAAAAGATCGTTACTATCCAGTATCTTCATATGACAAGGAAAATATCGAATCATTCGTTCTTCGATCTGCATTACGTACATTCAATATTCTCGAAGATATTGGGGTCAGAAATGTTTTATTCATCGAGTGGGGTCACGTGACGTAGGAAATACAAAAAAATACAATAGGAGGTTGACTGGCGGATGTGGCATATGATACACGCTTGCCAGTCAATCCGGCCCACGCATGCTGATGTAGGCGATTCTTCATTTCCAATGATATTTTATGTTTTTCAAGAGGATTGTGTCAAGTGGAGATTGGATAATAAGGGTCCCGTCTATATGGGAGCTAATAGGCCTAAATATATTGTATCAGGTCAGTATGTGGGTATGTTAGTTAGTTGGCATTTGTGTTATGGTGAATCCATTACGTAACATAAAGTTGACATAAGGTAAGGACACTTATAAAATATATAACTGTCAAGAACCTAAAACTTTCAACACGAATAATGCTTTTAACGTTACGCTGATCAGCTGTTGAGAGTCCCAGTCAATTAGTAATTAAAAAGGAAAAACAAGAACACTATACATTTTGTCATAAAACCTAAGATCCAGACATTTTACAATAAAAACAGTATCTTATTCATGTAAATATAGCACGTCAGCATCTACGTGCCTGCGTACAATATAATTTGATATAAAATAAACTAGCATAGTCTACGCAAACAATATCAGTGAGAGCCGAGCTAGTTCTCACCCGAGCCCCAAGAGGCTTAGGTCACCTTACAGTAAGATATCACAGCCTTGCACGGCGCCTGTGTTTGGATATTGAGAAATATTCCTAAAGTTTACGAAATGCGCGCTTTATCGTGTAACTTACAACTGCAGTTAAGTTGTGGTAAATAATGATGCAGTTGTTTCAGTATGTAAGGATGATTTAGGTAGTTACGGAGTCAAAAATTAAGTACCTAATTCTTTACTATATTTACTATTCTATTTTCTACCCCAAAATGTATCATGTTGGGTCAAAAAAAATATCTGTTGTTTTTATTTTGGCAGGTGTCTCCGCATAGATACTTTTTGTATTACCAGGACATAGTTAAAAAAGCAATAAAAAACATTAAAAGTAAACAGTTTAAAGTCCGTTACACAACAACCAGTCGCAAAACGATCGCACTCATCCTTTACAAGCTACATTTTCACAGTTGTGAATTTTATTCAAAACGGAACTCTAAACCGACTTTGCAAACAGCCGCGGGGTTCCGCGGGGCAAATTTACAAACTGTTCTGACTCCACCTTACCTCACTTTACCTTACCTTACCTGTTCTACAATTGTGTAAAACTTTAGACTCTATCTAAAGTGTATCGGGACATGTTGAGTTTTTTGTAATAGGGGTAAAGTTTTCGCTCTTAAAATAGACTGGAGTATTTGTGGAAAACTGGTTTGTCTTGTGTGTTAGGCAAGACACCGTCTGAGTAGATTTAAGCACGTTTTGTTTACGTAAAAGTTACAATTGTTTAACACTTAGTAGCTGTTAATAGATGTAGTAAATAAAGTATATTAAAAAGTGTTTACTACGCTTAGTAAATTAGGGGGTTTCAAAATATATTTTAAAGCTCTAACCGAGTGGCAAACCCCGCGATATTTATAGAAAAATACATTTAAATACACATATTTTTTACTCTCGTTTTGCAGAAAGCATAAAACATAACAAGCGATATTACGAGTACCAAAAAAACCTTCAACAAAAAACATTTTAACAACTGTTTATAATACAATAGCAATTGTAAATTCTTGCTCGATAGCCACATGTAATCCGTACAATCAACAGAATGAGGCAATTACATAGCATTGTGATCGAGACGTATGGCGGCGCTAATGCGAGCTAACAAGTACCGATTAGTGATGTGCGTTCACTAATCGACTAATTGGACATCACTATTATTTCGGTGCATTTGAGGATTGAATTTGAATGGTAAGTTGTTTGGAGATAAGTTTACAATTTTGAAGCTGTGATTATGTTAATATGAAGTCTAAATAATTGTTGGAAAAATAAAACTGGTAAGTATTAAAACTATTTTTATTCATCTTCATGTTACAAAATTGGGATCTGAAATCTCTAATCATTGCCTTCTCTATAAGAGAAGAGGCCTGTGCTCAACAGTAGGTCGTTTATGGACTGGAATTATTATCTTTTATTGTTATTTTATATTCATCTTGAATAAAATGTCTACTTTGAAATTAGCAACTGAAAACTATAAGAAAAGTCAAATTTAAATGTTCGAACAGAATTAAATTCAAATAATTATCATAAAGTAAACATTACCGCCCTCCGAATACTCGACGGGCCTGTTGGTCTAGTGGTTAAAGACCCTGACTGCTGTACCGGAGGTCGTGGGTTCGATTCCCACCCGGCACAAATGTTTGTGTGATGAGCACGATCATTTGTTCGGTGTCTGGGTGTAATTTATCTATAATATGTATGTATTTAGAAATATATAAGTATGTTTATCAGTTGTCTGGTTACCATAAAACAAGCTCTGCTTAGCTTGGGATCAGACAACCGTGTGTGATATGTCCTGGAATATTGTTATTATTATTATACTAACTTTTTATAATGATAAAATAAATCTTACATAAAAATATTTTTAATCGTATAAAATGTATTCAAAACCGCTCGTCTATATTCGTATATTTTCGTGGCAAGTCGTGCATGTTGTAGTCACGATCCAATGTAAGACGATCGACTTGCTACTCTATTATTGGTTTCTATAAATATTTAAAAACCCACTCTCAAAATTATAAAAGAACATTTTAATTTATTACAATAAAATAAAAATAAAAGATTTTTATACAATCCATCGATACTTGATTGTACAAAGGATTAAAAAACAACATATTTTACCATCAAAAGTGTTGCTTTTTATTTTTACAGTTGTCACAGATACTTTTATTGTTTGCCATTCCATCCACGATAATTTATAATGAAACAATGATATCTTTAGTAAAATGTTATTGCTATTGTACAAACTCCAGTAATTGATATGAATTTAATATTTGTACAGACAAATCTGTAATAGTAGCTGTTTATTTGTTATCTTTGAAATTTATTGTGAAAGCTGCAATTGATAGTACATATTATTTTTCTCTAATTGAAATAAAAATTAGTTTATTTTTTTTACAATAATCACTTTTAGTTGAAATCTTGCTCTGCATTGTAATTAATACTTGCATTTTCGATCTATACAACTGTATTAGGAAAATAAACCTGTACTAAAGGACCAACAAAAATGCCTAAATTAAAAGTATTAAATTGTAAAAAAGTATTTTGTTTTTATTATCACTTTATAAAACATCTTCGTCTTGGTTTCATCCCCAATCTAATCCTCAGATTACTCTCAAAACATAATATCCAAGGCAATCTAATTCCACTTGTTTTATATAGCAATAACAATAGCAATTTAGCTGTCATTAATTTCTCGTTACCACCTAAACTCGCCTAAGTATCGAATAAACGAATTCGATTTAGTATAATAGTAATTACAACACTAACAATAAAAACTAAACGATCTTTATAAAATGTTTGGGAGCTAAGGACCAAATATATTAGCATGGTCCTTTCTACTGTTGCAGGAGCAATAAATAAGTATGAATAATATTAACGCAAATTTAAATCTATCACCAGTTTAGATAGTCATACAAAAAGATTATTTTCTTTGCATTTTTTTTACGTCATGATTTGAGTTGGGCTATTGTTTTAAATGCTCTCTTATGACAAAAAAACACATTTGTTGTAATAGCATAGACATAAAAACACGTGTAATAAGAAAACGCCCACACTATGACTCATAAACGCTTACGAACATGCGTTCCAAACACCGCGAAAGCAGCTAATTCCCTTAAATAACGCCTGTCACAAGTGTTCAACTCACTTATCTACCCTCCCAAGTTGACTGTGACTATGAAAATTAATATAAGCCATAGTTTATAAGGATTTCGTCTTAATTAAGTTTTACCCCGGATAATTATTATGGCGTTATAAGTAAATGAATATGAGGCTGTTATGATCGGATTAGGTCGTTAAATGCGAAAGGAATTTACTTGATTAAGTGTTTCGTTACGCTCGTTTATCCGTGGGGGGTGAGCTGAATAATGCGAGTAGTAATGTTGAGTATGCGTGTTATTTGTTTAATTGCGTATAAATGGGGACTTAAATGTGAGTTCGTGCATGGTTCTGTGGGAATTCTTTAAGGATTTGTTTTGTTTGGTACTGAAGGACCGGCGATACGTGTTTGGGTTTGTATTGATGTTTTTTTAACTGCTGTATGATACTCAACTATGTTAGACGGAAAATGAACAATAGTATTTAAAAATAATTAAATACTTCGGTCGTATGAATATAAGAGATTAAAATGTCAACTTTAAGGGCAGCCATTTATCTTTGCAAAATGAATAATATTTGTGAACTTCGAGACCGTGTGTCATCGATCGAACGTGTGTTAATCGATGCCTTTAAGCTTAAGCTTTTATCATTTCGTCATCATTTAAAAGCTCGTTACTTATCGACCTATCATGAAACCGACTAAATAACCTAAGTTCTACAAACTAATAAAATTAATTAGTACAAATCGACGAGCATTAGTAGTGGCCGGGTTAATACCGATCATTTGGGCTGATTCGTCTTGGCCACGTTAAAGGAAGGAAAACCGTCAAATGACGCGAACTGTATATTTTATACTAATATCTGTTGTTGCTGGTTTGTTTGTTTTTATTACATTTGTAGTCATTTATTTCGTCCCTATTATAACACATTCGAGTTTTACTTTTTCCCATGCATACTTAGACATAGCTCAAGCAACAGCTTCGTTTAAACGTGCCTTAGGTTGGATATTGAGTTTTCCATGTATTTAAATTAAACAAACAATATGACTTATAAGATTTTAAGTAAATTTGATCTGATTAGTCTCAGAGGGTGGTTTTAAAACTATTCCAGATTAGTATCGTGTATTTAATTTATTAAAATAGTATTTTAATTGTTGAAACGCTCGGGTCATGGGGTCCGAGGGCACGAAATCTTTTCAAAGAACTTTCCACACGTTTGGTAGAATCTACTCGTGATCAGAGGGCTGGTTTGTTCCTTGCACAGAGAATCGGCATAGCCATTCAACGTGGCAATGCTGCCAGCCTTCTGGGGCCCAAGTCTACTATTTACACTCGGTTCAATGTCTTCATAGTGGCGTGCCAGCAGAGCCATTTTCGGAAAATTGGTATTCTACTAAACGTCAAAACGTCAAAATTGCGCATTACAATTTGTACCAAATGTATGAACTATTGGTCACAGTCGTTAAACATTGAACCGAATCGTTCCAATGCGCAATTTTGACGTTTTGACGTTTAGTAGAATACCAATTTTCCGAAAATGGCTCTGCTGGCACGCCACTATGAAGACATTGAACCGAGTGTAAATAGCAGACTTGGGCCCCTGGGCACGTTCCCCACCATTGAAAAGGATGACGATGAGTTCTTTGACGCCTGTTAGTTTTTATTTATGTTAGTTTTAATTTTAGTATAGTTAGAGTTTGTTCTTATATTAGATTTAATTGTGTATTAATAAAATAAACACCATAATACTTTTGCAACGCAAAGTGAAAGTAAACATAAAAAAATATCCTCGCCAATCAACAAATTACACTCTTTGCAAGCATTATATTTCACCTTACACCGGTAAAAAAACCCGTTAATCCAACTCTTCATAATTTCCTACCGTACCCACCACCGCGTGTATACCTAGTAGGCAGTGTTAAAAGCAAAGTGGTCAGTTTTTCAAGCGGTAAGCGGTAAGCGGTGGTCCGTCGACACGACCCATTGTTTCCTCGTTAATGATGTCTTAGTGGTCAACGCTGTGGCTTTTACTGGAAGTGGCAGTGGACCTTTTATTTTTATTTTGAGTTGCTGTAACTATTTTTTATGACGCTTTTGTTAGTCGAAAGAACCTAAAGCAATACATATTTTCTCGATATTAATATGTGCCATTTTGAATTATCATTTTTGTAATCAATGAATAGTCAATTTCTTAACATATATCATTTGGTAACTCCATAAACTTTTTGTTGAAAATATCAGGGATAATCCTTATAGTATATTTCAGCACAACACGGAAATTCTAAACTAATATAAACCAGGTAATACCGTAACCTAGCCTCTTCTAAATAATATAGCTCTGTTCCTTTTGTCCGGGGGCTGTATTTCGGAATAAATTCAGCGGCTTAGTCCAGAGTGGATGGGTTAGTATCCAATTTATTATAAATTCATACGGTTTCGGTACGGCCGACGTCGGGAACATTTTGACCACGACATTATGATACCCCTGTCAACTTTCATGTAACAACAAAAACAGGTTTCATTTTTTGGACCTAAATAAACCTTTTGGTATAATCACAGCAAAATATTACGTTTAAAGCTAATGACATTTCCAAATATATTCGAGTATTATTATAGCATTCACGGATATCAGATGAAATTTTTATTCTACAATAAAATAACGAAATTAAATGTCAGATATAATAATATTAAATCTTTACAATAATTTTGCAGTATGAATATATTGCAAAATTATTGTAAAGGTCGCATTATATTATAATGATGTCAAATAAATGCTTAACTAATTTTATCGTTGTTACATTTTATTTGTGTTCGTTTTTAATGTTTCTTTAAAAATATCAATTCTTTTAAATATCCTCGTGTTTTCGCTGAAATATCATTTATCACTGTATTTCTGGAATTGCATTTCGTTAATTACATTTTTGGCTAACTACTCCACTCGTAGTTTTTTGCACGTTGGCTCGATGACAAAAGTAGGGAAGCAATACAATCATAATAACTTGCAATGCTCTTAAAACTTTAAAAATAATTTACTTGAAAGAATTACCAACTGTGTATATTTTTAATACAATAATAATTTATTCCGCTGTTGTGGCGGGATTCCTCATACATACATATATTCTTGGTTCCTTTACAATATAACTGTCTGCATTTTCTTATTTTCCATTTTGTATCTGAGCTATTATTTAAAAATATGTAAAAACAAAAGATTAATCTGTCTTTAAAATGTTTTGTTTGTTTGTTTTGTTTGTTAAAACAAATGTTTCTTCTTTTACATTCAAACAAAAGTTATTTAAATTCTTTATCGCTTACAGAATTAGCGGGCAATCCAAAAAATGTTCACAAACCACATTTAGGCATAACAATTAAATGGATCAACGGCGCCGGACCAGCGACAACATTCGCGCCATTAGCAGTGCTCGATTCAAATTAGAACGAATCGTTTAGAGCGAATGACACCACAGCCCCACAGCCCCCAACTACAATTATTGTGGACACAATGGCACTTAGCTGCCGTTTGAACCGCTAATGGCTGCAAGATTTGTTTAATGGTCCCCTACGTCTTTGTAAATTGTATGGATCGCTACGGATTTATGGGAGGTTTAAGTAGTAAGTTCGTCGTTGTTGCTGACTCAAGTGTATTGGTGGGGATGATTTCCTTGTTAAGTTCTGGATGGAAAGTTAATCTTAGTATTGTGACTGTCCGTTTGTATATTTCATTTAAATCCGGAACTGTCCCACTGCACGGCAAAGGCCTCCCTTCCTCCTTTCCACAGGTCTCTATTGATTGCTGTTTGTTTGATCTGTTTTTGTATATGCCATGTTTGTTTGTTAAGAATAAATAAAATCCAAAAGAAATAGTTTTTCTGTCGTATATTACCATAAAAAATATATAAATAAAAGTGTGACTGTTGATTACATAAACTGAATACTTTGAACTAGAATCAAGGAACTCGAGTTACAAAATGATTTTAAAACAAACTTTACTCTTTAATATTTGGCAAAAAAAAAACAATATCACAAGAATCAACACAACATCTTTCACACATAATTCCTTCCCAATTATCTACGTAACATAACATACAATATCGATGTCAATAAGAAAAACTTCTGTCCCTTGAATGGGAAACTAAGCGTATAAATCAGCTATCAAAACTTGACCACAGCAAAAAGTTTTGCTATAATACTATCTACTGATGAAACATCGGTGACGAATCCCTAATCAGTAGGAAAGCTATAATTTTGTTTGAGAGGAGACTAACTCTATTTGAGACGAAAAGGTTCCAGTATTTTCCACTTCTGAGTATTTTTAGAATCTATTTGTGGATTCTGAATTAAGTTTGCAACTATTTTTGGATTATCCTTTTCTGACATGATTGATATTTGATTATATTGTGGACGTGATCTGATTTACTTATTTGTGGACTTTCTTTTGCTTTCGAATCACCATTATTTATCTTCTTAGTGTTTATTTTTACTATTTAACAGATGCTATAAAAATTAAGTAAAAAAACTGGCTTTTGACAAATTGTTTCATATCCAAGTTGATTCATAAAGGGTAGTTAAAACACGGTCTCATAATGTAGATCAAATATTAAATAAAAACAATTACAAAAAAAAAAAAATTTAGCTACTAATCAAAGCAAGTACACCAGTAGCTTTGTTAAGAAAACTTTGGAGCAGTATAAGTTGATCTTCAACTATCCAGATTGAACTAAAACGCCAGACACATTCCTGATAATCTACAGCTAAGTATGAAACTGGGTCGTTGGTATTCATGCGCGCATCAATATGTAAGATATTCTGCGAATCCATTCGGAGCTAGTCATGTTCTGACAACTACATGTGTTTGGATCGTCGTTTTTGGATTGGCTGCTGCTAGTTACTAGTCCCTGTTTTTTTTCTGGTTTCAGAAGGGTTGCAACCAGTAATTTTTTGTGGTTTAGTACATGAAGTACACGCCGTCAGTAGAAGAAAGTTCTATAAGAGCACCTCATTACTGAAAGAGCAGTTCCCAAAAATAAACGGACATTCTACAGATGCACTATTTCTAATTCAAACAGTTTACTAGAGTAAATTTCCTAAAATTCCTTAACCCATAACCTAAATCGTAAGAAACAGCATTTTACTACCTGTACATTCTAAAGAAGAAAGGAATCGCGCGGAAATGTACGTCCAATGTATTTACAATCTATCTAAAGCCTTATTTCTTTATTTTTGTCCCGTTGGATTATAAAGCGCATTCCAGTTGCAATGGAATTCTTTTAGGGAGGGACCGGAATTCCGGCTTCTAGAATGGAATGGACGCTTTAAGTAGGTAAAATCCATAGAGTAATACCGGGAATTTGAAGTGGGGTAATGTGTGGTTAGGGGAGTTTTGAAGGCATGTTCCGTGCCCCAATATGAATAATAATATACCTATAATAAACTTAATAATTTGGATGGAATTTTTACAGGAGTAATTAATGGGAAATTCGAAATTGAATTATATGTTATTTTATTTTATTTTTCATTGATATATGGTTAGTGACTTTCCTAAATTGCTGCTGCTTTTCCAATTGCTGCTGTGATACTAAATAGAAATGATGATAAAAATCTGTCACACAACTAAGATCTGCAAGATATACCAGTCTTGTTCTAAAATAAATATTGTTCTCCAAAGTTACTTCCCAACTAAAAACGATGTGATCCAATAAAAGCCACTTTAAGCATCCTCAACAAAACAGTGATTTATCATGTCTATGATCAAACTTGGTGCAGCGAGTATCACCAAGTTCTGGATTCAATTTCCGTGTAAAGCCGTATTCGGCTACATTACGGCACAACTTTATTCGACCAGGTTCGAACCACCGTACCGTACTAACTGCTCGAGTGCACGAACTTTAAGACATAAGTGAATACCATTTTAATATTTGTTCGAGTTTGTTGAATGAAGTGCTGTTGAGAACAGGTAATGGACTTCGAGGCGGTTTTATTGTCGTCTCCATTGTTCGAGTTGTTATTATCTTTTTGTAGATTCAAAGACTTTATAAGGACTGTTTTTATGACAATAAGCTTAGTATTCGCTATTTGAGCGGATACCTTCTTTTTCTGGAAAATTGTTGTTTTGCATTTGTTTACGTTAGTAAACATTTTTTGCCTAACATTTTTTTTATCTAGAACTGAGCTTCATGATTCTAAAAAGTTTCTTAATTTTTTCTTTCTGTTAACCATAAGCTAATTAAAACATGGACGTAGGTAGCTCATTTAAGGATTGACCATTACGGATCGAAAAGCTGTTTATGAGTATACTTAATTTCTTCGACCGCAGTACATAGGTACTCTAGGTGCAAATACATTATACAGTCGTCACAAACAGAACCTGCTTTCCATACACTAACCACTTAACACTCTGTACCGCAATTACAAGCGCATACAAATGAGAAGTTTCCCTTGCCCATTGGTTTTCCTTGAATAATATTTTTTTAATTACTGTGCAAGGCACGGTGAATTAGAGCTTAAGCGAGAGACTGAGGTAAAAATACAGCGCCCATTAAAAAATAGTTAAGTTCTTGAAGAATAAATGAATGGGTTCCGCGCCAGATGTAAATTGTGGGGATATTTGGAATTCGAATTGTTTTTTTTCTTTTTGGAAAGATATTTCTAATAGCCTTGTGGTGGCCACGTGTTAATTGATCACTTAACCTTTATCCACTCTCTTAATTTGCTTTGTTTTAACTCTCTAACATGTTAAAGTGCAGAGAGATACTTGGAATTATTGCAAAAAAAGCACTGCTAGATTTTTAGAAGTAAATGAAGACTCTCCTGTAAAGTTGATAAGCAGAAAAGTTTAAGACTTACATAAAGTCATATTACAGGCCCTCAAAAAACATTTAATCGTTTTAAAACGGCTTAGTATTTTTTATAGATTTGCCTATGTTTTTAAGTTAGTGATTTGAAGTAACCAACAAAACGATAAATTGTGTTTTAGTAAATGGTTCTGCTTATTCACTCCACGATCTACAATTTATTACCGATGGCTAAGGAATAAGTAGACGATATCGGTACATTAATTAAAACAAAGTTTAAGTGCTTCAGTAATGATGTCAGTCTACTTAAAGAACTGGGGCAAGTGCTTTGCTACATTGTAAACTATTGGAACAACTAACAATTTATAGATCATTTAACGATGTAGGTACTATAAAAATGGTTATTTCTTTGCTCAATAAGTAGATAAGAGTTTTGATTAATTTATTTACAAGAATAAGGGGATAAAAGTAAGTCGGATTGCAAAACAATAATGTACCTAGTTTTTTTTGCATAGATAGGTACATGAGTATCACAATACATCATCATCATCCATGACAGCCTTCGTCCTCCAACTGCTGGGCATAGGCCTCGACTTACTCGTACCATATTATCACAATACATAAGGTTTAATTCTTTGTTTAAAATTTTTACGTAAATTATTTACAATATAGCATTTATTTTCCTTTTTAGGAATGCATGCATGCAACATGCTATTTTGCTGTTATTGTCTTAGCATCTATCATCTAGTAACTACACTTAAAATATTGAAAAAAATATCAGCGGAACCCAGGAAACCAATGAAAGGTACCGTTTGCCCGGCAATGATTTTTCCATTTGGAACATGTAAAACACTACAGTGTGTACCGAACAAGAATAACCTTTATTTCCATAGGATAAGGTCTATTAGACATAAAAGACTACACGCACTTACAGGAATTACAACTTTAAAGCAAATGCTTAAAAGGTTGTTTAAACTAGATTTCTAATGAATGACCTTTATGCCTTTATTTGTGTATGTTGTTATGTATTAGTGTGAAATTATTGACATACCTACAGTACCAGTGATCGGTTGTGTTCAAGTCTTGCCGGAGGTTTGAATTTCTACTATTTATATTTAATTTCTTGCATTTTACCTAACGCCAGACACAAAAACCTCGTTTTTAATAACGGAAAATAGATTATTAAAAATATAGCATAAAATGAGTGAATTACAAAAAGCTAAGAATTTCAACATTATTTTCGTTTAAAAGCTTACTCGCTACTTTGTTTTACAACTACGTATTTTATATTCAGTGAGGCAAACTAAACTATAAAAAGTTTTTCGCTAAAAACTGCTACTAAACCCACTACAGGTCTAAAGATCGTCCTCAAACGGGGAACTAAATAAAAATAATGATCCGAAAAGACCCAACTTAGGCAAACACATAAATTGTTGCGCTAGTTGAATCCTTCCTAGGAACAAACCAATAACTTTCAGCCCAAAGTAAAACACACCTTACGACAAGGACACAAAACACAATTTTCGTAAACACAAAACTTATAACGTCTTTAGTTTGATATGTATTTTCACCAACTTTACTTTGCGATTGGTATAAGCTTTATTCTGTTCTGCATAAGGTTTAGTTTTGATATTTTTGTGTTTGGTGTTGTAAAGACATGTTAACGCCTTTAGAAACGACGAGATAATTTATTAAAGGTTTGACCACTTTTTCTCACCTTCACCATTTGTTCTTAACGTTAGTTGTTTCTAGTGATTTTTAAGAGATCGTTTGTCTTGTTGTCATGTCTAAAAACTCTTCTTCTTCGAGAACATGGGTTCAATACAAATACTTAAGTACAAACTATATTGAAAGTCTATGTTGAAAGGTTTTGACATGGAAAAATAAAATTATTTTTCATTAAATTGTAGATATTTTGTCGATGGCTCTTGAAGTAAATGTATTTTTTTTAAGTAGCTTTTATTAAACAAATAATAAAAGAGTGGAACATTGAACGCATTATTGCAATAAAAATACATCCATATTGCACATTGGGTACTCTATCTCAATTAATTTGTAAAGTCAAAGTATTTATAAAACTCTTAAATATCGACACTATGCTTATATGTATAAGACCAATTTAAACATAAGCCTCGCTTAATTAATATCTGACAGACCTTGACCACGGCGAGTAAAATACCTACAGTTAAAAAAAAGCCACAAAATCTCATTAATTGAACATATAAATCTAGCCTGCCGAACATTTGGCGAAGTAAATTAAAAAGCTGACAGCTAGTAAGTGCAGGGGGTAAAATATAGCATTTAGTATAGGTACCAACAGGACTATGGCTTAGTGCCAACACTAGATAGGTACTGTTTGTGATCTATGTATCATAGATTTATGATTTAATTGAGTGATATAAAACCGGCCTATCTATCTTCTATTTCTTTTTGATTTACATGTTGAACTCATTTATGAGCTAGCCTTGCATCTCCATGGGGATTGGGGATGCAAGAGTCCGGGCTTCCGGAGCCTTGAAAAGGCGCCGACTACTCCGGCAAAACACCTTGTGCCATGCTTCGCCTTAGTGGCAGCGTTACGGGTCCAACCGAAGTCAGCACCGTAGCGCCCCCGGCGAAATGCGCCACTTCTGGGTAAAGGCCTTGTCCTTTATAGTGAAGAATCGAGCTTTGATCACCACGCTGCAGCACTTAGAGTAGTTTTGATACTTATTTCGAAAACTTTTCAATATTCATTCAAACACTGTTCTTATGAAGTAGTTACAATGAAGCGTAAGAAAATCAAACAATAAATATTCTTTTATCGTGCAGTTCAATGACTATCCCATTCCTAAGGTAGATATAAATAGAGTAGTAAACAGCTCTCCATATAATAGTAGGCTTTGATTTGGAATTTTACCTTACTTTACGAACAAATCCAAGAATAGTATTGATAGTAGAACTGTTTGTCAATTGTTTTAAATAATAAATCAATGCTAGCTGTTCCACTGCAGCCTTTAGGCTTCGCACATATTAACTAGGGGCAACGACCTCTGGGTTTTTCCTGTGTCGATTTCAGACTAAAGGGACAATTTACGTCACGATATTTTCTTTCTATTGTACAAAGATAGAAGTAATATCTTACGACTTCAACGTGAAATTTAACCCTGTTTTTTGTCCTTATTGGTAACATTTGTTTAGGCTCTTCCTGAAAATATGCGATATGTGATAATGATACTTAGCATAAAAACAAAGCATATTCCTTATATTAACTAACTATCAAAAAACTAAATTGTTTAACATTACATGCACACGAAATAAACACTGCAAGTCAAAAAAAAAAGTTTAACTTTCAATACGATACACGCTGAAAATAAACATAGATTTCACAACAACGTCGTCGACACTAATAAGTAATAATTAATAAATACTGCTTTGACAAAAGTGGACTATGTGTGAATCAAATATGGACGAAGCTAAGAATAAAATATGAGCATACAAACAATTAGCGATATCACGTACAAAAATATCATCAGAATATTGATTATGCGCTAAATATAGAGACTATTGCACGGATATAAAGCTAGGGGACATTAATTTAAAAACATTTTTTACTCTGCACAAAAAAGACTCAGAAATCCCAACATTAAACCCAACTTTACAACAGCGCCGATCAATTAATAACCGAACTTTCAAAAAACGCTGCAATAAAAAAAAAAACTTTTTTTCACTAAAAGAACTCTACGAGATAATCCGTAGAGCTGCTCTACAAAAGTTGGTCCTAAAGTCCGAACTTTTTTTTACCCGAGTTTTGTCTTTGTATCGTAATTTCGTATGCAACAGACGGTAGTGCAAGGGCTAATTGTACCCGGCCGTGGTTGGCATCGAGCCAACTAATTCCTGGCGGGATCCGGTATGACAATATTAAGGACCGGCTTACACGGTCCGAAAACCGTGGATATGTAACTGAAGTTTTGCGTTAAATAGGTCAAACGGCTTTAATACAAGTGCCGTGTTATTGTGCGGAAGTTTTGGTGGAAGAACGTTATGCGGTAACGGTAACTAATAGGATATAGTGAGGTTCTACTTAAGAATATGAAAAAGAAATAACAATTTTGGTGATGAAGAAGTTATTATGTAAAAGTATTGTATAGCATAAGCTGACTACCACTAATCTACTTTCAATCAGTTAAGAGCAAAGGCGTATTCCAACACATACACATAAAATCTAAAACACTTGACGAACATAATCACAAAACCGTTAACATCAACGTCCATTGCTCCACCCAAACAAAAGGCGTCCAATCTTATTAGTAACAAGTCAATGGACGCTAAAGTGTTGCCAAAATACGTACAGTAATTATGTACAGCCGCTGGATGTAAACAAATGGGGCAATGGCCCGACAATGCCGCTACCTGCTATATATCACTCGGGGCATAAAATAACGGCCCGAGCTCTTGTTGGACGCATTGAGCGCCGAACTGACAGCTGACGTACAACAAAATGTCTTTTTTCTAGAAGCTATTGAACGTCAGATTTTATAGTGTCCTGAAAAATAACACTCGAGTTGAAACATTCCACACTTTTACTAAAAGTGAGGGAACGTGAAACCTATAGGCTGGATTTACTAGCTTGTAACTTGTAAACTACAGAGTCACCTCTTTTCATAAAGGGATATTTTTGTGCAGTGATCGGACTTAATTTGCAGCCTGTTTTTCTATTATCAATTTATTAGGGATCGTTACTAATAAATTAACAAAAAAGAACCTCTAAAAATTCTAAAACAAAAAAAAAACATTTTCTAAAAAAATATCCTATAATTTACCCAAACACATTTGGATCAGACGTCTCATACTGAATAATGCATAGCACACACTTAACATGTATTTTGAATACAAAATAATTTATCTGAAGCGGCTTATCAAATAAAAATATTCTGGTCCTAAGAGACGAGCAGGTCAGACGACGCAAGACAATGTGACGGTTGAAATTCTAAATATATTGCTTTTATCTCGACGGCACTCGTAAAGTTTCTAAACTAATCTTGTGTTTCTAAACTGTATTCTACAAAATGGTTCTGTAATATACTGTATTATAAGACTGAGTGAATTCCAAAATTGTATAGGCATAATAAATATTCTGCTTTTAAACTAAGGCACATTTAAATGAAAACCAAACACGTTATGAAAAAGTCTTTTGCTTTATGCCCAAGGCTTCAATCATACGACGTATTTATCAGTCTCACATTATATTCGACTAAAAAGACACGTGACGAAATAATATTTTCCTTCGAATATTAAACAGTAAAAAGTCTATTAGAGTAACTGCAGTGAGGTGAAACATACAAAAATATTTACCTATGAAATACATTCAAAATATTCTTAATTTGTCATCTTAATGGCTACAAAAGGCTCGACAATTATTCCGTTAAGGCGGCGACCGACGCACAGCGCCGCATACATTTCCATGAAGTTTTGCATTTTTGATGAACTAAAAAAAAAATGACGATCCGCTGTGGAAATCGCTATTTACTTTTTTGAGCTGAATCCCATGTTGCCGTTTTTTGGAAGTTCCCTAGTTTGAATTTGCAGTTGTGAAATTTTCAAGGATAATTTTCTAGTTATCCTTCAAATATTTTTCTGTGATGTAAAAAGTTTACCTTTTAATGGAAACTGTAGTAGGATCCCGTCTTTTTAATATTTGCTTTTTATTTCACTTTTTTTTTATACATCGTTCAAGTTAGAAATTGCGATAACTTCATATTGAAATATAGCACAAGGAAACAGAAAGTGAGAAAATGGCATCAGATTGCTATCTACATTTAATAGATACCTACTATTTTTGGTGTCATATTATAAAGAGTAGCTATATAAAATTCAAACAAAGACTGAAGTTTTTCGCTAGTATTAAAACTGTAACTAAAAATGTATGACTAAAAATGACCAATTAAAAGAAAAATATTTTCAATGCAAGCCTGCGAGGACCGTTGACCTGCCGGTATGATATATAACTCTGTAGATCTGTCTACGAGTTCATCCTTGTGGAAACTTTGTAGTATTCCGCTGTAAAAATACCATTAGTCAAAATTATCACAAAAATACTACGTAAGTTACGTACCTATTTGTTCATACCTACCTAGATAGTATATAATATTCAGTTATTTATTTCGTATATTATTTTTATTAATGCCATTGACTGAAAGGCTAATAATCTTTTTCGAAATTTGTTTGCAAATTCACAATTATATCAATTCACTTACTTCGCTGAAACGATGTATTGTGTACTGTTTACTAGATCTAACAAGGACCAAGGACCAGAACTCACTATCATGACCAAAACAGCGCATAGATACTAGGTACAAACTAATGAATCCTCATATTTCTTGAAGCATTATCTGGAAGTATCAAATTATTGGAAAGAAAGGAGCGGAAATGTAATTTCCTACAATGCTTTGAAATATAACGCCAGTTAGCGCGCCGATTAGTTAACTATGACAACGATTAATTGCTCAAGTATACTGAGTCTTTCTGACTGACGGAAGTGTGAATGTGCACCAGTAGCTGCTGTTTTTTCTATTGTGTTCTTTAATCTTTTGTTATATTTGAAACCTTGGTCACCTACAAAAAAAAATTAAGGTAATTATTTGGTCTATAAGAAGATACATTAATTATTTAATAGAGCAGCAACTCTTTCATAAATAAATAATCCAGCCTATAAACGTCCCACTGCTGGGCACAGGCCTCTTCCCATATAGAGAAGGCACGATCATTGATCACCACGCTTGCTCTCTGCGAATTGGCGATTTCAGATCCTAAATTTTGTAATCCAGGTTTCCTGACGATTTTTTCCTACACCGTTTGTCAGAAGTGTCTTAGAATAATTAAGAAAGTACATATAACTTCGAAAAAGCCAAGTTGGTGCTTGCCTAGGTTCGAACCTGCAACCTTGTGCATACAAATCCCTTCATTGAACCGCTAGGCCACCACGACACTTATAACTTTAAAAACCTTACAATTTTATATTACTCTTTCTTATGAAAGATTACACAGTACAGGCATTTACTGTTGTACTTAGTAGGTACGGTAGTGATTCAAGACAAATTACAAAGAAGAACTTAAGTCGACATTATTGATTTTCTAAGAGTAAATAAGTGCTTACACTGTGACATTTAATTGTTCGACGCTAATGGATTTTCAGTCTCCAGCGAATTCCTTCTAACCATTTAACGTATTTTCGTTTCATTTGATTGACATCTATGAAGTGTCAAAAAATTCCGTCTAAGACCTTTCTCACAATTTATGTAATCAAAAATGTAAATCTTACTTCGGAATTACGTTGATTTTCAACGCTTCCACCGGACCGACATTTTTTTCGAAACTTCAGTGAGTTCCAAGCGAAGTTATCTGGATTTTTTGAAAGCTTATTTATTTATTCATAAGTTTCCGTCCGCGGTTTGGCGCACGCGTTTCATTTTTTCCAAAACTCCTCTATTTTGTTTTCTATTAGCATGTTAGTTGAGACTGGATTTTTCGTTAATTTCAGGTGTATTGTTTGAAAATGAAAATGGCGAGAAATACGTACAAGAAATATGTACGTGAGTTAAATTTTAAAATACTTAAAATTAAAAATGTAGCAAGGTAAAATACTGACTTACTCTGACTAGGTTATATAGCAAAAAAAAACCATTATTTGAATGTGTTGCAAATATTTTTCTTAATAAACCGATAAAGAATAGTTCAAACGTAACCGCACATTTTGATATAGGAATAGTATGCAAAATATCTCAAAATAAAACTTGGAACGAACGAGAAAAAGTGTCAGGCAATATTTGGTAGAACTGTGTCTGACATGACACTATTGTATAATTTAAACCAAAAGATATTACCCCCTCAAAATTCGTGTTTCAAAAGCTACTGTTGAAACTATAAATCCTGCTATTTTTCAGCTCAAAAATAATGCAAAATAAAAAAGATGCTGAAGAGCGCTTTTTGCGCTGATAAATCAAGTAGAGATCTCTTGAAATGCACGCTTCTAGTGTTTCACAAAATTGTGCATGTGACGTAAGTAGGAATATATTCACACAGCGTTAATCAAGCGCTTTATTTACAAAATTAAAAGCTTTACGGGTTGATAAATAAATGGTTGATTTAATTTCCTGAATAAATAGAGGAATATCTGATCGAAAACACTCTTGTCATTATTGTTTCAAGACTTGTTCAGATTCACTTTTACAGTTATTATTATGTAGTATGTGGCATGCACCTATCTGCGATTACAATGCGTATTGCTGAAAACTCGTTTAAAAAACACAAAGACTTTTAGCATTTTAATTCAGGAAACTAAAACAGTTTACATTATACTGACTCGTGCTAAGTGTATTAGAGTGTTACACAACAATCTGAAATCTTTACAAAGGTATATTTTTATGACGTAAAATGTAATGTAATGTAAGTAGTGTTTCCATTCCTCCAGGCCCTCATTAGTAACTGACAGGTTGTTTCCACCGCCGTGTTATATACCCCGGGGACCTGTCACACCGTAGCGAGTGTTTAAACAATATTATCCAGCGTTTATGTAATAATGATTAACATTTGTGGGTGATATTTACACTCCCAATTTATAAGTGGAGATATTGAAATTTATCTAATTTAAAAAGAGCTTATTTTAGGATACATTAAAAAATTTAAAGAGATTTCATCAAGTCCTGTTGATTTATTATTCATGCTAATAACAATAATTCAAAAGATATTTTTTTATAAAAAGGTTTTTCATGTAAGATACCTACATGAAAAACCTGTTGTTTACATTTTTTTAAATTTTACATTTTTTCTACAATTAGATACATCAAAGCTGATATTTATTTTAAAGATGTTTCGATTTGATCATTCATTACATAATCATTTGCCAGTAGAATTGCAAAGTTATTTAACACCTTTGAATACCTGCACACATATATATATATATATATATATAATCCATTAATATTTTTTTCGGTGTACAATAAAGAATATTTTATCTAATATAATTCTAAAACCTAACAGTGCGGTGTGACACACAGTCCACTGGATGTTCCCGCCGCCGGATAATTTGATTACGTATGCATTAAGTGCATTTCCATTTCCTCATACTGAGTGGATCTGAGATCTCTTTTAAACTCGCCGATGTAACCTTTAATGACGCGACGCTGACTCCGGCTTAAGGGATTTGCACATTACGGAAGGTCGCGGTTGTTTTGTGTCTGACTCCAACTGCTTTTTGAGAATGGTATCAGACGGAGACATATTAGCGTACTCTTGTTCTTACTAGTTGGGAATGCATGATTTTTAACAGACTTCAAATAAGGAGGTTCATAGATTGTAGATTTTTATTACTTTTATTATTTTGTGGCAAGATATCTGAGGTTATTGTGCATGGAGTTTATAAATCTTTATGTTGATCTTTAGTGTATACCTCAAAGGTCCCATATAAAGGAGAATTTTCTGGCCCACTAGCTAACATCAAGCAGGAGTTTTTTTCTTTGTGTACACTGTCGTTTTAATTTTCTGGTTAATATCTCTTGCTTCGATATTAAAAGCTTTGATGTGTAGTTTTGCAAATTTACAAACTACAAATCTGAGATATCTAGTTCAGGGATATAAAAGAGTTAGTTCATTACTGTCACATCTTATTTTTCTAGTTCATTGCTTAGTTACTTCATTAGTATGCAATGGATGTCCACTTAGATTATCTGTAGTTAGACATCTATGCTCTACTTGTCCTTCTGCCCATCCCGATTCCACTTTTCTAATTACTTTATTAAACAGAGCGATGTTCATTTGTTAAGCTTCATACAAAGAGGAAGTTCTCAATACATATTGGATTTAAATGTACCTTAATATAACATACGTGTTGAACCAGCCCCTAAACTAACATAGAACTCTAGTCTTCGACACTTCGTACTCTATTAAGCTGAAAACGAAACTGTCTTTATAGTCAGTTTATTCTATACGAACTCCATAAAATGTGTCCTCCGTGTTACGTCGTCTCGCACTGCTTATGTACACACCTTTAGGGATGCGAGCGTCGCGAATTGTAATCGACTGCTTACTGGGTTTGTAGCTTAGCGATCCGTTTAATGCCGGTTATAGAAAGTAATGGATATCACGTACCGCGTTAGATCAGATTGTTGAAAGAATAGTTTCCTTTGAGAAATTAAATCACGTTTTAAGTAGTCTTAGTTATGTATAAGGATAAAATATACTGAAGAGGTAAAGATAGCCTGATCAAAAACTATTGAAATGTTCTTTGTAAGGGGATAGGTAACACACGGGTCATATATTCTAAAGACGCAAAGTATTTATAAAGAAGTGAAATATCCTGTCTTATGTCATACTAGCTGTGCCTCGCGGTTTCACCCGCGTAATACCTATATCCTATGGATCCTTAACTTTTTTGAAAATTTAATATTTCCTATGTTAACCGCAGATAGTGTAGCTTCCCAACAGTGTATAATTTTTCAAATCGGTCAAGTAGTTTCTGAGCCTATTCAATTCAAACAAACAATCAAATCTTTTCTCTTTAAAATATTAGTTTAGAAAATAGGTTCTAAAGATGCGTTGCTAGCATTTAAATACAGCACTTTCCAATAGTACTTGCTTCTATCATAAATAATGTATATCCTTAAGAATCTAAAAGTAAAAATAGAAAGACCGTAAAAAAATAAACACACGTACTAAACCCAATTCCGTACAATATAGAAAGAGAACAAATATATGGTAATGTTAAGACAAATCTCGGAGTGCAGTCTTTTTCTGCAGCGAGTAGCAACACGTAATGCATTGCTAATTTTCTTGTTAACTTGCAACAGATTCCTGTGGCACTCGCGTTTTGAAATGTATCATTTGAATGTGGCTCTTACTTATTTTTCTTGTATAACATATATGGTTAGGTACCTTCTTACTATAAATGGAAATGTAGTTTGATTGGTTTTATGTCTCGATGCTAAATGCGTAGGGGCAATGAGTTTGTGTCTCCCTGTGGCTCTGTAGCTCTTCTACACGGATTGTCTGATTTTAATTAGATTTTATTTTGATTGAAATTAATATTTTAAAATATGATGTGTTTTACTTTGAAAGCTTAGGACTACATTATTCTTTACTCAAACTAATTAGTACTTAAAACGTCATTAATCAAGATCAAAATGTTTACTAACTTAATTGTACGAATTAACGCAATATCTTGTCGAAATAGATTTTAATCTATATTGCTTAAGAAGCTAATAGTAAATCGGAAGAAAAAAAGAGCAATATAGGTATTTTTTTTTCTTCTACTAAATGGGAATTTTCACTTATTTGGCAAGATACAATACAAGTACTGTATTTAAGTAAACATAGTTTTGTTATATTTGCAATTTTTCGACCATTTTCCTAAGAATGAAAACTTGGCCATTACAATTTCACGTAAATTATAAGTCGCTCGACCATTGCTCTCCTTTTAAACTTTGTGTACTAACACTTCTATCAAATATATAATTATCTGTTCTAACTAAATCTATATCTCTTTTCTTTTATCATCTTTTCCACAAAACAAACAAATTACAACTACCATTTCGACACAATCATAAAATACCATCTAATTATTCCAGATCATAATCCTTTTATCTTCAAAATCTTTTCGGTGACATCACCATCATTCATGTTTATGTTCCCACGGTACATCACGCAACGCAACACTAAGGAAAAGCGGCCATTTTACTGGAAATTATTATAATAAATAGCATCCGGTTACTGCGAAGACAGTGGCGCCCCCATCGTTATGGCGAGTAGGCATGCAACGGTATCGTTTTAAATTCGGGGGACCTATTCTGGAGATTTTGTTTTGTTTGTACGTGATTGGTGTGTTAATTGAGTGGATTTAAACTTGGATTTTTGGGATGAGTACTTGTAAATTTTGATTTGCATTTTCATTCGTTTCGTGTGATAATAAAATCTCGCGTTTGATATTTACTAAAAGATTACCAAAATAATTATACAAAGGACTTTCGGTTTATATACGTTACGTTTCGGATTTCCAAGATTGTGGTTTCTGATAACCCTGTATTTTGAAATCCCTATCTCACACATTATATCGATGTTCAAATCGCGAGTTTTGAGAATAGGCCTCCTTCATTAATCGTCGGTTCATCCTCAGCTATGATATCGTGACGCAAAACCGGCCCGCCACGAACGTAGCCTTTATTTACTTGCTCAAAATGATATATCCCCATAATTAATGACTGTTAAGAACGTAATTTACATTTTACGGTAGTTCGGAAATTTGTTTAAACATTTCCCGTTCCTTATGGTTGTTTAAGAAAGAATAAATCATTTCGTGCCATTTAGTAAAGGGTAAAATAGCTTGCCTCTAATGTGCAAAAAGTCGTCGGGTTCGGATAATCGTGCTTCTATTATAGAGAATTGTACATAAAATTCCTACACTATTTTAATTACTAAGGTAAGCAAAAAATGAGATTTTTTTGTCTTACATAATCATCAACACATTTTTTGCAACCAGTTTCCTCACATCTCTCACTCAACTATAGCTAAAGCAATTTAAAATATATAAAATCAATGCAATGCTTACGTAAGACATGCTATCACGTTCAACACGGTATTGTGTCGTAGGCAGCAGACTCAGCATAAAAGCACGTACGACTAGAATGCGCGCAACAGATGGGAACTACTGCTTACTTGTGAAGCTAACACTATATTATAATGCTTAAGATATGCGGAAACTTTATGTGTGATTTACTTTAAGGAATGCAACGTAAGTATTCTTTTATGAAGGTGAAGTTAAGCTTTGTAGTTTGTGCGTCTGGTACGTGATTTAGAAGCATAACTGGATGACAATTTTCTGCTGGATTTATAAAAATAATGAGGTATTTGGTAGCTTCAAATACCTAATTGTTGTTTACAAGAAATATCAAAAATTATTAACTTCTAAACTTTCGCGCTGTTGTTGTCAGTAATATAATTCAAGGGAATAAGCCCGGACATGCATAAATACATTTTTTTTGGCCCTACATTTCGAATGGGTTACAGCGGCAGTGGTAGCAAGCTGACTGATATCAATAATTACTTTTTTATTCTTTTACTCATCACCCCGAGGAAGAGAAAATGCTGAATATAGCCGAAAACTTAAAAGCAACTAATCTATTGCTCCCAGCTTTTATATGTCTACGCAATAAACATCATATAATTGATGAGTCTACTAAATATCTTCAGGAATATAATGTTTATTACAGCACGACAAAGTAAGTGTTGGGTATAGTTTAAAGCAGCGGCGGCACGTATGCCGCGACACGTTCACGTTGGATGTGGGAATCTTACGGAGGCGACGGAAATTAAAACTGATATTATAATAATATGTTAAAAATTATTATTTTCACATCATTTATATAAAGTTACAGATTAAATTTTATACACGTCATATAGATAAATATTTTTACTACATAATTAGAAATAAGATTAAAGGATGTTTTCTTTGTGATGTAATCCAGTAAAGAATGGACTTTGAAACGAATCGGGAAGTATTAGTTATGAAAAGAATCACCCCTTTCACTGCTTTAGATCAGTCTTAGTAATTATATTCCGTAATTAGAACATACAAATAAAGCAAGTAAGTAAATAAGCGATCTTAAAAAGTAAGATTTTTTTATTGTATTCAGCTTTTTTCACTGCCAGTAGTATAAGTCAGCCAGTTCCAGGGGTTTCTAGGGTGAGATCATGTTGCCTATTTGTAAGCTGAGCAATATCTCCAAAGACTTCGTTACTTATGACGACTCCCTCAAGACGATATCAATATGGAAATACGATCTGCTCTACAAATCTGTTAAAGTTACTTCACGTACGGTATACAAGCTAATTTACGATCTCCTTCAATTTAATGTACAGTAGTATTCCTTTTTCAAATAGACACACTATCGCAGTTTTTTTTTCTGATCACTTTTTATATCCTTTATTCCCCAACCGAAAAATCAAACCAACTCAACGAAAGCATGAACATATCGAAACGCTCATCATAATAAAGCGCGCACAGAATCTCCGTAATATTCCTACATCAACGTTCCTCAACTAATTCCTTGAGGAATGGGAGCGATGCAGCTGCGGGGGGTAAGGGGAGGGGAAGGGGACAAAGAACGCCCCAACAATCGCCTTACGCAAACATTGCCGGTTTTATACCGCGCTCCGAGCCATGACTGCGTTCCAAAGCTGTAATGCATTGAAATGTTTGTTGAATTCCCCAAGCGGTTCTTGTAAGTGGTATTTTTAAATTAATGTATGTCTTTTGTGAGACGGAAGTCAAACGATTCGTTTAATATTTAATATTTGTTGGTTTTTGGCTATGTGCTTTTAGTTTTATGGCTGTTATTGTTCAGACTTTTCGACATAGTATTCGTCAAGAAACAAGTTGCCGACAATGGTCATCAATATTACTGTCCTCCCTTAGTGTAGGAATGGTATGTACCTATATCTAAACCTCATAAATATAATTGCGGCTCTTTCCCTTGTAGGGGTAGGCAGAGACCACTAATTCTTTCCACTTGCTACGACCTATACACTCTTATTTCGCTTCGTCCATCCCTATAGAAGCACGATAACATCATAATCCTTTGTAAAAACAATGTATATTTTTTTAATCTAAACACATAACGTTTCGCGATTTTAAATCACGCTTGAGACTTGATTTAATCGATGTTAGAAATGTTTTAAAAGTTGCGATACATTACGGGGTCGCCGAGATATGATTTCATAAGTGATCGTTCATAGAAGGCAATGTACCACCAGTCGCTCTACCGCCTACTACTTTAAAATAAACTTAAAGAACAAGAAATTTGTTAATCGTACTAAAATAGTGTCAATTGATAGATGCAAACAGAAAGTGTGTCATTGATCGCTTTTATCAAAGAAGTTCACCCACAGAATCTTCAAATCCTCTAAAATGCAGTGAAACAGTTCCCTCAAACTCACCTGTGCTCATATATTCACAGTGTCTGAGAAACGGCTGCAGTTTAAAAGAGATCTCAAGTTTTTAGTTTGTTGCCTGTTTCTTTTAGTTACCACATGAAAAATGGCTGCCGGTTTGAAAAGCAATTTGTTGCTCGTTTACGTTAAATAAATAGTATTTAAGACTAGATAATTTATTGTAGTTATACAACATATTTACTGTCAACCATAATGACGTTATTACAGAGTAGAAAATAATGTAGAAAAAATTAGTTTCCTTTATTTATAATTTAATAGTCAGGTTTAAATCACGAAAATATAAAAATAGAACCATGTTTTGACAAAACGAAATTTATTAAATAGCATTTGCATCTATGATTTTCTTCTGAGATACTCTATCAAGACCATTTGAACATCTACCACACCATTCTAACAATATTGCATTCAACATGACTCAAAGACTCTTTCGCAAATACCATAAAGTTGTGTTGCATGCTATCATGTTGGCCACATTGCACAAGATACTACAAAGTACAACTCACATGAACGCGGAAACAAAGTATTTAATACAAAAACCTATTAAACACCGAACCTCGCACATCACATACCTCAACCTCCAAACATAATTTACACCAAATTTTCAATTAGAGTGTTTGACTCAAAGTGGTGATTACCAGGGATTTGTCACCAGTCCAGCTCGCGGCAACTCGCAACTATTTCGTCTAATTTAAACTTTGATCCGCTGCGTCAATGTTCCCCAAGTATTTAATGAGTAAACTGTTTATTTTGTTTTTATGTTCGAAATTAGTTTTCTTGGGATTTTTATTTATTGGCTTTCTAACTGAATTGTTATCGGGAGTCAATTTGTTAGTAAACTGTGGGCATTAAGGTAATTTGTTAGATTTGTGGTCGCTGTGGTGCTTAGGAAAGTTGTTAATTGATGCCTTTTCGCAACCCTATCAATAATGAAAGTGAATAAAGATACAGTCAACAGGATAGTTATGATGAAAACCGAAAATTCGATAATTCGAGACTCCCAAAAGAGATCTGAATAGGACATTTGCTGTATAATTTTAGGTGGTTCTTCATACTTTTTAGTTATTCATTCATAATCATGCCTGCGAATTATACTTAGCCTATTCGTAGAAAACTTGCATTGATCGTAAGCGCAGCAGTGCTTCGCTATGTGACACCAAATAAACATATATCCTTTTCTGCATAGATCACTATTTCACGTGTAACACTTTGAACATTATTTATAACTTCAACTATTTTAAAGCTGTGCATATTTAAGCAGGTGAACCGAACCGCTCGGAAGGTGTGCAATAGTTCCGGAGTATCAAGGAGTTTCTACTTGTTTTATATCCAGCACATTCTCTTAAAGTTTGTAGAGAACATGCTATACATTGTATGTAACAGCTGTGGGTTTGGGAAGTGAATTTACTGATTATGTCTATACTTACATCTTCTTTTAGTCCACTAACGCTATATTTATTCAACTCATTTAAGTTCTAAGAACGTAATTGCTAATTGTCGTATTTGCTTTAAATATATTGAAATTACGACTTTCAAATATATTGAGTTCTGAGGTTTACGCGAATGTTAGACATTGAATTAAAACTACTTTTAGGGATTTTATCGCGGTTTGTATTTGAATTTTAGTTCCCGACGTTTCGACACCTTTGCAGGTATCATGGCCGTGATAAAATCCGTAAAAGTAGTTTTAATTCAATGTCTGTAATTGTAATTTTATTTCAATGACTTTTAAATATCATCAATGCAACAAAAAAAGTAGACCTGGCAAAATAACTGAGTTCAGTTTTAGGATACACAATACATTACTATTCTAAGCAAAGGTATTAGTAAGTAAGTACAGGAAGCCATGCGTACTGTAGTCCCCGTATCGCATCAATCATTTTCTTACCAGGAGAAAGGGCTTTAACCTTTTTACTTGAATCTTTCATTAGTTTACCTTCTTATTTAGGAAATATTCTCTAATTTATTTGGTCTACGAATAAAAGTTTTTCTAAAATTTCCCAAAGCTATCTTCACCCAAAAGCTGATCAAAATCAGACTGACTAAATATTAAACCCCTTTTCCGTTAAGAACTTTTATCTGCTGTTTATGATTCATGAATTTAGAGATAAAATTAGGACCCTAAAGTATTATCATGTTTCAACAGCATTTCGTTTTAATAATAAAAGCAGCGCTATTTATTCAACACTAAAATCTTGAACGGCTGCATAAAAACCCCTTGATGGCTGCGCTGAAAATCCAACTTTACTGAGTTGTGTTAAGGTTTATTTTTGTGGGGTGTGTTGTATCCACTTGTTGCAAGTTCTAGGATTCCATTGTTGTGAGATTCAATCTAAAGGATTAGCAGTATTATTAGACGGGGTTTAGTGGGAACACCGACTGAGGTGCTGATACGTGGAAAGTCTTATTCAGACGTCAAGACTCTTTAATGCTCTTTGTTCTGTTATTTTATCTTGCGCTGGATTTGTGTTCGGAGAATGTGTTTTACGTTTTATCGTACGTTCATAAATTATTTCACTATTTACAAAGAGAGCGTGTATTGTGATGGTTTGTTATCTTGATGTACGGCTTTTCCATTGTTTTTATCATATATTCACCAAATGGTTAGTTTGCTTCTTAGGAGCGTAATCTCCCTCACATTCGAGTTGCAAAACACACACCTACCAATTAACTAATGCATGTTATGCTTTTGGGCAAACTCCACCAAAACTTTACCTGACCGAAGCCCGCGATACACCAGACTTACCACAAAACCTCCAACTGTGAACCCACCTGACCTTTAACTCAAATGCCAGACAAAAGAAAAACAATGAAACCACAAAAAAGTATAATTCAATTGTTTATTCTCAGTACATTCAAAGCATTGTCACGTGCCAAATTCTATACTTATAAATATTATTTACATCTTATTGTATTTAAAGTATTGAGATCGTTCACTATTATTCTGACGTTGACAGCTATATTTGCGAATGTATTATTCAAGACGTAAGTAAACAAGTTTGAGTTACGACTATAACAAGTACTTTATGTGTTAGTAAAAGGTTTTTGCTGTTCGAGAATTTTCGGGGATTGTGTCTAGAGTTCAGTCTTTGTTAAGTTTTAATGTATTATTAACAACTGTACAATCAATGGTTTCTATTTTCATAATTTTCTGCATCATTTTATTCATCTCTTTTCAAAAATATTTTCTTCCATTATTTTTTCAGGGCCATTGGGATTCTAAACAATGTTGTCAACATCAGAATACATAGACAGTTTTATTTGTTGAGGATACACCACTGGTTTCCTTTAGTAAGCGTCCGTGGTGTTTGGTAAGGCCAAGCAAGTTCCGTTATCTAGTTGTGGCACAATCCTTTAGCCTTTATTTTCAACCATTATGAATATGTGACAATATCCGTATAAAAATGTAATTTTATTTTTTGGGAACTGAGGTAAGGCAATTTATAAATAAATCATTGTTAAAAATGAGATCAAATTACATTTATCACAAACTTAAGGGCAACTAAATCGATTTATAAATATTAATACAAAATATCTTAAAAAAAAAAGAAAATTTTCAAACAAACGTCAAATCCTTTAAATATTCAAACGGTTGATCATAATTATTATAAATATCTAATGCTAGCGTAAAAATGTTTGTGCATTTTCATATAAATCACCCTTCACTCTGACAAAAATAGATCGTTTCTCATTTTCATTATCACTACACATCGTTTAAATTAGTTTTCTATCTAAACACATCAAATTTAGAAACTCATTTGATCAAGAAGTTTCCAAAATCGATGAATGCTCTTAACTAGATCTTGCGATATTGTCGGCGTATCTAAAACTAACGTTTTCAACAAAACTGCAAAGCATTTCCTACGAAAAGAACGTCCACACTAAAAATATCACACTCCAAAACTGATGGATATATTGTAAGGTTCTTGACAAAATAGTTCACTCACTGTCACTTAAATAACTTGAGGTAATCAACAGTGAAAACAAACATCCAAGACATGGGGCTTTTAATTTCTAGCATTTTCTTTATAAACTTGTCCGTTTTTTTTCATTACTTCTGACCAAACTGGTATAATCAATAAAAAATTTAGAAACGCAAGTTCACAAATTGCACTTTTTTGAGTCATTTATTCAGTCTGAGTCAGGCATTTTGAGTCTACATCCTCAAGTTTTGAATTTTGAATTACTACGTAGTAGTCCCATGTCTCGGCTGCTTGCCTCAAACGATACAAAGTCCACAAAATTAATAAGTTTTCATAAGTATATGCTCCGCTAGAGGCGCACCAATATTACCTATAACACCGCTGTTCTTCTTCTTATCTTTTCTATGCAAGGTACACTTTTTGTCTTTCAGCCCGATCTCAGATTTATTGTGAGTCGTTTTTATTTGTGATGAAACAGATAGATTACGTTTTTTGGTCGCACACGATCTATTGTCACTATCATTTTTATCACTTGTGTTTTTAGCACTTTTTGCATCTACAGTTTTGTTTTTTATTTCTTTTTGAGGTATTCTTTCTTCTTTCGACGCAACCGCTAGTTGCGAGTGGTCGAAACATTTTGTTGACTTCTGCGAAGAAAAAAAAAAACCATTAAAATACTGTTGACAATAACCATTAACAACCAAAATTGAAAACTCTTAACGAATTTAAAGGAGCATCCATTTTCCATTAAAGTCTCATTTTTAAATGATTGCCATCTTATACTAATCTAACTTCAAGTAAATACTAACTTAAATTTTTCATTCTGAACTTCGGTATCATCGATTTTTCCATTAATTTCTAGATGTCCAACCAACAGTAACTTTGTAACTACTGAAGTTTTAATTGCATTGCTATCGATTGAATATTGTAGTAGTATCTTGTAGAGTGGCCACCTGTGACTTGTACTCTGTTTAATACGTTTATTCTAAGTTTATTGGTGCAACAAAGTCTTTCATATCATCAGTATTAAACGCTGCATTATTATTATTGTCAACTACATTGTTTCCATTTGTATTTGTATGCATAATTGACATATCTTCACTGAAAGGTGAAACTTCGTGAAACAATGATCTTTCCTGTGTACACAGTTCTGATTATGTTTGTCTAAAGCTTGTTTACTGTCTTAGATCTTAAAATTGTACATCACTATTTCTACAAGTAAATGCTTGAGCTGAAGAAAAAATACATTAAAATGACGTATACATTGTGAAAATGTCATACAGTGGCTTAAGCTTTCATTATTTTAACAGCATCTGTAATAAATTCTTCAGCTTTAATAATAAGTATTTTACTTACAGTAGGATTGACAGCTTTGGAGTATATTTGTGCTCGACCTTCTAACTCCATTTTGAGTCGCCAGTCTCTTAAGTACATGTGCGCTGCGGCTGCACTCGGCCAACCCCTTCGCCACGTGTGCCATCTAATAAAGTACATTGCATTAGTTAATTACTTCCTATATTTAAATTATATGTCTATTTGTTTATGAAAAATAAAAGAGGCTTTAAAAACAATAGTAAAAATTGAAAATTTTGATCAAAATGTTTGGATTTCAATTACGAATATTGGAAAAATATAATTAATAAAAGATATATCGGGTTAGTCTAATGTCGAAGTTATCGTTATTAAACGAGAGAATATTAAAAGTCAACAAGTAAACCATTTACGATATTAAAATCAATCCAATTTCAATATCATAGAAAGTTTTAAAATTACGAAACCTGTTCTAATCTTTTTTAAATTAATTTTATGTAAATTGATTTTAAAGGTAACCTTCTTAGTTTCTCAATTTTAAATTCATTTAAAAAATAGATCTTAACTATTAGATAAGTATTTTGCTAAATCAGCGATGTCTGATTTATTTAAAGGTCTGTCAAAATATGCATCGAAAGAGTCGTTTACTACTCTACCTAGATTGGTAATTTTACCAGCTTAGACACCATAAATGCGACTGCTGCTAACGATGTTTCAGTCTGAATTTGACTGTGTTTTTATATGCCTTTTAGCACCTTTCAGAAAACAACGGACGGGTCTTTTGTTGTATCCTAATTTGTAACCTATCTGAATAGTTGTTGTTACTGACCTTGTTAACAGCTGCAGTGTCCTTGACTTCTGTCCCAGCGAGCGGTACATTAAGGCTGTATACCTGAAGGTGATCAGGTCCGCCCTCACGTTCCTGTCCACGCCGCGGTACCTAAAGCTAAGTCTAGTGGCTTCTAAGTAATACTTCGCTGCTGGTGCTGGTAACCCTAAAATGGAAACTCTGTTTAGAATTCATAATCCGGTACATACAGGGTCTTAAGAAAACTCTGTCCAACCCGAAAACGTTCACAAGCACATGCCCAAATAAAATATTAAAGGTATATCCATGATAGTAACAATATATATATAATAATGAATTGTGAAATAACATTTCACAATTCATTATTATAATATTTTGGTGCGATTCCTTAAATATGAGGTTAATACAAAAATAAAATACCATTCTCGTCGGAATTATTGGCGGTACTTTGAATGATTATTTGGCAGCACCAGCGCGTCTCTCTTTTTTGCGTTCAAAATAAAAACAATTATACTAAGGAAGTCGTATTATGTGTTTAAGGAATTGGAGTACAATCGGTATGTCATTAGGCAAAGTGGATTGACTAATGACCTTGATGGGGTTAACTCTATTAACGTCAAAATCAATATTTGTTTATTATTTATAGATTTCCATCCGCCTAATGATAGGTAAAATAACAATTCCACTATATACATATATACTTGTGCTGCGACCTATAACTGTAAAATACAAAATATTTTTGTTCAATAACGTTCTTGATGAATCTACTTTACTTCTATGGTTAAAAGGTGGAAGACCGCTCCATGTAAAAAACGGTATTCTGCTGAATCCGGTAAGACTGGTAGCCGACCCCAACATAGTTGGGAAAAAGGCTCGGGAGATGATGAGGTATTCTATGACTTGCCCTCATTAGTCTACACGGGTTGATGCCAACTTACCTCTACTCCTCAACCAGTCTCCATACAGCACGTAATGCTCCCAGTTGTTCGGCTCCAGATGCACCAGCCGCGTCAGGATCCTCTGCTTCTCGTGCTCTGTCCTCAGGGTCAGCAGCTCCACGTGCGCCTGCACGAACCTCGGCTGCAGCCAGATGCACTTCTCTAACATTGATATGGCTTGGATGGGCTTGCCGTTTTTCCTGGAAGATTGCTTTGTTTAGAATCGTTTTGTCAACATCTGTTACATCATCCTTTATGTTTAGTTTTAGGAGTTATTGTATTGCCTTTTTGTTTTTGACACTTTTTTCTTCATTGCGTGCATTCTTTATTTATTCAGGTCTTGCTGGTTCGTTTTCATAGGTTATCAAAAATTTTCTTTTTTATGAGTCATAAAACAAGTGTTGTTGTTTTTTTAAAGGACTATTTTCAGTTATTACATATTACTTACTTATAAAGCTTGCCAAGGTTGTAGTGTGCATTCACATGGTACTTGTTGAACTTGATGGCTTGCAAGAAATGGTGTTCAGCGTTATCCATCCCGGACACTAAGGTGCCGATGTTGTTGTGCGCGCTCGCGTAGCTTGGCCACAACCTAAAACATATTGATTCTTTCAAATCTGAAGATTTTTACCAAAAAAATCTAGGATTGACGGCAGTCAATTAAAGAACTGAAAAATTGTACTATGGTTTTTTAAAACTCAAAATGTCGCCTTTTTTAAACATGCGATTATTTAAAAATAACGACCTTTTTGAATAGGTACGTGTAATATACAATATATTATTATTATTATATAATATATTATATTAACAATACACGTTAAAATATACAACAACTGATGATGTCATAACTTTGTATCTTACATGTGTACCTATCTTTACAATTGTCAATGTAGCAGCCGCTCAGTTGCTTACAACACCTCCACCCTGATATACTCTGGAGCATATCACTAGCATCTATTAGCACGGATCTATTCACCCATTCAATTGCTGCCTTTCTTTAGCACGCCCTAATGCCTGGACGTCCGTGTATATCACATGGAGAGTCTGCCACAAGGCAATTAAAGACGATTGGCACGCAATTTGATTGCAAGCCTAACAGATGCAAGAGGCCTTCGCCATTCATTGGACTGTGCATTTGAAGGGAAATCGACGGTGTAATGCGAGATGCCTATTTCACCTATATAACGGAATTTAGGTAGTATTTTATTAAAATACCTACGAAAAATTTGCTTGAGACAAAGTTGGGCGAACTCAACACCAGTCTCGGGTTAAATATCTCGCATACATGACGAATAGCTTAATAAACTTGAGTGAACTTTCCGCGATAGTTCGCGTTAAGGCAAACGGCTTTGTTACCTCAAAGCTTCTTTGTAATGTTTGATGGCGCTGTCTTGTTGCTCTGTCTCGCGTAGAAAGTTCGCCAAGTTGTAGTGCAGTTTAGCGTTTTGCGGCAAAGTCACTAAATCCGCCCTGTAACAAACAAAACACATTTAGAGGTAATTTACGCCCGAATGCGGCGACCGTAGAGCGAATATTGCAAGACTTGTAAATCGTGGTTACCATTTCGTGTCATGCTTAATACATTTCTCTTTAATGTTTTTGGAAATGAAAATTTCGTGGTGTTTCCTTGTGAAACTTATTAGTGTTTGGGGAAAACGATTTAAGTCTGAAATTGTGTTTGTTTTAAAAGTTTTGTAAGGCAAGGAAATAAATAAAGTGGCTTTTTGGACAAAATTCAATTTTGAGTACATAACTATTTAATGACGAATAATAAATAAAAGAATCAACGAGTACAGGCCCGGCACATCCAAATTATTGATGTCTACACTTCTTTCTCATTAATTCTAACAGCAATATGACATCCAACGAGCCTTACAGGAAATACAAAGAAAAACAAAAGAAACATTATTACTTAAGTTCCAATCATAAAATAATACCACAGAGTCATGTTTATTGAACTGGAAACGAACTCGCCGTGTTTCATACATTAGAATGAAACTGAACTAAAAAGTACTTGTACAAACTTTTCTCAAAATCTATTTGTAACTTATGAGACTTTAAGTTTAGCTTTGAATGTATAAGATCCATTTAAACAAGAGTCGAGACCTTCGTCTTTAAAGGAGTCGTTATATAAGTTTATCTTGCTCAGAATGCATTGAGTTTTCGGTGCCGAAAACTTTACTTGCTGGTAACTGGCCACCCTCTGAAGTTACTGCAATGTGCACCCACTCACTTTACACAAGTATTCGACTTGAAACTATTTAAAACAGGTCGGTTTCCAAGTATGGAACTATCTGTGTTCAGGTATCTGAGTTACCTCGAAACACTTTACTGGGAAAGAAGATGATAGTACCGATGTAGAAATACAATGTAACGTAGAAAAGTATAAGTATAGGTATTGTAGGTAGATTGTGTGTTTTTCTAAGTAACTTATTTCTGTAGCACGATCTTCGTAAATACTCACGTCGTCTAGTTGCATTTTAAAATAGTAGTGTCTCAATCTTAAAAGATTATGTCGATTATTTTTAAACTAATATGTCAAGATATTTAGTGATATAATAGGTAACAATGATCTGTGTTTAGGGCATATGAATGCAAAACTAAAACTTTGACAGCAGGACACATGCAGTGTTCATAGTATGCCACATGTCACATTAATTCAGACATTCTTCATATTATCTATAGTGCAGTTCATTTACGACTATTGACCCTTCATAACATCAGCAAATAGCAGCTAATAAAGAAATATTTATGAGCCTTCTGCGAGATTTCTGCGAGCTATGAGCGTATGGCGTTGGTTTACTGCCTATAACTCTGCGCTGCGATCATCAATCTGGCCACTACCACCATAGCTGAAGTAATTAGTTACCAGCCTTCCTCCGGGAACAATCTCTTCAAAACTGTAGTTGTTGCTTCCATTTAATCTCCGCTGTTATTTTGTTTAATTAACTTTGCCACACACTAGGAATCTCTTTAATGTTGTTGTGCTTACAATCGTGAGCGTAAATACTCTACATAGGGAATGCCGGTTGCATCAATTTGCATGAGAATCTTTAATGTTTTGTCTTCGCTTTTCTTTCGATGTCCTTTATTTTTTTAGATGTTCTTTCAATTTATTTTACATTACACCAGTATTCTGTTAAGAAGAAAATAAACTTTCTTAAAAGAGGAGTATTTTAACTTAAAACTTTCGATTGAAATAAAGAAGGCCCGTCTTAAACTTCGGCCATGATAAAAAAAAAAAATGATCTTTTTTATGTAATGGTTAATGACATTTTAAGTTTTGTACATTACAGTATATAGGTCATCAAAACTGCAGAACAATTACATCAAAACTAAATAAATAACCAACATTTCACTAAGTCTTTTAAACATACAACATTGTACAATTCATTTACATACCTTGTTTCGCAACTCATCTCATTTGCATGGAGTTGTATCAAAAACCATTAACTGATTGAAACTGTGGGTATTAGACGATAGTATTAATTAATTACTTTTCACTATCCGTCCCGATGTTGTAAACAACTGTAAATAACCACCGCTCTTAGGACTTCGTTATTTTATACTAACTTGGTAGAAGTACTAAATAATTAATTGTGTTAATAACTATTACGTTGAATACGGTTTTAGTTGTGCTTAAGATGTTATTTTATCGTGGTTGATTTCATTTTGTAACTTTCTTTAAATGATTTTCGGATAAAAATCTTGCCTTAAATAATCAGTTATTTCAATAAGAAGATAAAATAAAAGGATAAGTTAGAAATAGCTTCAAATTATGCGATATTTTCCGGGATTACAACGGTCACCCATGTAGTGATTATTTATGCTAAGATTTGTTAAAATGCTGGGTTAGAGTTCAAAAAGGCTTTAGAGATAGAGAGAATTAATAGATCACAAAGTAGAAGATAAAATCATATCCAAGTTCAATATTCTAAACGCAAAGTTCAGACCATTTCAAAACCAAATTACCAGAACCATATTTGAAAGGTATTTCCATTAAATAAACCTCTTAAAATGGGTGGAACACATTCACTTAACCATAAACAAGTAGTAAAACGTCTTCTATAGAAAATTGAATGGAGTCATAAACCGCAAAGCGAATTGAATATAACCGATATTTCATTACGCGGTATTTTTAACCGACGAAAACAGAGGAGGTTCTCAATTCGACGCGTATATTTTTTTTTTTTTTATGTATGATCACGCATATCTTTTTACTGAGTAGTCCGATTTTGATAATTCTTTTTTTATTGGAAAGGGTATACTCCAAAGTTGGTCCCATATAAATTTGAAAAAAGAATTCCCACCTTAAGGGTGGAAAAAAGGGGTTAATTGATTGTTCACGCACTGATCGTAATGTATTACCACGCGTAACTTTTTACAGAGTAGTTCTATTTTGATAATTCTTTTTTTATTGAGTAGGCTATACCTAGAAGTTGGTCCCATATAAATTTGAAAAAAGAATTCCTACCTTAAGGGTGGAAAAAAGGGGTTAATTGATTGTTCACGCACTGATCGTAATGTATTACCACGCGTAACTTTTTACAGAGTAGTTCTATTTTGATAATTCTTTTTTTATTGAGTAGGCTATACCTAGAAATTGGTCCCATATAAATTTGAAAAAAATATTCCAATCCTAAGGGTAGAAAAACAGGGATATATCGATTGTTCACTAACTGATTTTAATATATGACCACGCGTAACTTATTACAGAACAGTCTGATTTTGATAAATATTTTTTATTAGATAGGGGGTTATACCTTGAAGCTGGTCCCATATAATTTTACTCTAAGGTTGGGAAAATAGGGGTGATTTATTGTTCACTCACAGATTTGAATACTAACATAAGGTAGTTAGCTATTTTAAAAATAATAAATAATTCAGCATGTAGCAATTAGTATATAATAGCCACAAAAAAGTATAAAATAAAAACTTTTTAACAAAAAAATTAAACCGCCGAAAACACTGAAAAGCAAAAAATAAGAAACTTCTTTTTATTTAATCTTAATAACTAAGTTCTTAAACGAATGTGAGTATACCTAAATAATTTTGAGGCGGCGCCAAACTATCAATTAACAAAGATCACAAAATTACCTTAAAAATAAAGAAACAACCAAATCAAAAACGCTATATACTATAATTATATTCTTTACTTACCACCTACTAATTCCATTGTGGAAAGCAAATAAAAGTTTTGAGTTCGAGTTTGAATCAACTTAACAATGCAATGAAATCTCCAGCGATAAACATTAAAATTTATAAAAAAATTAAGTACCTATATATAGTAATTAATTAATTTGCCTGTTTGGCGCCGACTCGAAATTGCTTAGGTATACTCACATTCGTTTAAGAACTTAGTTATTAAGATTAAATAAAAAGAAGTTTCTTATTTTTTGCTTTTCAGTGTTTTCGGCGGTTTAATTTTTTTGTTAAAAAGTTTTTATATGAAGTTACTCTCTGGTAGATACTTGTGTGTATGATGTCAAATGTCTTGCAATTCGTTTAAAGTTGAAATGAAACAGACATCTAACAAAGAAAAATAAATGTTTTCAATTCAAGTACCTCGAGTATAGCGAGAGTTTTGTTTGATTACAATGACTACCTACGAAATTTGAAATGAAATTCATATTTTAATTTTGATTTTTTATGGGAACATTTCAACTTTTTTTGTAAGCAGCCAATACGCTTATTTAAAAGATTGAATAAATACGGTAAATCTTTAAATCGTTACCAAACTTTTTGGAGAAAAATGTTTTACAGCCAATTATAATATTATTTTCGTGTACTCATTATTTTCTCAACCCGAGGCCTGTAACGACTATCAGCTCAGCTGTACTATAATAATGGCTATTAAATAGCTATAAAAATGATATTGATAGTAAAATGTGCCGAGAACAATTGGCTAAGCTTTTACTTGAAAAATGATTCAACGACAAAATATAATACTCAATTTATTTGCAGATGATGTCATTGACCTCTTAGGGCATAGATCAGTAACCACAGAGTACGCATGTCAGGGTATGAATTGCAAGCACTAGTATGAACTAGTATTGACGTAAAAATATAATCATAACAGAGCGCGCCTTTTTAATAAAAATATCTCAAACCCGAAAACTATCTTAATAATGCCGAAACTATCGATATTTTCTCATAAACGTCTGTCTTTGCACATGTACACATGTAAGGAAATACAGCCAAACATTTGCTTAAGCTCAGTGCAATGGGCTTTTAGTAATATTTGCACTCTATAGCTCAAACTTTTTAAACTCTATACCAGTACCTAATTAAATAGTTAAAGATAAAATGATACTCAGGAATATAAGATTTTAGTGAATCCAATACCCATAAGCTTGCAATGCTTTTTAATGGTTGGTAATTGAAGTGCTTTTAAACGAGCTACCATTACATGTTTTTACGAATGTTTACGACGACATTAGAAAATGTTCTTTGAACAGTTGCGTTTAGTTAGATTACAGTTTTAAAATAGGTTTTTTTTTGTAATAAATATACGAATAAGTACATAAAGGAGACTGATACGCTTTCATACAATTTTGGGCCAGAATGTAAAAAGATGAAATTGGTGTGAATTGATAGCTACTATATTAACAAACAATCACTGAAAATATGGCAGATTTTGGCAATCTGAGAGCTGAGATAAAAGAGATTAAGTTTAAGTAAAAAACTATACTTAACTGCCTTAGAGTATAGGTAAGAAACTAAAGAGTGAATTTATCATGGTTTGTTTAGTCCGCTTAGCAGTCAAGGTTTATGATGGTTTTGTTTTTTTTTTTATAATTTAGACAGGATTTTTAATATTTCTGTAGAGTGGGAAGGAGATGATGTACAAAAATGAAAATTGAATTTTATTAGTATTTTTATTCATCTTCTATTATTACAAGAACGTCATCTAAGAATTGTGCAGGTGGTACTATGTTATCTAGTATAGGTACTTAGCCTAACTAAGGTACCATACTATTGACATCACATAGGCGCAGCAGCCCACAGTCCGTTTGCCTACGATGCAGTTAAAATAATATTTTAATATTCCTTCCCTACGACCGTCTTATATACGAAAATATCCATGGTTTTGACATTGTTAGGATATTATTAGTGTTTTAGATAGATTTATCAAAACGGCGCGTTCCATCTTTATAAAAAAATCACGAAAAAACTAGTTCATACTAGTGCTTACGATTCATACCCAGATAGGCTCACTCTTTAGTTTCTTGTGTAATATATACTCTAAGGTAGATAATTTGACACTCGTTTAGTGTCGAATGTCGATCGATGTCAATGTCATGCATGTCCAGTCAGAGTTAGCACAGATTAAAGAATACAATAATCGATTAATAAATGTGAATCGATTTAACTTAATCTCTTAATACTCTAATTTAAATGGATTTCATTATTTTAATTAAATGTATCATCTAGTGAAAGCATTTTCGTAAATAGTATGAACTCTGTTGATGATGACATTAAAATGTCATCATCAACAGAGTATTTACTTAGACTATTTACTTCGTAACCCAAACTTAATTATTGTATATTTCATTTTCCAGATTGTAAATTGAGTTGATTTTTCACACTTTGAAATAGAAAAATATAGCCTTTTTTTTCAGCCATGTCTTAACTTATTACAATTTGGCCCAGAAATCCCCGTCTCCTTTGACTTTGATCTAGGATACTATATGACTGTCATATTTATTTTTTCATATTTTCCTCTTTCGTTGCAGTTTACCAATTAAACCTTTTTAATAGTTGAATATTTTTATCAACAAACAAGTTTTATTAAGTTTTTTTAGTGTTCAAACTTAACGTTTAGTTGGAAAACCCGTGATATTCGTAGTAGCCTTGGACTAGATAACTTAATAAACTTTCAACTAAAGGAACGTAAATGTCTAAAATTAATAACAGGTAAGCTATTAAGGTCTTAAAATAACGATAGAACCTTCTCAAGTTATGCTAGATAAATTGCCGAATATTATTTACAGTAGATATTAGCAGAATATACAGTTTGAAACATGGTCTTGTTAAGGCGGCTCGTACACGAACGGCTCGAGCAGTTAACCGCTATAGCTCGTCACTTGTGCCACCGTCTTCTTTCTTAACCAACATCAACATCAAAATCAAGGATCTTAATACTAATAATAATATATTTTTTTGGTATGTCAATAACATGAATAGCTTCAGAAATTGTGATTTAAACAAAATATTTTTTTTTAAGAAATAGTGATATAAAAAGAATTTGGTCATCAATAGGGCCCTCAAAGATAGTCCTTAAATTTGATTGAAATACCTATGTTCCTTTTATAACTAGGGTTGCATATTTGTATGTAATCAATTAGAAGAAGAAAGAAAGAAAAAACATTTGTTAGGTGTTTTAGAGTCCGCGAAGGAGTGGAATTGCTTCAAGCAATCTTGTGTTTGTGTGTGCGCGGCCTTAGTTTGAAATGTACGTATTTATAACGTAATTACATTAGCCTTTAAACGTCTGAGACTGCCGAGAGCATCGACCTCTCTTCATATAGATTCCACATTGATTTTATTGAATACCTGTCTGAGATAAATATTTGTATGGCCTCAAAATTCTACGAATTTATATTCTGTCTATAATTAATATATTATGAACAGTTTTTGAAATCAACTCATTATTAGATATTCATATTCACACACAAAATCTAACTTAAAATCTGAGTAAGTACTCTGTTTATTAGTTCAAAATATTGCATGCAATTAATTAAATATTTAATAAATAATATTAAACGCCACTGCGATCATATTGCAGTTTTTTGCATTATTCGACTTAAGATCGTTTATTTCTTAACCAATTTTTTTAACTATATACATTTTTTATTTAACTGTCAATTAAAAAACAGAACCTATTTCCGATTTCCTAAATAAAATTAAAGATTTGCAACCTGCAGATTAAAATAATTCCTACCTTTCCAGTAAATATCTTATTATTAGAAGCACGTACGCCATGCTTACCTCAGCAGAGTGGCTCTGTCGCGCCAGTCAGCGTTCCTGCGATGTGTTCTTGCCACGCCACTGGCAGCCAGGATTGCCAGACCCACTGCCAGGAAGACTTTCGTGCCAGGCTTGGAGCACCACATCAGCTGGACTCCGTAGGCGGTTATTATCACGCTGCCAACGCTAAGAGGAAAACAAATGAACATCGGTTATCGTATTATGATATTCTTAAATAAATAATTCGTTGTCATGGTAATTGAAACTCTAAAATAACTTTTTTTTTATCGTTATGGGCTTTGTTTTTGTTACAAGCCGAGTTTTTAGTATAAATGAAATAAACTATGTAAATATTTAAAAAATAAAATTCAGTACACTAATATTGTAAATTCTGCGTATTCCAATAATAAGCATGCACAGTAAAAATGTCGTTTATTGCCATTTTAAATAATTATTGAAATGTTGTTGGTATACCTAAATACATTGGAAAGCAAAACTGCAGCACTGCGCTATTCGTGCAGTTATTAAATAAATACGTTGGTAGTTATTCTGGTAGATGTATTTACCTGGGTATATAAAGCACTCTCTCAGCAATAACAAATCCAACAGTAACAAGTAGATTGCTAGCAGGCACAAACGGTAGAACCATAAGGAGGAGGCCGATCACAGCCGGCGTGTGCTTCTGAACCTAAAATAAACAAATCCACTTCAAACGAATACAAATTACTTCATTAAAAACTTATCAACTTAAAGTCTGTTTGATACAGATTAAGATATTCATAGGAGAGCAGACTTTTTAAAATATTCAGTCTATTAATTTAAAATACAACAAGAAAGATGTGATCTGAATAAATTAGATGTGAAGTTGTATTATTGGCGTTCGAAAAAGGATTTCAATTAATAGTAACTAAATACTGCATACCTATCATAAACATCTGCATCAAAGATCTTAGAAATAAGGTACCTTTAAAAAGGATTTAGTCTTTGCATCTCATACACACTAGAACTAAAAGCAGAGCTTCGATATGGCAGTATTTGGTGACTGAGTGATTCTAAAGTACTTCTTCGGTAGTTTTAGTAGTTCACTAGTTGTTCTGACGACCGCAGCATAGCAATACTGGCCAACACTATGACTATTAGTTACTCACCTCCAAGTCAGCTATACAGCGATAGCACAACAACAATAGCGCTCCAAAAGCAGCACAAGTAAGTAAGTTTCTGGGATCCCAACCACTTGTTATTAGAGGAACGGAACCCATCTGCCAGTCGTGGCTCAATGTCCAGGGGCAGAGGAGGAGCCACCAGTTAAATGCCGCTAGGTAACAAAATGTCATTAACCTGAAAACAAACATACAAATTATTACAATGAAACAGCTTTTTCAAACTGAAATTAAATTTAATACTACTACGTTAGAGATAAAACAAAAATGAATGGAAAAATATATAAAACCTTTATCATTAAATGGTGGAAACCAAAATGTAAGGTCTTAATTCAAAAATTAAAATATTTATAAAGCAAACTGACTTGATCCAACTGCCTTGTTCAAACTTCAAAATACAAGAAAAACAAAATCATAAATAAAACATAACATAACATTTCATCACGCATGTATTCCCGAAGGGTTAGGCAGTTCGCCGATATGTTTAGGTCCCATGTAAAAGGGGGCGAGCCTATTGCCACTAACCCGGCACAAATCCAAACTCCGACCTGCTACTGAGAATTTCTTAGAAAAAACCCAATAACACCTTGGTGGACTCGGGAATCGAACCCAAGACCTCAAGCGTAGCAGTCGCGTTTAGCACCACTAGGCCAACGAGGCAGTTGGCCTCATGGGATCATTAAAAAAATACTTTGTTAATAATGATCTGTGATACTCATACGTTACCTTACAAAGAAACTAGGATGAAAGGCAGTGGGGTTGTCTTGCGGTGAGAATGACGGCCATGTGCCTTGCAGTAAGGCTAGCCGCAAACAGACCAGCAGAGCCAGTGAGACTAGCACCTTGATAGCTCGGATTGAGAGCCCAGTGCATTTCTTCTCTATTTTTAACGAACATATTGACCTGAAAACATATTCTTCATAAATACAACTATATTTATTTAAGTGTGGGAATCATGGCGAATAATAATATAATAATATTCCGGGATATCTCTCACACGGTTGTCTGATACCAAGCTAAGCAGAGCTTGTGTTATGGTAACCAGACAACTGATAAACATACTTATATATTTCTAAATACATACATATTATAAATAAATTACACCCAGACACCACACAGACACAGGATGGGAATCGAACCCACGACCTCCGGTATAGCAGTCAGAGTCTCTAACCACTAGACCAACAGACTTAATTTAATTAAACATTTTTTTATAAAATTTTGCTTGCTCATTTAAAGGCCATGATTAAATTGTAATCAAATAAAGCTCCTTCTCAGAAATGCTGAAACAAATTTAACAAAAAACATAAAAATACTTCTAAAAAGAGAGTATAATTGATATTAATTATATATTTCTACGAAATCTTTTCTAATATTCAACAATTTAAATAAAACTAAAATTCTGGAATCCAAAACAAATGAAAGGCCACTTGTAAGCATCATTAAAGCAGAGTAACATTGTCTTTCGTGATATTTGTCTGCTGCACAGAAAAAAGCAAGCGAGTCTGCAAATGAGAAGCAAATAAAAGCTACAAGTGTCCAAAGTGTACTGTAAATAGAAGGTTCATTATAGACCTTGTTGAGCTATTGTTAGGGATCTAGAGCTTACCGACTCTATTTGCAAAGAATATTTTAGAAGAGTTGTTCTAATTAGGCTTACTGCAAAATTTAGCTTAGCAATTATTGAGATCATTGACTACCAAAGTAATAACATAATTTGCTGCCTACTTAGATTTGGTGGCAAATAAAGTATCGATTTTATATACTCTATCCAATTTATCAGAAAGAAAATGATAGAGATAGTTAATAATCCAAAATCCCTAACTAGCAATAAATCATAACAAAACTTAAGACACTCAACAAGTATTAAAATATCGAGATAAAAGAGATCCAAAACATAAACTCAGCTCATCAGAGTAAAGAATTTCATAAAAGATTAAAATCTATTACAATACCTTTTAACAAACGGCCAACATCTATAAAAGTCGAAGGCTAGATTGAGTATAAATATCATGATGCCGGTTTCTTTGGCCAGCATACTCAGAGCTCCGAGCCCCACACTGAGCCATACGCACTTCTTGTTACTTGTAGGCCTAGGAACAATGGACAAGGTTTTATATGCTATATTTATTACGATACGGCTTTGTAGGGCGAGCGGAAATGAGGTGGTTGATTATATTTTCTCTTATGTTTCAATTTGGATGTTGATTGAGGATTAACTTGATCTTGCTTTAATACTATCTGTTTCTGCTTTCCTGGTTATTTTTGGTGACAATAGCAATAAATGTATTCGTAATTTGGTCGCTGTGAGAATGCAATTCTGAAATGGGTTAGTTAGTTTGGTCCTGATTTGTATGAATTAATTCGTGCATAGGAGATGATATATTCATTTTTAGTATTTTTTCTATCCATATTAAAACTACATCCGCCTGTGGACCACGACCTGTCATGAACGTACTCGTATTCTCTTAGAAATCCAAATTATTGTCAAGTCTTTCTGGTCCCAATTAAGGCACAGAAATAATACCAAGATATTGGTAATACGAGAATAGGTATAATAGACAAGACCCGTCAATCTTTCTCCTGAAATCCCCAATTTATTATCTATACGTCTACATTTCAGTTCTAGATATTATCAAGGGAGTCACCGAATGTTGCTCATTGCGCGAAACTTAAGAGGCTTTACTCGAGACACGATACATGCGATTGATATACATTTAATAAGTATTTTTTGGCAGGTAAATCCGAAAAGAAATATTGCTTGTTTCAAAAGTCTGATTATTGAATATCCCAGAAGAATACTATCTGATTAATTTAACAAGTTCCATATTTGTTGTTTTGCCCTAGGGATAGGAAATAAACATTAGACTAGAACGAAATACCTACCTATCTAATTTCATATCGAATAACATAAAGAAGAAATAGTCGATATTACACATTTTTTACTAAATAAATAGTAACTAATTAAGTTACTATTTCTTAATTCTGTAAAAAAGATTAAATATCACATTTTTTTACGCAACAAAGCATATCGAAAGCTTTACAGAAAGTTACAATAATCGCAAGTTTTATATCACGACCATAAAACACAGTAACGTCGTATCTAGTGGCAAAAAACTTTTTAACAAAAAAATTAAACCGCCGAAAAAACTGAAAAGCAAAAAATAAGAAACATTTTTTATTTAATCTTAATAACTAAGTTCTTAAACGAATGTGAGTATACCTAAGTAATTTCGAGTCGGCGCCAAACAGGCAAATTAATTAATTACGATATATTATAGGTACTTAATTTTTTTAGAAATTTAAATGTTTCTCGCTGGAGATTTCATTGCATTGTTAAGTCGATTCAAACTCAAACTGACACTTAAAACTTTTATTTGCTTTCCACAAATAAATGGTATTAGTAGGTGGTAAGTAAGGAATATAATTATAGAATATAGTGTTTTTGATTTGGTTGTTTCTTAAAATTTAAGGTAATTTTGTGATCTTTGTTCATTGATAGTTTGGCGCCGCCTCAAAATTATTTAGGTATACTCACATTCGTTTAAGAACTTAGTTATTAAGATTAAATAAAAAATGTTTCTTATTTTTTGCTTTTCAGTTTTTTCGGCGGTTTAATTTTTTTGTTAAAAAGTTTTTATTTTTTATTTTTTTGTGGCTATAGTCTACTAATTGCTACATGCTGAATTTTGCATTATTAGTATTGAAATCTGTGAGTGAAAATAAATCACCCCTATTTTCCCACCCTTCGGGTTACATTATATGGGACCAACTTCTAGGTATAGCCTACTCAATAAAAAAAGAATTATCAAAATCGAACTACTCTGTAGAAAGTTACGCGTGGTAATACATTACGATCAGTGCATAAACAATCAATTAACCCCTGTTTTCTCACCCTTAGGGTGGGAATTATTTTTCCAAATTTATATGGGACCAACTTTGGAGTATACCCTTTCCAATAAAAAAAGAATTATCAAAATCGGACTACTCTGTAAAAAGTTACGCGTGGTAATACATTACGATCAGTGCGAAAACAATCAATTAACCCCTATTTTCCCACCCTTAGGGTGGGAATTCTTTTTCCAAATTTATATGGGACCAATTTTGGAGTATACCCTTTCCAATAAAAAAAGAATTATCAAAATCGGACTACTCTGTAAAAAGTTATGCGTGATCATACATAAAAAAAAAAAAAATATACGCGTCGAATTGAGAACCTCCTCTTTTTTCGTCGGTTAATAAATTGTCATAAAACTTGTTCATAATTTTATTATACGGATCACGTGATATGATAGTGCACTTAACATTATCTTCCAATAAAATTGTACATAAAAATCTGACCTATTTACATAAACAGTTATCATCTATCTCATAAAAAAAAACACTATCTTTTTTGACACTGTTTTTTGATAAAGCACGTGTCTTAATTCATCTCGTTATTGGTGATATAATAAGAGAGAGTTGGAGCTCACCTGTGATATACTAGAAGTGATGACAAAAAGAATATACAAGCTAATACATCGGCTCTGCCCACTACTCCGGCTACCTGCCGACAATAAAACACATGTTTACTAAAAAAACAAACACAGCCATATTGCAATTTTTCATATTCCATTTCCAAAAAGGTTATAGTGGTCCATGAAAACGTACTTTAACAAATACGTTTTTTCAAAAACTATTTCATGTCTATTCAATTTTCATGCAATGTTTATTTTTCTATTATGTGTTTTCTGAAAATTGATTGAAAATGTTCGCGTGAATCTCAGAAAGCGATATTAATTTAAAAGCTTATATTATTTAAACTTTTAAAAGTATTTTTCTAAAAAGGCTTACAAAATGTTACATATGGTATATCGGTAAAACCCTCGTGTTAAATTATTTTTCGTGTTAATTAGGATTTTTACATACCTATTTGCTTTAAAGGGTTCTCTTTAAGGTAAACTTTTATTCTTGTTTCAGTTTCTCAATCACAGAAGTTGTACTTAACATGTTCCTTAGACAACTTTGTGTAGATAATGTAACATGTTTCTGCTTAAATTAGTTCTAAAAACTCACCGCCTCCGTATGTACAGGGTGTACCGCGAACAGCAGCGCTGCTAGCGCCGCGAACGGACGTTGCAGCCTCGCTATTGTAACACACGCGCGCGCAACTAACGCGCAACACGCAGCGTGCAGCGCAACGTTGCAGGCGTGCCACCACCACGGCCTCAAACCCGCTAGAGCGTGGTTTAACCTGTAACAATGAAAAAATAATCATTAAACATTTTATTTTTGAGTTCAACAGTTTTAAGATTTTTTTCGCGATTTATCTATTCTATTGTTAGGTTTTAATCCCGACGTTTTGAGACCCTTGCAGGGATCATGGTCACGGACAGACTGAGTTCATGTGTGGGTAATAATTGCTACATGAAATCAGGCATGACATCATCATGATTGTTGGTTTAAAGTGTGTTCATTCAAAATCATTCCAAGTGTTTAATGTTATTCTAGCCTAAAGCTAGGACTTTGTTTAGTCGATCTTATGTTAATAGATTATGTAGTCATATTGTAAACAATAGAGATTTAAACAGATTCAAGTTTGAAGTCTTTAGTGTAATCTAGACTAAAACTATATTCTTAGCAAACAATAGATACATTACAAAACAAAAGATTTAAGTTATTCTATCAAGAGCTTAATACAATGAATAAATAATTTATTCTATATCACGTAGGACTTACTTAGTTTATTTAAAATAATTATGCTTAGTATCATGCTGTAGCTCAATGCAAGGGAGAACTATTTCATATACAGAGTGTTAAGAAAACCCTGTCCTACCCGAAAGGATGATATAGGGTTCACATTGACATGCCCTGCCATGCCATGCCAATGCCCAAATAAAGTATCAAATTTGGAAAATTCATGATAGAAACAATAATAATGAATTTTGAAATAACCATTTTTGCCTTGAAAGCCCTAATTTGAGATTAAAACAAAAACTACAACACCAATTTCGTTGGGACTTTTTTGGGAATTTTCTTTGGTAATTAGGTACCATCTGTGATGACCACGACCCTCCCTCTCGACTGATAAAAAAAACATATGTTTTTTTTTCCTTGTCTTATCTGATATCGATACTCAACAACACCTTCTCGGATCGGACAGTGGTTGCCTGTATAAAAGGTGCGTTTCAAGGTTAAATTAATTTTAGGAATCCTTGATAACGACATTCAAACCAAAACAAACTACACACAGCGTTTAGGATCCAAGTTGTTTAGAATTCTATTCAATAATTAAGTGCAGAACCCCTTCGGGCCTTAGTTCTATGATTAATGGACCTTGTTTGTTTGTTCAAAGCCGCGGCTATTCTGAACTCGTTAATTTAACTTTAAACCTCGCCTTAGTTGACGAAAGCCTTCGAATCAATTGTTAAGCTGTGATAAAGGACGGTAAAAATTGTGGAAAGCAATTTAGCTTTAACTTGGATAAAATTGTAGTAAAATCAAAATCAAAAATATTTTTATTTCAAGTAGGCCTTATTAAGGCTCTTTTAAAACGTTAAATTTACTGACTCTACTGCAGGTTCCAAAATGTCAGGTAAAGTCAAGTAGATTTTAATACAGAAACAACAAACCACGCCTTACATAGAACGTAGAATAAGCTAGCTAGGTAAAACTCGACTTCAAGTTGATTATCATAATTTCAGATTACAAATAAAAACACGCAATACAAATAAACAGCCTTGATTTCATTATATCCCTGTCTCAGCGTCAAAACACACGTTTAAAGAAATAAACATTTTGCTATCTCAGCGATCCTTTTCATCTAGCAATACTAGCACATATTCCGTATACAAACTGCCTACACCAAAGCCAATCTTACAAAAATACAAACTCATCCAATTTTCTAGAAGAAACTCGACCGATTTTTATTTCCAATGATTTTGGGTACAGATATGAAACTGATACGTCTACAGGGATTTATCAGAAAGGAAAAGCTCAATGGTTGCCATACACATGATAGCAATATTATTTTTATTGCCATCACAAAACGATACAATCAACTTTTACTGTTCTAGATTATAGTGTAATCGTAATGTGGCTGAATTACGTAACGCAACCGTTGACATCGAGATTGCTATCGCAGCCGTAAATATTTTTATTGTATTTGTTTTATTAATACTTGCTGTGTGTACAAAGTAGTTTCAGTATTTAAACATGTTTTAAGCACATGCGTTGCAAAACTTATTGATGAATACATTATTATAAATTTACATTGTACATACATGTATGTTAATTCACTTGAAACTAAAATAAACACTATGAAACAAGTTGATAAGGCTACCAGAAGATAATATGCCCCACGTTGGGCGCCAATAAATGTGGAACATGTGCTATTAGAAACAGGATTATTGTTTGTTGGTTCTGAATAATATGTAAAATTAATTATGTTCATTCCATAAATTACAAAAAAAAAAACATTAATAATCAATAAAGTGCCACCAATTTAACGAAAAAAATAACATCAGGAAAACAAGAAAAATATTTTGCTTAAAATACACTTCCATAATTTCATAGTTCCGCTATATAATTTCCGGATCGACAATCAATTTAACCATTATCCAGGAATATTATATTATTATTATTTCCGTCGAGGTTACTTATATAATAAGCTTGTTTATCTCCAATATGATAAAGTTGTTTTCAATCGTAAGCAATCACTGTAATCAGTGTTCATCAATACAACTGTTTGGTATATCATATTAAATAATTCTACCTCTTGTATTATTAACTAAACTTAGTCTTATATATATGAGATGTACGAGGACAATTTCCACTCTACTAAATTTAATCAGTGTATTGCGGGCAATCATTAAACATTCAATTCGCATACATAAAGAACGCCCCGATTTGGTACAAAGTACAAGAAACTGTGGGTCAGAGACTTATGCGGGAATCGAACCCGCGGCATGTTGCCCACCGTTGGCGAGGTGACCAATACACGGCTACTACGGATATTCATTACAAGATGACTCGTGTGACTACATTGACAACTATGTTACTATACGCATAGCAAGCTCAAAACCACAGGTTAAGTTTTCATAATTCTTGCAAACGCCGAAACACAGGCCTCCATACAGGCCCTTATTTTATTTATCAGCATTTATTAGTCCATTTCTTTTATTATTATTTTTTCTTACAACATAAATCTTTCAGTAGGTCACTTTTATGTAGGTATACCAACTTTTATCTAACCATCCTAGAGGTCACCTTCCTTGTGAATACAAGAGTATCCTTACTTATGCACGTCCATAATTCGCCGTAAGTAAACTACGTGGAGGTACCTTTCCCCAACAATTTACTTGGAGACGTGCGTCCTTACAACGGGAAAGAAAATACCTTTTTTTGTGACATTGACACCTAGATGGCTCGATAAATGGGTTATGTTTTACCAGTAAGGAGCTTTTACCTTTGTGAAGAAAAGACTTATTTTTGGTGTGTAAAAAAATCTTTGTGATAGAACAATTTGCACTTTTTACTAGTACACATAACATTGCAATTATATAAAACAAGAATCTGTACCTAACACAAATACTACAAGAAATAAAAAACCGTTCATAAATCTAGTAAACGTTTTTACATGCAGTCTACGGCGTAGCACAACTGCTACGACAGCTACAAAAGCTACACGATCGTAGCAATATTATTCTCTTATTACAAACACTTCGTTCTAGAATTAACAAGAGCCGATAAACATTCTCAAGTAACTCTTTTTTGTTTAGTATTATTTTGTATGCAATATATGCCTAGGAAATACAAAATGTAGTTTAATATTTTGCCAAAATTTGTTCCTCCAGCGAGTAAAAGCACGTGTGTAGTAACGTAAATATGATATCGCCCAGCATAACAGGTAATTACGTTTAGGTAATATAATTAGTTTGTGTAAGCGACTAGTAGTACACGCTAACATTCATGATGTGCTAATTTCAATCTCCTAATTAGTTTGTAGTTGACAGATTGTCAGTTCATTATCTGTACCGGTTGTCGTAGGCTTCGGTGGTGGGGTATGATATATGGAGGAATAATAGTGTTTTACAAAAGGCTTATTTAATCATTCTGACCATATTATAAGTTTTTTTTTTTTATAAATAATAACATTTGTAGACAATGATTGTAATTTTTACAAGTCATTTTTCCGTGTCTTGTTTTCATATACATAGTCAAAATGTCTTGATCGCTATTTTTTAAAACTCATAACCCAGTTGACTGTGTATCCCAATAAAGTGGGTTGTGGAGGTCAGATAGGCAGTCGCTCCATGTAAAATACGGTATACAGCTGAATCCGGTAAGACTGGTAGCCGACCCCAACATAGTTGGGAAAAGGCTTGGGAGATGATGATAACCTAGTTGACTAATTCAAAAATTTTAAGAAAATACTTAGCGGTTTCTTAATTCTTCATGTATCTTACAAACGACGATCATTAGAATAAGATTTCGTTACAAAGCATTTCACTCAGTAGTAAACTCAGTTGTAAAAACATGTAAATCAAACAGTGTTTTACATAGCTATAAAAACAACATGTAACTATAAATAATGGCTAACACAATTTACCTGTACGTACACTAATTAACATTACTGCGGTAAATCGCAAGAGCTCTGCCGAGTCGAGAGCCACTGTTGTCAAACATCAAATATTTTCCCTGTTTTAATTAATTTACTCTTAAATTCACTCCATTATTTAACAGCACTGATTTTGTTTGAAAGTGACGAATTAATGTAATATTTGACCACTATAATGAGTCGGTATTTTTGGAGGAATCTGCATTTTCATGATCTCTAAGTTCAAAATTCTAAATATTGATTTATATATATATTTTTTAATAAATTTAAAAATAACTTAGTACTTTACAAGTGAAGTTAACATTTAATTTAATGTGAACCTTAGTGTTTGTTGTAAACGCGTATCACGTCAAGTTTTAAGTACACATTACACTTTCTTTGGCTCTTAATAAAATCTTTATCTAATAATATTAACATTTAATATTACTATATACAAAGGTAGCAATACCGATTACTGTTTTGTGGTGAAGCATCACAGAAATGCAGTTTTTATTCAGTTAAAATATTCTCAGTATTACCGCTGAAATTACTCGTTATTCAAAGAATTAATTTAATACTGTCATGTTTTCTGCGTATTCTTTAAGGCGATAGGATACCCCAACGTCCTTGAGCATTGAACGTGAAACAAGCGGCCAGCGCTGACCGCCCCGCGCGCCCGCGTATTCCCCCGCACGTCAAAGAGTATCACCGGACGCAGATGCGTTCGAAGCATTTTTGTCGCTACCTATTATATTTTACTCGTATTACAATAATCGATTGAATGTGTATTTTGAGAACAAAATATTCTTTAGTGAATTCTGTTATTGTAGTTAAAGTGAATCAAAATATAGATTTCAATTAGTTATTTTGTAAAGAAATAATAACGCTTTTATAAATGTGCTTACACAAATAAAAAAGGTCCAAGTGCGAGCCGGACTCACCCATGAAGGGTTCCGTAGTAGCATTAGCAAGCAAAGTTTTGCTTTTGAACATGTCCTATATCTAGAAAACTTATGGCTACGTCTCGTTTTAATGTAGTTATCTAAATAGTATAAATATATTTATATTTAGCGTCTACTCGCAAACAAAACCTAATACCTATTTACTAATAGTTTATGCACTACTAAAAATAACACTAAAACAACAACAAAACTTAAACTAAATATTCAGAAACGTCCAAGCGCAGACAAAATGTCCGATTCCGAAGATCAACCGTACTATTGTACCAAACTTACTATCTGCATTGTGTTCTCTTTGACTGACTTTGACGCAATGTTTATAATGCGGAGAGCGCTAACATGCGACACAGCCTTCCCGTGCGAACGCTAGGGTGAGACTGGCCCTCGCATCTAGTGACCGCGACGGGCTTGAATATTATGGTATTTTTTATTTTACGGCACGTAAGTAATAATTTTGTAAAATTTTGAACTTAAATTTTATAAAGCATTAAATTGTTTATGATTGTGTGAAAAAAATATTCAAATCGCTTCAGTTGTTTGAGAGCAGTAAGCAAATTATTGAAAATTTAAAGAGGATTTATTCGATTTTTTTACGACAAAAGTATGAAAAATAATAAAAAAACTAAACTTAAAATTTAAAGTCAAACATGTTATGCGTATAAAGGTATTTTTTTTAATGTATTTGGTCCATCCGTCTAGTAGTAGTAGTCCTTCAAAGAGAGGTCTATTTTGTAGTTTGGCCTACCCTTTCGCCTTAAAAATATTTAATGAACTTAATCAGTAAGATAGCTGTAATCTAGAATGATATTTAATATACAGAGGTTTAAATAAAATTTATAAAGCAAATTTAAACACTTTTATTGATTTTCTAAAAAAAAAAGTTAGTGTAAGTACACACATTCATTCGTATATTCGTTATTACCTCATAAAAATTGTACATGCTATTAACAAGCCTGTCTTCAATAAATTACAATAATCCTAAGGTCATCATACACTGCAGTTTATTTTTATATTGTTTCGCACCAAACCAACCGCGCGTTGTCAGTCAGTTGTCCTACCTAGGCGTATATATTTTTTATATTTTAAGTTCATTTTCTACAGACCTATTTGTGTGTGTGGTTTTAAACTGTAAATTGAAGTTGGTTATTATAAATAAATATATTAAGACACTAGCTTACAATACTAAAATCTGTAGCCCTTTGGTAGCACCCTCAGTGTACCAAGTGCCTTAGATTTAAATCCATCAATACCCAACCATTCTCATAACACACCACACATCGTTTCCGTTTACACTAGCGGTTCGTGCCGCTAAATGTTTTATAATGGCACCATTTAAACGTCATTGTACAGTGTTACTACCATTGACGTACTATATACATAGACTGCTACTATCGCTAGTTTCCCCTTGTGCCAAGCGAGAGCAGTTTTTAGTCTGTATCTAGTACATTCATATACTGATTTAAGTAAATTTTCCCGCAACGAGAAACTTATATACGAAAATATCGATGGTTTTGACATTGTTAGGATAATATTAGTGTTTTAGATAGATTTTTTAAAACGGCAAGCTCCATCTTCATACATAATTCACGACAAAACTAGTTGACACTAGTGCTTACGGTTCAAACTCTGATAGGCTTACTCTAGTTTCTTATGTATACTCTAAGGTTTATACCTATGTCTGCATTTTATACCTAGCTAAATAGTATGGTAAGCTGGTTTTGCTGTCATTGTCTGTAATACGCTTTAATTGTGTTTTTGTTCGGCACAAGCATTTTATTCGACGGTTTTGGTTATTGATTTTGGTTTTGTTTGTGGAACAGGAATGAGTATTATTGTTTGTGTTTTGTTTTGAATTTTCGAATGTGAAATGCGCGTTTTGTGTTCCGTGAATCGGTATGTTGTTTTGTTTGGCCGTTGTTGTTATATATTAAAATGCTAGGCTAGGAATGAGACTATTATGAAAGGATTAAATACCTACTATGGTTAAAATCACTATTGTTCTTTTGTGAATAAAGTAGGCTGTTTAAATATCTTCATTAAATGACTGTAGAGTTATGGTGTAACGATTTCAAAGTTAATTAAAATTATATAAAAGCTTCAGTAAGACCGTTAAATATATAAATTTTATATAACTAGGACACTACTATAGATGTCACGGGCACCGGTAATTAATTCCATGTAAAAAGGGACGTTGTGTGACGTCACAGAAAAACGTTGACGCAATGTAATGAATCGCGAATACAATATGTTGTGTATGTAGTGTGTAAAAAATACATTTTACGATACAAGCCTTTGCCATTTTATTATTTGTGTTGTAATATAATTGCATCTTACATTATGCATTTAAATGAGTAAATAGTTAAATTAACCTTCCAATCTTTACTTGCCACATTTTATCAAAAACAGATGGCCCTTTTGGGTCAAAATGTGTCAAACAAATTATGTACAAATTGTGTGCGTTTACACCTCACATTAATGTGATGATAAATGTGATAAAAGGTAAAATTAAAAAAAAGATTTTTTATTTTACCTTTTAAATTTTAAGATTAAAGTGAATTTAGATATAATTGTTTACCTACTAATAATCTTGAAGTTCTTATAAATTATCCAAACCCAATGACAATAAAATTATTAAGTTTAAAATAATTAACAAATTTAATATAAATCTATTGTCGTTATTGCGTTAAGATAATCAGATCATGATGATAGACGTCGATAATTAATCAAATAGTCGTCACTCTGACTGAATTAGTGCAGGTTACCAAGTTAATTCAATTTGATTGCCTAATTAGTCTCGTGAGACAACACAAGGAAAAATCACATCAACACTAGCCTATATCAATTTAGGTACAGAAGTATATTTGTTTGGTGTCTGGGTGTAATTTATCTATAATATGTGTGTATTTAGAAATATATAAGTAGGTTTATCAGTTGTCTGGTTACCATGACACAAGCTCTTCTTAGCTTGGGATCAGATAGCCGTGTGTGAGATGTCCCGGCATATTATTATTATTGTTTTTTTGATTGGTCTATGTTTCTGATACGTAAACAAATGAAGATCAACTCCGACTTTAAAAAAAGAAAACCCAATCAAGACCCATTCGAACGCACAGCACTAAAACTAATAGGAATAGAGGATCACGTTTCAAAAAACGTCGGTATCGGTATTAAAGACCCGTCGTGATACCGGGGCCTATTAAAAAGCAATCAAGGGTCTCTTCGGTGACCTAACCCCGTGTTTACTTGGTCCAATCTAAAATAGATAGACCTTTAGATTACCTGGGTACCAGGAATATTGTTTTAAGAGCCCCTTTGTAGATTGATTTTGTGGGTAAACATGTTTTTAGGCTCGCTTGTTATTTGGTTGGATAGATTTTTTGTTAAGTCACTTAAAAGCTTTGCTTCAAGGAATAAGGGTTGTAGCCGGATCTGAAGCATTTTGGAGGATTTAACACTTGTTTTTTAAGAGGTTCGATTTTTAATACTTATCAAACGGCACAACGGAATTAAATTCAATAATTAATTAAATAAACAACTCACATAATATGCTTACTGAACACTGAAAACTTTTAGATTATTATAAAAAGTAACTTGGAATATGCAATGATCACCAAAATATTTAATTTATAAAAGTTCATCGTAACTAATAATTTGGCAATTTAACCTTCCTCACAACTCAGTATTTAACACAAAATAATACCGCCACCACACATAAAACTGCAATGAAAATTCCGAGCTTACACGAACGAAAATTTGGCGCAGTACGAGATACGTAATTTTTGAGCGAACTAACTTAATTGCTTGGCGCAATGAAAGAGTTGGCTTGAACGTGGTGTCAGCAAATAGGAAATATTAATACTCGTGACGTCACGCGAGACTTTACCGACTATTAAAGTTTCACGGAAGTAGAAGTAGTGAGGAACAATTAAACGTAGCTGAGGTTGGGTTGCGGTTTCCTTGAGAGAGTTTCATGGCTAATTTTGTTTGATTTTATTGCGGTTTTAGCAAGAGGTAGTTGTGGTGGCAAATTTTTTGAAGAGTGATTATTTTGGTGTGCTTGTATACGTGTTTTTTTTTTTTGGAGAACATTCTTGTAATGAGTGTTGTTTTTATAAATCATAATTTTGTTTAGAGGTTGGCTAGATATGTACAAATCTTACAGTAGTGTCAAAATAGACAATCCAAAATAAGCGCTTTTATGAATCTTGAATTTTACAGTGTGTACGTTATGTCGAATCCTAAAATTAGTTTTAGTTTCAAAACTATTTCGTAGAAAGATTGTCTTTAGAAGAATTTAAATAAGAATGAAAAATTAAAACAAAAGAAATGCAGCGCTCTACTTTTATATAGTAAAAAGGCTTTGTCGTTAATGCGATTATGCCGTCCTGGTTACAAAAAATAAACTTAATCTACTTATTCCTCTGAAGAACAAACTTGTAAATATATTTTGTAGCATCTTCTGTAATAGACGAGACGGAGTTTCTTTACTTATTTTTATAACCTAAATATCTAAATGTCTTACGCCCTAGTAACTTAGCATGTTTTGCGATCTACGTTTATATATTGCAGGCAAATTGTATGATTCCGCCGTTTACATACGGCGTCGTCAGTTTAAAAACGTTCGCAGTTATGTAAATTATGCAGAATATCTCAATGAATTTTCACTATTCTTAAAAACTCATTTCATATCATACTATTGTTTTTTAATGTGGAATAAAAATCTGATTAAAACGCTTCCAAGTTTATTATTTTAGAAATCTAATATCAGGAGTTGTTTCACAATTGTAAAATCGTTTTTATAACATGAAAAGCATGTAAGGTACAAAAAATACATGGAAATGATAATTTGTTTTTAAACTTTAACACAAAACAGGTATGTTAAATGTTACATTAAAAATACGTTAGTGTTGTTCTATCGACGAATGAGTTTTTAATATCGGTAACACACCATTTGTAAATTATTGATCTTTTGTATGACACGGTTTGCCACTAAACTTTGTCATTAGTGTTCTTGTATCATGTCTGTAGGTCAGGCAATGTCAAAGTAATTTTCTGACTGAAATCAAGCATGGTGTTAGGAGTAAGATGGTTTTTATTTATTTGTGTACACCTGTCATAATTTACATCACTATTACATACAACGATACTACTACTACGATTTCGAATATAGTTTTCTTAAAAATGGGTAAATTCAATCAATCCCAGAATCATAGTAATTAAACCTTTCCGTTATTTTTTTTTCCTTTCCATTTAACATTCAGTTTACATTTATTTTGTACCTTTTCATTTGTTTAATACGTTTCTGTCCAAAATTGAAATAGTAAATAAGACAATGTCCACTTTTTTTCACACCTTTCAAGAATTCTTACAAACGCCTCAAAAGTTTTCTACAATTATTGACATTACAAAAAGATAACAACTTCAATACTCCTTCAAAGTAAAGTAGACATCTATTTTAATCTCTCCATAACTTTATACTACCAATAGCATTCGTCAGGTTAAACATTGGCACCGCAATAAACGCCGGTCACTTGAGCTGAAGCGTCAATAGACTGAAACTTAGGCGAGGTTCACATTTTACTAGTTCTGCAATATTTTGCAAGAGCTCTTGTATCTATTTTGCCTACCGAAGACTTTTGCTGTATATTAGTTTATTGATTTTACACTGTAAGCAAGCTTTATTTATTTCACGAAGGTGGTGTGATGATCTAGTCAGTTATGCGGGGCGCACGTGGACAGAAATCGCAAAAGACAGACAGGTTTGGAAGAAACGGCAGAAATTTGTCGAGCAGTGGGATCTTACATAGGCTAAAAAAAAGTGTATACCTACAAATTATCAAAAGGTTTTAAATGAATAAACTTTCACATTGTTCTCATTGGTTTAGTTTTAATCAACTACACATCACATCTGTATTTTAGTTATTATCTGTAAAATAAAAAATATGAACAACCACAAACCAGCGTTTATTTATAAGACCATCGACATTTTTTGTTGACTTTATTCAACTTCTCCCCATATACCCAAATCGCCAGATCATAGCAATAACTTTAGAGTGTATGGCTAGAGCTAGCAGATACAAGACAGCGGTCATGTTTACGGCGTTTAGGCTCTCTTATAAAATAGCTGAGGGACGGCGCCCGGGCACGAGGTCGCGAAATTGATGGGCGCGCGGATTTGTGATTATTGCGAATACATTTTGTACGTACGTTATTGCTGAGATATAAAACAGTTGTATTTATTTGTTAGGCTGTTCAATGTATTCTTTATACGATACATACGTTTACTCTAAATAAGTATTGTTATAAAATGTTTATTTCGAGTTCTGTTTATAAATAAATGTTGACAACATCACACATAATGCATCAAATATGCATCACGTATTAAATTGGTACGTTAGTGATTAAAATGAACTATATCAGGCTAGATAAACCCCTATTTGTTATAACTAATACCGTGCAAAATGTGATACACATACATTGAATTGGTTAACTGTTGATGTAAAGATTAATGATTCAAGCTGAGTGCGATGCAATATGATGTTATTTATTCAGCAGTACTGGTGTCAATTATAAATGGTGTTGCTGATGCTGGATAATAGGAATAGCAATGTGAATAGACATATTAATATGGTATTATTTTAGACTAATCAACATAGTGGCCATTTAATTTTATGATGAAATAGTTACAAATTGTTAAACAGTGCATTCGTTTGAATATTAAAAAAGGGTTTTATTAGTCTTGGGTTTTTTTGACTGGCGGAACTCTACAATGCAGCATAATTACTTCTTGTTTTCATGATTACATTTTGTGCACAACAATTTAATAAGAATTTGTTAATAAAACGAAGAAAGACTAAGGGTGAGTTGCACCATTTAACTATAACGTTAACTCTTAACCATAACCAGCCGTGAAACGGCCGCCTATTGGACAATTCGACGAATTGACAACTGTTAATGGCTTTGTTATCGTTATAGTTAAATCGTGCAACTCGTCCTTAGACTAGACAAAATAAAAAACAGGTATTGTTTAATTGACTGTTAATAATTAATTTAATACTGTATTCAACCACCATAAGGCAAACCATAAGAAAACTGTCTTCATTACACAAAAGAAAACTATACAGTATTTATATTGCTAGGGTCATACACATAGCTGTGAACACCGAGCGACAGTCTAGAAAGGTTTCATTTATCAAGCGTGTCACCAGCGCCGCCCCCGCGAGTCCGCGCGGACTTGATGACTCAATAACACTCTTTACTTTAACTATTTATGGCTTTAAACGGTTTATGTACTAAGTTTTATTGAAAAGGTATTTATATGCTGCTCTTGTTGTTGTAGGGAAAATACTTATTAATTTAAGATGTAAAGCTTCCTTTACAAAGGTTCTCTGTGTCAGAAGGAGCCTGAAAATCAGTGGGAAATTTACAGGTCTATATTGTTAAAAATCCCAAAATTATTGACTCATATTCGTGACAAAAAAGGAGTAAGATGTCTCAAGGTCCTCAGATTTGTGAAGAAAATAATTGACATTAAAATGAAAATACCCTCAGACACATAAATAGTAACCTGCCAACAAGTCTCTTAATAAAACGCGAAGAATGAGCAAAACAAACTAAACATAAATGTGTCCCTAACACATTGACACATAAAAACACATTGTAATCACCGAAGCAGAAACCGCTGACATTGCGTTTAGAGAATTTGGTGGAAACGTAAACACACAGTTATTTACACACAAAACAATTTTTCAAAAGCTCAAAGTAAGCAAGGCGAACTCAACAAATGTGGCCACTGAACCGCTACAATATTATACAGATGAGTTACAGAAGTACTATTCTATACAGAACTGTAATTAAATGTGAGGATGGATGTTCTTGATTTGTGTAATTAAGGTTTTACGTCAAAATGAATGTGTTAATGATATAAGTAATCTCGTTCTGCCTTCAGACTTCATTTTCAGGTAGGTATTGCATCAGTCTAGTATTACATTTCAAAACATCTGCTTTAAATGGGCCCAGAATATTCTCAATGTTGCAGTGCTCATATTGCTCTTTAAAATAAGAAAACTTATTCTCTAAAATACTCCTTTAAAGAAATATTTTGGTTCAAAAAAAACTATTTTGCACTTTACATCTCAATCGGGTCAGTTCACACACATCACCATTGCGGGATTTTTTTACCTACCATACTATTTTCTTTTCTATCTTCGATCACCGAAATCCTAACCTAAACTACTGCATTACCTGCCTCACCAGCCACGTCAAGGCATGTTTTTTCCGAAGCACGGCAGTTGGGTTGATAAACGAGCTTTGATTTCACGTGTCACTACGAAACCGAGTGACAGAAAGATCGGCGACATCCATGGAACATACATTTTGTATTTAATGTACTTTTTCTTGGTTACAGTGTATTGATCAGTATTTCTTTCAATTTGTTGACGTTGGAGATGGATGACGGGTCTTGGGATGGATTATTGAGATTAATACTTTTTATAGTTGGAATGTTGATGTCTTGGGTTTAGTTAATCGGAGAAGCTGTTTACTTGCACCCCAATAAAAATGAAAATAGGTTTGTTATACGAATTTTGTTTGATTTTGTATAGATAATATATTTTCATTCCATAAACAAATTATTCAAAGCTATTAAGATATTAATTTTTATTTTTAGTTTATCACAGTCATGAGCCACTACCACTAAAAAAAAGGCTACATCTTGTTTTTGTACAAATATCATTAAACAAAGTCAATTTAAGAAATCTTCAAAACTGTTACACACCCGCATATTGGTCATATCACTTATCTCAACCATTTAAACACACTATCCTTCCGTAGGTAGCCTTTAGGAGACAGTACTATTATCCATTAAGCGGACTTCAGACAATAGAACACGATATTACACAAATACACAGAATGGCGACAGAAAAGCCGAGCTTATTAAAAAGAACAAAGCATTCGCTTCCTAGATTGTAAATCTGAGATTTTTTGTGAAGTTTTTTTTCCTTCCTTGTTAGTATTGCGTGAAAATTTTAACACTCAGTATTTAAAAGCGGTGTAATCGCATTAGCAATATAGCCTCTTTGTTTAATAGTACTACTAGACGGTGAATTAATATTTTTAATTGTAGGCTGATAATATTTTCTCTGCTTTGTCCTAAGAAAAATCTAATACTTTCAGTACTAAAATCCTTATATCCATATTTGTAGATATATTTTTTTTGAATTTTTATTTGTCAATGACAAATTGTATTTGTCATTGATGCTAACCTTTTTTTTTTAAAGAGTAACCTCTGGAGTTTCTTGCCGGTTCTTCTCCATTGGAATGACATTTTGGAACCTGCAACTAGAGTCAGTAAATTTAGCGTTTTAAAAGAGCTTAAAAAGGCCTACTTGAAATAAAAATATTTTCATTTTCATTCTTACTACAAGAAGACCTCTTGTTGTATTACAGATAACCGTAGTAGAAAAACTTACATAATTAAATGTTGCAGTTCTTAGTTCCTAAAACACATTTTCAGGTTGACATAATCCAGTATATTAATGTAAAGTACATCAGGAACAATCAAAATATATGATGAAACCAAAAACCTATCAATTAACAGTAATTAAACAGTTGGTCTCATACAATTACTGTAGCGTGTTTGATTTCTGCGCGAATAAATATCGTTTACAAAACCAATTAAAATTTATCATGTGTTATATTATGCCAACACAGGCACAATAACAAAAGTTGTGAAATTGTAGCCATTTGTAATTCAAAATAAAAAGAAAAACAGATCAAAAAGTGTGTTCTCTTTTTGAAATGAACAGTTGACTGCAGACTCAACAAGGCAGAAAAGGTAGTTCGTTTTAAAAAAATATAATACTTTTTATTTTTCTGTCGTCTTACTGGCCAGTAAACGCATAAAAGTGAACTAATTGGTTAAATTCTTTTTTTAATTAAAATTATTGCCACTGTGATTTTACCACTGTATTTAATTATTGTGGGCGTCAAAAGTTTATAAAACAGTTTTAAATTATTTATATTTTTGTACTTAACATGTGCAAATGATCTTGTAAATTGTAAACTACATTAGTTTGTTCCATAATTTTCGCACTAAATACCTCTTATTTTATGAGAGAATAGCAAACATTCATCACCATTTAACATAAATAACGTCTTAATAATTTTCATAGCTTAAACAGTTAATTATAAAGTTAGTTAATTATAAATAAATCGAGACAAGTAATACCTAAAATGCAATAGATAATAATTATCAAATTTAATTTAAAATGTAACCCAATAAGCGATCATTTACTATAATATTCATTTATAGAGATTGCTGGCGGTGACCGACCCACTTCCACGCTTTCTACCGGGATAGTCTTGTGGCTTTAAAACCGGCGGGCACTCGATGAATGGCACGTTAGTCCATTGCAAATATAGTTTTAGTAGTTTAATTTTTGTTGTACTGTTACTCAAAAACAAATATTATTATGTAGAGTTAGGTAATTAGCTGTACCTAGAAGTAATAACATCTTTCGTTTCCGTAGAATTAATTGACTAAGTAGCTATTGAACTTTACCCTTTGAAAATAAACTCTTATGTAGAAGACAGCAACAAACAAAACAATTTTTTTTTCAACTTTTGCCTCATATTATTTCAGTAGTGTTAAATGAAATACAATTATTAATTATCATGGTTTTCACGTAGTCCCTATTACGCCAAAGTGGCCTGGCCTACGTTATGGCCTCAGTCCTCACCGCTGTTCTAGCGGCCTATTTAGTGGCCTCGACCTGTCCAGTCCCTGATGATTGCGCAATTCCCCGGTTATTATTGCCATTGTTCGGAAATTTAACGTTTTCGTTTATATTTTTATTGGCGTCGTTTGTCACGGCGTAGTTTAGTTGAAACAATCACGTCCATAAATCAAATAGTTATCGAAATGAAAATATTTTATTTGTTTGTTACAATTCATGTTATGAGGAATCTTTTTTATGGGCCTTGATATAAAAATGAGACATTTCTAAATCTTATATCCTTCACAAAAAGTTCGATCCCATTTTTAAACGAATTTTAAAAATGAAGAGAGGTTATAAATTCATCTTGTATTATGCACATGCTACTCGCACAGAGAACATTTTTTTAATAGGAAGGTCAACAAATCAAAGATTAAAAAACCAATCTGCCAAAAATATCTATCAAATTATTCTGTAGCAAACTCAGGCGCGTTGGTGTAAAAGAAACGCTTATAAATTATGTATTAAATAAAATGCTTTCTATAAATAGTGACTCGAGGATTGACACAATTTCTAAGTCACTGTTTATAACTCCCTCAGGAAAGGGTACAGAGGGGGGTGGGAGGGGGATTCTATTTCAACCCAATGATTCACGGTTTTCAAACGAAAATAATTCCTTTTAACCACTTTACATAATTCGGTTCGATCTATTTTGGAACAATAGGAAGTAATTAAGCAAGCCTCTGTTTTTCTGGTACATTTTAACATCACAATAGGTTTAATCGTCTTTAATCACGATTGTATGTTATTTTAAATTTGATTTACATTATTGAGCACGTTTTAAATGAATTCTTTTTTTTTGTATCTAGCACTGCAGAATTGTCTGTTTTTATATTTTTGTTTAAAACACGGGGTGGTTTATTGAATTAAGGGCAATCGTACACAAATATATTCTGTTACGTATAATCAAAGTAAAATTTTATTCGCAAATAAAACGAAACATGTTTACAGGCCCGCCAAATTAACACAAAGTTTGTAAACAAAATAATGCTAATACACTATGCTAATAAATCGCTTTAATATTGAATTAGTAAAACGCAGTTCAAAGGCTTGATGAAATAACTTTACTATAAACTCATTCAACCCTTTATTTCTTAGTAATTAACATAACATATCATCACGCCTGTATCCCCGAAGGGTTAGGCAGAGGTGTACAAAGGTACACCCACAGTTCGCCGATATGTTTAGGTCCCATGTAATTGGGGGCGAGTTCTTAGTAATTAAATACGTTGTAAATAGGGTAAATAGTGAGGTTTTGACAGATGATACTGTTTCGCTGACTCATCAAAGGAGGTTGAGGAAAGCGCGAAACTTGTTTGCTTTGCTCGTTTTGTCAGCATTATGGAGAGTAGTCATTGACAGTATTTTGATTTTGTTTTGTTGTGACTGTTGAGACCAGTCAGTGAGTGACGAAGTACGAATACTGAGGCACTTACTTACCTTGATATTCAGAACTCAAATAAATTATTGAAATAATTTTGTCTCAAATTAATCTACAAGAGAATACCCATATATTAATCACTATTTCTAAATAATTTATTAATACACAATTAAATCTAATATAAGAACAAATTGTCTTATGTTTAAATTACTGGGAAATAAATTGAATGAAATATGTACCTAAACAATTGTATAAAGTATATTTTCTTTTTTCAGTAGCCTTATAATTTTAAATTGTGAGAAGGGTCCTATATTTCTTAGGGTACATACATAAAGGAATAAAAATAAAATGTATAAAATCGATGATCTTCTTTGAAACTATTTCATATTTAAATCCTATGTAATCTGAGATTATTCTCCCCGCTATCGCAATCCTTAAGCCTTACCCCGTTTATATAAGAATACTTAACTCAACAAGTAGCCACTAAAACCAAAGATCCATTCGTACAGAACTCTTATCGTAAAACACAGAATATGTCATGACATCGCACTTACTGTAACGATCACAATTATAATAATAACTCGTGTTACTTTTTTCAATAATGGGGTATAAATATATTTACTGATGTAGATGTGGACTGAAAATATTTAATGTAGGCTTTAATTAAAAGGCGCATATAAATAGAATTCGGCTATTCAAAAAGTAAACATCGATGAAGGCTACTATCTCTCAGAATGAGAATTTCTGTCATGAGTGTTCTATGGACTAGCAGTAAATTTAATATATATATATATATATTTTTATTCAGTAATAGCTAGTTCCACTCTTTGACTTAATTGAGTCTTAGTCATAAAACCGAAGATAATGGTTTAATAGTTACTGGTTATAGCTTCCAAATATCAGGGTCACATTACATCATAAGAACTCTAAATACCGGATACAGTACAACAATATTCACACACATTCACAGTTCCGAAACAAAACAAGCCATCAAACTACCAACGTCACATCACTAAATGAACTTTACGTTACAGCGAGATAGCCACACAGCCACACAGCCAGCCACACAGCCTTGTAAATTATCTAATAAATACGTTGCAGTAGCCAAGTCTAAAACACCTCTAAATTTCATCCCGGAATAGCCGTAAAACATCGGCTATCTCCCGGTGTGAACCCGACGAAGCTCACCGGAATATTTTATTACCATACGTTTGAATTTTTAAAAATAATGTTTTGGATTTGAATTTGAATTTTGTTATTTGGTTTTCGTTCTTAGCTAGATCAATTGAGGGTTTTGTCAGCGATGATAATGGAAAATTGTTGTTTGTTGCAATCGTGACAATAATTTTCTTACCAGGCTTCACGAATTACTCATCTTAAATTTTGAAAAAAGTAATAATTATCAATAAAAATAGTGGGCTGGAACAAAAACAACAAGCTGGAAATGGAAAAAATGTTATTTTGTTTCCAGCTTCACATAAAACCTTATTTTCTATTTAACAAAAATATAAAGGAGACAAAAGCCAACAAAGTTTAAAAATCCCCATAAAGCCAACACATAATATAGCGCGCACTAACGACGATAAACAAGTCTGAATTCCCAGCGGGGAAGTCCGCACTTCGGCCGCCAGGGGCGCTGTTCTCCGCACAGTTTTGCCACCGCAAATGTACCGCGAAATTGTACGAAACTAGCGTTTGAACAATGGACATTATAGTAGTTTAGCTAACGACTAAATCCCACTTAAATAATGCTTCAAATATTTTACGGTACAGCTTTGAATTTAAGGATTTTATTCCAGGTATTGTATTTTGTGGTGAAATGGATTGGTGCTCGTTTTATTGATTTGGAACGGCAATTTGGAATACTGAATTATAAATCTAAAGGTAAAAGGTTATCTTTATTTTTCAATGGTTGATCCTATATTTAGATTTTAGTACATAAATATTGATAAAATTAAAATGCATTCTTTACACGGAACGATAACCCATTTTATAAATGTTCGGTTGTTTTTAGATAAGGCACATTTTTAAGCTCATAAACAAATGGCCCAGTTTTATTTATGTGCTATATCTGAAAATCAAAATAATAAATAATCTCATTTCTTGATTTCATTTTTAAAGCTCTAAATTTATTGTTGTTGAACACTAGAGACACACACATGCTAATTTCTGTCCAACAACAATTCATTTCGTCTTTACCTCCAGATTTAGCAAGCCTCGCGTCTTACGATAAGGGATCCAAATGAAAAGTTGGGCCAGCCTACATGACGTATGTACACCTCTTTACGAACGAAAATGACTGTAGTTTATCACACGAGTTGTTTTATTTGTATGACATGAGGAACATATTGCCTAACGTTCGTATTCGATCGTGTTCGCACGAAATCGGATGAAAAATGGCTGCCGTTGCGCTGAGGTAGCATTTGGCGTAAATGGCGCGTTTGAACACTTTTTTTGGCGTGAGGTGAATTGTGTGTATGAGTGTATTGCTTACAGTATTGGGTTATGAAAGAAATTGCATGCCGTGTTTTTTGGTGTCGACGTTTTGCGTAGATATTAGAAGTACAGGATTTAGGGTTCCGTAGTTTTTTTGCGAAGTACGTTCTAGCAAATGAACATGACCGTACTTAAACCACAGACGCTCACGTTCATTTGTAAAAAATATACTGAGTTTAAAAAAACGTGTCCATACATTTTTTTGTTTCTGACTAAGTTTATTTTTGCTTAAATCACACTAAGTAATAAACGTTTTTATTCCTTTTATATTTCTACCGTTTTATTTATACTTTTAACGATGAGGTAAAATAAATAGACTGCAATATTTTATACGACTATACTTGCAGACCAGACTACTTTGACTACACCATTGTTTAAAATATTTTTGTTTGTGAATAAAAAGTTATCCCTTAATTCCTTTCTCTATGGTCCCGGGTTTTAATTTTCGTGCAGTAACTGTGCCTCCCTTGTGTGCACTATTGCCTTTGGGAATATAATGGTGTAGCTGCATTTTATTAGCGCACAGGCAAGTTCCAGTATTGTGCTATTGCACATAAAAAAACACATGACAATGTCCTATTACTACCATTATGTGGGAGAATATTAGATTTAGAACTGATATATCTGTTGAATAGTTAATTATAGGCTGTCTATGATTTAATGAATCTATTTACCACTCGTTTTAATGTTTTAAGTAATAAGAAATTAACTTCTCTACTTATACAGACACGACAGTCATCGACTAAACGCAATTGAACCCGTCCTAAATTGTGATCAAAAGTCTTCCCACATGTATTTAAATTATTCGGAACTTTAGGAAAACTTACAATAAATAGAAAAATGTACATATATCGATTATAGTTTAATTCTTTTAAAAATGTACTAGTAATATTAATAGTGTACAAAAGTCGACATAATATGAATGCTCAGCATAGACACATCGCATATTATCTCGGGCGTCGGAAGCATCAATTTTTCACTATACATATTTTAAATTTCTCTTGTCTAGTTCGAATACCGCCTCTTTGGCATGCAAATTCTTTACGTAAGACATTCTGCGCTGAAATTAGATTGCATTTTTAATGTATCTATTGATACTGCCTTGCGCTTTATGTTTTTAGGTCATAAATATGTGAGATACTGCTTTAGTTTATTTTTTAAAGTAATAAGCTTATTTATATTCATAGTTTAACCCTTTGTAGACTTAGATGTTGCTTGTCACCTAATTCATACATCATATACGAGTAGGTTACGTTTCTCAGAAAAACGAGGCCACTTACATAAGTGTGAAAATTTGACAGTGATATTTTAATTGCAGAAGTTTCATATTAGACTATGTCATATTCGGGACACTGATATTTACATTGACGATAAACAATGGGATATTTGAGGTCTCGTTAATTCCAAAAATTCTCAGAACTCGTAAATATGTCCAGGAATATTTACAAAGACAAGTGATACTTTTAACATACCTCATGTTTTCCAACAAGAGGTTTCGTATTCATTTTCCGGATGAACAAGCGTATCCTTTTAAAATAACGTTCTTTTAAAAATACAAACCTTTTGATTTTACAATACGGTTATGTCGGTTATCTTGTTTGTTTTTATTTTTAGCATACTTAAACTTATTTAAAATCAATGTATAGCTACAATAAATTCGATATTGCATAAATCTACTAAAAACAGGCATTTGGTAATAACACAATTGGGTTAGAAACAGAACAAAAAAAAAGTTAATGTTTTAGTTGCCTTAAAAGAGAGCAGTTGACTATTTCTTCAATGACTTTTTATCCCATTTCTTTTAATACATTTTAAACAAAACTGAAATCCCAACAAGAATCCAAAGTGTCCTCATTGAAACTGTATTCAAAAAAGCAATCTTTGGCGTCGCGACCGATCGACCGACAAATTGTATAGACTAAGCTGCGACACAGCAATAAGTAAAAGTCTGGCTAACGACCCTGTTCCATTGGATCGCTTCAGGAATTGCAATCGCTGTCTTGATTAGACGTGTAATGAAAATTGGGACTTCCACCCTAAATCGTAGGAGGAAATATTTTATTCGTAGATCGAGGGTAAGTATGTTGCTGCTCTAAGAAAATTTTTGTGAGAGACATAATATATGTATTTTAGAAGAATCTATTCATTTTCTGTAGATTAGATAAACACTATCGAAACTTATAAAAATGGTCTTCCGGCTCGTATCGTATGAAATAATAACTTATGATGGCCGTGAATCAATTGACAGGCTTATAATTGAAAGAGGCTCTATGTCTAATCGTAAATGGAAAAAAATCCAAATTAAAATTACCTATAAAATGACCATATTATGAATCAATGATAAGTTTTGATTCAAATCACTTCAAAAGGTTACATTCAAGGCACACGATCATTTCATTTTAAGATTTTACATAAATAATATCGTAACCGGGCGTGAATAGATAACAACAATGAACAAAACCAACATAAATATCACCATTTTCATATCAGCAGCTACTCCAAAACCCCGGTATTAGCAACTTAACAATTAACTTAATAACAGTAACTTAGTTAAGCCTTCCTTATCAAGCAATAAATGTCCAAACTCCTTAATATTTTACGCCTAGATAGTTAGGATGGCAGCGGCTTATACGATGACCCTTTTCTTAGAGAAAACCTTCACGGTATACGTCGTTACTGGGGTATGCAGACTTATAAGGAGACTACTTATCAGGATTATTGAGATTAAGTGTAAGGTCGCGTTAAGAAAGATTAATTTTATCTGATAAGCAAGTTTCAATAAACAGTTTGAATACATTATTTTTGTCTACTGTTAAATTAATACGAACAGAAGCTGTGGGGAGAATAACTTTGAAATTGGTTTTTACTGCTTTTTATATTAAAGTCTAGAGAAGGTCGTTATCAAGTATCATTTTATTTTATAAGCATTTTAGGTACTTCATAGTATGCCGACTTATTTATAACAATTAAGTACTAAATTCTACCGATAATTTAAAGGTTGAACAATAGCCTGATTATTAATAAAGTTCGTAAATGAATTTCTATTTCACGGCGTCTAAATAAAACAGACCTTTAACCTTCTATAATATATTTTAGGCGACATACATACCTACATTGTGTACCTATACTGTCTCGACACCCTCCCTAAACAATCCAGCTTTCGTATGAGATAAAGTTGAAAAGTTGTTTATCTAACAATGGCCTATTGTTTCAACCCCTAGTATTAAAAGCATTACGACGGATCGAAAGGGGTTGGAACGGGGATGAAATCTGGCTCTATCAATAATTGGTGACGGTTTTATTTATTGACGTAGCTTGTGGCAGTTTGCTTTGTTATTCCTGTTGTTAGGTACTGTTGATTAACGGTTCAAACTAGGTTTTCAATTTGTTTTGTAGTTTGTTTTCATTCAGATTTAGAAGCCTTGTTTTCCTTTCACGTCGGATTGTAACTACGGTGTAATTACGTAACACTTTTGCGTTCTCGTTAACAGTTTTGTTAATTATGCTAATTAAGGAGTGCGCTTGAACGCATGTGTTGCCGTTTGATCACTTCAATATTAACGTGATTTAATTACTTGCTTATTATCACATATATTACGTTTATTGTACTTTGATAAAATACTGAATCTGGTCACATAAATTTGCAGGCGCAAGATCAAGTATTTCAATGTAATCTTGAAATAATTTAGACTTACATTTTTGAGCTAAGCTTATTAGTATTTTAGTATTTATGAACAAGTCAATAATCTCAGTTGCTTTGCAGCTCTGACAAAACTTTGTCATACAAATAATAACGTCAATTGTAACCTTTGTAGTTAACCTTTATAATCCATGTAAATTAAATAAACATTAAACATGCATTAGCTAAATATAACACACGTGTAAAACACATGTCAGTAAACCAAGCAGGCATAACCCGACTCGTAGTTACGCTACGTACGAATTTACATAATCGTACGAACGGCGTATTGCTAAGTGCCGAGTACGCCGCGTATTACGTACGCAACGAAGCATTATACATGTAACATTATTTATAAATAATAATAAAGGTTTTAATGTTAAAATTTTTGAGTTAGACACATTGATTAAAAATTATTTTGTTTTGGATTTCGCGCAATAAGTTCACAAGGTTACGAAATATTAAAATACATTTCCGAGTCACAAATTATAAATAATAATTCCATTCCTATACAAAAATAACAACGCAAAGAACAACAAAACCGTAACATTTGCGGTCATAAAAATATTGCTCCCGTTTAAAATACATTGCGTTTTGTAAAAGAATTCGTGTGTTAACTGTAAAGCTAAGTTGGTATTGCGTGCTTCCCTTCAGTAAAGAATCGTAATAGTTATAAGACGGTACTAGTTGGCACTGTGTGTCACTTTGCTAGGAAACGATAAGATAAACGAGCATATTGTTAGTTTTATAATAAAACGCAAAATAACAACGGTACCAGTACAGTAGAATTCAGACCCAAAATGATTTACGTAAACAATTTTAACTGCAATATTTATTCTTTTTTTAACCGAGACTGCAGATGCTAAATACATACAAACAAATATTGGCAAGTTAAAAAGGTATATTTGTAACTGACACATAAAAAATATCTTTTTTTTACTTAGGTACTGAAGAGATTAATCCACTAAAATGCCTCCTTGTGAGAGTCACCAGACTCAAACTTACACAGAAAAGTCTTACAGATATCTTTTATGTGTCTAGTCTATATATTTATTGTATATAATGCTAAGAAAGCGTAACGCATGCATTATGCTATAATAATATATGTAAATGAGGGGTGACTGGCGAGATGAGTTCCTCGGAATGGTTCATATGAAATAAGATGGTGTCATGATACACTCTGACGTCATCATCGTCGTACTCTTATTGGTAGGTGTTCAATTACTGTATGCTTTTAATAATATTGTTCTACTTTGTTACTTGGTAAGGTCTACCTTTTATCGTATTTTTTCTCATAGCAACGATGTTTAAAGCAAGCTGTGCTGACTATTTATTTAACTTGTATCTGAAGTAACTTTTGGGGTCATATTGTATAAAACATTGCTTTCTTAAATTTCTAAGTTGTTAGAAGCCGTAACTTTTAGTTAAAGGATCTAGGTCGTATTAAGTATAGTCATTCAATAAACTTTATACTGACTAGTTTGAGAGCCTTTGTCTATATACTTTCTAAGGTAAATTACATCTCTAACTAATTTGTACACAACTGTATTGATCAGTGAAAACTGTAGCATAGATAGATAGATAGATATTCTTTATTGTACACCAATTAAAATTAAACAATAATACCAATACCATCAATAGTAAAGCATATCTAAACTAGAAACTATTAATGGGTGTAAAAGTTCAACAGATACCAAATTATCTGATATCGAAGCGTGAAATGAGTTCCTCTCCCGATGGGGCCTGCGTTAATGTGCAAGTTTCATCAGTTCTAGCTCGATGCACTTGTAATTATTGTGTAAATGCGGTTTACAATGCAGTGCTTGTAGTTTGGTCTAGTACTAAATCTTGTGGCTAAGTTTAGTTTGCTTAATGTCCTTCGGAGACATCTGTTTTATTTATTTGTATTGTGTGCTTATCGTCTTCAAACAATCATTTTTATTTTTAAGGCAAATAAAAATATCGATCGTTCAACTTTTATATCTACGTTCGGATGTTTCAAAAACACATGTTTCGTGATTTTGCTTGACTATTTCCATGATTTACATAATGTTATAATTCGGTATGGTTGTAAACATAGTATATTTGTTTACTATCTCAATTGTTTCTAGGTAAATGTACCTACTTTACATTAGTGAATAAAAACTGAATAAAATTCAATTTAACAATAAATTTCTACCGGAACCGGGAGCATTTTAAAAGGTTAAGCCTTTGCCTTGCAGTGGGACAATAATAGCAAAAATGATAAATAATAAAAACAAATTCAACGTAAACAAACAAAACTTACAAAAACTAATAAAATAACTTCCCAAAAATTATGATGTCGGAACTTTTTGAGGACATTCCGTTACGACAGAAAAAAGAACAAACAAGTCATTAGATATAAATTAAAATGTCCTGCGATAAAGGTTGGTGAGGTCGCGGCATCATCAAGTCAGACACGGGAGGATTTACTAACATATTTCTGTGACAGTCACTGAATGGTACCCGCCTAGCTATGCTATGGTGTAACCGACTTCTTGTACGCTTGGATATAAGCTATAAGCGGTAGTGGTTTATCAATTAATAAAAGGGATGCTAGGTTGTAGATACGGCTCCAAAATAATATTTAGTAAAACGTTTTTTACTTACTTAATACTTATAAAATAGCGCATTATAATTTTGATTCTAGATATAATTACATGATACTTCAGATTATTCTACATAAATGTGAACTTTAAATAAGTGTAAAGACACGGGAGGTTATAAAAACAGGTTAGTTGTTAAAAATCCAAAAACTTACGGAAACAATTTGCTCGTGTAAAATTGTTCATAATAATATAACATACCTGAAACAAAAGAAAAACATAGGTTAAATACGTTAAAATTTACCATTTTTCATTAACAACTACTTTGTTGATGCTTATAACATATAAATTAAGGTTTAATGAATTCTACATGTTGATAAATTAATGTTTGCACAATTAAATGTATATTTAATAAAATTATGACAACCAACAAAAATACATTTTGCTTTAAATTCGCTTTTCGCTTATACCTTGCACCTCAATATTATATAAAAAGAACGTTCGCGTGAGCCCCACCATTAATTTAGTGCGTGAAAAGAACGAGACGAGCCGAATACGACACGACTGCGACACGACTTTGAATGATAATAGATGCCCTTTGAACTATGAGAATTATTGCCGAAGACGAATATTATTCGTAGACTATTTCTATTTTATGCCAGGCCGACGGTAGCCGCAAATTGCACGATATTTTTATAAGAAAGAGTTGAGTTTGGATTTCAGTACAAAATGTTTGGAAAAGAAAATATTTATAACAATTAGAAAAGGTGAAGTGCGTTCACGTTTCAAATTGTTGCTTGAGCTATGTTTTTGGTAGTTCAGTATACTAAACTGATGTTATTTTTGAGGAGCTTTGTGTTTTAGGATCTTTTTATCTTACCTAATGTATTTTTTGTCTGAAGAAGTATTTTTTTAGAAAACAATACTACTATGTTTTTAGATACCTAGTTCGGTAAAACACAGTTGTATCTAACTGCAGAGTGCATTTAAATAATGCAACGGTTTCCTAAATTGAGCCCAATGTCATACGCACTCACCTTCTAATAGCGGCAGAGCTTTTGGCTCAGAGCCAACAGCTACAAAACATTATACACATGTACTTTTTAAACCTTGTATCAAATTCATAGGTAATTGTATAAAAATATGTAGGTAATTTTATAAATAGGCATCGCAATTTTAAATGAGGTGTAGAACTATATTTTTACGTAGAAATCATTACTGCCTACCTACATTACCTATGTTACATTTTGCAGTCTGTTTCGTCTGTACAAATATTTGTCATTATCAGGGCACAGATTCGATAACGATGTTAAGAGATTTTTTATGTAAGTAACCAGGAAAATTAAGTTCTTTAATACAAAGTTGTAAGTAGCACTATAATACCGAATGATTAATTACCAATTTATTCGTGGTTTATTTACTTAATCTTCAGAATAATTTACCTTTATATTAACTTAGATACTTTAGATCCCTTCAAACCGCAGCTAACACAGGCGCAAACAACGAACTATTTCATCAAAGTTGTCGATAAACTTAAATATGCAAGTTTATAATGCAGAGCTTGATCATAAACAAACTACTTAATATACATTAAAGGCTTGTGCTGAGAATATCTATCATTTTATATTAAAGAACGTGCCATGAGCACAGCTTTTTTAGAAATCGGACCCTTAGTCGAACCTCCTTTACTACCAATCTGAGCCTAGCTAATTGAAATACACCAATGATTCGGCTCTATTTACTTTGTACACAGACACTTAATTAATAAATACTTCACAAAATAATAATATGTTTGTGTCTAAGTGGGGCAGATTACTAGATATAAAAATGTAAAACATTCCGGAATGCTAATGACTATATATTTATTTACAAAATAACATATCATAAAATATCATCACGCCTGTATCCCCGAAGGGTTATTCCGAGGTGTACCATTGACCTAAACAGGTTTAGGTCACATGTAATAGGGGCGAGCCTATTGCCACTAACCGGGCATAAATCCAACCTCCGACTTGCTACTGAGAATTTCATGGAAAACCCCATTATCACCTTGGTCGACTTGGAAATCGAACCCAAGACCTCTAGCGTAACAGTCGCGCTTAGCACCACTAGGCCAACGAGGCAGTACAGTACAAAATAAACAAAATGAAAAAGAATTTTAACTAAAACCGTGACGTGAAACCCATAAACTTTTTTCATTACAGCATGATACATTTATGACTGCACGATCGACCAATATTAACTTCAAACTGTACCTATTTAACAAATACGACCCCCCCTACCTACCCCTTCAGGTAAAACAATCATAATAATATGATGTACCCATAATGATGTCGAAACATACGCGCATCGTCCTTGAACACGTCTATAAAGGATCCATTAGTAAAGTGTGTCCTTATCGTCATATCGACCGTAAGTGTTCGGGCCACGTTACAAGCTATTTTAAAAGCTTAAATAATACCAACATAGGTACATAGGAAACGTCGAATGTTGCGTGGTATTTTTTTCTGGTCATAATTTAACGCCAAGAACAGAGAGGTTTGGAAGAAGAAAGGGGAGGCCTTTGCCCAGCAGTGAGATCTAATTTAGGCTAATAAAAAAAAAAGATAACTTAACCGTTTCTTAATAAAACAACTATCCTTAATTCCTTATGTATAGTTAGTTCGAATTTAAATGTTTATAAGTGAAAAACTAATTATTAGTCTTAATTTTTGGCTAGATAGCCGGTCAAATTGAATTGGAACAAAACTCAAACTTGCCTTGTTTATAAATCTTTTTTAATAATTTTATTTTACTTTTATGTCAACGGTGTTACTAAAAAGGTACTTTTCAACCTATACTTTAATACGTCCAAATCCGGCTACTTAACTACTCGACCATTGTTCCATTATCCACAACAAACAAATAAAGCAGGAAAATATAATCAATGACTCAATAAAAGAAACTGATAAAATATTCATTTCACGGTCACTCCACATAATAGGTTATTTAGACAAATATCCAGTTGTTACACAAAATGGCTCTCAAGGACACAACGTAATTATGTAATTGAACATAATGTACATATTGTTTTTGTTTCTATGAGTGGTATAACAGTTCCTTTTCAAAGGGGTAAGCAGGGTACGTACAATCGTTGACGGAAAATTAGGTCACTTCTATTTGGATTGCTTTTTTATGTCGACCAAAACACTGGAGCCATAGTTGTCATTTCCTGCAACGATCTTTACGGTCTAACTCTAGCTAAGGTCTCAAAGTTACATTACACAATTAAGTTAAAAATGAACAAACAATCAAATTAGACTGTTTAAACTTTTTGTATCGATACTAAGATACTGGCAAGTTTTTAACTTTAAAAGAAGGAGGATCTCAATTCGACTGAATTGCCTCTACATCAATAAATAAAATCATAATATTTTTAGTACCAGTAGGCCTTTTAAGCTATTTTAAAACGTTTAGTAACTGACTCTAGTCGCATATATTAGTAAAATCTAGTCCAAATAATCTTATATGTTTTAAAGAGAGTCACTTATCTTTTTTGACACTCCACAGGCTAATCATTCTCAACATCTTCAATCAGAAATTGACAGCAACTTAGATACAGCAGGCTCAAGTTATCCCTAAGTACGTCGATCCTCTGAATCCGGAGTTCGCTAGACATACTTTAGTCGGAGAGCTCACAACAATAGGTGAACGGGACAGGAATTGAAGTTACGACCACTTGATCGTTTGTCAACGGCTCTTAGCCTACTGCCGGATAACAATGGGTAGAAATGATACCGGCTTGCCTTATTTATGTAGTAGCTTCGTATTGGGTTTAGAAATGATATTCTGGATATAGATTTTAAGGTATTCGGGCCAAATTCGAAAGCATGTAATTTTTTCAAGACTTTTGTGTCTCAAATATGTATGTCTCAAGATGCTAGTATGGGATAGATGACTAATTAAACAGCTTAGAATATTTATGTATGGTAATTTTTACTACTCGTTCGTTCGTCGACACTAAATTGTTAAATCAGTACAATTGACGTTTATAACATTTTAGAGTGAATGGTTTTTATATATTAACATTTATGTAAAAAAAAAAGAATTGAATCAGATAGATATGCGTACAATAATGACAGTTATTTTTAACTTCACATAACGTATTCCAGATTTAATAACAGGCGGGAAACTAAACAGCTGCTTTCACAGCAGTTATTAAATTCAAATTCAAATAGAAATAAAACCCATATTTTACATATCCATGTAAGTAAAACTCTTTTAAAATGTGAAGAATGTCTTTTTTTTTAACATTTACAAAACGACCTATGTTTAGGAACATGGTTTTAACACACTTACTGAAAAATAAAAATACACTTAAAGTACGTACTATATATGATTCGAATTTTATATCTTACTTAAAATATTGTGATCCCATCTTTATATATTGTTTCGCTTATCCCTTCTTCCGGACAGCATTTAAACGATGCCAATTTAAAAGACTTAAGGGATATATCACATCTTCATTCACATGAAAGAATAATAATAAATTCGTTTATTTCATCTCCACAAATTACAATAAAAGTATAATATAATATATACTATTTGCTGGAATGCAACTACAAGTCCTCTATTTCTATAACCAACCTCCCTTATTTAGTAGTACATAATATCGAGTCTCGGTAGGTCCATGAATATTTGACATAGTCGTTACAGTAATAACAGGGCGATTGTGGGGGTGTTCATTAAAATAATGACAAGTGTAGTGCCCTTAACTGGTTCAAACGAGTTCTCATTAACGTTGGACGAAAGAAATATGTCGGTCAAGAGCCGTGCTTTGCGGATCATGGCGGGATTATTTTGTTTGTGTTTGTTCTTGTTAAACAAGGTACTAGATAGATTGTAAAGTACAGAAAACAGTTATCTTTGTTTTATGAGTAATTAATGATCGAAGTGTTTTCACTACTGGAACTACACTTTGAAGGTTTATTACAATGATTGCGATTTACTATTTTAATCACAGATTTTTTTTTTACAAATTCATATTTCATGTGACCAGCTTATTTTTAAATCTATACTAATATTATAAAGAGAAAACTACTTGACCGATTTGAAAAATTATTTCACTGTTGGGAAGCTACACTATCTGCGGTTAACATAGGCTATATTAAATTTTCAAAAAGTTAGGGATTCATAGGATATAGGTATATGTATAGGTATATAGGTATAGGGATATAGGTCAAATTCAAATTCAAAATCATTTATTTAACTTAGGCTACAAAGTAGCACTTATTAAACGTCAAAAAAATACAAAAAAGGACAGCACCCCAGGGGTCGGTTCATATCCGGCGGAAGAGGCAGCGCGCAATACCGGCCGCGCAACGCCAGAACGAACGAGCACACGATAAAATATCCGACCTCTCACACAAGACGCACCCACGCATCAGTTCAGTGTGAAAGGCCGAACGCTCCACCACGCGCAAGCCCGCCCCAGCGCCGCGCGACCGACAATACGCGCCGCCACCCCCGCCAGACATGAACCGACCCCAAATCGCCCACCCTTCACCGCTTCCTAAGTGCCCTGGCTGAGGAGAAGAAACGGCGCAACAAACTCCCCAGTAGCACGCTGTCTTAACAATAATATCAAATCAATAAGGGATCGTGCAAAATGAACAAGTGTTTAAAGTAATAGTATGATACCATTTTGTATCATACTATTATCGAATGAAAGGTATACTATATATCTACAGAGACCAAGGTCAGCAGAACGACCAGTCACCGCAAGCAGCACCCGTTCACGAGCATGACGCAAGGATCAGCCATCCCCTCCCTCGCCATATTAGAGGGAAGGAGGAGACCCGACCCAAGACGCCACCGCAAGCAATGACAAACTAAGGGAGCATGACGAAACTGCTGCCGGCATAAAAGAAAAAATAAAAAAAATAAGAAGAAATAAAAAAAAACCAAGCACTTATTCACTGCACAGTCCCTTAACAAAACGGCATTACAATAATACACTAATATACATACGCATAATTGAATGATAATAATAAAAAAAAAGGCAACATATTGTTACATACTGAGTGTATGCCTATCACATTATATAAATTATATTGTACAATAATTAAAATCTACATAACGATTATCTAATTTTAAAATATCATGTCAGCAAATAAAAAAAAAAGTAATTATACAATAGTACAATTGAGTCAAAAATATTGTAACATACTATCTGTATGGCAATCAAAAAAAAAAAAAAATTATATATATGTATGTATATATTTATACAAATAAATAAATAGGAGAATAATAATTCCATACAGAACCGTCTTGTGTCTATCAAGGCGACCAACTGTTTTTATCGTTTAAATAATCATTTAATGTGTAATAGGCTTTCTTACATAGCCTAGTTTTAAGGACAGATTTAAATGAATTAAAAGGTAAATCTAACAGGCTAGGGGGTATCTTATTATAAATCCTTGTACCAAGCCCTACAAACGAGTTGTGAACCTTGTGTAGCCGGTATGATGAATTGCATAGTTTATGCTTATTTCTAGTGTTTATACTGTGCATATCACTATTTTTAGCATACGAGTGAATGTTTTGTCGGATGTATAATATGTTGGCCAGAATAAATTGTGAAGCAACAGTCAAAATGCCAATTTCCTTAAAACGCTCTCTAAGAGAAACCCTTGAGCCTAACTGGTATATAGACCGAATAGCCCGTTTTGTATAGGTATGTGTATAGGTATATTAACACGGGTGAAACCGCGGGGCAAAGCTAGTTATCAATATAATGATATTATGTATCTATCCCTGTACTAAATCACAGTAATTTTAGTAGTTAAACACTACATAAACAACACTAACTAGCGATTTGATACGCCAAAACTCTACTTGCACATTTCAAACAGATTGCCAATTACGCGATATTTATCTTTTCTCTATACGCCACACATCCTACAAAGATACATAGCAAATAAAATAATATTGGAACTTAATACCTTCTTCAAATAATACCTACGAGTAATATTTACTTACCTTTCGACCTTGACAGAATAATTACATGCCTTTGTAACTGAACTAATTAACTTCATGTTTCAAGCAATAATTTTCTACCTTCCCACGGTAAAATTACGCTTCACATCGATTTTCCAGTTTTATCACAACCCTTTACAGTCAATTTCTGAGCTTATTTAATTATTTATTAAATAACTCTATAATTTTAGGGTTAAGCTGAGATTGATTTTTATTTCTTCAACGGCTGATTATGATTATATTTATCGATACCTACCTCTTGTTAAGCGTATTAAAATATATGCATATTGTTCTTAATACAGTTCTTCAAAGAAATTCAAGGCAACAAATAGGTTTCTTAGGTTTACGCGAATGTTAGACATTGAACTAAAACTAGACAACAGTTTTGTAATATCAAAGGACTATTATTACGCATAGGGGGAGGCCTTTGTTCAGCAGTGGACGTCTTCCGGTTGATGATGATGATGATGATTATTACGCATGAGTGACAAAAACACACACACTAAAATATTAATCCTGTTGTCTTTGTCAGTGTATAGTAGTATAATAACTATGTAACTTGTGGCCAAAAAAGTTAAACCACAAATATAATAATATGCAAACATCCTACATCGCTTCTAAGAAACAATATGAACCTTTGTATACCTTAGAAAAACAAACAAACCTTTCTACCAAATAATTCTTATTTCAGTACCTAAAACGCCAAAGCAAGTCCCAGTAGACATTGACATTAACTCATAAAGCGAACAATTATGCTAAGTCGCTGGTACTGTTGTAAATTTTGTAATTACGACCTGTGGTAGGCCGTACCATGTGGAACCAATTCGTGTACAAAATATAAATCTTACTTCTATGGAGGTAAAATTACTGGATGTGCCCAAAAGCTTGAGTAGTAAGAAGTTACGTCTAACTGAAAAGTAGCGTGGTTGGATTGCGTGTGCAAGTCGGTTCCACTTCTTTAGTGATAGGTTGGGTATATTATGACAGTAATTAAAGTTCTATAATTATATCTAGATTCAAGCATCCTTCGAGACGTACTTAACAAAAGATCGTAGTAAACTTATTATTTTTAAGAATTATTTTCAGAAGTAATAAGGATAAAACTGTTCTGTATATTTGCATATACTGAACAAAAACTTGCTACTAAGAAGAACTCTATTGTACTGTTATTTAACGAATAATAATTTTCTTTTCATTGGGATAATACAAAAGATCTTATATACCTTCACATTTTCCATTTTTCAGTTTCATACAAAATTCTGTGTATCCTATCTAGAATAGTTGAACATCGCGGTGTTTACCAAAAATTCCTTGACGCTAGCTCACATAATTGCGCTGTGACATGCGACCGCATAACGCTTACATACATCAATATTGTTTTGTATAAATAAGATTATAATTCATGATGTTATTCAGCCTGGCAATACAGTAAACATAGAACGCTCAAACAAGCATATTATCGTCCAATACATGAATAATTTTACAAAAGCTTGTATGATCTGCGTACTTTCCGAGAAAGACTAATACTATTTTATTATAATTATTTGCGTTTAAATAATTGTATAGAATACCACACATAATTTGTGAAAATGTTGTTCTAATAAATATCTGCATTTTAAATAATCTAACCATTTAAGTCTCTAAGTTTTAAAGCGCTTAACAGTCTCTACAAGATACAAGACTTTTCAGATCATCGATTAAAATTGTTCATAAGATAATTATCTAAAGTTGTTGAGACCAGTTTACTGTAATTTAGTCATTATAATATTACGTATCGCCGCTATATCTTATTAAAGGTAGGATAAACTCCGGTAATGAAACTCTAGGAAAACCGCAAACTACAAACTCGTACCTGGCAGAAAGGATGAGTATACTGACTATGTTTCATTCATGCGGTACAAGTGAGGAGATTCTAGCGGTTTATGTATTACTTGAGATTATTGCAATTCTGTGACAATATTATACGGAATGATATAGACTTAAATTCAAAGTTCCCTAAAAGTACCACCACCAGCATAAGCTACGAAAGCACCCAGCATAGGCTCTTAATAAGCTACGTAAGTTTTATTTTAACTAAAGTAAAAACAGCTAATTTGAACATCAGGAAGCAGTGTATTAGAAAATAGGAATTTCAAAATCATAAACCACATTTGGTTTCGTATCTTGAAAAAAATATAAAACGCCATAAAGGAAACATTTAACAAAATATCTTTCCCTTTAGCCAGCTGCCATATTTTTCACGATTTTGCAATAAATATCACTAAACATAAAAAAAAAATATAAATAGCTTCGTCCCGCTCAACCTCACAACTTGTTCCACCCACCGACCGCAGAGCACTTAGGTATATAATATTTTTATTGCTACCCGCCGACCGTCGTACAGGGGACAGGACTAAATAAAAATATATTTACCAAAGAACGCTTGTATTGTGGCTACGTCAGCGAAATTCCTTTGGTTCTTCAGCTGAATGTTTTCATTATTGTATACAGATTTTGCTCGGAGATATAAGAATGGTATTGTCATGTAAGTGCTTTTGTGTATGGAGGAAAGTTGAGTAAAATTGTAGTTGCATTTGTTTTTTAATTAATGGTTCATTGGTTCTTAAGGTAATTGAGATGATGGTGATAGTTAAATATTGCGTGTATGTAAGGTATTTGAGGCAAACTGAGAAAAATATCAATATTAAAAAAAAACTATTAAGTACAGGATGCCTCTCAATAGTTACAGTTTATACTTTATGTAACTTCATGTTTGTATCAAAGTTAATGAAGTAACAATCATTCCTATCTAACAAAAAAAAACATAAAAGTAAAAAAAAAAATATTTTATAAAACTGTTTGACAATTTCCACAAATTTCTTTTTTTATACAACCCGTTTGACCGTATACCAAGATGAGGTAAATGGTTTCATTTTTAGCATTCCAGTATATAACCCTAAAATACATTTAAAAACAAAGGACGAGACCAAAAAGGTTGTATTATACATGAGAAAACCTCAGCGGTACACATCGCGGGCAAATGTTTTATTTGGAAGGGATTTTTATAAGAGAATGATAATATTTGCGGACGTATGTTATTTTCCGTATATTTACGAATGAAACTGGAGTATTTGCGTTAGGTAGTACTCATCAACAAGTTGCTGTAGGAAATAGAGAACATTTTAATATTTAAGAATTTATATTTTACTTAGTATGTTTTACACAAGTTTTTAATTTCTAGGAATAAGTAATGAGATAGGTACTTAATTAAATACAATTTATTTTAAAGCGATATAAATAAAATTATTTCAAATAAATGGTTTAGTTATAAGATTGCTACAACTACTTATAACTAAACCATATACCCTGTAACTTTACATTACATTACTCAGAAATTACTTATTATCAAACATTAACGTATTAAGAGACTGATAAATAATTAATCTTGTAAGCAATCAATACAAAAACTAACGAAACTAGTTAGTAGTAGGAACAATGTAGGGCAATGTTTGGCCTGACCTTGACTGTGTCGCTATTTTAGGAAGGTTGTTGACCTTAATCACAAGTAATTATTTTTTGTACTACATGACCAACTAATGGTAGTCTTGTTAATATAGTGAGGGATCTTTTTGCTTGTGGGAAAAGCATTTTTTTATTTAAAATTAATTTTATTCCCATTTTGTAGCTAAAGGTACTTCTGTTGCCTCTCTCAAGCCTACTCCATATTTGATATTGATTTTGAGTTAAGATATTTTCATCACTACTGTATTTAAGAAAACGGCTATTCTGCTACCAAAGTCTCTGGCCAGCAATAATGTGAATCAATAGGTCTTCTGATTTGTACGTACATAGCACATATAAAAATTGGTTCAAATGTTTAAGATATTCAAGAATTTATTTATTTATAAATTTACAGCCACCCAGGCTGGTGTAAACAGTTTTAAAACTTGGTTAGTTTAAGCCTTCTATATCGGCAATAAGTTAGAACAACTTGCAAATGCAACACCTGGTTTTACGGCCGAGCATGCCACGTGTATCGAGCAAATTGCAGTTTTATAGCTCACTTAAATATTTTAAACGGAACTTTATTACTTACGTCATGCAGCTTGAATAATAGAGGCATGTTAACTTGACTAGAGGATTAAAGATGTATGCATCGCTGATTGGGAAGCTTTTAGTGTGAGTAGCATGCTATTATATATACCTCTGTTAAAATGAAACGTAACTTGTGATAGCACAATGACTCAATAAGTTTTTAATCCATACTAATATTTTGATCTAACTCTGTCTGTCAAGACGCTTCTGACAAACGGTGAAGAAAAATATGAGGAAACCTGGATTCCAAAATTTGAGATCAGAAATCGCTAATCTGCATAGCGCAAGCGTGGTGATCAATGTTCGTGCCTTCTCCATATGGGAAGAGGCCTGTGCCCAGCAGTGGGACGTGTATAGGCTGGAATATTATTATTATTAACTCTGTCTGTCTTATCAGACACTGCTTACATGGCTACACTGAATGCTTACTAGGCATGCCTTTTCTTAACTCTCTAAGTAACTACTAATAATACAGAAATATTGTGTCATATTTACCGATAGAAAAACTAAAAGTAATCGAACTTTGATATAAATAACAATAGATAAGAAATATTGAGATTACAAATAAGAATATTAGGTAAGCGGATGATCTGAATATGAAAGAAAAACAGGGATTATCTTTCCCTCCTGTAAGAAGTTATAAGCGAAGTGGGGTGAGCATAGATATTTGTACTATACGTTACTTGAATGGATTTCATTTAGTCACTGCTGTAGCTGTGTAATCGTTTATAGTAGAACTGTTTTAGTGGAGTAACTTAGCATGGGTAAAATAAAAATAAATTAAAAAAAAAAAAGATTTACGTTGGGTTAGCCATTTGTATGGCCTTTTATTTAGCACTAGTACAGAAAGTAAATGCAAGTTTATAATTTCTAATGTAATAATACAGCCGATGCAGTAATAAATAGGAAAAGAAAACAGTTGTTATTTCAGAACTATATAAAATCTGGCTTTGGTGAGTTCCGCACCAATATAGCAACTTACACCAACCTTAATTCAGTTAATTACACATACCACAAGTAACACACATCCATTAGTTATCGGACAGCTATTCCCAAACCTAATCGTAGGCTAAAACTCATTGTCCGTACGATTTCACACGGCAACCCGAACGCGGCCGGCGACCAATAACGCAGCCGGGCAGGGTTGCCCAACGCGTGTAATATGCGTGCGGTTTGCTGCAAATTGCCTGCAGATCGCGCCACGATCGGCTTGGTTTGAATGTAATAAGATTGTTTCGGGTGATGCGTTGTCGTTTGTTCGTATTGCGTTCGTTTAAATTATTCTGTGTAACATGTTGGTATATGACAAGTATATATTTTCTAATACAGATTATTTTGACATTTACTAAAAAACAGAGTAGTAAATTGGCGTTATGTAGCTGACAGCTAAAATTGATTTTCCTTATTGTTTAACTTCCGTTTGCCCTAAAGGTAACATGAATCAATTTTCTGCTACACGTGTAAGATTTTCTCTAAAATAATGTAAAACTGTATTTTGCTTCACGTTCATCAAACATCGTGTACAAGGTTCACGTAAGGTCATTTCACTTGCCGGAAATGAAATCATTGCAGAATACACGGATAGTGAATACGTAAAATCCCACAAACACATAAAGCATGTTATATTTTTCGCAGTGAGTGTCGTCACATAAATCTCCATAGCTTAAAATATTCACAAACACAACGTTTGGGGATCGGAAGTAACCCCCCCTCCCCCCTCACATTCCGACCTCATGGCAATCAGAATATTCTGCAAATTATTCAGAAACTAATCTCGTTTTTACGATTATATTAACGTGCCTTTATGGCGATGGCCGGATGCGCCTATGGACGGTCTACCGATTTTTGAGCCTGTATTAGGTACTCGCAAAATATCAAGGCACCTAAATATTATGTTTTAGTTATACTGAATTTTGAACTATGAAAATCCAATGAGTCCTAGTTGTCTTCATAATGACTAAACGAATATTTCACCAATACATTCATATACTTAACTAAAAGTGGAGATTCTACAAAACTATGTAATAGTTTACCTTGATCCGAAAAACGTAAATACAAAAACTTAATCCTGGATGATTCAAAAACTAATTTTATTTTTTACGAGTGTATCATTGTGTTACAGAGCAAGTTATCAGGTGCAGCCTTATTCGTCACTCTCGAACTTTATAGGGTATTAGGTGACAAAGATTAATATACTCCAATTTATTTTGGCACCGCTGCAAAGCGTGGTCTCTTTAATTCGGTCGGTTGGCACACACCCCGAGTAGCTATTTATCAATGCTCGTGTTAGTAATAAATAAATCGAGTTAGTCCTGTTGGCGAAAAAGTCTCGATGAAGCGTTTATTTTGACACGTTTTCACTCACATTGGTTCATTAGTCCTCAAAACATTTTTCTGCTTGGTTAATAACTTCGTTACAGAGCAGATAAGATCACAGTTCTTAAGTAATAGTATGTATTGTTACATGTATTCTCTGATTCATAGATTTATTTTTAGGCCAGTATTTTGGGATCACGTATATCTTTTTCGACTTTAAATTAAAACCATATACCGTCATCTATTAAACGCAAGTTCATCAGCATTCTTAGCTTTAAATTCTAGTGATGTATAGAGCATTTCCGTGTATCCTATGGCTAACATACCGCAAATTGTATTATCAATTCGCAGAAGTCCCGCGGGTGTCGTGAAGGTGACAGGCTTGATGGATACACAGCATCATGGTACTGCAATTAAGGTGAGAACCTCATGAGAATAGATCTATGGGACACGACAAAAAATTTGAAATATTTTTATCTATCTACGCGATAAAGGACGTTTAGGACATTTAGGTATACATAAAGCTAGGTAAGATACATACAATGTATTCCAAAATAATAGAAGTAGGTAAACAAAAGAATAAAGGATTCACTTGGTCCAAAAATAAATAAGGATAACATTTCACAGCCGCTTCACACACATTATCAATAAAAACAGTGATAAAGTTCTATCACACTCCGACATTCACACTATCACATGTAAGGAAATGTTCACGTTTCTATAAAAAATAAGATTACACGACCTCTATACGGCTGCCCCTTGGGTGTTCGCTGTAGTGTTGCCCGCCGCCCCTTATTCCCGGTACGTCATACTTCCCGGGACGAACACCCCTTGGGATGCTGAAAGGGATTGACATTTTCGATTTTCTATTTATTTAAACGATGTTGTATTCGATAAATATGATTTGATTGAGTTAGGAATTTCGTTCGGATTCAATTATGAATTTGAAATTGGTTAGTTAGTTTGTTGTGTGTTTTTGATTGTATAATTTATAGTTTAGTTTTGAAGTTGTTTAACGTTTAAATTATCTGATGTGTTCTGTTATGTTTGTTTATTTGATTTTGTAATTACGTGTTGTAATGAAAATATATAATTTAAATTCTGATGTTGAATTGAACGATTGAATTATAAACAATCTATGTGACATCCGCATCGATACAATCAGGAGCAACCCCCTTCTAAAGTGACATAGCTGTCGAAACCCATAAGTTTGAGGCGCGCGACGCACCGGGCGGCGGCGGCTGTCACTTCCCGCATCCCGGCTTAATTCCGCGTCCCGGTCGCGGGGCCTTACTCCATGCGGCACTAGTTGGTCCCAGCTATTGGTTTTTGCTGAAAAGCGCCCCGTGTAATCCGATTTCGGCTGCTTTCGTGTTTGTTTTCATAGTCTTAGCAAAGTTATACGTTTTGCGTTTGTTTTGTGGTAGTTTAAGTTTTGTGAAAATATTTTGTTCCTTGACTGCGCAGTGTGAGTTCTTTCATTAAGTAGTTTTAGGTAGAAGTTATAGGTCGAGTTGTTCACGGGATAATAAGTTCAAACGCTTGTTTGTGTTGAGTTCCAGCGAGGTTTTATGTAGCCCTGTAGAGGTGTAAAGTAGGTTAAACCCTTTCTTTACTTGTTGGTATGAGTTATTATCCTTATTACAACACCTCATATCGTGACGAAGAGATCAACCAACAAATAAGGAACCTAGTGAAGCCAATGTACATTAGTCCGGACTGGTTGAATAAGTAGTCTAGCGACAGATAGATATCTGTAATAATTCAATAATTATTAACATTTTCGAAAACATTTATGGAAGGTGTCCCAAACGTTGCGTAAAATCACTTCGAAAGGAACTCGACATTTTTATATAAATCAAGAACTTGGAAAACATAAAAAATGACGACGTAATTTACGAAGTGACAAAAATGTTTGAAAATATCAGGAAATTGAAAAACGACAAAAAGGGTACGATGAGAGCATTTTCCTGTATTATTAACATTTACGTTGAACTCTGTTTTGATATTTTGATCAATGTTTTGCGATCAAATATTTTGAGAAAACAACGCTGATGTATTTGCCTAAATGTTTGAATATAAAAATATTTAGTAGGAAAATATATTGCGTTTTTTTTTCACTTGATTGAATTTATAACATGAACTGATCAACATAGCATTTAAAGTTATATTTTATTCATACATGTCCTCTTATCAATCAATCAATACAGATTGTATTATTCACTGTTGGAAATACTCACAACTTTTACGTCACGACAAAGATGTGTGTGTGTGTCGATTTTTTGGGTTCAGCATTATTTCAATTATTTAAAACAAAGCACGATCAAGGCTAGCTACTTCCTTTGCAGTCAAGTCTTGACAGATGGATTGCAGACAAAGTAAACAAAATGTTTGAGCCGTTTATCAGCAAAAAATAAAAGGGAAAAGGGTAAAGCTATAATTTCCCGGGAACTACAAGGCCTACATAAAAGCCAATTCGTTTTAATAACGAAATACCTCGTACATTTTCTTTCTAGACGTTTCTAACAAAGACTTGGCTGTAGAACAATTAATTTTGGACATAATTTCAAGCTACAGTTTACTTGTGTAGGTAACAATGGGGTGTTATGTAGTCCTTTAAGGAACAATAACCATTCAGTATGATTTGGTTTAATTCCATTCTCTAGGATCACCAGCTTAATGAACAAGGGTGCAGGTTTGAAATTATTTGACTGTCTGTCAGATAGGTTTTGACCCATTCAGAATATGAGAAAGTGTGTTACTATAATAATAGTTTAATAGTAACATAAAACCGAAATAAGCTTAAAAGCCTATATTGTCTTTGCTGGGTCTGAAATCAGACAAATGACTGATAAGTTTTGCTTCAGCCCAGCGGGAAGTATACTATATAATTATAAATCCTTTGAAGCTTCAATAGAATAATTCAGAATGCTTAATTGCTTATGTTATATTAGTAGTGCAATATAATATAATAGATTTTGTGTTTCCCAATGAAATGGGTTGTGGAGGCCAGATGTTGTCGCTCCGTGTAAAATACGATATTCAGCTGAATACGGTAAGACTGGTAGACGACGCCAACATAGTTGGGAAAAGGCTCGGAAGATGATGATATTATAATAGATAGTGTGTAAAAAAAAGATTTCAAGAGCATAAGACCAACAGTAATTTAAGTAGAAAGACATCACAATATTTTCGATTACACTCTGGATAAAGAAAACTTTAGTATAACCAGAATTGGCTTACAATCGTTTGGGGATCGGAGTTCGGGAGTATTGCGGTCACGAAGCGGGAGGTGACCTCCGAGGGTTAGGGTCTCAGGGACCCACAGTTTTATAAATTGGAATCTACTTGGAAGTAAGATTAAAATAGTTTTCTTGAGGAGACGTGAAGATAAGAATTGAGCTTAAAAGAAAATTTGGAAAAATGGCCGAATTCTTTATATTTTGTTTCTGAGTTTTTTTTTATGTTTATAATTAACTTTTATTCTCATATAACACGTTGGCAGGACATTTTTCAATATTTACTTTTTTGTATTTCATCACATTTGATTTATCCTGACTACCAGGCTCCGTAGAACTAATTTATAAAGACAAATCCTTAACGACGCTTTAGGGAACCTAGACGTTAATAATCTAGATTTTAGTGCTCTAAGATTAACCAGAAGGAATACGTGACATTGAAAACGTTTACCCAATCTAATACTCAGTACTCTCTTATACCTACTGTCTTACTTTTAGAACAAAGTATATTACGAAAACATGTACAAAACACAAATTGAAACAATATTCTTAGTCGTGTTCAGTCTGTAAAGACTAAAAATAATAAGCATTCATAATACGATACGAAATAAAACGAGCGAGGAATATTTTGACCTTGAATTTTGCCTGCCTTGTGTTGTAATATATTTTATTTACAACTTATGATTGAAACGTAGACTGAGGATGGTGAGGCAAGACAGGTATTACTATTTCTAAGTAAAATAATATTTCTAAATAAACTCGTAAGAAATGTTTTCTTTGACAGGCTAATGAGAACTTGCTGGAGTGATTTATTACTTAAATTATTATATTCATAACAAGAGCCTTAAGTGGCACTGAAATTATATACATTTATTTTTATTGTCACAATTATAATTGTTGTATGGTTTATTTATAAACATCTAATTGTTTTTTTTTGTAAGAACACGTGGGAAATTATAGTAAAATTATCAAGCAATCAGGATTTCCAAACACAAGCACTCGCAAGTCCCGTTAATAAGGCAGAAATCAGCCTCAACCATACGTAAAAACCCCTTCTCTGAGCCTAGTTCATCGACACAAAAATACCGTCAATATCCCCCCACTATTACCGCAGGACACCGCACTAATAAATTATGATAGCACGTGCCACAAAGACTCGCTTTTATCTCGCACGGAATTCACACTTTACCGAAATGTAAATTTATGGCGTCAGAGCTTTTTTCGAGGCATGTAATGGCTGTCTTAGTGCTTTGTTCGGGGTACACCTTATCGCCCTATAGGTTACCAATGCGATTTTATTATGTAGGGGAGTTTATTTTTTAGGGTGGTGTCAATAAAATTTAAGTATTACAGACGAATATTAAGAAATATTTTTTTTTTTAGATTTGACAGCTTGTCAGGCATAATTTTCACTTGTACAACACTTAAATATCTAAGCATAATCTTGACATTTTGTTTTTATACCTTAGTTTTCAACGTGAAAATACACAATTACAGAATTATTTTACTTCCCTTTATTTTTGCCGCTAGCGTATAATCGTATAAAGCTCACCTCAGTAAATCAAACACAGTTTTGTATTTTAACACAAAATAGTCAGCAAAAATTTAAATTTTCACCAGCGTACCTAATTAGAAGTTGGCACGTAAACTATACTTTCGCAATACACGCTGTATATTGCTGGCAATACATACACTGGCAATACGCTTCCCGGATTTGTACTGGCAATAGTGCCGGTTCGGGGCTGGCATCCACTGTAACTTCAAATATGAAGCAATAAATTCACGTTACGCAAACCTACTCGCTTTACTGTGTTCTCATGAACATTATTACGAATTTATATTCATGCTTTTTGATTCGGACGTTTGGCGAGAGTTTGATGCCTATACTTACAAAGATATGAACGGTAGATTATGGAACGTAGCTGAAATGTTTTCATTTTCATGTTGTGTTTAACAAACAACGGAAAAAGATACAATGTTACTTGGATATGACATGCCTGCTAATTGTAGTAGGTCAAAACGTGTTTTGTTTTTACATATTATTACCATCGTTCCTCGAAACTGTGAAGCATGATTTCAGGCTACTAATAAGCTATAAGACCATTCAATTGATCGTTTATAAACCCTAAATTCCCAATCAATGGATCTTTTATCCCTACTTGGCTCCAGTGTAATGGACCTTATTCCATTATAATGGATTAACTTAAGTCTAAAACCTTCTAAAGAAGTCCCGACCTAAACCCTCAAAATGGGACCTTAAGTACTTACGCATTAAAAGTATACGAATCATGATAAAATTAAATAAAGATACCAAAAACTAATTACTCACCTAAAAGACAGCGTAGTCAACGGCCTATACGACTTATGACTGTTCGCATCAGCCATCGGCATCCCCCAGTAGTCATCCAAAAACAATTGCTTCAGCGAGTTACTCCCCACCACGTCTCCATTCGTCACTATCGCAGGGATGTCATCATGGACGAAGTCCCCATTCAGACTGTTGACGTAGCTCAGTACAGCTGTGGTGGTGACCATGACGTAGATGGTGACGTCACTGCACAGTAGCTTCGGCTGTGACTCCTCGCGGACGGTGGTGAGGGAGCGCCGCTTCATCTTTGGTGCTGTTCGCAGTTTTAGTGTTACATTTCTACATCTGCACATTTGATTGCGTTCTGGAACAAGGAGAGAGAAAAAATTGAAAAACTTTGAGAAATCACAAATTTCACCGTATCACTAGTAACGTTTTGTTCTACCACTAGCATGGTATAATATAACCTTGCTATCCAAAAATCTTCGAACCAATAATTAAAAAAAAGGGATTTTGTTATATACCTACTCCACGTTAAATACCTTAAAATATTTGAAACCTTTTAGAACCTTCGATAAAAATAAATTTCCATCCAATCCGAAAATACAAATCCATACCTAGAAAATTTCAGACTAGTTTATCAAAATCATAACGTCGGAACCGATTTCGCAGAAGTTTGTTAATAGACACCCCTTTTATCAGCTTTGTCAAAGCTATGTTATCAACGGGATAGTTCTATTCCTAGAACCGACTGTACGGTAATCCATCTATGATTTACTGGACTTGATCTATTTTTAAACGACTCCAAATATAGGCTTTCCATATCGACAAAGTTTTTTTTTTTTTGATAGTCACACAATATTGCTGGCAGTATTAAAATTTGATGGATTTTAAAATAAAATAAAAATAATTGATTAAATTTTATAGCTTATTTAATTATTTGATGCTGTTTTGTTCAAGTTCGAAAGCTGTTTTTGTATTGAAGTATGTGCTCCTATTAAACATATAAATTTTCTTGGAAACTTTTAAATATTCAAAATAAGCTTAATTTAAGAAAAAAAAAACAAGATATGACAAGTTTTCGTTTAAGTCTTTCAATCTTTAACTTTCTTTTTGGAAAAATTATAACGCGATAGGAAATGAAACTTTATAAAATGTAAATGTATTATAAGTAATGCCATCAAAACTTTTTACTTTATAAACAAAATACTTAAAATAACAAAATTACAATTATCTTTGGTAGATAAGAAACCAAAGTTTAAGAATAAATAAAAGCTTTTCTATCAAGATTGATAAATTACATTTTTCACGGAGACTGAGTCAATTACATGGAAGGCTATATAAATAATTCTATATAAAAAGTTTTAGAAAAAAATACCTAGTCTTGAAAAACAATTTTGTTTACACTTTGTAAAAAATAAGACAATAATAAGAAAAAAAATTTGCATTAGATACTTTAGTGGTTGTTTTCCTAAACCAATAAACTTATTTTAAACTGTGATTTTTATGTTCGTACTTACTTTGCCTTGTATCTATTCTATTTGCAAGGCAAATAAAAATAGAATTCAATTGCAAAGCTGCTATTATGATGGCAAGAAGAAAAAGTTACAATACGTGTAACTCCTAGGGAATTTAATATACTCTTAATAAAATATAGTTACAACACACGAGATAACCTCCCCGAGGAACCATATTATAATTTCGTACAGATTCCGTATTCATAGTGCGGTTTTATTAAAACTACCGCAGTAGGAATCTTATCACGAATAATACTGGTGAATACCATCCGTCTGTTCCCATGATTCCAACAGTAATCTAAATAACTATTTTTCAATATAGCCCGCAATATCGCCAACTTATGAATTTACGTCTGGCCTACTCAGAAACGCGGTACGTGCCCAAAATGTAAGATATTAAAGGGAAAAAAATCCGCCCGCAAAATTCGGATAGCACTAAATATAAATATTTCGAATTCCGAGGGATATGGCGGAGCGTTTGTGGCTTTTAGAATGTATAAATGTTTTATTTTATAACAGTGGCGCAACTGACAGCCCGTTAAGCGCCACAGATTTTTGCTTTTAATATTTTAAAATGAAAATATGACAAACGGTTACGAATATTTTCACGTGCAATAAAATACAGATCTTTTAAGATACACGACTAGCAGATTAAAATATCAACTGCGATTTATGTAGCATTGTAAACTTTTCATTTGCTTGTCAGTGACGACTAACTTCCAAAGGTATTTAGTCTGGGAATACTGGAACGTAAAAATTACAGTTGAAGGTAGTAGAAACTAGAAAATACCAAAACAAGTAAACCTTTAAACCCTTGAGCGTCGCGGCGTCGTCGTCACAAAAAGAGTGATAAATGTTAAATAAATGATCAAGCAATGTAAATCCGAAAAGTTGCCAGCTTAAGTTTCCCAACTTATTCACGAACAAACTAGCGGGCGTGTCGCGACACAAACAAAATTATGTATTAAAGCTTAATAAGTATTTCATGCCTCTGGCCGACCCCACAAACAACCAAACTATGAAACAATAACTTTAAACTTTATTGCAATATAAACAACAACAATATTTTATTACACTACAGGCCACACATTTCACCTACTCCGTTCACATTACGCTTTAATAATTACACGCGGCTAATTCACAGGTAGCTGGTACTGAATTTATGGCCTTTAGTGTACTTTAGCATGTTTATTAGGCTCATAAAATTAATGAACACTACCTCACGACTCGCTTGATGAAGCGAGCTCATAATTTTATCAAATATGCCGAGAAAAATGTTGCAAATTGACGATGTAGCGAGAGAAATACGCGGAAATTTTCTAAATGTAGAATAATATATTATGTTTGGCTGGTATTTTATTTGGCATGAAGTGTAAAATGGTATTTTAAGAATTTTATTCATGTTTGCGTGAGAATAATTTCTCTTAGTTTTATAAATTTCTTGATGTTTATAATATGAGAAATATAAGTTAAGATTTAATTCTTTCTATCGCCAGTACCTCTAACTACATCTTACGAAAGCTTAATAGATGGGACAGTGCCCGGCATTACTACAATAAATCTTTTAAAACACAATACAAAATAATTTCGCTTAAACAAATGAGAATTACTGAATATTAAATTCCTGTAATTACGATATCTTTCAGGTTAAAACGGCTTTATTGCAAATATTAAAGAGCATTACAAGTTCGAAGATCAAAGAGATTTGGGAATAATATAAGGAGGTCGCGGTGAGTTCGTGATATTACATCACTTCATATATAAAGGCCTTTTGTCTGAAAGTCTTATTTTGTGTCTTTACCAACGTAATATAGATTAATAGCTATATATTATATATATTTTTTACTTTTTTTTTAAGTTATAAGCAAAGGTTTTTGTTAACTACGTGTTCAAATTCTTACACATAAGGAAATCAGTTTCACACTAACAAAACCAAAAAATAAACCTATAGATGTATCAATATAAGGATAATATAAGGAGGTCGCGGTGAGTTCGTGATATTACGTCACTTCATATATATAAAGGTCTTTTGTCTGAAAGTCTTATTTTGTGTCTTTACCAACGTAATATAGATTAATAGCTATATATATGTATTTTTATTTTTTTTACATTTTTTTTTAAGTTATAAGCAAAGGTTTTTTTTACTACATGATCAAATTCTTACACATAAGGAAATCAGTTTCTCACTAACAAAACCAAAAAATAAACCTATAGATGTATCTTATGTATTTTTTATTCAAAATTAAAGATGGAGGAAAACAGAAACTTATAAAACTTAACTGTGACACACTTGTCCCAATAATAATAAATTGCTAATAACTCCTAGAATGAGTTTTTTTTTCTAATATAATAACAATAAACACATATAACTTTACACACGAGGACAGAATAAAACCAAAAATATAAAAAAAAGAACGGCGAAAGAACACCAACATTTACAAAGAAAATATCATATTAAATAACTTATACAATAAAACCACACACACATCCACAAAACGAAATAAGTATCTATAGTTAGAGTTCGTAATAAAATGCCTAAAGCCCAGAGGGTAGAGACCTTAGTTTTTCTTATATTACCTACATCAAATTTCTCGGTCAAAGCCTGTCTAGTGTTTCATAAATTCCGTTTAAAAGAGACAAAGGACGCAAAGGAACAATTACGGCCCTTCATAATTGTTTCTCGAGGAAAAAAGAGGTTTTGTTGCCTATTTTAAATATAAAATTAAACTATGGAGCAGTGAGGGGTAAACTTGTAAAAGATGGCCTGAACTGCTGTATTTAAATTATTTTTATATCTAAGTTTTGGAAGCAAAGGGACAAAGTTATCACTTACAGGATCAAACTAACAATCTATTTCAGACAACATATTTTTTTATTTTAATATATTTATTATGTTTAAAATTGTATTTTAAAATTTATGTTTTAAGGCGCTACCCCGAGCAAATGACTTTGAGCGTTTGACCTCTAAACCCCCCTCTTTGCCCCTCTACATATACATCGCTACTTTCTATGAAAATACAACGCCATCTGTTTGATATACCGACGTATTAAGTAGTAAAAATAGTAGACTTATGAATTTATAGACAAAAATATAATCAATCATGGTCGCGAGATTAAAAAAAAAGATAAGAGAAATATATTTTATTTGTATCTAAAATTATAACTCAAGTAATTGAAGACTTCTAAGTGAATCATTTAATGATGTAAAGTTATTTAGTCAGAAAGGTATTGAATGTCTTTTTACAAAAATCTTTTTTCAACCAACTTCGAAAATAGGAGGAGATTTTCAATGCGGATGTTTTTTTTACGTTTGAGTATTTCTCGAAGTTCGGGATTTCTCAAAGACGGCTGGACCGATTTCAAAAAATATTTTTTTAACCATTTATTCAGTGTGATTCTAACAAGGCACTTATACAGAGCAAAGGCGGGCGGCGAGACTTGTGAAAATTCGGTTCTTGAAGAAAGTATTGCTGTCTCAATACGGCATGATTTGTGAATGTGTGAAAGTTGACAGTGTGTGAGTGTCAAAGCGCGCTCGCATGGAGTACTTAAGAAATACTCTACGCACATAATAAAGGGCAATGGCGAAATAATTGTTGATATAATTCTTATGCGTGATATACAAACGTCTTAATTACAGATTAACATGAAATATAGCGTCTAAGTCCATGAAAAAAAAAATACATTAAATTGGAAATACAATTGATTGAATTTTACTTTGAGTGTTGCCATATGAACGTTAAATCTAAACTAAGTCATACGAATATCTTTAGCTAGTAAACTATGTATAAAAGCTTGCTTTTAGAATATATTGAAGATTTATGAACATGAATAGTCTAAGGACATATTATTATTTCTACCCAACATCACCGAAATTAATAAATGACATCAAAATACTATTACGAAAACTTCAATCTAGCATGGCAACAACAACGGATACAATCAATGTGAAATTTTGCGTCATGCCAGTGACATTGTCTTGCACGTCACTTTGCTTGTGCGCACCAAAATCTTTGTTTGCGCATTTGTTATTTCTATTATTTTGCTTTTTGACTTGGACTGCTTATGGACTTTCGAGATTCCTCCCTGTGCTAGCCAAAAGACTCCGGTTACCCACCACTTACGACGAAATTTTGCTGTGATGTTTGACTCCGATTTTAAATTAAATTGGATTTTTTACGTGAAAAAGAACGATTTATTTTTCACGATGTGAAGTCTTTTAAAGCCTCTTTGCACCTGCTGGTTTTCTGGATCATATCGTGATAAGGAAGGATGAAAAATAAATGTATTTGAATTAATGCTGTTTCTTTTTTCATGCATGCTTTTGATCATCTATTTTATAGACTATTTTTGTGCACTAAACAATATAACAAGAAAGCCTATAAGAAAACATTAACATATTCTGTCAGGATTATTAAAAAAAACTCTGATTATAATTCTTTACAAGTATTATCAAAGCTATACCAGGGAAAACCTAGATAATTATATCTCTAGAAATAAGTATAAAACAACCGCATTAAATCTTTTGAATAGTATATTTCACAAGGTTTACTTTTTCATAATCAAAGAGTTTTTCAACATATTTCCTATGAATTTCTGTCATATAAATACAAGGTCGGGCAAAAGTAATTAATTGTTTACGAGAGCCCATTAATTTCACTCATAAATAACTGAATTTAATAAAAACAAAGAACGATTCTATCAATTGTATTTCCAATTTTATATATTTTTTTCATAGACTTAGACGCTATTTAAATAAAACTTCAAAAAAGTAACATATTATTTCATGTAAAGTAATTAAGACATTTGTAGACGCATAAGAAATATTTCGACCTTTTGATAGTTGGACATATTTAAACAAATATAAATATGTGATGAAATAAAACTACTAATTATAAACCGCGAAAAAATCCGTAAAAAGTAGTTTTATTTCAATGTCAGATTTAAAAAAAAAATCTTAAAACATAAATAAAGCTCGCCCCCTATTACTTACATGGGACCTAAACATATCGGCGAATTGTGGGTGTACATTGGTACACCTCTGCCTAACCCTTCGGGGATACCGGCGTGATGATATGTTATGTAAAACATAAATATGTATTCCATGCTATTTGAATTTTATCACCAGTGCCGTGTGTAAAACTACATAGGGCTATCAATGACTTTTTGACAGTTGTCATAATATTAAATTGTAAATGACATTTCAAATAAAAAACCGATGTGCTCTCACGTCGAGAGCCTACGGCTGACTGCTGAATCGCCACCGCGACTGTGTTTATGTTGTGAAATTTACCATTTTTAGGAATAATTCGAATTATAAAATAGATATTTGGTCTTTTTGAAAAACAAAGCAGATGAAAATGTTAAGAATTAAATCCTCTATCAGTTGGTATAAGTTACATTAATAAAATACGTGTACATCGTGAGCCTATCCAAGGAATAAATTTTGATAGACCATTTTTAAAATGAGTACTACTAAATATTCGCTGCATTAAAAAGAAAAAGCTCTGTTGAAATTAAAGACAACATATTAAATAATGATTTGGTATAACAGTGAATTTGATATATGTTTTAAATATCGAGTTTATAGCTTAATAAAACTCCGCTTTTGCGCATTTTGCTCGGGGGAGCGCCTTAAAAGCCGATCAAACAATAATTATGAAAAGTAAATAAAATACTAATCGTTTTGCAAACAGAAACATCAATATTTTACGTTCAAATTAACGCTTTAATATAAAATTCAACACCGTAAATTTATATGCTTTGGCTACGCATTGACGCAGCGTATTGTACGCAAAACTCTTATAATTTAAATATTCATAGTTTATCTTTGCCAACATTCATTATTTAATAAATAGGGGGAAATGTTCTGCACGTAACTTTTGTTGGATTTAAAAAGATTAAGATAATATCTACATATCACACAGAATGGCAAAGTTCGTTTTGCTCTCTTTTCAATTTAATTTTGAGATGACACTACTATAAATAACTAAATGTTGGGAAGTCCTCTAGGTAATTAAATGAAAATAACAATATTGTATTGAAGCGCTTTTGTGCTGCAGATGTAACCAGAAATTCGTGGAACAGCCGTCTCATTTAAGGCGCACTTTTCCGCTTACAGTGTAACCCCAGCCTTATTACCTTAAAATCCTCCGTGTAACACGAGCATGAAGCCTTTTACTTACAAAAAAAATACGAGAAAAAAAATTATGAATTTCCTCTAATTGTTCGTTTCAGAGGTACCGGGGAAGCCGTAATACAGGCTTTGTTCCGTAACGAAGTAAACTGAAACGGTTTTTTTTAACGAATACATATAAACAACTAAGTTTACTGAACGAATACCTGTTTTATTGTGGAATTGGGAATATACCGCGAATTTCGTATCGTAAAGATGATATTTGTAATTGAATATTCAAATTTTAATTTCTTTCTTTTTTTAATATTGTTCGTTTTTATTAATTTGTTACTTATTTTACGTTGTCTAAAACATGATATAGTCTACTAAATTAACGTCTTAAGCTTGAATTGTCAATTTAATTTTTTATATGTTTATTTTTTAACATTACAACATTCAGAATTTTAACCGGGTTATAAAAAAAACGAAAACATAACACTTGAAAATTACGTAAACACATGTCATCTTAAACCACTACATAATTGAATGTTCCTAACTCTTCACTTCGTGTAATAACAACACCCTATTTAAATAGCTCAGTGCGAGTGACGTCAGATTGCGAGGCAGAGACTTGTAACTAGTAACTAGCAAGAACAACACAACTTAATTTTGTTTTCATACGATAAACTACGACCGAACAAGTTAAAGTAATAATATATCAGCTCAAGCAAGTATTCAGTAGTTTGTTTAATATAGATATGGTGTGTTTCAGCGTTATTTACAAGACGCAATAGGCATACTTTATTTTTAGAAATAAATATTCACCTAGTGTTAAATTTTTTTCAGTATTATCAAAGCATTTGATACCGTGTTCCTTTCCTTTTACCATTACTAATTCATAACATATTTTTTTTAATCACAACATTTTATTCACAAAGCCAAAAAATCTTCTTTATACATTTTCCTATTCACACTTAAGTAACACTAATATTAAAAGAAGGTAAACAAATAGAAACATCCTAAAGTATTATTGCCCACAAAAGTCCATTGAATTACGCTGACCGCAGTTATTTTGATTAAATACCTTAGTTACTGTCCATATGACCCATGGGGAGGAGGTAACTGGGACCGGGTCGGTGCTAAAGGGAAATTGCCCTGCATTTCCCATACAAAATTCCATTCAAAACTTCCGACAAAATTGCAATTAGCGACGGTGTTTTTGAAGCCCAATTCCCGCGAGTATCGAGGCCCCATAACCATACATATGCTTAATTTTATAATAGGAGCGTACTGTACCAGTTTGGTGAAGGCCTACTTTTTGGTAGAAAATGCAGTGAGAAAGTTTGGTGGTTAGTAAGTATTTGTAGCCACAATACCTCGATACAAGTTGATGATAGCAACGAATTACTAAGATATACTTCAGTCTTCTCATCTACCTAAAGATTATAAATATCACTTTATATACCACAGCTTTTCACTTTCACAATTTACATCTCAAACTGTTTTTTTAATACAACCTTTTTCGTTTCTGGCTACTGGTCAAAGTCTTCACCATCAGACTCCTGAGTAGTAAATCAGGATTAAGAAAATCATCCGACCAGTCAAAAACATAACAACAGTATCGACTTGAAATTGTGTACTTAAATTTGTTATCCCTTCGTCTATTTAAATTATACATACATACATACATATAATCACGCTTGTTTCCCGTAGGGGTAGGCAGAGACCACTTCTTTCCACTTGCTACGATCCTTACATACTTGTTTCGCTTCATCCACTGTCATAATTCCCTTCATACATGCTCTTCGGTTTAGGGTACTCTTGACCTGGCCTTTATTTAAATTATGCGTCATAATAACGGCGAATAAATGTTTTTTTCTGTCTTTCTCTCTATCTAGACAGATTTACAAAAAAAATCGAGACGTGCTGTCCTCCGTCCAACCTTAACTTTCAACCACCAGGCCACAAGTATATACTTATGAATTTAATTTAGTATCCATCTTTACAGGCGTCACGTCTCCCGCATAAATGCTAAAGGCCGAGCCAGCTGTGCTCGTGACGTCATGAATGTTAGCTTACGTATAAAAATACTGGATGTGAGGCGGGTACTAATAGGCTCATTTTGTATGTAAGCTGAATTTTTTGTACCTAACTGAGGCTTTGATTGTAGAAGATAATTAAGTTTATATAAAATATTGCTTTGAAGTTAATTGGAATTTTAATGTGTTAAATAAAATGCAAAATTGTTAAATGTGTAAGTAAATTTAAAGATCCTTTTTACGCAATTGAATTCTCATATGCGCTTGGCAAAAAAAGTTAAGTTACCCCTTTTATTGAATACAATAAAAAAACTCCAAAATTATAAAAAGTATAGAACGTAAATCAATTCAAAATATGTAAAACAAAACACGATGTAAATTACACTGTGTTGCAAACCCTACATTGTTTGTACAACCACACACCGAACATCTATTCATATCCACATGACAGGAGGCCGCATAAAATTCCCGCCATTTAATTTCAGCATGTCAGTAATTACCGAGGCTTTACCGGCTTCGACGCATTGATCAGGACTGATCAGGAATGTCCTTTGCCACACCGAATTATGTCTGTAATGCAGACGTGATCATGGTATTAATTATAATGATGAAAATTTGCGAATTGTAATGCTGAACATTTGGAAATTGAATTTTTCGGGGATCTAGGAATTAAATTGACGTTCGAGGGACATATTTTCAGGTATTGACGCTTAATACTAAAATTGAATTTTGGATTAATATTCGTCCTACACTAATAGATTCTGCTGATGAATTTATTTTATGTGCTCGTATCAAAAAAATTACTCAATGCGATTCTTTGAATATTTGGTTCAAGCTTCCCATACGTAGTACAGTACTATCAAAAAATTGAGGCGTAATATTACATGCCTTCATAATTTTACTAGTGCTACTTTAAAATACTGACATACGTTTTTGTGGTAAATTAATTAGTTAAAATATTTACTAAATTCAAATCAGCTTTTCTATGTATTTACCTCAATCTCTATACATAGATAAACAACATTCATGCTTATAACTGTAAACGAGATAAGCTATCACGGTAGGATATAAGTTGGTGGAACACACCCCAAACAAGGCATTACCCACGACCCATACCTATGTAGTGACCGACGCTCAGTTTTACGATCGTCGCGGTCGCTTATGTGATTAAATGAATGTATTTAGCGATAACTGTGGGTTTTATTCGGTTTTGTGGTACGGTGGGGTATATAAAGCTTGGCTATGAATTCTGTTGCAATGTTGTTAAATAAACAATTATCAGAGGCGATTAAAGAGTTAATTTGCAGAATCATCGTGACATTATGATTCATTTCCTGATTAATAGAATTCACACTATTTAGCTACTTTATTTGGATTTACAAAAAAAAATGTGTAAAGTTCCCTTCTTACAAGATTCAATTGTTATCAAGTAATAATTTAGGATTATTTTAAAAGACATGGAAAATGATATTATAATTCAGCGAAAGGTACACTTTAGCCACCATACACAGTTCAAATTACTTGGATATAAACTCGAATCCACGAATATCGGAATATTAATCAACAACTGTATTTACTGCATGATGTTCATGATATGGACTTATTAGTTGCATCTGCACAGGGATTACCCTGTGCAGAATATAATACTACAGACTGGTTCAATTTACAACCTCTATAGTACGTGTATGGTGAGTTGTTACCAGTTTGCTAGAACATGTTCGCGTCCGTACACGATTACGGATTCTGTATAGATTATTATAATTTGAACTCACCAATAGAACATAGGTGATTAGGTTTAAACATAAATTCTACCTTATGTCAAAGTCGTAAAGTTGATTTTCGCATCTTGCCATGATTTCTGATGATCGATGCCAAAGGTTTATGCCCATTTTTCCAGCAGTAGATGTCCTTCAGTCAAAACTGCAGACTTGCGAATTTACCCCGTACACTACCAAGTCATAAATATTATTCGAAATAACTTAAAACACAAACGAATGGCTAATAAAGGCATAACGCAAATAAAACAGTCGTCTATTGAATTTTCTGCTATTAATCAAATTACTCATTACTGCTACAATTTGTCTCGCTATGGCTACGTTGTGCCACTACTAACGTTCCATTTATTTAGCAGCTGTTTTTCTTTTAAGAGAAAATGTTAGTTTTGGCACACTGTGTTGTGGATGCTATCTTAAGGGAGTCCACCCATAACTGCAAATTCTCATCGCAAAGAATTTATGTATGGGAGCAATAATAACAATATGCTTTATTATTATTAACCTTCTCAAAATTGTCTGCTGGTCCATGAGGCTGAAATTGAGTAAAAAGTTTGAAGATGGAACTTCCTGCCAGTTATTCTGAAAGACATCTTGTTTTCGCAACTAGAATCATTCTCAATTTTTCTTTCAAGAAATATACATGAAAAGAATAAAAAAATATTGCTTTAGCATCTCTTACCAAAATTCTGTTGAGATTCGCATCGACATTGAACTGTAATTCGGTCAGTGGGTCATCACATACCAGGCTCCCATAATTCCGCACAACTCATAAATAAGTCACGGGAGCGATACACGGTGCTGCTGGTACATAGTACCGCCCAGACGCTACTCTCCCGGTGAATAAATTACATTCAGCGAATGTTATGCGCGATGACAATTACATTTTCGTTTGATTACTTCCTGCAAAGCTTTAGAATAATAATGAGTGTTTTTTGTATGTTCCATCGATTTACAGCCATGTGAATATGTATGTTAGATGAATATTTTATTTTTATGTTAGCTAGCGTTTGTAGTATTGTGTTCCGATAATTTATTTCCATGTTAATATTCAACATGTTTTATTTCATCTATTTTAATAACTAAGTTCATTTCTAATAATTCTGTTATTTCAGCATGTAGTTTTACTATTTGTTTTCGCGTTATTCTTTGAAGAGTAATTGAATAAATATCTCATTATTTTTTCTGTTCTAAATAACAGCAGACCTGCTCCTCAGTAAACTGTAGCGTCTATATTATGATAAAAAAAACGAACAAAATTATGAAAATATTCGATCTAATACTTTTCTCTCAAGTTCAACGAAAAAACCTAAAATGATGCTTTTTTACACGTCACTGCCAAGTCAACGTCAGACGAAGTCTTGACAGGCTTATCTAATGATTCTACAAGCTATCGAATTGCGGCACAACTTGATTGACCAATGACAGACGTCCTGATTGGTCCACGTCGGTTGTCAAATCATGTGTCAACGTCAGTATGTCAATGTTGCCATGCGTATTGAATATCGCAAAATAACGAGCACAATTTAATGATGTGATATTCTATCTGTTGGTATTATTGTGTTTATTAGAATTATTTGTTTGTTATTCAATCTGTGAAAGGTTTCAGCCATATGAATTGAACATTGTATTAATTGAAATCTCAATTTCAATTCAGATATTTATAAAATTATTATATTTATAAAAGTCATTTTAGTTGTTTTTCACTTTACTTGTTTTTATTTGTTTCAGAATTATGTTTGATTACTAAAAGTTTCACCAGATACAAGATTCGCGCGAAAATCAAAACCCTTTCATTGTAAAAAGTCTTCTTGAAGTCAAAATTCAAATAAAAAATACCCTTAACGTAATACACGAATAATTGACTCTATCCGAATAAAGAGCGACAATTCGTTCGTGCGAGTCAAGTGGGTAGTAATCTTTCCATCGACGTTTAGTCGCAAATTACTGCCGCGAACGGTTTTAAAAGCCCCTAATATACGTATGTTCCATAATAGCGGTTACACTCTAAAGCGTTTCCTTGTTAAATGTGTCACAAGTGCGATGACGAGACGTTTTTACGGCGGTTTTATTGGAGCTGTGGAGTGAAATGAATGAATGAATGGAAGATTACGGCTTTGTTTTGAAGGAATGTTGCTCATTCATGTGTGAGGTCAATGTACTGTGCGCATGGGAATTGGTTTTTGCGCAGTACAACAAGGCCTAAAGTGATTCACAACAGGATATTTTATCGCTTTTTTTGTTGTGGTTAAAAGTCTTCACTAAATTAATTCATAAAATATTTTTCGGCTAACTTTCATTATATCCAAAATGATCTTCGTCTAAATTCTAATCCTTGCTATTAATAGCCCGTTTCGCAAAAGATCAACAGCATTTATACAAAAGCGAACTATTTACGGAATCAAAACCTTACTAAATATAGGTTTTAGCTTCCTTCAATTAATTGAGGTATTTTATTTATAGAGTACCTACTCCGTCCACGAGCGGCTTGTTAAGTATTACTCGACCTTACGAAACTATTATGTTCTATTATTATAAGATTTTAATCGCTATGGAGTTCGAGAACTTCGGAAAATATTTTTAGTTGTAAAACCTAAAATTGATTCACCTTAACAGTGCACTAATGTTAGTTGTTTCTTATTAAACTTATGAAAAGCTGTTACAATAAATGATACTTTAAAAATATTTTTAATTCAATATTTAATATTTTTTTTATTTTTACTGAATATAATTATATTCTGAGAAAAAAATCTAATTCTCCAAATAACAACGAAGAAAGAAACGAGTGAAAGATAATGTTTTGAAAATAAAAACTATTTCTTTAACATAAATAACAATATAACATAAAGAACACCGATTGCACCTGTCTTATACTAGTTTTCTATTTGTACGTTGTAGAAAACTCCATTGTTAGTTATTTCCTTCGGTAAAAAAACAAACCTTTTCAAATTACTCCGAGACAACATTCTTTCACAACCAATTTAATTCACCTCAAAAAAAAGAAAACAAAAAAGTAGCATGACCGTTTAACCGCAGCCCCTACTCAGGAAGCAACTCTCCATTCATCCGCAAGGGTCGAGTTAACGTCGCCACTCGCGTTTATCGACTCGCGTAAAAACGATGATAGTTGGACCCTTCCGTACCTCGTTACCGTGACTTTATGGCCAATGGTAGGGGTATCGGATTAAATAATGTCCGCCGCTGAAAAAGCTGTTCTTTTTTTGAAATTTTACGCACACATGCTTAAGCTATTTGTGTGTGTGTGTGTGTAACGTGCGTGTTTTAATGTCGGTTGACATAAAAGTAAAGTTAATCTTGGGAAAGGATTTTTTTAGGATATTTTTCCGGACACTGATATGGAGCTACAGAAAACCTTGGCACCAGGTACCTGAAAGAAAATATACGTTCCACATAGGAACACCTTTTTACCTTATACATTTAGTTACCGAGGCCAAAATAAAGAATTATAGAACAAGTAAAATAATATACCGTTGCATATCATTCTAAAGCAGAGGTAAGCATGCAACATTGTCAGATAAACAAATATATAATACAAAAAAAAACAGTATTTTTATCGACTCTCATCACGGTATTCGCGGTGTAAAGGAAAACTCACTCGTGACCGTAGGCCGAGGACGCAGTCAGTAAAGTGAAATTTAACGGAATGTTGGCTATGTTGGTATATGTTGGTGGATGTTGGTGTACCAGCCCTTTATGGCTGAGTTGGGTTACTGCGGTCGGCTTACCGCGATTAAGGAACAGGTTTGATCTCTCACGACAAATTGCCCGCTACTCGAGCACGAAGATAAAATAATCTATATGCTTGACTTTTCTTTACAGATAGGATCATAGCATATTTATTTTTTGGAATTCTTTCTTTTTGTACATTATATTAACAACGATTTTATTTTATTTTTATTATTTTCAACCCAAGCTGTCCCACAGCTGGGCAACGGCCTCCCTCTCTTTCATTCTTCTCTATTGAGGGCAAAGATGTCACAGTCCTTCATATAGGAATCTTGAAATCTTGTTTTGGCACAACTGTCAGTCAGATTTTATTAAATTCGAAAAATAATGTAAGTAGACTATTATCCCTACCACATAAGTATCACTTACGCTAGCTTTTTTAAAAACTTTTTCAGCATTATAAAATGAGCTCCATTGAAGTGGCACGGAGCGCATTAAGGCAGTCACATAAAACACTTTTCGTCTGTCCCCAACAGTTACCAAATGGTCGCAGATAGCTGCGGAACTATCGCAAGATCTATATCCTAGGTAATGCTGGAATTAATTGTCACGTTTTATGATCTGGAAGGCTTGGAAAGAAAACTTTTTATGCATTGAAAAAGGGTTATTCGTAAGCGTCAATAAAACATTCAATCAATCAATAACTCAATTCATGTAAGTCATAGATTATCCAAAAATGTCGAAAAAAGTTGAGGCGTAACAAGCCTAGATGCCGTTTTTAAGTTGTTCAACCATTAGGTGAACTGCCGTATATTATAGAAAGTCATTATTTTTGCCTAATCTAAAATATTATTTGACATATTTTAAATGGACATCCATCCACGGCTCAAAAATATAGCTACAACAATATTTTCTGTCCTAAAAATAAACACACCCAGCGATTGCATTGCAAATTCTCAAAAAAGTTCAGATAGCTGTGTCACAGTCACATACGAATGTACGGATAGTAATAACCTGTCCGTGGGTACCGTGGGTAGTGGGTAGGGTCGACAAAAACATTGCCGCGAACGCACACCGATGATTTATTGCGGCCACTGGATATCTTAATATCACTCCGCGCATATGTAACTTATCTCTACATTTTAGGGTTTACCGCTTTTTTTTGGGGTAGACGGTGCAGCTTGACAGTTAAGCTCTTTTTTTGCAAGAAATGCGGAAATATTTATTTTGTTTGGAAAATCTATTTTTCAAATATTGCCTTAGAATTTGTAACTTTTTTCTTCCTGTTATTATAAAATAATCTAATGATATCGGACACTTCATACAGTGGTGTGTATTAATTGGAAAAAAAAAATATAATAGATATTTTGACAATTGCCTATCAAAATGTTTGCAAATCCGTATTTTTTTGTCGTGTATCTGTTGCTCAAAATCTACTGCATAATTTAACAACAACCTATCTACAGAAATTAGAAAAGCAATTTACTAAAATTAATCAAGATTAAGTGCATTCGTAAATTGCATTACTCTTAATAAACACCCTCTTCTTAGCCAACGAAAAACACACCTATCTCCTGTACTCTTCCTCGTCACCCCATCCATAAATTGTCACATCATCCAATTCACTAACACATACACACAAACACACAAAAAAAAATCCGGAATATCTTTTGCAAACTGTACAATATGACGGTCGAGTTCGGTTAGGGTCCGCAAAACAGTCAGCGGCTACAATTGCATTTTGTCCAAGCATGATTTACGACCGCACTGGATATCTTAATAAAACTTTTCATGTTCGTGTGTAACTTGCAGATATTTTAAAATATGGCGGTTGTGTTATGTCAGATGGACGTATCGTAAATTGATCTTTTTGTTTGCATTCTTGTTTTCATTGATTTTATTTTGATTGTTGCGTATACAAGTAAGATATTGGTTTTTAAATAATGGAATTGGTTCGAATACTCTGTCGGTTTTTATATGATAAATAGCTGGCTATCGAATACATAATGTATGTATAATAATAATAATCCTGGACATCTCACACACGGTTGTCTGATCCCAAGCTAAGCAGAGCTTGTGTTATGGTAACCAGACAACTGATAAACATACTTATATATTTCTAAATACATTCATATTATAGATAAATTGTATCACAATATCACAAACATACTGGGATGTTTGTGATATCGTGAAAAAAATAACACTGTGCTGTTGCATTTTGGTTACTAAACAGGTTGAATAAACCATAGAATAAAAATCATTTATTTCTTAGTACATCGTAATTACAGTTATTACAATTTCAGAATGATTGACAAGTAAAAATATTAGAAAAAAGTAGAATAATATTGTTAATTATTTTAAAATCCAGTTCCAAAAGTATCAATAAGTTTTTCCTTGCTGACCGTACCGTGACATCCGCGTAGGGTGGACAAAAACATGGCCACCGTCTGTAAATGCGTTTCATCTATAATTTATGGCCACCCGGATATCTTAATTTTCGCCGAGAACATTTATCATGCAGTTTAATATTCTTATTACGTTGTATTAACACGTCAAGATAGATCATTATTAAGGATTATTTTGCTGGATTTTTATTAATGTATTTTTGTGTTATAATTCATTTGTTATGAGCGATTTTAGAGGGATATAAAGATTAAGTAAACTCGTGAAAAATATACAGTCATGCGCAGAAATATTTATACGTTAAGAACTTCTTTTATTGATATTCCATTCAATTTTAGATTGGTGTTGTAAAACATGAAATAAATAAATAATTTTAAACTGTTCGTTAATCATATACATATTTGTATGTATATGAAAAACAAAATTGTCGCTCTAAATTATATGCTGTATTTACATATTTTTCATTGTACTTGAATTCGGGTACTTCCCTCGGCGAACACAGATAACTTCTACTATCAAAACCAAACATAATAATAACATAGTAAACAATAATGATAGTTTCCTAAAAGCGAATATATTTGATTACACGTTCTCATTAATTAATAGCTGCCGTGAAATACTCGCGTCACGTTACCAATTAACAAAATTGAATCGAAGTATCGATGTCTCAAATATTAGTGGATGAGTTCTGACGTATGTTGTGTGTTGTGTGAGGGATTGTATTGTTTTTTACGTGGCAATTTATTAAGAAAAATGGGTAGATATTTCTTCAATGGTATTGATAAAAATTGCAGGGTGTTCTGTAACGAAGTTATTTAAGTTTCAAATAAAAGTTAAAGTATTTATTGTCATATGCCTCATCGTAAATTTTATGAATTCCCTGGGTTCTGCGCTAGTGTAAACTGTATTGTAGAAGCCAGTGTCTTCCCCTTATTACATGTATGACAACAGAAGATTACATAAATCAGTCACTATTGTTATATTAATTGCTAGGTCAGTTGTTAAAATAGTTACATTTTTAAGCATCTTGGTTATTGTTAGAAGCACTTATTTATACTAGATAATATTATTTTTTATTATTATTCTTTATTAATTCAATTTCTTGTATACGTATAAATTGATCCTCAAATTGTAACAAACCTAAATTCTCAAGTTGTAAGTTGCGGCACTCGTCTTATAAAATACATACTGAAGCACATTTTCCTGGATCTAGCAAAGTAGAAGCCAGCTTGGACTTTTCATTAAATGCATTCTTAAGATACTTCTAATAAATACATAAACATACAGTATGTATACGAAAACATCTTCATCATTAAGAACCATTTCTTGTCACGTGTCTGTCCCGTTCAGGGTAAAAAAATAAGTAGCAAATATTATTTCCAGAATTCCCAACACAAAGAAAACAAAAGAAAACCAAAACAAAAATGGTATTTATTTGAGTTTATTAAAGCACGGTGTTTCATTACAATCAGTGCCTATTGATGATTTCTCAGAATTTGTGTCGGGTTACAGAAAAATGTATTTGATATACCGCGGTTTATTCAAAGCCATATTATTTCAATTTTATTCCTGTAATTGATATCCGTGATTGATATTTTTGGAAATGTAAGGAAAACACACTGAAAGTGGTTTATAGGTACATAAGTAAATGAAAATGGACTTATAGCTATTAACTTGTGTTAAATATAAAATAGACGTGATCAAATTGTCAACTTTAACGAACACACAGTGATTAAGCAACATACATAACATGAAACACTTCTTTATAGATTCATCGACAAAACAATCTCAGTGCACACCACAACTCCAACTATAACGAGCAACAATCTAAACACCACTCACCAATTCTTGACACTTGAACATCGGACAAAAACTATGAACACCCAATCCTTACTAATCAACACGACGCATTCCAACACAAGATTAAGAAAGTAAAAAGTCCCGAAATTGCCGGTTATCCCTCAACGGGCCTAATGTCCCTCTCCCCTTCCCCCTCTTCACCTCCTCACCTCCCCTAATTTACGAGCACATACCATCCGCAATCTCCTCGAGCAACATTATCCGGCCTCCAATTAGCCCTGATACTCGTTTATTAACATCCACCCTGTATAAGACATAAAAACTTCAAATGTAGTGGGATCTTGAGACCTTAGTGATGTATATGCAAGTTTGTTATGTGTCACTCGTTAACCGTTGAAAAGAGTTTGGTCACACTTGATGACACTTACAGATATAAAATGTTATAATTTAGTACGTATGTTTTTTTACAGTACACATTCTCGTAGTATAAAGTTTTCCTTTCCCAACAACTTTTTAATTCCAGGTACAAAGTGACTGTATTTGTGAAAACAATATTCGAGGAATAGTTAGTATTCCAAAAACCTATAGGTAACGTCTCGCTAATGTAATAGATTCTCATCTCAAAGCAATGCATTGTATAATGTATTTTTCTCCAGTCGATGGCAATTAAATAGTGTTGGCCCATAAAACTATGAGTATTCGATGCCAGTAGCATTCCTGTATTGCTATGCAGCGTTACATATTAAACGAATAAATATTAAATTCCATTTTTGAATCGGCAATAACGATCGGCATTTGTCAACAGCGTCACATCACTAAATTCGTTGATCCTGTTTTAAATGAGGAATGACAAAAATGGAATGCTGTTCATAATTTAATTAAACCAGACGTACGTTACTGCTAAATTAATTTTATTGGGATTCTATAGGTTTATTATTAATCGCACTTTACAGTTCCCTTGAAATAATATAGGATTTCGATTTTAAAATATATCATGTTACGTGCTTTACATACGAATGTCTCACTATCGTAAACGAGATTTGCTGAAAGGAACAAAGCGTTAAAGGAATATGACATCATCTTCATCGGGTTTAGCGCCTAGCGATCAAGAGGCGACCTTTACAAAGTCAATTTGTTTTAGCCCTCACTTTTCCCAGTTTGACAGTTAATAAAGGCTCCCGATAGAGAAGTAATCTGAATTGCTAATGTTATTTTTCTTTAAATTACTTTGCTGTGTGGATTAAGCGTCTATTATATTCAGAGATTGTTTGCCGTATCGGCGCCTTATTGCTTCCCGTGATACCTTTTTTAATGAATGACAGGGGCCTTACGAAATTACATTTGAGCTTGCCCCGTTCGTTTAGATTTTAATTAATAGAGAAATGATTTGAGATGTCAGTTTGGAATATCTTTTATCCTTAAAGTGCCAGTTTTTGATAAGTTAGAAAGAGTATTTTCTTGGCATATTTTTTAATTACTTGTTGTAAAGAACGTGTTATTTAGTGCAATGGATGTTGTCTATTCAAAGAGCCAAATATGTTTTACGATTTAATAGATCATACAAAGGTTTTACTATCCAAGACTTCTGCAAACAAGTGGTTAAAATAACATCTTAGATTGCAAACTAATCAATAAAATTTCAAATTCAAATTCGACTGAAATGGACTGTCCATTAAATAATGAAATTCAGTAAAACTATTTCCATTATACATATGAAAGGACAATATTGAATGTATGTACTCAAGGCGGGACCGTAATCGACTGGTAAACATTTGTCGAGCGACCCGCCGCCGATAGATTCCCTATCGCACGTGATTCTAGAATACAAAGACTCTGTTCACTTGGTTTGCTTTTAAAATATTCACTATCGAAAATGGATTGCCATGGCGAGTCGGATATTTAAGCTTTTTGACAGTCTTTAGGTATTTCTGTTTTAATCCACTTGTAAGATTGTACGTACTCCTTTTATCGTTTCAAGTTTACCAGTGAACCGATTTGAATTGGTTTACTAATTGTTATACAAGAAACTACTCACACTACACGTCTTCCAAATAGGAACTATGTCACATAAAATCATTGAAAATATTACACACTTGAGATGTGGATCAGTAATTGCAAAAAAATCAAAGACCGTAAAAATAGAGTACAAAACGTAAGTGACTTGACTTTTTTTTTGTATCATATTCTAATACATAATCAATATAATAAAGTAATCAAGCGTTGCTTTCTTAACATACTCTAAACAAGAGTCAAAACCAAAAATACAATTGTTACATATTTTTTTATCAAGCTGGCCATCTCAATACACGTAAGATTCCCGCACCGTACAGGAACATTGCCCACATTAGTACTCCACCGAGCGGCACAACTTTTGTTCATTCGTAAACAATAGAGTGAACTAATTGAGTAATCCGGGCACGGAGCGGTGCTCAGACATGACGAAATGTACGTATATCACGCCATTCTATACATCTAACGTATTCAGTTTCAGTTTACTAAGGAAAGTTTAAGAGCTATTACTCAAATTGGTGGGTTGTGTACCGGGTTCCACTTTCGCTTTTTTGTTTTTTTGTTGATATTGAATATGTCGATGTGTTTGGTGATGTGCCTTATGGCTAATGTTTTGTCGCATTTTCGTTTGATAGCAAAACGTTTTGATATCCTTTTATTACGTGAGCAAAGAATTTCAAATTCGTTATCGAGGCATGATTGTGATGTTTAGTTCGATGTATTTAGTGCGGCATTTACTTAGTTAATATTTTAATAAGGAATTCTTTGCGTTATACAATCATAAACATGTTCCATTATTATAAATAAATAATGTTGATACGTCACACTTGTCAAATAACGGAAAAGTAAAGCGTACACCTTTTGAATACCAGAACAGATTCCTTTTCGTAAATTAACCTCAATTTAATTAAAATAGTTTTATGAACTCTTTCACGTATCGTGTGGCATATCGTTTGACCAATTATATAAAAGTTTACTGTTAAAATTATTAACATACCACAATTTGAATTTCAAAACAAATGATTATTGTCAAATAACATAGAGGTATTATAGCATCTAGCATAATCTTAACATGAGCCAATCGCAGTCATAGTCGGCGGTCCGCACGCGATCATTTGCCACAATTACCGCGCACGTCCGAGCTTTATGTCCTACCCGCACGTGTGCAGCCGGCCTTACCGCGAATTGCTTATTTATTCATACAAAAGCGATATCTACACGCAATCGTGAATCAGTCTTTATAATGGCTTTAAAGTGGTTTTTAATATTGATTGGGAAGTATTGACTGACCAATAATCGATTTTATAGGTAGATTTATTTATGTGGTGGCAACCCTGCGATTAGGGTTGTCGAACAATTACCGCGTTTGAGTGCAATTTCGATATTAAATTGCAAGTGCGCAATTTGAATCGTTTGTTTCAAATGGTTTGAAGTTTTTATGACGATCAGTATTTTTACATTAGTTTGAATATGCTGACAGTTTCAAGTATTGAAATTTGTTCAATTTGTGGAATGGGCTATGTGATGTTTGGAATGATATATGAACAAATATAGTACATATACTACCTCTTTTTCAGTATCATTCAATCATAATTACGACAATGAGTTGACTTTATATTGCGTACAGTTAGTTTTAGGATCAAGCGTGCTATTAAATATTTAAACAGAAGCCGCCTTGAGCTCTATTATTATTCTCAAATGTGTTATACCTACCTAATAACAAAACAGATAGGCATAGCAGCTAGTTTGCTGTAAATAAATAATTTAAACAGTAGGTACACTAATTAACATCAAAATTAAACTTCTAATAACGACGAGCTCGCAATAACAACACAATTCAATCACATTTTATTAACAACGCAAAATGCCGAATAGCAATTACAATTTTGATATTGTCGAAACGAATTCACAACCCAATTCATCTCCCGTGGAATTTCTAAAAGTGGCGCTAGTTTAGCTAAATAATTATTACCGGACCTTTCGAAATTTCAACATTTTAGAATTTCTGATGTAACTATTTGCTAAAACGAAATTGAACAGCTTATTTAGTAGTTTGCTAAATCATTTTGTATTTGAGAGAAGTTTCTATTGAATTTTGTCAGCGAATATAAGCGAATAAATAAATGGATTTCGTTGAATTATGGTTAGTTTTAGATTTACAGGAACTAAATGTATGTGTTATCAAAACCTATTCGTAGTTATGTCAATAACGACACAAGCTGCAATACGTACACACAAGATTTGAGTTTTATTATAAAAAAATATGCCTATTGGAAAAAAAATCACAATTAAGCAATTGTTTTTTTGATGATGATATGATATTATAAAAAAAAAAAACCTGTTTTTAGACAAGTGACATTTGAAACTTTAATATTCTCTAACCTGTTAATAGACTATCTATTTCAATTAAGCTTTCACCAATCTGAGAACTCAATTGAAGCCCACACGCTCGCGCCGACAACAAGACCTTTATGCGCCTATTTCCACGAATAAATAATATAACTGTCAATACAAGGCAGTTTAAACTGACAACAACTCCAGTACCATGGAAAGCGTGCAGAACACTGACTATGCAGGGTGTAACCAAAAGAGTAGGTATATCCATGCAATACATGTGGTATACAGTCAAGCGAAATTTATGAATTTAATAAATTATATCCATTTTTTATTATGCTCATTCCGAAACCAAAAATCTTAGTAAATGCATTACCACACGCCAAGAGGTGTTTTAATACGCCGCTTGCTAAATGTCAACGATACTTCGTTACAGTACTTATGAATTTTAGTGACAAATAAATAAAAATTGGATTCCAATGATTTAATTAAAACATTATGAGCTGAAATTTTGAAAACTGAGTATAGTCAGTTACGTTCCAAAGGGGTGAGGAGTCCATCTGGTATGTACCTCCTTATCCCTTTGAAATAGATACGAGTATACCCTTTTTTAACAGCCTGTATATAAAACACTTAATTATATTATTAAAGTCGCACGATCACGATATTATGGGCGTGTCAACACGACAGTTACGTATCCGATCGGCCGATACCCGGTATTTTAAAACCCGGTATTTATCTGCAAATACCGGCTAGTTCGGTATAACTGCATTGCGCTTATAATTATTAATGTATGTTATTTACTCGGTGGTTTGAAGTTATGAGCTTTGAGCTAACTTTTCACGGAAAAAGAATAAAAGAATATTTTTTTATTTCTTGATACGTATTTTGTGTTTCGTTGATTGTCGTTTTTTGTGTAAATCGGTATCTTAATATAACGGGAAAATAAAAGCACTTTTTTGTTTGTCTTTTTGAGGTTTGGTACAGGAGAAATTCTAGAAACTTAACACAACAGAATCAAGCAATCAAACACCGTCGTTTTCGGGCGAATTTTGATTAATTTAATTTTATCTTGTTTTCACTTTGAGCTTTACAAGAATTCTAGTAACTGTAACTGAGTAACCAAAATTTTCAGCTCAATCAAATTAAAATTAAAGGAATAAATTAAATAAACTCCTATGTCACAATTTATTATTTGTTTGTTTACCTTAATACTTTTATACTGTTCAGATTTTAGTTACTGCACGTACCTGAAAACAGAAAAGTTTATTAAATATTATGCCTTACAAAACTTATTTTTAATACTTTAATAGGTTCAATCAATCAACAATCCGGCAAAATAAACTTAAGAAGATTAAATTCTTTTGTTAAGTGGCCAAGTACATTAACAGCATTATTCTCCACATACATAGTTATATATTGGTCAGCGTGTTTACTACAAGTAGGCAATTACAGATGAATAAATTATGTCACAATACAATTAAATATCGCTCGTTCTTAAACCACAAACGTAACACTTGCAACACAAATTAATACAACATTTGTTCTAACACTAAATGGGTCGTGTGACAGTGCATAAAAACGTAATGCAAGTCGGATCGGACCTGCTCCTGACGGACATGCATGCATGCAGGCCATGCAAGCCATGCTAGCAAACATATGCTAACTAGTTAGGACAGGGCAGTCTAATGATACGAGTAAAGTGTCAGCTTTTGTTATTATTATTGTAATTAAAGTGTTATAATGCTGACTTGACTTGATTTGATTTGATTGGAAACAATAGCAGTGTGTGCCTTAGTAGTTATGCAAAACATAATTAGTATTGTGTATAAAAGTGGATTGAGAAGGTATGTATTTTATATTCCTAAAAAATTAGCTACGTGAGAAAAATGTTTACACGATCGAGCTGAAAACAAATCCATCTTCTTAATACTAAGGCACGTTTCAATTTAAAAATTGAATTATTATAAAAATGTGGATCAAATAATTTGACCCATCTTTTTGAAACTGCCTCGTTGGCCTAGTGGTGCTAAGCGCGACTGCTACGCTAGAGGTCTTGGGTTCGGTTCCCGAGTCGACCAAGGTGTTATTGGGTTTTCTATGAAATTCTCAGTAGCAGGTCGGAGTTTGGATTTGTGCCCGGTTAGTGGCAATAGGCTCGCCCCCTATTACATGGGACCTAAACATATCGGCGAACTGTGGGTGTACATTGGTACACCTCTGCCTACCCCTTCGGGAATAGAGGCGTGATGATATGTTTTATCAAATAATTTTGTTGGATAGATGAAATAGATCTATAGGAAAAAGGTGGTTGACAATTACAACGTGTTGTGGATAACCATTATTATATATGACATTATTCCTTATCTATAAATCCAACGTATGCATAACTTTAGTATCTATAAACATGTTATTATAGAGCTAGCGATTAAACCCGCCTGAAAAAATATCATGAAAAATCTCGTGCCGAACGTCACTAACATTTTAAAAACAATTAAAATAATGTTATTAGTCAGAGCGATCGCGCGATACATGTGTTTTTACTCAACTTTATTGCACGGAATGTTTATAGCATAATTATTATTAACAAAATACATTTTACGTTAAAGATATTTTTTTTAAGCGTTCAAATAAAATGATTTCAAAATTCAGTATTTTCACAATCGATAATTATGAATTATTTGAAATTGAAATGTATGTTTTTTAATATTACACACACCTGTTATTTTTACCCATATGTTGCTAAATTTCATTTAATTAATTAGGGACTATATTTAATGCTAAATGCAGACTTAATTACTTTCCGAAAAGTTTTTTTGTAAAAGTTTAACTAAAGTGAACAAAATAATAATTAGAAACAAATTATTTAAAACGGTAAGAAAAAATAAACTTTCTAATAATGAGCCATTAGATAAGTACATACACGTGTACTACATAATAGCAGTTTATATAAAAGGCGTTCATTAATTCAGAGCATTGAAAGCAAGATCAAAGCGAACATTAACATTATACTAGAATGTTGATTGAGCTGTTTGACGAGCCTTTTCGCTACGATACAGCCTCAATGAATCTCCGATCTCATTCAGTAAATACATCCTTATTAGAGAACTAATTATTTTGCTGGGTGATACTTTGCTTCCTGTTGCGTAGCATTATAAAATCAATCTGGCGTGTGCTAGTAGAAGCGAGTTTTAACATAATAAATAGTTTAGAGCAACTTGTGTTTAAGCTACACACGGTCTACGGTATTTCGTAGCACTGCTACGAATTGGCTACGGTTTGCTACGCAGCCACTAACTATTACATTTCTTTGTTTAGGATATCCAATGAGTGTGCGAATTACAACAAACTTTTAACAAACCTTCCAAATAATTAATTACTAAGTTTCCCAATACAAAAAGCTGTGACTACATTAACCCCAAATTATTTAGTGCTATTACACAAAAATACCCTTTTCATTACAAGGCATCTAATTTAAGTCTTCTGAACAAAAACATGACAAATGATCGCGAGGCTTTGTTTCGCAAAGTTTTACAAGTCTCGGTCCTCTTCGGGCTGCAGACTATCAAACTCACTTGACAAAACTTGTTGAGAAAAACAAGCCTTCATTTAATTAGAGTTAAGGATTCTACGATGTAAGAAATGGGTCCAGACTTTTAAATTACTCGAACTTCGGGCTTCTGTAACAACACGCTTCCCAAATTACTGTAATGCTCTTGTTAGCGTTTGAGGCGATTCTATAAATTATTTTCAAGTCCATTTACAATAAGTTTCTGTGAGTTCCTATTTAATGTTCCTTTAATTTATAATTATTGACATTTGATATGTTATGAACATAAAAGACATTTGAAGAATGTTATCGCTTTCAAATAACTTTTGGTGAGATGATTAAAAAATAACTTATATTAAATTCAAACAACACCGGAACAGGAAAAATATTTGCGTGATAAAACAGCTTTCAAAATCTTTCGAAATTAAAATCTGATGCTATGTTGGGGTCGGCTTCCAGTCGTACTGCATTCAGCTGAATACCGTATTGTACATAGAGCAACTGTCTATTTGACCTCTGCAACCCATTTTACTGGGTAACACGGTATCCTATACTGCAGTAAGACTGTTTGACAGAGTATAGAATACTGCTACTTATAAAACAGTGTACTAAATACAAATTCATAACAAGTAGAACTGTCAAACGAACTCGATTCCCTCTATGATTTACAACGCAATGTAAAATACATTTTTTCGCGGCGTCAGCTACATTCGCGCCACTCTTATGAGAATCACATTAGCAAGTTACGAATTGAAAAATGTATGTTGTTTGGTATAACTTTGGCGACTGTTTTGAATGATCGTTTGTAGACAAATTATAATAATCAGATAATCTGAGGATTTTTTTATGATAAGACAATAATTTGTTTGATTATTGTGATTCAGTTTAGATGAGAAATCTTCTTCGTTATTGTAATGTGTATGTTTTAATCATAAAGTAAATGTTGTAAAACGGGTTTATTTACTTCTTCCATATGTCTCAATAAAATGTCTAAAAAAGAGACATGTAGTTCCACTCGAATTTTACATAAACATTATAGGTCCCCACAATCCACAGCACCAAATCAACAGCCAGACATAAATTAAAGTAAAAACAGTTTTGCCCACCCAATAAAATTCGAATATATATAATATTAATACCCCTGCTTCCAACCAGCGTACCTTGAAACATTCAAACCATAACGCATGACGTGTCGCAGAGCGCGGCCTGGATTCCCGCGCACGGAGCGCCGCAACCAGCTGACACTCGATTAACTATCTCTGTTTTACATAAACTATAATATCTATACTACTACTATTATATCTATACTAGTAGTAGTGTAGATATTATAGTTAAAAAGAATCATTTCGATTATATTTTTGTACGATTTTTACCCACAAAAGGGAAAGCAGAGTCGAGCGTTAACTTACACTTTTGTGACTATGCAAAGTTCTGTATTAGAAGAAGTAAGTCAGTTTAGAGCAAAATTTAGGATATAGGACATATAGAGTAGGATAACTTTAAAAACTTACTTAACTTACCATTAGTAAGTAGTTCGTACGATGTTTTTATGCATCTTCCAAATCCCATTATTTAATAAAAAAAACTTTATTCGTACCGCGACGCTATGAATCCCTATAATTTTAACATTACATAATTTAAGTACTTTGAAATCTAAAAACATAACTTGAACTTAAAGATTAAAGTTATAAGTTAGCTTACACGAGAGTATGACAGATATTAGATCGATGATACAGCGCTTAACATCCATCAATCATTGCCAAAGAAATTGCTTCTGATTTAAAACTGTTCTGCAGAAGAAATCTATTTCAAATTACGTCGCTTTCAGCGTGACTTGTGACAAAGACTTCAGGGACATCTAGTACCTAGGTATATATGTAACTTAAAAAACCGGTCAATTGGCCTTAAAAACTATGGGTATCGTCCTCCAAGATAATACTATGCACTGTTTTTCATTTGTTGTTCTATCGTAAAAAGAAAAATAAAAGAATTCTGTTGAAATTTTAGTCTCTGCCTATTACATGAAATAAAGTTCGCTGACAGACAGACGGACTAGGCTAGGCTTAGTAATGGGGCACCATTGGCAACTTTTAAGTATAGCGCAATAAAACGACTTAGTAGTTTCTGAGATAACTAAGAGTCCTATCTATCACATCCAAAACAAAACCCATGACAATCGATCCACGTTCAGCAGTTATCATGCCACAGACTGACACACAGATACACAGACAGTTATATTAAAGTTATATAATTCCTTCTTTTGTGTCTGGTGTTTAAAATGATTGTAAATGAATAGTAGATTTCATAGTAAAATAGGTTAATATAATCTAGATTCCAGCTAGTCATACATTTCTCAGAAATGTTTCCATTCGGTGAATAGATTTGACTTATACCTGGATGAAATCTACATATTAATATATACAGATTTAGGAATAGGATTTAGGAATAGGAATTAGGAAATTAATATATACGTATTTATAGAGTTTAAATACTTTGCAGGTTTTCTAGAATTCATTTTGAATAGGTTTTTGATTAACAGTTCTTTGAAAGGTTTTATAACAATATAGATATTAAGAATTTCGTATTCAAAAATGTATACATTTTGTGGTTTATTTTGTACATACTTATATTTTTTCCTAATTACTTGTAGTTTAAGTAAACGTTTTCACTTCATAAATAATGCAAAACCTTTAAAAGAAAAGAATACCCTCATTATTTTGACGCGCTTTTTGTGTTCCATCAAATTAATTGCGTAACATAAAATCCCGTTAAAAACACTACGTTAAATAATGCACAAAAGATGCCAACAAATAAACGAGACCATAATGGAATTAACCAAAATTACCAAGTTTCCTTGTATCGTGGACATCGCTTACACCCTGAAGTAGGTCACGCAACAATAGATCATATTTATAAAGTGAAACGGTCTATTTTCCACTCCCCCTTACATTAATGTTGGGTCAAAAGAACACCGTTTATGGCTAACGATGACTTATTAGCGATAACAATGTTGTTATTCGCGCTTTCTTTCCCTTTTCGCGCCGATGGTAGGGGACATTTATCGAAACCACTTTGGACTTTATTCCTTAATGCTAAGGTTAGTTTTCGCTTGACGGTGTATTGATGAATTAACAATGTGTACTTTGAAAGTCCATCCATGTGATACGTCGTTGATTCTGAATAAATACTATCTGTTATATTTGGCATAGACAAATAAATGGGTGAGAGCTTTTGTAGGAATGCGACATTCATGTTGTATTCAATTCCAATTTCCACATGTTCGTTTGATCATTTATTTACAATTGTGTTTGTCAAATAGTGACTAGCAATATTCTATTGTATAGCGGCTTTTACAAACTATACAGACCAGCCAATTCTGCATGAACAAAACCAATATACAAAATATGTGATTAGTTTCTACGACGAATTCTCATCTAATAATAATATGTTACGTACCTGACCTACTATATTTCAGAATTGAATAAAACTTTAGTTTGAAAATATGGTTTAATATGCAATATTGATACAATATTTTGGACATTTGTCTATCATTCCTATTAAGCTTTTAGCGACACATAATGACGACGCATATAATGGAACATTGAATCATTTTCCATTGACGTTGCACCACTGCAACACACATTCATCAGAATGTATGAACGGATGTTACCAAACAAGAAGTCTCATTTAGAGTCCAAACGATTGAAACACGACGCTACTTGTACACATGCATTCACATTACACGTAATGCCACACATACACGTGTTCATATGAATCAATCATTCATAAGGGGAGGGCCAACTCGATAAAATCTGGGCCCGGCCGGTGCCGACACACGGAATACTAAATGTGTCTTTTCATGCACCCCTTGGAATATAATGTGTTTCCAGAAACTTCAATTTCACGTAAGTATTCTAAAATGTTGTCCCAAATGAGCAAAATAGCTATTTAGAATTATCAATTAGAATTTTATTTAAAAAGCATAACAGAAATGAATGAACAGATAATTAATTACCGACTAAAATACGTCTCCAGGTCTATTCTGTAAATAAAACATCAAAGTTTATTCATTTAATATTTAAAATAGTTTTACTCTTAATTATCTTTACACAGATTAACCCTAGGTATTTTTCACCTCAACCCGTCTGGAGGTCAGGTATGTTATTCATTTGGAGCCTTAACAGTAAATAAAAGATAATTGCCGTTAATATTTTTTAATAAATTATTCTTAATTAAACGTGCGACTATTTAACAGATAGAAATTTCAACAGCCTCTTGTTTGACGTTGCTAGGTGATAAGCCAATTAGACCAGTTGTATTTGTACAAGTTTGCTAGAATACAATGAAATGATAATAATTAATCAATGACAGAAGATTTGATTAAAATGTGAGTTAGAAATATGTTTTGATAACTTATTTATTTATTTATTTAATAATTTATGTACACACACAATAGTTTATAGAAAGAAGATATTATATTATTACAGATGATGTACAAAGGTAATGCTTATTTCTAAAGAAACTCTTATTTAAACTTTTATTTACATTAGAGTTTATGTTTTTCAGCAAAAGTCAAAACACTATTTAAAACCTTAGTACATATTTAACTTTTACGAAAAGTAGTTCATATATTTGAAAAAAAAAAATGTTTTAAGTAATTTTAAGTAAAACCAGTTGTTTTCGTTATTAACATTCAACACTATTACTTGGAACTATTTGCAATCTGTGTAATTAGTAATTGTATAAGCTCGACTATTACATTCATAATGCACGAACCACAACAATGTATAAATGTTAAAATGTTAATTATTTAAAATTGTATATATTACGTATGTATATTTGTCTATCTTACACAAAAAGACAAAGGTGTAATAGACTGTTATTAAATCAGTACGTCACAACACAAAAAGGAAATAAACATTAAAAAATTTGTGTTATTGAGACTGTTTTTTGTTCTAATTTAGATAAAAAAGTATCACATTTAAATCACCTTTCCGTAAATCCACTAACTCGCCACATGAACAAAAAATTTTACCTAGTGTATGATAATTAAATAATTCCTTAAGAAGTTCTGCATATAACAAGATCCGGACACTTACGTATAATTAGATATTAAATTCCATGGCATCCCCACTTGGCCAGAAGGTCAAAATCAAGTCATAAATAAGCCCCCGGCAGCCCTATGAATAAGAGGTCAAGTAAGAGATTATGCGGTTTAAGGCTCCAGTCATAGACTTTGGATATACATAGACCGCTAATATCACTAACTTCCCCTAGAGTCAGCGAGAACACTTTTTAGTCTGTATCTAGTACAATCGTTACTGATTCACGCTATTTTTCGCGCAACGAAAAACTGATATACAAAAATATTGATGGTTTTGACATTGTTAGGATAATATTAGTTTTTTAGATAGATTTATAAAAACGGCAAGCTCTATCTTCATACATAATTCACGACAAAACTAGTTCATACTAGTGCTTACGGTTCAAACTGTGATAGACTCACTCTTTAGTTTCTTGTTTATACTCTAAGGCTCCATTTAAGGTGTTTTAAGGGCGACCCTAAATATGCACAGCCTCATTAAATATGTTAAACAGTATTGTGAGTTAAGAAACATTACTTCATTATGGTAAGTAGGTCGCTTTCCTAAATGCACCTTTGGTATACATATTATGGTTAATTTTCTTAATTTGTTGTATGTTTAATTAAGGATTTTGGGATTGAAAAAGGATAAGTGGTGTTCCTCGTTTTGTTTAAATAAAAAAGCATGGAATTTTCCTAATATTTTTAATTATTTATAGGAGGTTAAATCGTCCTAAGATCAGCGTCTTGCATAGACAAGTACACTCTTCTACGTCTATAATAAAAAACAGTAATACTTGTACTCCCAACCAAGACAATAAGTATTCATATACTTATATTAATGACAAAAGTTTATATGATTTAGCTTTTCCACTTAGACATAATACAATCATGATGATATCATGACACAAAATCCATATCGAGAGCCAAGTACATAAGCCAACAAAACAACACTCAGCGTGAAACGAGCCTTTGTAAAGCCCCTTTTAACCCTACAATACGTGTATATAACTAATGGAAACAACATAAATTGTTCATTTCATAATAACCGCATTAGCCTAACAATACATTTTCACAAAATAGACGCTCATTCTTCAAATAACAACATTCTGTATACCACAAAGAATCCGGGAACAATATTGAGGTTTATTTTCGAATACGTTTTTGAAATTCAATTGTTGTATTATGAGATAATTTGTTTTGTTTGTTATTGCGTAATGTATGTTATTTGCTTTGAGTGGTTTTGCTTTATGTAAGGTTTAGTGGAGCATAGTGTACTAGATAAACAAGGCTGCTCTTCACTGTTTGAAAAAAAAAACTACATAAGTATACTGAAATTAAAAAGTATCTTTATGTAAAGACGCTTTTTCCCAGAGGTTTGATATTAATAGTTGGTACAGTTTTAATAAAATACGGCCACAAAAACTTTTGAAAAATACTTGAAATGAGTATATAATGAAGTTATACATTCAGATAGTACTCTATAACTTTGCACAGCATTAAAAATTATTGTTTGCGTAGAAACCATAAGTAAACAGAAAGCTTAAGTCTGGTAAGTGCTTACAATAAGAATAGAGCAACACATCAATACAGAGCTTCAAAGAGATACGTTTTCTATAAAAGATCTAGTATGAAAGAGTTGGCCTCTGTCGTTAGTGTGTGTGTTAGTGAAATTAATGAGGTACCCGATAACATGCAAATTAATAATAATATAAATCTTTAATTTAGTATAGCTTTATAACGGGCAAAATAATTAGCAAGAATTGAGTCATAAGTTGGAAATAATAGAAGGAAAAAAATAGCAATGAAATGTCCGATAGCTTTATTTGAATGTTCATCGACTTAAATAGCTTTATTAATTGATTGTCAAATAACTTTTTGAGTAGAAATTAAAAAACCTACATGATTTTTATTCAATTATACACCTACATACAACATAATAATATTAATTAAAACACAACCTGTCAGGTCTAGCCATTACGACGCCTATAACGTAACACTTGATAGCCGCGCACGCTACTCGCAAGGAACGCAGGGTGTAGGGTTGTCACCGCACACATTTACACCGCTTTATCTTGTTTACCCAGCACCGGCAGCCGACATATTTGATTACAATTGGAATTCGTTGCCGACAACCCTACGGAGGTGTGACGTAGCTAGCGTGGCGGTGTAGTGCTTGTTTTGATGGATAATATTTTTAGGGTTCAGTGTTGTGTTTATCAAGCCACATTGGGGTCTTGTAATAGTTGTAGTGCTCTTGTTTAATAGGTTGGTGGTTTATGATATTGTTGGCTACGAATATGTAATTTAATAATAATATGTGAGTTTTATAAGAGAAATATTTATTTTAAATAAACTCTGACAACAAAGAACAGTTAATGACAAAAGCCATTATTTAATTAATTAAAACATGAATTCACCTCAAAACTGAACATATCTTTCATTGTACAATTAAGTACAAATGTCAATATACTATATAATACTACTATAATAAATACACATGTCAATTTTACCACTTCAAAACTCATAGCACCTTTTATACTAAAGTGGCAATTTTTTGATACATCGCAACGATTGACAACACAAAACGTATTTTTCACACAAAGCATTGTGAGCTTAGCGACTTTTGTTGAACCTAGTGCTTGTATACAGCGTGTCCTATATTTGCTAGACTCATTAGCGCTCTACAATCGATGTTAGGGACCCGTATGTTTTGAAATCGGCCTATCGTCCTCGTCAGCTCATTAGGGACTGACCTGCCTTCTAATTGGCCCTTACATGTGAAGAACACAAAAACATGAGAATATAATAGGGATATAATAATATAATAGGGAATATTCGATGTATTGTAGTGGGGTTCAAAGACAGTTTAAATACACAAGAGTTTGTATATTGTTTACTGCGTACTCAGATACATAATGGTTTAATTAGGGGACTCCTGTGTGGACGACAATAAGTATTTCTACATAAAAAGTAATAAATAAATAAGATGCATTTTGTAACACTTTCATATAAGATAGATAGAACATTTTTTTCTGTACACCATATTATTTTTTTAAAGCCCAAATATTCTGGTATATGATAAGAAAAATAATGATGGTGGCCTTAATGTTACTAAACCTCAGGCTACACAGAGATCCCATATTTTTTTCGCTATTTCCCTACCGAAATTATAACCGGTATCATAATTTAATAACCACGATGTTACAACTTCATAATAATATGTATTACTTATAAGTAAAATATTCGTCGAAATTTTCATTAATTTTCCTACTATTGTTAAACACTATTTTTATCTTTCCTGGTATCCTTAATATACTCGTAGTATTCGCTAACGAAGCGAGTTGACGATGGAACTCATCCATCAAGGACTAAGTGATAACTTATTTTTGCGTGCTCCACATTAATTACTTAAAACATAATGATATTGGCGCTAGTTATATTCAAGTAAATTATTTGCACCAAGCCGTACTTTGCAAATTTTATTGGTTTTTTGTCTAATTGATTATTTATCTGCAAGTATCACAGAATGCATTTAATGAAAATGAAACGCCAATATTGTTCCTTACTCTAAATACCATTACGAGAAGTTGAAAAGAAAAAACAATTATTTCTATCAAACTCCCATCTACACATTTGCTCTTTGTACAATAATGTTAATTGAAATGTTACAAACAAAATAATTTTGAACACATTATTTGTTTAAAATTTCGATTATATATTAAATAGGCTTATTCATCTATCTAGTTCCTCATGTTTTCTTACCTGACCTCTCAAAAACAAAATCTACAGTCCATATGATTCTTTACTTCAAAACAAAACAACCCAACAAAAAGAAGTTCCCTCACGTAACATGAGTTAGGATTCAGACAATAACCACAGAACTAAAACTGTAAATTACAAAGCAACAGCAGCGATGAAACTGCATTCATACGGACGAAACAAAAAACATGCGAGCTATTTCATGAAAACGAAGCTCTAGGGATTGTATGATACCGGTAATAATTTGTTTCTTTGGTGAATTGAAGTAAAGCTTGAAGATTGTGTATGAAACTGGCCTTATTTTTTTTTATATTAACACTAAGGTAGCAAAAAAATATTCTACACTTTAGTTGTCTCTTTAGTAAACCACTTATAAATAATCCATAATACTCTTTTCAGGTTTTATCCGTCCTTGAAAGATATTCTACAATTACTTAACGGTCTTCAAATAAGGTTTATTAATTTTATTTAGTTTCAATTTAAATAATAACCAACTAAACTCAGCATTATATGTACTTTTACAAAAAAAACCTACCAACAAAATTTTGTTAAACATTTAATAAGCCAACTTTCTTTAATTTATTTCAATAACATTGTCAAATGAAAATACTAGTAGGTACTATCTATGAAACCAGAAAAACAATAAGGGAGTATTGACACGCATTCGGCAGAGTCGAGTAGAGTTGAAAACATGTGGAGCGAGAAAAGATGAAGCACACAAACATTGTTGCCGACCATGTTCATACTCCGTGTAACATCTGTTAAGGGCCAGTTACACGCGTCAAGTATTTTCGTTTGGGTCATTTTAATGGAGATCATTTATTTTTAAGGGATTTCAACTAAAATAACAAAACACAATACTTTGTGCAGTTATAAATAAATAAGAACCATTTTAACAAATGAGTGCGCTGTAAAGCCACACGGCAAAGCAAGGGAAAACTGAAGACATTTCGGAAAAGCAAGATTTTTTTTCTGTGTTTTAAATTTTGTTACTTATTTGCTTTCTTTTATCACTCGTCACTATGACGAACACTTTTGGACAGAAATAGACGCTTACACAAAAAGTAGTACAATTATTATATTTGTCAAATGAAATGACAGTCGTATAAATATAAATGCAATGTCATGCTTTTGTTTCAGCTAAGTGGACCAAAGGTCGTTATAATGACACGACGTATCCGAAAGTCACTTATGTAATTGACTTTTCAAACCTAATTTATTTGAAATGAATACATCACTCCAGGTATAATACCCGCGCCTTGGGGTTTAACCCACGTAGTTTATCAGTGGCATTTATTTATTTCAATTAATATCCTCTGTATTAATCCAAATATGCATAATCGTTTAAAACGGTTTTATCCAAATCCGTTCAGTTTATTTTACGTGAAATATTCAATCACTTACACCCATATTCAATAACGTTCCAATTTTTATTTATCGTATTTAATTACTGTTCTGTAGACTCCTCCTCAAAGCTCCTCTATTAAAAAAGGCAGGTAAAAATAATGTTAAATGAATTTTTGTAAAAAGTACTTAACGCTAAAATTATTCGCGGCACTCCTAAGCTAAGCACTTATCGAAAACCATAGAGACGCCGAGACCACAGACTGTTTACGCCACCGACAACCTTTTAACGGCGCTCGTTAAACAAATAGTTAATCAAATAGAACGTGGCTCTACATCCGTGTACGGGATTAAGTAGAGCTCCTTACTCTAATCGCCATTCTTCAGTTAACAGCTTTTAAAGTTTTTTTAAAACAAAGTTTACTCTCAATTTGATTGGCGAGTCGTTTGCTTTGGGTTCTCGATTTGATGTATTTATTTTCTTGATCGTTTTATTTTGCGTGGGTGATGGAAATTTTTGTAGGTTTTGTGGTAATGGATAATGGATTAATGAGGTTCGTGTTTAAGTACTAAATAAATGATGTAAAAATATCTTACGAAAAATATACAACTGTTTTTTCAGCGTGTGCGTCGAACTAAAGTAAAATCAAAATTTATTTAATATCATTTTAGTTAAATTACCAAGCACAGTGTTACACCTTCTTGTTTATTCTACTGTACACATCCGTCAAAGTCGAGATCTTATTACGACAAAATTCTCAAACAAAATAAGTTAAGGTTTTAAAATATTGTAAGTTGGTCCATAAAACAGTTTTACGTTCATGTTCGCAGATTTATAATAAATCGTAAATCTCGATTTATAACTTGTATATTTTATATTTTAAACTGCTCTAAAACTTTCTTGTAAGGTTTACTTCGTAAGAATATTAATACAGTCACATGTAAACAATTTATTATTAGTAAGATTAGCATGGTAACTTTTAAAGTTGTACCGAGTAAGGTATTATGTTACTTATATACCTGCAAGAGTAACGCAAAATAAAGAAAAGGTACCAACTTATATACAATTTATATGAGATCACCTCTGAACTAAGCGAGGTTCCCTCAGATAGGAAAACTAAACTCGACTTAATAACCTCTTCCTATCAAAGTCAGTCAAAATACATTGATACATCCCTGTCCACAACACACCCATGACAACAAAACAAAGTATATTACAAAACACTAGTCCTCTACCTACCCCTCAAAATAAGCGTGCGTGATACACTCATAGGAAATCTTAATAACTGTACGCTCTTGTAAATAACTAAGATGGTCCGCGCATTTGTCTCAGCTGGGTCCGTGATGAAATTCCTGCGTTGTAACGTTGTGGTTGCGTTGTTGGTATATACGTAACGACTACTATGTTAGGTAGGTAGGCAGATAACTTAGATAGCAACTGCCTATCTACCTATTTGGAGTTGGACTTGATATTAGCGGTAAATATCTAGAATTAGACCGTAAATTACCTTAGAGGTAGGTGATGTGTTATCAAGGACTGTCATGATATCCAATGGTTACATAACTGGTTTTACATTGCATGGTAGTCGGTTTAGACAGCAGATTAAGATATAAAGAATAAAAGTTTTGGAAGTATTGATTTGAGGGTCTTTGGAGTGGTGTATAGAGATAAGTTCTATATATTAAATATATAGGCACTTGTTATGTTAAATATATTATCATGTTGTAAAAAAATCAAAGGATAAATTGTTATCAATTTTACTTACTTTTATTTATAAGAAAAGACGATTTTCGTTGAGAATTATACAGCTATTTTTTAAATCGTAAAATAACCTTTAGTACAACGAACATTCTCATTATATAAAACAAAAATCTTTATTTAGATACCCATGACGAAACGACCGTTACTTAAACAACGATGATATTTTTACGCTCGCTTATAAAGGTTTGAAGTACACAATACATTATTTTTGAAACAACTCCGAGAGCCTTTTATAATTATCTTATTACACAATCTTTTACAGTTTCTTTTAACAATCTTGCGAAATTCTTACGTACGTACTTACTTTTAATAAGTGTGTTGTATTTTAAGTAAAGTAAGTTGGTGACTGAGATTTTTGCTTAAACTTTATATACATTTTTACTTGTCATTCTTAATATTATTATAGACTATAATATAACAATTTCGCCTTATAAGATTTCGAATTGAGTAGAAAGCTTTCCAAAAAATACAGGGTTTTTATTTCAATGATATGTTTTACTTTTATCGTAATTCAATTGTACAGTATAACTATAATAAAATTCTATTAATGTTTATAACTTTAAACAAACCACTGATATACTAACGTATTCAATATAACACAACTTAAACATAAACTTTACTTAAAGTTAAGTTAGAGCTCCGTGTTATCGAATGTTTACGAGCGTTCTAACTTAGGCTCCAGGTCTCTAAAGTCACTTAGGTCTAGATATATACTAGGGTACCTAGATAGACTAAATTACCTCCATTTTCGAGCATAAATCATGTTTGACACCAATATATAGATAGGTAACCTGTATGCAGAAGAAAATTCTACTTAAGATTTTTTTTTTCTTATGGATATTCTCTAGTACTTATTTTTAAAATTATATTTAAAACTCTCGCCATAATTCAAAGGATTAATAGATATCGAACTGGTCCAGTATTCCTTATGGATGTTGAACATTAATTATCACATTAGTTGAGTTATACAAAAAAAAATATTCTCTATATAACCTTATTTTAAAATAAAAATTACACTATAGTCTGATTAGCTAGGCTTTGAACCCGAAACCTTGTACATACAAACGAACACTACACCACAAAGGCTATAAAACTTTAATAGAATTTCCCAAAGCTCACACTCAAGTCACTTAACACCAACTTAAATCAGTACAAACAATTAAATAACAGTGACATGTGTCAAGTTAAGTCAAAGTCACGTGAAGTCATAAACGAGGAGAACTTAACATAATTACTTTAACTTTCAACTTAACTCTAACTTAGATCGTAACTGGCAGTTGACACGTTACTTAAACAATATGTTAACTTGGAGCTATTTTTAAACTACTTTAACTTTAGCGAAATTTTATTTTAGTTTCAATTTTTATTGAAGTTAGTTTTGTAATTTAAATTTGTTAGTAGACTTTAAATTACTTTGTTAGAAAGTTTTAGAAAATTACGCGAGAATGGAATTTCGTAAGTGATCAGTTAAAGGTAGACGAAATAACAAATTACAATTTCTACTCATTTTCAGCTGTAAAATAATATTAAATAAACAGTGATATAAATCAATATTTTTCAATAAATATGGAGTGAAAAACTTTACCGTAAAGTGCTCAACGAATCAAAACAAAAGATAAACTAAATATTTTCAGCAATATTTATTTTAGGTTTAACGATGAAAGAGATTTTATCAAACATTCAGTAGGAATATATTTTTAATAAATTATTACTCAGTGGATAAATAATATCTAAATCAAATGGTACAAAAATGTAAACTGAATTATTTGAGCGGAATATTTTTTTTTTCACCGGTAGTCATTTGTTTTTATAAATATTTTGTACCTGTTTTATTTATGCCTAAAACTATATATCTACTTGAAAACCGTTATTTCTGGCTAAAATAAGATAACGTATGTATTTTTATTCAGGTTACTAATCTTCCTGTATTATTTATAGGAAAAAAGAGCATACTGTCTTTATCTATCTAATTTACTTTTATTATTTATTATTTCACTTCAAAATTGACTCAAAACGAAGCAACTTAAAATACAAATCGTTTACTAAAAGTTTAACACTATACTTCTATTCTGCGGAAAAAAAAACTTAAGAAATATGTAACCAAAACTTCTACAACTTTTCGTTACTTTGTATTCAGACTTCTTTTTAATCATCACAGATAACCGACCCTTTATCTTTGTAAGAAACAGCTGTCTCTTACATTGGTGTTTGTAATACTGTTTACCGGGAATCACCCCTACTCGTGTCCATAAAGACGAGTAAAGGATTACGCCAGGAAGATGGCCACTTCCTCTTGTGTCTAATAACAAGATAGTTCCACTAATCCCTCAGAGTATACATTGAATAGATATAACTTCAGTATATACGTATAAGTAATCTATACAAAAAGTCTAAATGTTTTTCCTGTCAAACTATCTAGTTTATTTTTTTCTGTCACAAACGGTTTTGTTTGCCGATTTAATAGTTCAAAATAAGAACACTCGTTCAAACTATTTCAAACATCGAATATTGCAATAGCTCTGTCAACAAAATACGATGGAGTATTGGCAATAGAATTTAAAAAAAGAATATTGAAATATGGGAATTCAGTGTTTTGTTCATCGTTCATAAAAGTTTTGTACTGTGACACTGTATTGGGTTATTTTCCGGAATTTACTTGTTTTTCAACTCAGTAGCTCACTGTTTACAAAAAACATTAAAAGAGTATTCGGAGTTCTTTAAAGTAAATCAAATCACTGTAAAGTTAAAACAGCATCCTTAAGATTTTTTCTCTTACAAAGGACGAAATCTCTGAAGGCCCTTTAACTAATTACACCAAATTTTCCTCATTCACACAGCTTTTCTCTCATCCCTACTTTCTTATTAAAATCTTACTTACCTATTTAAATCCTTTAAATGCTAACCATGGCACGTTAAAACACATTTATTTAAATGTATTTAATCTGCACTAAAAGTGAATTTTGCTTACACTTTTAAAATTAAACACGATACGATACGTAAGAACGTATTTTTGGGGAAGGTCGCGCGCGTCCGCTCCCCTTGACAGCCAGCTATCGACTGTCACAACTGGTCAACACAACGTGGGAGACCGAGCTGCAGTGAGCACTGCGCATGCGTGGTGCAACTAACTCTTCTCTCAGAGCATCTTACTGTTTACCACATTCTTATACACGTAATTCAAGCAATTGTGAGCTATATTAGCTTGCGTTAAGTGTGTTTAATGATGCGTAGTTAAAGTATGCAGGTATGCAAACGGCGTGAAACGTTTAAAGAAAGTTTAGAACCACATGTCGGTCCAAACGAACTCGCTCCGAGTGAAGTTGTTGTTCGCTTTAATGAATGAAATCTGTGCGGAGTGAATGATGTCTTACGGTGTGTTTGAGTTTGTATTTTGCGCGAAGTTTTTCAAGTCTTATGGGACAGTTAAGTTGTTGGCTTTTGAAGAGTTCATTCTCTGTATTTTAATGCAGTATTGAGGACTTAATAAGTATGAAGGATGATTTAGTAATTTTCTTTTTATTTAGGTGTGTAGTGTAGTATTTAAAAGATTTAAGATTATCTTTTTCAAAATACAGAAAATTATCGTGAAAAGCAATCTAATTAATTAGAGAGTAGGTGGACTAAATGCCAATAGGCAATTGCTACCAGTTAAGGGATAAAACAGAGAGATATGGTTTAATGTTTATACTATATTTTGTTCCTCTGGCGCCACTACTGGTGTTTATAATGGCCTATCTCTTGATATAAGGGATAAGAGTAGGTATCATCACTAAAAACCTCTCCCCTACCACCCAAAACTCAAACACCATAATCCACCAAAGCATGACTCGCAATAAATACACATCGCATTTTTCAAATATTTTAATTACATTTCTCCCCCACCCCACACAACAAAGCGAATAATGCACTTAACTGCTTTTATAAACATCCCTGCGTGGGACCTGCAGAAATTTAACGCTACAGGGGTTCAACACACCCCTGTGCCCTATGTATTCCAAATCGCGGGGTTTAGAGTTTTTGCACCCTCGCATCACACCCTTAATGCAAGCCATGATCTATGGGGTTACAATTTTATCGCGTCCCTACTATTCGCCACCTCATTACGTCAGTGAAGGGCGATATGAATTTTTAGTATTGAATTAAATATGAATTTATTGTTATGCTGTTTGTAGTTCGGTATTTTCAAAGGAATGTGAGCAATGTTAGTGGATATAAAGTATATGCGAATCGAATATATTTACCATTTCTATTAATAGTTGTGGTTGGTATTAACTTTTTGGATAGCTGGGTATAACATGTTAATATGCTGTCTGTGAAATCGAAATTGATAAAAGCCCAAACTTTTACTTTGAACACTACATTCTCATACACTAGGTTTATTTAAGAAGTTTGTAAACCCTCAAACATACTTTAAAAGACTTCATATACAAACAAGTAATTTTTCGCTCTGCCGTTTGAAATCCCTTCCTGATTTCGGGCGCACAAAGACAGTAGGTACGAGTATCTCAGCATTTCGCATGTACTCAAATCTTACAAAACAATACATCTATTGTCTGAACACGACAGGTACGATCCTCCAATTATTTGCTATTCCGAAGCCACTTTTTTTCCTTTATACACAGAATAGGTCATTATTTGTTCCAGTAAGTCTTCAGGGAAATAACGCAAGAATGAGGGTAGATGAGAAAAAAGTGAAAACAATACAAATACTTTGTCTGCGTGTCTGTACGTTTGGTTTCGTATTGTCTGGAGGAAAATGCGCGCTGACACAGAATAACAAGTAGATGGAGCGTTACGTGCATATTTACCGATTTAATTCCGATCTTCGCGTACAAATATCATTTACATATTATTGTATTCGTATTATAAGTTTTATTTTGATAAATTAATTTAATTAAAATCGATTAGTAATTTTCAGTCGGATTTGGCTTAATATACAATATTAAAATTTTACTAGTTGCACAACTTAGTAAGATCATAGCATATCTAACTAACTTGATACCTCTATTGACTCACTACTCCATCGTCACATCGTTTTGGAACGGAAGCGCGATCACATCCTGTGCTGTTATTTTTTCTTTATTGATGCAATTTCCGTTTTTTTATATATAGAACTATAATTTACTATGTAGATAATGTTCTGCGATGTTTTGCAGCCAGTGATAAAAAATTGATGGCATCGTGTTGTTATAGTTAGAGTTCGTTACAGCTAAAGTAGTAAACATTTTAATGCTTCGAAATTAACATAGAGTTCATTGGTTTACGAAATAAATATCTACAAAAAAAGTAAGTATATTTTGCTTATTATATAGGCTTAAAAAAACGTTCTGAGTACAAGTTGTGATTGTGCTGAATTTTGTATTATTTACCACATTTTTATGTTATTTTAAACTGATTGATAAACAGAAATAGATAACGACCTGAATTGTTATCATAAAATACCTCACAAAAACGCAATTGTTCACGCGTATTTTCAGGTACAGATTGGATATCATTCCCCTACCTATCATACCTTTATTGTTAAGCCTTGTTTACACGCTCGGCTTGTTCTAACAAAGACAACCTTCTTGTTGGGCATAGCTCCAACTGCTGTAGGTAACTGTTGTCCTATGAAATTATTACGCATATAGACGCCAGGATAACCGCACCTTTACCATGAGATCTTAAAGGAGGACCGTTGCAAGTGTGGAAACGAGACGCCGCTATGTGCAGTGTAAAGCGCCGTCTCACTTCCACAATGGTAACAGCTCTCCTTTAAGAGGTTATGGTAAGGGCTGAACTAGAGGTGTTAATAACACACTGTATTGTTAGCCCTTGTTTTACATGGTTTATGTGTATTGATATTATACAAAGGGTTTTCAATCTATGTGTAACCTAACAGTATTAAGGGAACATGGATGATTCAGTAAAATGTTGCATCCTTTAAAATTATTCAACAAGCTAAGAAGAAGCTTTTGTACCATTTTTCTGGTGTAACTCATTTATTTTAAAGAGTATTTTGATGAATTTAATTTTATAGAACTATCCTGATATTTCTGTTTCTATACGTATACCTACTTAAAAGAAGCATTCTTACCGGAGACCAAAAAAAAAGAAAATATTACTGAAAGTGAATAACAAGATCCCTTCAGAATTAAAACAAACTAGCTCTCACATAACCCTTTCGTTCTTACACACATTATTCTTACACAAATACATTTGAAATGTAACATAAAATATTAAGAAAGGATCGCTATATCTTCACATTAGGCAAAGAGAGGCGGATGGAACGCGCCCCCCGGGCCCCCAACTATTCATATGCATTTAGTTTTAAATAATACATTCTTCATACATTTTCTAGATCTGAAAAGGTAGGATTTGAATTTGTAGTTTTATGGTAAGTGCCTATATTGATGTTAATAGTTAATATGGAATAAGGTATCGTACGTCGTAAGACTTAACATTAAATGATACAAATGTAGAAATGTATTTATATTGTTTGCTATTTTAGTTTTATAGTAGCTTCAAACTCAATATTGTACTGTTGAAGAAAATATGATATAAATTAAATGAATCACATAATCCCAAAAAGGTTTTTTTTTAAACGTAAGTTATGCGTATGGTCCTATTTTGTAATAGTACAATAAAAAAATTGGTAAAATTTTTGTCAGTAGTGGGAGTACATACATGACTTGCATGTGACTAGGACTAGGGCCAACTGTAATCAATCTAGACTTTATAAAGCAAATGCAAAATATTCAAGCTTCTCCAAAAAGCCTACAAAAATAGGCTGTACATCTTAACCCTCAAATCATCGCGTGGCACTAAAGAAAAAGCGTCGACGAAAACGCGCCATTAAAATGTAAAAGTCGACGCGGCAGTACAAATAAACTGTATTCGAGGAACGACGTCGCGTCAGGCCGCATGACGAGATGAGCGGAAATGACGAAGATGAGCTGAGCGAGGTCGTGGTGAAGGAAATGTGGATAGGAAGATAGTTTTATGGGACTTTGATTTAAGGAATAGTCGAATAGGATATACCAAGCTTTGAACATGATTAAAGGTTACGAGTTATATAATAGCTTAATGTGTAATTAAAGTATGTTAGGAAAAATATGAAGAAAAAAGAATGATGAAGATGTAACCTTATATTCATCATCATCAGAATACACGCTAAACGTAAAAACTACATTTTCACCCCCGTCAAAGCTGGCAATGCAGTGGGATACCTAACAAATCGTAAACTTAAAACATATAAAAAAAAAAAACAGAAAAAAGCAAACTTAATAAAGACCTTGAAGAAAACCTGTCATCTAACTTTCGAACCTCACCTTTACCACCGACATCTAATTCTTTAATTATAAAATGCAAATTGAACAAAATCTGAGTCGGCAATCAATGCGTCCCCCGACATTTATGGGGTGGAAACCCGATAGACAGTAAAACGCATTGTCGGTACAAACTGTTCGCGGAATCACCAGAATGTCCCGCCTACCAGTGTTTTATGGATTACTGACACTTGACGCTGTTGTCCTCTTAATTTGTGTTTAGTACCAACAATAGATGTTTGTGGTGTGGTGTAACTTTATGTGAGCCATTATGAAACTCTAATGTTATAGCGCAAAGGATGTATCGACTAGTTTTGAAGCAGATTTTACATAATTTTAATCAGATTTGATGCCTGACTTCTTTACAGAGGTTGTGTTAAACGTATTTGTGAATGGTTTAATTCATTAGATGAATAACTTAAATTCAACACAATATAAGATTGTTTAGATTTTTGTTTCATAAACCATTTGGCCAAACAGACAAGTAGTTGTAATCAAGATCTTACGTAGGTTGATCATGAAAACAACACCCCACGTGCCTTAACTACACTTTCCTCTCTACTCTTACCCTAACCAACCGTACAACCACAATACCACACAAAGTGAATAATGTGACATTGTTAGCAGTTCGACTGCAGGCAATAAAATCGACGCGAGTATTTAATTCGCGCCGCTTGTACGCCGAGAACAGATGTCGCTTTAATAAAACCAAATCATTGTTCGCTCAACTTTTGTACAAAGAGTTACGAAGATTTGCTGAGATTTGTAGTCTTAAATGGATGTTACAGTAAAATATATTGGAATGATTGCTGAGTTGTGGGGTTCTTTCCATATTTATTGTTTAATTATTAAAATTGGTTCGTGATAGTAGATAATTATAGAAAAATATTTTTTTTATAATTATGCACTATTAAGCTATTCACGGAGTATTGAAGTGAAGAAGTATAAATAAAAATGTAATTAAATAATAGAATCAGTATTGCAATATTATCAAATTTCACACCTAAATATCGGGTAATTCGTGTAAAACGATTTTGGGATAAATGCCACCTCTATTTTGTTTCTTAGTTCTATGTTACCTCAGATTTATCATGCGAAAATTTCATCAAATCGGACGAAATGGCCGGTGATCAATATCTTAAATGATGTCACTTAGGTATTACTTTGAGATCAATCAATTATGGGATTGAATTTACGTGGAATTACTTTATTAATTTTTAGGCTGTATTAAATATTTCTTGGAAAGTATACGTTTACAGTAGGTATGTAGGTACTTTAAAAGTATAACAGCGAAGTCAAGATTGTTATTTTCAGAAATATTATAAGAGGTCTCCAGGCTCGGAATAAGTCGAGAATCTAAATCTAAAAAAATCTTTACTTATTTTTAATCTAACTTATCTTACCCAAATTAGTCCTCGAGATCTGAAAGTAGCAAATAAAAAAAACTATTATGTGCTTACATTTACCAGTGTTTACTATTACGCTTGTACATAAGTAGGTACCATGTAACAGCCATCCATTTCCCGCACAGTTGCACCCGACGTGTCACACTCCGCGCCAGTCGAGGGTTTCGATATGTAAATAAACTAACCCTAAAATGCTTGATAAAACGCGCCAACAAAATGTCATGCGCAATTTATTTACATACACGACTAATTAAACGTAGTATGGCAACCACAGAGAAATTCATTAGCACAGCCATCGCGACCGAAGGTTAGTGGTCTGGTTATTAAAATCGATGCGACCACGCTTCGACCACTGTGGGCTGAAGAGTAGCGTACTTATATACCAGATATGTAATACGTACGGTATTTTGTAATGACTTAGAAGTTTGTCGCACATTTACACAATGGTACTTGCTGATACGACAATTGAAATAATTTAAGACTATTTAGGAAAGTATTTTGCACTCAAAAAGAAGCAGCTTCTTCCGAAACTATCAAAATTTCAAATGACTTTTAGAATAATAATCGACACAAAAAATTTTAGTTACGAAATAAATAAGAACTATTCAGGTTTTTTAAGATTAAATATGTAATTATTAAATGATGCACGTTTAATACATTTTGTCTAAGCGTATAAAGTTTATAGAATATAAATATTATTTTAACAACGAAAGTAAAAAATTCTTAGAATTAGAATAAAACAATTGTATTTCATACATTTTAGTATTTACTTTGTACTATTCTATATAGAATCTATCAGCACACACCCTGAAAAACTATATTTTAAATTGGAGTGGCGTGCGTGACAGCCGATATTTCTGTATCATCGCAATGATATATGGGCGCGGTGACAAATGACAATGATGCCACGGTTTCAGCCTCCACGAGGATTACAGTATGGTATATGGTGCCATTAAGTTATTGATAATATGCCTTTTTATATTCGTCTTTAGAAGTTTTTATGGGTAAATTTTTGACGATCTTCGTGGTCGAGTGGCGTACGCACCGTTTTTTAAGGTGTTGCTCTGAGGTCCCGGGTTCGATCCCCGGACGTGTCTATGTAGAAAGTCATTTAAATTTCTACATTGTCTCGGGTCTGGATGTTTGTGGTACCTTCGTTGTTTCTGAATTCCATAACACAAGTGCTTAATAGCTACCTACTTTGGGTTTAGAGCAATGTATGTGATGTTGTCCGCAATTTCACCAACTATACCGGTTCTTTTTTAGCTTTAGAACTATTAAGTTGGCTCTAGTTTCTCCGTAGTCTCAACAGTCAACATTCTTCCTCTATAGACGCACCAGATTTATTTATTTTGGTTTAGGTGATTATCACTTCGATTCTTGAATCTATCTCGTCTTTGACTGTAACAGCTAAACATTATATTTCACTTTTTGTGAAGCGATTTAGAATTAGTTTTGATTTTCTATTTTCAGTAAAAATGTAATATTGCTAGAGTCATCTGATTTTGAAGAGCTGTTATGATTTGTGCTCACCCCGCGGGAGAGAGATGTTATGTATTTAACTTGTAGCAACAAACACGGCCAGCATTCAGCTCCGCACTAATATTTACTTTAGTACACACTATTCAGCGCGTTACCATTTGTTCTCAGATGGTTCTCACTCGAGCGATTAAATTGTGACTTTCTTTAAACAAGTAGTCACTTTTTACTGCCTATTACTTAGATAGTAATATATATATGGATTATTTTTAGTGTCTGAGTTTCTTAGTCAAGAAGTCTATTGTTATTTCGTCAAAAACTATGTGTGATAATATAGTGTAATAAGCAATCTCTACTTAGACACAACTTTTTGTGTCTTACGAAATATTTTTTTCAATGACACTAAAGAGTTGAAAATAATTGAACAAAATCTTGCTTTAATTAACCTAAACGGGGATCGCGACGTTCATTACCAACTTTTGCAATGTTCTCAGGGTAAATACAAAAATAAAACAAAGCAATCATAGTAAGGGTCTCAACACATTGCCAGCCTATAATCATATGCATTAGACACACCGAGTAAGCGGTTTTGTCCAGGCGAGATCCAAAATTACAACGCAGCGAGAATCGCCCACTTGCCCCTATTTAATCGTTTAGCACATTCGAAGCGCCATTAAACAAAATTATTATAGACTGGCCCGCGAAGATATGCAGGCCCTTCATTACATATTTTGTTTGCCCATTAAGTGATTTGGTTTATGGATAATTGGACCTTACGCCGATAAGGATAAAGCACGTTTCGTCTTGATCAATTGTTATTAAGAGGATTTTATCTTAATGAGTAGCTTCGGTCACGTGACCACGAACGCGAAAGCCGAAAAGATTTTGTTGATAATCTTTTTTGTACTCAGATTTTTTTATGTTAATTTAACTACATTCTGAAATCTTTGAGTGTGAAACAGCACGCCTTTACTGTTTAAATACTAAAGCTGACAATTAGAGACACTTAAGACGTGTCTAGTCGTATAAATTATTTAAGTAGACACTGCAAAGTTAAGGCAGAATGCCGTAAATAAATAATGTGACTAGAAACCGCTTTCGTCTGCACCGTGGCCTCACGTGGTCTAACATCTTGTCTAAGTCTTTATTGCATTTAGATATGCAAATCTGACTTGCACGAATACCTAAAACCGCTGAGACTTGCGTGTTTCAAAGCAACGTCAAATACCTAGATCGAATTCAATGTTTGACCGAAATTCTATCGTAGTATCGCAATCAAATAACAGACGTGAAATTCAAAGAAACATTAAACATATAAAATATTATTAGATACTATGTTGTTTTCTAAAAAGGTCGTAAAAGAACTCAAAACACACTTCCACAATTTTTGTCCCAACTTTAAGCAAAAATTTTCTTATTGCAAATAGTAATTTAATAAACAATTATCATTAACAAAGCCTACAAAAAACCGGGTAAAACCAATTGCGCAGTAACCCTCAAACTGTCCGCTGTACTCTCACATTAAACCACGTTTAAAACAGTGTACACGGACAAATTAACCGGGCTACGTGTCTTATCAGTTCGTTGGTTTACCCGGGTGGAACCGAACCGGGTGTGTTCGCAACAATCGTTAAGCGGGCGTGTACAATTCATACGAATTGGCCCCTTGGATCCCAGACGCAGCAGACGACTGGGACTTTTATACCGTACGATGTTTTGTGGTTGCGGGGTAGACAGGAATGGTGGTAAAGAATTGAAAATTAAAATGTATATTAAGATAAATAATATTGATTTAAGACATATTAATACCAAAATATATTTTACAATAATGCAAAAACGTTACTTAAATACTTTTTTAAGTATTTCGAATAATATATATTATTAAATTACAAAAAAAAAATACATATTTCAAAGCAACTATTACATTTAATTCTACTTGATTAAGAGTTGAGCTTTTCATACTTAAAATCTTTTACTTCTGTTATTAAAAAAATCTTGTGTAAGTAACTATAATTTAATATTTATAATTTGAGTTTTCAATAATATATATTATCTTTCCCTATTGAGGAAAATATAAATAATCGTGTCGTATAAAGCGGCTCCGTTCTTCCCACGAGTACGACCTGCTATTAATATTTCAAAGTTCATTTTATTTTATGGGTTGAAATGAAAAAAGGTCAAGTGCGAGCCATTCGTATAACTCAAGCTTTTTACATTAAAACACCACTCATAAAAGTACTTTATGTGTAAACATTTTTGAGTAATAAGCTTATGTGAATTCGTTACTTTGAAGTTTTATTAGCTGCTTGTTTATTTACGTGTTTGTAATAATTAATGTTTAAATTAGTTCGTAATATTTTGAACGGCAAGCTAGAATAAATTTTATCAAACTCTAATTGTATATTATACGCGTTTGCTCCCACGCAAGAATATTTTCAATAGTACAATTTAATATTATGGAAATTATATTCTATTGAGGATAGCCAGCTGAAAATTTGAGGCGAAAATGACGTAAAGGGCGAAATGAGCTGTTTGAAAACCATTTGTTTTGCGTACAACTTCTTTAATACGAACTATCTTAATATTATCAAATACAAGTATATGTTACACTAGTCACACAAATTACCTAAATCCAAGCACGATTTATTTGCAAAAACTCGTCGTGTGCAGTGACATGCATGCGTAAAAACAAATGCCAAATAGCTGGCATTACGGAGCGCGTCACGCACGCGATTCCTCTGGCAAGTAAAACAACAACATGTGTTGTTGGCAACCGCGCCAATCGCACAACTCTGCTTATTTTTACGGAGCTTTTTAATAGAAATTATACTAGAAGTGCCTACCAAAATAATGTTTTTGTCTTATGATCAAAATAGTTTAGTCTTTTTTTGTCTTCTGAATGCCGTATTTTACAAGGATTTACGAGTGCCGATCTATTTGAACAACCAATTTTATTAGGTAACATGGTATTATGGAATGAATCTATCGCCAGAAAAAATCTAATTCAAAATAAGTGGAATTAATAATAAAATACCCAAAGTAAAAAAGTAACGCCTCTAAGAAATTAAAACTGCACGCTCAATTGTGACATAATTGTGTTCTGATTATGTACTGAACTTTAGTTAATCTTTGTAAATTTTCCTGCATCGCACATCTAGTAAAAAACATAGTTCATTGTACGAAGCTCAATAAAACGCGAGCGGCCGCCCGCGGTGGTTATTAAAATTTCAAAGGATGATTTCATAGAAAGGCTTTTCATTAGGCCCGCTGCGATTAAATGGCTGTCCGAACCTATGGAATATTTATTATTTTTGTAACGGTTAGCCAACCTTGTTCGAGGTTTAATTATTGTTCTCACTCCTGTTGCTGAAGTTTTTATAATAAATTTGGATTCAATTGTTGATTGCATGTTTTTGTAAACCTATGTAACAATAGTTTGTTAAACACAAACTATTGTTACATAAAGTATTTTTACATTATTTCTAGAGATTTACATAACGTGAAAAAAATCATTTTAAATATAATTTCCCAGCAGTGGAACAGTTAGCAGAAAAATGCCCAAAAAATAATAATAGTACAGTAGAGTATTTTGTATTACTCTGCATATTGCATTATGTCGTCATTCATCATCTATCAAAAATGATGAGATCGAATGACATCCATCACTTTTCAACATGTTTTCAATCTACCTTTATCATGATATTGATAATGCTTTTATTTAATTTCATATTGCATCGCAGGTAGAATTTGGAAGCATTTGTTTCAAAATAAAAAATACAATTTTTTGTGTTTTGTTTCAAAAGAGTCTGCCCGTGATCATAATACCTGCAAAGGTGTCGAAACGTCGGGACCTAAAATCTAAATATAAACCGCGAAACATCCGTAAAAAGTAGTTTTATTTCAAAAAATAGAAAAAAAGAAAAACTAATTTAAAATTTTCAGTCAGTAACATAGTTCAGTTCACAACAATTGCTGACATCATGGGAACTAAAAGAGCGACAATCAGAAAGCCTTCCGAAGGTACTAGTGTTGCAATTTATGCAAAAACCTAAAGTGAATTTGCAGTTGCACGTGAAGACGGCACTCTGTCTCGACTAAAAGTTGCCCCTGATATTTGATTATCTATTTTAAAACTTTTGCTGCTAAAGGCGCCACTATACTTGAGCTTTTGGTATTATTTATTCATGTTTAAGTCTATTTGAGTGTGTTTATTATTTAGTTAAAGATAACTAGAGTAGCTGCTTTATTCTCATAACGTCTTATATATTAAACAAGTAAAATAGCGTTTTTAAAGGCTGGTAAACAACATAGGTACGTAAAAATCAAAACCAAAATGTTTTTATTTCTCATAAACCAAAAAAAACGGCGCTTAAGAAACCTACTGACTCTAGCTACTCGGTTTCAAAATGCTCTTCCTATGGGGAACTCCATACATAGGCTGTATAAGATTAAAAACATATTTACGTCAAAATAACATGTGTTTTTTAATCTTATACAGTTACTTGGTCGACATCTATGCATAAAAAGCTTTTTCTTTCATTTTTCTCGACTTGTCGGTAAAGAGATAAACGCGCGCGCAGAAGGTTACATGACTATCGTTCAATTAAAAAATATGTTTTACAACTAACTTCCTCAGAATTGGACCTTCAATCACATTTAATTTTATTTCTTCCTACATCAGACCCCAACTAAACCTTTCGAGCTATAAAGCATTTCATTGTCACTAAACAACAACACAGTTACCACCAGATTAGCACAAGAGCGTAATAAACTCCATCTCCCGTAAGTAACACATTCGCGATGTCATCAAACACACAAACACTTTGACTTACTTCCACACTAACTTTTATGGAGTGACGCGAACTGCATGTAATCAACTTTTTCGTTTGCTGAGCTATTTCAATGTAAACATGAAATCAACCTTTTGGTTAAAAAACCTGTTTTACTTGTTAGATATAGGTGTCCTCTATTACCACTTCACTTAACAAATCGTCTTTGTGAACTGTTCGTTTTCTTTTTTTTTTAGATACTTTTGAACATTGAGAATTAGGTCTGGATATGAAATGTATCAAGATCATTAATGAAATAAATTGCATATGTATTTATCTTCCTGTATCCAGCAATGCAGATTTACGTCTTAGCAATAAGCTTTGCCGCTGTTATAGAACTAAGTATAAGCATAAACCACGTTTCTTAAAATTGCTTACTTACCAACCTATATTAAATTGTCTTTTCTATTTTACCACTCCTTCACGTATGTTCCCGAGTACGTTGAACCTTATGACCCAAGTCTTGTGAGCACGCAGCTTTATTACCGAGAGGAACAAATGTACACTTTTATTTGTATTCATGGCTCGCGACTCTCCTTTGGGAATTAGCGAGGAAGGAACCTAATCACGAAAACGCTGGGTTGCACACCCCTGTTACTGCTGACCTCCTGCTCGGTATAGCGTTAATATGTAAAGTAATCTGCTGCTGTGTATGTTGTGTTGGGGTCATCACGGAAGTGGAGCTTGGGTCATTTTGGTTTGGTTTCACCAATTAAATGTGACCTGGCTGATAATCTGCAAGATTGTTGGCAAACAGTGTTCCTCTCACAATCTCCACTATCTGGGTTCAATATGGTTTAATGCCACTTTTGGCATATTTTTTGTAACACTACTAAGATTTTTTTATTACAACAAAAGCAGAAACGTTATGTTTGCAGTAAAGGAATATTTGACCGAATGAAAAAGATTAGAACGAACCAAAAAAAAAACATTTATTAACCCCACATACTCAACCTAACGTTGAATGTTTGTTCATGAAAAATACCTTACAAATAGTTTGAACATAGTGAAATTTTTATGTAACGCAAAAATTCCGGTATGTAGAAACTCGAGTGACTTTATTTACGAGTGCCATCCATCAATCTATCTATCAATCAACTCGGGCTATCGCGCATTGCAGCTGGAAACAATTCCATACGCGCCTCGGTATTACGTATGCGAAAAGCAACAGCAAAGCAAAATTTCATAGTTGGTTACAAATTGATTTCATATCGAGTGGACGTAACAATCAATTTGACAGCAATAATTGTAGAACTATTGCTGTTGATGGCAATTGCTTTGCTTATGCAAGATACGTTATTAGGCTGGTGGTTACGATATAGTACTATTCCTGGTGACACGTTTTCCAATTTATTTCTAAAGAACTTCAAAGTTCAAAGTTTTAGTGTAAATAAATACAGAAATAACTTCAAAACTTTGTGTTGTAATCAAAACACAATTTCAAAATATGTTCTAACTTTAAAGGATTCCTTCGTTTAGTTTTTCCCAGTTAAAAACTTGTTATGAAATATTTAGTTGCGAAATTCATTTTTTTTTAATTGTTTGACACAAATTCAATTACAATCACAGTTCAAGCAAGGTATACAAATATTGCATGTAAAAACCTTTTAAAAATTAGATTTTTGCAAAAACTTATACAACAAAATGCTACACTTTTTCCTTTTCTTACTTAGTCGTGGTGGCCTAGCGGTTCAATTCAAAACCTGTATTCCAAAATTTGGAATCTGAAATCGCCAATCCGCAGAGAGTAAGCGTGGTGATCAATGCTCGTGTCCTCCCTATATGGGAAGAGGCCTGTGCCCTGCAGTGGGATGTTTATAGGCTGGATTATTATTATTATTACTTAAAGTAACCTATCATGGTTAATCTTTGAAATAATAAATATTTTCTAATTTTTTACTTATTTTTAATTTTCTTTTCTTAGTTTTTATTATACCAGTGTCTTGTGTCGGCGCCTTATAACAGTCCGGGCCGAGGCTAAATAGGTTAGTTTGAACTTAAAATTAGCCTGAAAGGTACCTCGTCTTGCTGACTTGACAATGAGCGTTATGTTTGCTGCTAGATGCTGAAAGTTTCTACATCAATGTAAATGTAAACTAAGTCATATTAATAATTTTATTTTAGCTTTTTAATGAAATTACATATTTGAGAAAACTGCGTTGGGGATTTAAAAAAAAGTCGCATATTCTTTTTTTGAGCAATTGCGACCCACATACTTTTCTCTTACTGTATTTTCTTCATTATCATTTAAGACACACTAAATGACTAACAAAGATTTTCAGCGACTGTTATCATTATACAAATATTTAATAAATCATTATTATTATTTTTTAAATTAAAGTGTCACGAATCACTGCTAAATTTACCAGATTCTACACATTATTGATATGTCTTATTAATGAGGTCCAGAACTCAAGTTTGCATACAAGGTTACTTTAAATCAATACGACCAGCATGTGAAAATTTCCTTGAATCCTTAAATTAAAATCCATATAATATTGAATTAGGTTAAGACCTGTAATGATAGATGTAAGGTGTGTGTGAAATAAATAAATAAATAAATAATTACAATAACGAACAGTAAACCACACTCCAGACGAAAGTCTTTAACAAAACAGCACCTAAACTTCAAAGTGATAAGGTTCACTTTCGTAATACGTGATATCCCGTCATGGTGTTTGATGTACTTACTTATAGTTTAATCCATCGTTATTGAGCTACGGTTAACGTTTGAATTAAGTTCCAATTATAATTACGAGATCGATGATTGATTAGCTATATTCGTGGAATATTGTTGGATTTTGATTAGATTTATGAGTCGATTTCTGCTTCAAATTCAAAGTATCTTGTTAGTACTGAAATTCGATCTTTTTTTGGTTTATCGATATTTTTTTGAAAATAACTAATACAATTGTTATTGTCTTCAAATAACAATAAGCGCAATATTACTACGCTTTTACTTAGGACTTAGACAAAATATGGGCGACCTATCTAAGGTGCGGGAAATACAGAAGTTGTACTCATAAATAAATTACCTTTAGCCTGCCCAAATCAACAAACAAACAAAGAACGGTATCAACTAAACGTTAAACATTCGTGTACTTTGCGAAGTACTCAAAGTACGCGATCATCAACATCATTTGCCTGTCAAAGCCGCTCCGAATTAAACGAAAACGTCATTAACGAACACATGTAACCATGGACATTTGCATATTGAACGAATGAACACAGCATATGCGGGATTATGCCGCCTTTAAAGATGCTTCTTTGAAGGTATTACGAATTAAGCAATTATATTATCATTACTTAGCTTTGTTAGAACTCATTTTGTAACGTCGGCAAAGTCGAGTCTTGGAATGTTAGTTGGATGTTTTAAATTATATAAAGTAATTAGTAACGTAGATATTTAATTTAGGTTTGCATATTTGACTCACTAATCCCTCAATTTAGAAGTGTTCTTACTTGTATGTATCTTGTTTCTTTAGTTACGACCATAAAGAACAAAACACAATTTGAAATAAGATCAATGTAGTTATTGTCTTTATAACCATAATATTGATATCGACTGAAATCCCTTCATTACTGGAATGCCCGACATATATGACAGTTACAAAAACAATACACTTTACTGTCCAAGAATAAAAAAAACATACAAACAATATGTGGTAAACAATTCCGAGAACTTCATGCGATGTCAACGCATAACGAGTTGACAATATTTTACTACGCTCAATCAACTGCCGTAGTAAAAAGTTCCTCTAGAAAAATAAATACCTTTAAAAGTGAAAAAAACATCTCCTAGTTTATTAATAGCATGTTTTCAACAATTACGCACTCCAACATTACATAATAGTCAGCATAAAATATTCTCCAAAAAAAATCACTAGTAAGTTAAACATTAACTAAAATAAAATCGTCCCCAAAAGTCTCTCGCGATAATAATATACCTACTCTAAAGTGCCAGAGGCGATAAATATAAGGGTTAGAGGCGATTTACTTTCAGTTGCGTTTGAGTATTTAACCATCGGTATATATGCATAACTATGTAAACAAACTAGAGTTACATAAGGAAACTGCGCTATTCAGAAGTTCAATACCAACTCGTTCACCGCCTTAATATATGAATATTCTCATTTCTAAATACAGCGTCCGCAAAAAAAAATCCGTAACTCTGTAATCCCATCAAGTGTCAAGTGACGTTTAAGGCAGACCGTCCATTTTGAATAAACAATAGTATTTCCAGCGCAGCGGGGTTTACAGACGTTTTCTTTAATGCTTTTAGTCGGAATGCTCTTACAAGTGCATTACTAATGGATCGCGGACGGACTTTCTAGATGTTTGCCTCAAATGCTTGTAAACACATTCCGAATTGGAGAAAGGGGGATTTGCACGTGCGATTGATTGGATGAATTGAGTAGTACTCCTGTTTTAAGGTTTGTAAAAAATATGCATAAATATAAATATGATGCTTTGCTCAGACGTGGTTTTTTGAATCATAATAAATATGTCCCCAGTTGATATTTTTCTTTATTTTTAATAAATGCACTGATTGATATTATAATTTTATAATCAAGTATTAAAGAATTGTCATTGGTGAGCTATTTTGATACGATAAAATTACTCAATGTCATAGATATAACAATTCTAGAGCGTAGAGGACTGCAGTTAACTTAAGCCGTAGCACTTGCTACGCAGACACCGTAGCATCGTAGCCGCGTAGACGTCGTAGCAAACAAAATCCGAATTTACTACTAATTGCAACGGAAATTATCCCGTATTTCACTGTAAAGATCGCAATAGTTTCTGAAGTTAACTCCATTCTATATATCAGTTTGTTGGCAGGATAGTGTTGGCAGTTATCCTAATCACTATCGAGTAGAGACTGTGGTAGGGCGCGAACTCGTTTCGGTTTTTCTAAATATTTATACAGCACTATCCACGAATTGTAAGCGCAACTTGTCTGAGGCGATGTTGCTATTGAATTGTGAAATTTTAAGGAGGTGCATGAAACTTTATGTGAGGAAAGTCGTTTAGTACAAGTAGGGATGTAAAGAAGCATGTTAGCTATCCTGGACAAATAAACTTTTTTACACTTACGTTTTTTTAACTAAAATTGATTTTCAATGTCAAAGATATTTTTTGCTATTTTCCACATGTCCTTAAATTGAAACAACTATGTAATGTAAATCATCCAAAATAGGTACGAACATTCGTCATCATCAAATTATCTGAATCTGTAATTTTATATATTGAATCTACATGTTAAGTCACTAACCAACAAAATCAATAGAGAGATCCTTATCAAACAAAACCTCAAATGAAACCACATCGAGCGATCGTTGGCGATCAAAAATCAGTGAGTCGGCGGTGCAGCGCCTACTGAACGTGACTGTACTTGTAAGTATAAGGCCTTTAATACAGAACGCCACGCAAGTCACCGATAACCGATGACTTTAGTCTCAATTGATTTGATTATCCATGTATATCTCTACAAATTTCCATGGTGGCCATTAAAATGAGGCAGATATGTATGTACTATAATAATATGTATACACTCACATTTCCAGGACTCAAAAATGTCGTAACTAGCCATTATCCATTTACGCACAGATAATTTTTGCATTATTTATAAGTTCAATTTGTTCATGTTTGACATGAACCAGCGCGATCAGATTTTAAACGTCATTAACTATAGAGGTTACATATCTTACGTCAAATTTAATTGCTAGAAGTAGTTGCTTGGAAACCAAAGTTAGGTATCGGAGAACTGAGTAGCTTCGTGTACGAAGGTTTTAACTCCCCATGAGCTATCGTCGATACAAATTGGTAATTATCGTCCTATTCTTCTATAATAAAAGGAGTTTAATGGATTATTATTCGATGAGCGAGAAAATTGTGGTTGCTGCAGTGGACGAGAAAAATGCGTTATTAGTTGTGGATTCGATTTTCTTAAAGGAAAATTGTTTGTATGGTAGGCTACGCGATAGCCTTATACGGCCATTTGTAAACGTAGAGTTGTAATTAAAAACGGAATGAACTGCACTTTATTAACTTTTGCCTTTGTGGTTCTTGTAATATCAAGAAGAAAATGGTTATGACATAAATATCGTAGTAAATACACAGGGAAAAAAAAATCTTTATAATTTACGTTTATGTTTTTTTTTTATAATTATAAAAAAAAATCTGTAGATTGGCGCTTCCATGTTTTAGTTTTCTGTTAAACTAAATAATTTAAAATTAGGTTTGATAACTCAATAAAATATTTTCTACTTAAAAATACTGGCTTTTACTCTGTATTTTCGTCTGTATTGTGAGTATAGCAACCAACAGTTAATTTATATGTACAGTAAACACTCAGTAAGTAGAGATAGTCTAGCCTCCCGCGCGAGGGAACCCAGTTTGGAAGCTTGCCCACTGCTTCCGTTACGTATAACTCATACTTTAGCTCTACCTTTTAATGTTATTGTGTAGCACATGATTTATTTATATAGCTGTTTAATTCTGCTTCGTGTTTGTTCTCGTGAATGATAAGAGGCACTGTGATATGTTTGTGAATAAATTATTTTAACAATGGCTCGCTACTTATTATAATAATTTTAAATTAAAAGGCTCTATTAAAAGTATATTTTAACTGACAGAACATTATTCTTTGATTATATCGTAAGAGTGAAGATATTCGTAGCGGCTACGACGTAGCAGGCGTAGCTGCTACGAAGATTACGCTAGAACTTTCTAATAAATTAAGTCACTCTCTAAACGTCGTCCTATTTACGATTAAGGCTCTGCTTTTCTATGAAAATAGTACATATTAGTAGTATAAGATTACGTTCAAGGAAGTCTACATCCTTAAAATGGGTCATAAGTTAGGAAGATAAAATAAATTAAATTACATGCGAACAAACAAAATGTTAAATCAAACTTTTAATCAGTATGATTAAACTCCATATAATGAAGTGATTGCAAACGTATCTGTGCGCATTAAGAAGCCATTTGTAATAAGAGGCGAACAATTTGTCTTATCTTAATGTCTAAACTTGCAACGTTCCTTATGTGTGCTGGGTTAAGTGAGTGAAGCACTTAAAGCATAGCTATACTACGCTATAAATATATACATTGGTTAATTGTTTATATATGTTGCCATATTTCGTCAATAGTTTAGTACATTTAAAAATAGGTCATTTAATCTCTGAGTTGCGAGCATTTAACTTAAAACAAATATTTGCATCCATACAGAGATTAAGTGCACAGGCCGTCGGCAGTAGGCGGAGGTTTCGACTAAGCGTTATCATTAGGCAGTCGCATTGAAATATATATCGTCGTCTATAGACTTATATTATAAATGACTAAAATATAAGACCAACAAAAATATGTGCAAAACTTGACATTGCCAAATATGAATGTATCCCATTACCAATATTCCGGCAAAAGTACAATTATACTTTATTTCGGACTATCCGTGATGACGCAGACGAATCTACGATTAACAAGGGATTAAACCCAATTAAAAATATGTCTGTAGTTAAATTATTAAATAATGTTTTATTCGTCCTTTGTAACAGATATTTTTATTTTCATTAAACAATTAACTAGTGCAGATCAGCGAGTAAATTTTATACATTGAAAGCTTTAATTAGGACCTTATTATAAATATTTTTAAGTACTTAACTAGTTAGTGCTTAAATATATATTCAGTAATATAAGATACAGCCAAAAAACATAGTCAAGTGGAAAATCGGAAGATTGGAATTACAAATGCGTTCAAATATGCCAAAGGTTCAACCATAGGCCGCTACAAACATTATAAAAACAAAACACGATTCAATTTTCGAATTCTCGACTGATTACTTAGATAAATATTATATGCAAACTCTTCCGTACCTGCGCTTACGTCTAACTTCTCTCTGTCTCCTTCCCACACATACTGTCCTCTCTTTCTCACATAGGAAGTGCGAATACATTAACATTTTTTATTTACTCTAATACCAGTATAAGTTTATAATGCCATAAAAATCTATAGCGCAACCTTTTTGGTGCAGTGCTACCTCAACCAGAGAACATTGCCATTAATGCAGAACGATGTTGTTTTTCAACTGGACCTACTTTAATTTACATTTCTTACTTTTTGAACAAGTTTAATTTTGAAATTATTCTCTAGAACTTGATACCTGTAGGAAAGTTTCGAATCATTTTTCCTTCAACTGGCTTATAGTTTTAATAACGGAATAATTATCTTGAACTTCCAAGAATGAGGGTATAATGCATCTTTGCTAGTTGTTTAAGTTTGATGAAAGAAATTATTTTCTTCGGAGCTGTTTAGTGCTTATGAAAGACAAGGCTTGTTTATTATTTTTAAATTAGTTTCTTGAGCGCAGACTATTTAGATTATAAAGTAATATCGTTTCTCATTTTATATAAGTTTTTACCTAGGTAATTTTAATGTATGAAATATATATTTAGTTCGGTCTTAAATTTGCTGATATTTTTGAATTTGCCTCGAAAAGAAGGAGTACATAAAATTCGTTCAGAGCAACTACCGTTAAGCAAACATTTTATTGTTCTTTCACCACAGAACTAGCGTCTTTTGTTTCAGTCTTTAACAAAACTGTATACAATGCATTTCCGCGGGATCGAACTAATGGTCCAACACACAAATAGAAAAACTAAAAAGGTACATCTTAAACTAAAGACTTGTTTTTATTTTATATGTATAACCTTTTAAGTTTCCCACTGCTGGGCAAAGGTCTCCCCCGTCTGACTCCAGACATTCCTGTCTCGAACTTTAGACTACTAACATTGTTAAATATATAAGCTAATGGCAACACACAAGTTTAAATTTGTAACTATAAGCAAAGAACAGAGACGTTTTAAAAAAAAAATGATTACAAAATATATTATTATTTCCTACGCATAAAATGTATACACCAATTATAATGTTTAATTAAACATATCCTGTTCGCATTAAGTTTCATACTTTTAATATCAATAAATACTTAAAAGCAAAGTAATTAAAATGCAATATACGTTATAATGATAAACCTTCATGTTATTTTATCTTAAATGAAATTAAATTACATTTTCATTATTAAAGCATTAAATATTGTTCTCAACTATCTTTGCATTATTTTCATAGATTAAGAGAGAGACCATCAGTACTATCGATTAGACATTAAATCGAATACTTATAGCTCTAGATAACAAATTATAAAAAGGAATCTTTTTAACAATACGCTGCATGAATAAGGAATTACCAGAGACCGAAGTAAAAAATACTTTTAAAAACTATTAAAAATAACTTTTGTTTACTGAAAATCGGGATAGTCTATAAATAGTTCTGACACATTTGATCGCGGTACGAATAAAAAAAAATGAAGCACGCCAATAATGTTATAAGATCACTAAATAAATGCATTTCACAGAGGGACTGTGCTTAAAAGATTCCTCCTTTAAATCAACTTTGAGAGTTGGTTCATAGCCAGGAATTAAATGGAGATTTTTATAGGATATTTGATACGTTCTCGATATGTGTGAATATGCTTCCTGGTATTGGATTTTAAATAGTCAGTTAAAATAAAAAGCATATAAAATCATATCTATTATGTAGGGAATACGGCCACAGTTTTTGTTTCATAAATGCCACGATATCAATTTCTTTTTGATGTTTAAATTAATGTTATTATTTTATGACGCCATTTAATTTTCTTTATCATAGTACCCCTACTCTCTTGCGACCATGGACGCAGTACGTATTTTTTAACCTACTTTTTTTTTAATTCACTAAAATGTTCTAACAATTCTTCTTAAAAAAAAAGTCCTAAAATTAAATCCTAAAGCCCCGCACCCACCTGCGAATAAAACGCGCCGCAGACGCGATCTATCGTCACGACTAAGGAAATAATTACCGCGGCCGGGTCGCCGCACGCGCCTAATCAACCAACTTCGCCAACTTAGATGGAGTTGCCGCGCGCCGTGTGAATTACTTTGATAACGCGACGTGACCCGACTAGGTGTGAACTTGCCCTTACGGTGACGTAACGCTTATGAATGACTATTTAGCACGTAGAAGATTAATGTACGTTAGTTCGTGTATTTTTGTTTCGTGTTTGTATGGTAGAAGTTTAATGAAGTGTGACTTTGATGGTTTATGAGATGATACGTATGAGTTGGAGTATTTTATGGAGGTGTTTCGTAAATTGAGATTAATTATGTAAAGATGTACATTCACACTGCCTATTTTTACTCAATATGGCAGGAAGGGATGGACTTTTAGAAGTAATATTGCGCAATATATTTTATTAAGTAAAACACTATTATCTTAAAATTTGGTATTAGGTCCTTATGGTAGGATGCAAAACATAACAATATTGTATTGTTTTATGTTTACAGAAACTGAAAATTAGTTTACCGCAAATTGTCAAGAAGATATCACTATCAATAATAAGATAGGCATTGTACATATCCCCTTTTAGTACCTATACCTTTATCCTTGTACTCTTTCACTTTTTTGCAGCACTAAGCATTAAATAAAGAAAGAAAGAATATCATAAATCTCCCTCGATTCACCATCAATCCAAATAAGTACCTTTTCTAGCATTGTCTCTTTATATTTTCACTTTACAATTTATAATATTCCTGCAGTACCAGGGAGACAGTAGAGCGAAGATGATCGCTTTTCCAATTTAACTTATCTACGCTTACTGTGCTAGACGGCGGGACTAGTGTAGCTTGTAAAGTAGGTGAACTTTGATTTTTAACTCTCTGAAGGAACTATAGAAAATCTTGGATTTTCCCATATGTTTTTTTTTGCGTTTATATGAATTTTCTGTGACGCTCATTTATTGCATTTAAATATCAGAATTTTACACATTTTAAACATTTCATGATTTACATAAGATTGGAAACTTTATTTTACTTTCTGACGTAGTCTTTGAATAGTAACTTACCATACAACAGTTAAGAAATTGGGGTTTGCATCATTATTAATACGTGATATACAAATACGCAACAGAGTAGGTATGAAGCATCTTGAGAAGTAAAATTACTATCTTAGAAGGTAATTTAAGTCAAATGGTCAAAACTACAAAGGTTGATATGCTGCCTAATATAGTACTGTGACGTATGCAATGCCAACGAGTCGAGAGGGTGAAATCACACTGATAAGATTGGCAGCTTTTAAATAATTATATTCTATACCAATTCATTTTTATCCAGTTAACTAATTTTAATAGTGGTCACTTTATCCTTAAAAGGAGGAATATCCTATTTCATTTAGGTTCTTCCTAATTTTATTTATTTTAATATAATAATAATATTCCTGGACAATTCACTCACGGTTATCTGATCCCAAGCTAAGCTCTAAGAGAGCTTGTGTTATGGTAACCAGACAACTGACAAACATACTTATATATTTCTAAATACATACATATTATAGATAAACTACACCCAGACCAGAACAAATGATCGTGCTCATCACACAAACATTTGTCCTGAGTGGGAATCGAACCCACGACCTCCGGTATAGCAGTCAGGGTCACTTACCGCTAGACCAACAGGCCCGTCAACGTCAAATATTTAGTAATTGTTTTATAATTAGTGATGATGCCAGTAGATGGTGCCAGTAAATCGAATATGTATTGTCTACAATGAAAGCATTTGATCCATTAAGTAATAAGCTAAAAATGGGATTTAATATGTTTTTTTTTCCTTTCAATATCACTAAATTACAAGTTAAGATAGAAAGATAAGATTTAGTAGACTAGACTACAAGACAAGTAAAGCATACTCGTTTAACATGTTATTTTATATCATTAAGAAAAGCCAAACACTCACATTTCAAACAGTATCTAAGGTCTGCCAAGTGGGCTGAGAAATTCGATTACCCTTTAAGGCTCGTCTCATTGCAAAGCGGAACAACATAACTCTTTGATAATAAAATCAAATTAATTAGCGTATAATTAAGTCGGTCCTTTTATCCGGATACTTATATTTTACTCGGGTTAACGTATTTATGTTTCTGAATTGAATTATATCGAGTTTACCCGCTGTAACAAAACCCTATCTTTGTACAAGATTATATAATTATATTGGTAAATTATTGCAAATAATTAATCGAAACTTTACCAACAGTTCTCTAAGCTGTTCTGTATGTATTGCAGTCGAATTGACAAACATAAAACGAAATAAATATGTTAAAGTCACGTTTATAAACACTCAATTATGTTTGTAAAATTTCATCGAAGTTGCATTTTAATCGTAACCCAGTTCTTCATCAAAGCTTCATCATTTACATAACATAACATAACATATCATCACGCCTGTATCCCCGAAGGGTTAGGCAGAGGTGTACCAATGTACACCCGCAGTTCACCGATATGTTTAGGTCCCATGTAATAGGGGGCGAGCCTATTGCCACTAACCGGGCACAAATCCAAACTTCGACCTGCTACTGAGAATTTCATAGAAAAACCCACTAACACTTTGGTTGACTTGGGAATCGAACCCAAGACCTCTAGCGTAGCAATCGCGCTTAGCACCACTAGGCCAACGAGGCAGTCATCATTTACAACAGTACCAATAAATAATTGTTCTTCGTTTCAACACACAACGTTAAGTCCTTTACCTACCTCACTTACATCATGATATAAGATGATGAGGTAGATACGAGAGATATGATAGGTAACACGTCTCCACAATATCGATGTCTAACGGAAAATGTTCACGTACTGAGGAAATTGGATTCTCCAATGACGTACATATGCATGCATGGCGCTGGAATTGTGTTTGTAAACATCGCTCGTTCCAAATACAGAGGATGAAAAACTATGTTATACACTATACTATTGTGTGGGCAGTACATAAAAATGAAACAGTAACATAAAATACAGGTACATAAAATGGGAAATGAAGATTTTGCTTGTTAGGACTTTATGTTAACTTACGTTGAAGCTTATTTTAGTTAACTTTTTATTCTAAAATACCTATTAAATAAAAAAAATAACAACAACAGTACACGTTTTATTCTATGCACTAAGAAAACATTACTCTTATCAAATACTTATAAATTTATACCCGTTATATACACATGAGTTAAATGGCAAAAATTTCAACGAACTAGGCAGCTTCTTTTCCAAAAAACATTTAACAAAATTAAATTTATAAGAGTAGTTAAGACCAACTTTACTCTAGCCACATCGACTACGCACCGTTCCGCACGAGAGTCACAAACTAACCGTACCTAAAGACCAGCGTAACGAACTGCCAAAGACTAACTAAAACAAACAACAAACAGAGAGTCAACATCAAACTCTTTATTTTATTTTCCGTTCAAGAAAACAGGGGTTGAAAGTTACCTACATCTGGGACAGTCCACCTACAAAATCTCCACATGAACGTAGCTTAAAACAATTTCCTGCTATCAAAGTTGAACAAGTAGTTTTTATTTGTTCACATCACGTAGGTCCCTCGAGTTGTTTTGCTGTTAGTGACGCTATAAGCGAATTTACTGGAGTTTCTCTTTGACTAAAATGATGCGTAGAGATGAGTGTGAATGACAGATACACTGTAAAAACAGTTTAATAGAGGTCGTCGATTTTTAATAAGGTATCTATTTTTTATTTTTTTCTTGAATTATTGGCAACAAATATCAACACGAATGAGGAAACGTATTAATAATTAACGAGGCACATTTATTTGAACCTATCACTATAACTCGTCATATATCAGACAACCGTAATTTTTTATTTTAAATTAATGCGTTTATAAATATGTATTTTTTTTTAAATGCATCTTCATTAGGCATACCGTCTCTTAGCACTTGTTTTCTAGTTCCAATTCACCAGTCAGCGTCATTTTAGCGCTCCGTCTAGTCGGTACGTGCGCGATCCCTTGGGCTTGTAGGACTCCGCGGATCACGTCGAGGCCCTGGATATACTGTTTATTGTTACCTAATATATATACCCTATGTATACATAAACATATACGTCTAGATATCATATAGAGATGTTAGGGACATCATAGTTACGGGGACCTTCACTTATTTTCCCTCACTTATTCTTGGAACTTTGAACCTGTTTATGGATCTTATGTCGGAACGCTGGGGTTGTCAAATAAGGGATTGTATTTAAAACCAATTTCATTTTTTTGTTCTCTATGTTTGGTGTCAAAATGTATACTAAAGTAATGACATATTCCAAAATTTTTGGTTATCGAGGACTGATGTCTTCAATGAAAATGAAATTTACATAGAGGCCCAAAAAAACCTATCTCAACAATAAATAAAAATATAATAAATAAAATATATATATATTTTTTTCAATTTCGGTTTACTATTTACGTGTGTTAAAAACCTAATGTGCTCCAATGTCACTCTTTCAATGTCATATGAACTTTGGAACATAATCTGACAGACTGTCACCTGCACTTAATGGTCTGAAAGACACACACTTTAAAATAATGGCTACTTAAAGATACATTAGAAGTTTTTATACGTCAATGGAATTTTACTTATAGCGAATGTGGTGTGTATGCATATATTTGACAAGACATTAAATAAAGTAGTGAGACCTGGAGGGATACCTACTAAATAAAAAAAAACGTTACTTTTACAAATGTTTAAAAGCTACTTAACTTTGAAGGACCCTAGAAGGTCAGCTGGTCAACAGGTCAGTCCCTCCATTATCATAGCTACATACATTAATATATATATATATAAATAATCGCATAAAATTACTTTACATTTTTTATTTTTATTATTGGTTTTCACTGACCTAAATGGTTAATTATTATCAATTTCCAACCAAACATCAATAAAACATAACAATATTCCATTCAGATGTTGATTCAGAATACCAGGTGAGCATAAAGGACGGAGGTTAGAACAAGCGTGTTAACCGTCAGGCGGCGGCCGCGTAACAAATGTGAGCGAGCGCTGAAATATTACGCGGAGATCAGCAGAATACACACGAGCTTGTTGAGAAATTAGTGGAACTCATTCCTTTAACGTGCCCCTATCTCTCATGGCGAAGAAATGGGAGATGCTTTGCTGTTTCTTAGGTGAAAGTTCCGACGTTTGTGTAGAGCAAGTTCTTAACAAAGATGTAAACAAACATTTTTGATCAGCTGATGTGGTTTGAAGTCCAATGTCGTCCGATCCGAGAGTAACATCTTCAAAATTACCAAGCTAGTGTGTTACATGTCTTAAACCACTTTTACTTACTTTTTAATATGTATAATTTGGATATAATAAATTTGATAGATTAGCTACTTATTTAGGCCTTTAAAAGACCAGACATCAACTGTCTTGTCGTCTCTAAAGGGTTTGTCTTAACATACAATAAAAACCATTACCTTACATGACAGTTTACTAAAGTCTGACACATTTTGCTTAAGGACTCTGAATGCGATACAAGTTGAGCGATTCTAAAAAAGTGCCGTAAGTAAACTATTATACTTACCATTGTAAACCTTTACCTGTGTGCACCTGTGCTGTAGTAATGGATGGTGCAGCAACACTTGCAGGTGATGTAGACGGAGCGACGTCTGGCGCTTGATTACCGACGCCGCACCGACGCTGCCACCGCCGCCGCGCGCTGTGACGCTGAGGAAACAAACATATTGCTGCCATTTAAAGAAAGGGGTCTGAAGAATGGCGTTTTGGTTAAAATGCGTCTTAAAGATGTTCAAGGGAGGCTGGAATGAGTATATATAACAATGATCCGTTACATTGCAGATTACAAACATCATTGATATCCGATCTGGTGCTTCTTATTTATTTAACGTCTCTGTTACAGTACCGATTAATGTATCAGTGCTCAGTGAGAATTATAACGTTTAAATCGATCCTAAACCTTAACATGTATTATTGCTCATTAACTTTTACTTTTTCTCAGAGATTAACAAACGATGTCGTTAAAAAAAATATGACATATGGTACACTTTAAAAACTACTTTCCTTACATTTATAAATACGCAGGTTCGAAAATGTAATATAGGCCGTTACGCAGTTTTCCGCTCCTTTCCTCGCTGTCAAAGAGACCTGACCTTATTCCACAGCCATTTTTCCTCCCATTAAAACCATAACAGTACAAAATTATGGTGACATTTTACAGTTGTCTCAAGCCTCCACAATTATTCTCACGATTTATTATAACAGGCTGGTGTGAAAATACCATAAACTTGCCAATAAAAATAAAACGAAACATATGCAATTTAAATTGAGAATATTTTTAAATGTGGAATGCATTGTCACGTTTTTCTCTTTTGGTAGAAGGACTCTTTTGGCTGCGAGTGTAATCGAAGTTGCATGAGTGGTTTTATTTATGTGACAATAAAGTTACCTGCATATATGTTTGTATTACGTGATGAGTAAAACTATAGGTATGCAAATTTTAGACAGATACTGCAAATTCACATAGTGTCTTAGATTTTTCAGAGTTTATGAGTGGGATTAGTTATCTGCATTGAACCTTCTTCAATCTTAAACGGATTTAGTAGCGTCAATTTTATAAAAAAAAAGAGTGTGGCATATCGTATATCGCAAACATATTCCAAGACTGTAATAAAAGACAAATTCATGTTTTTGCATCAATTGCGATTACGTCACGTTTTAAGAATATTTTTTTGTTTTAGCTTTAGCGCCTGTCTCATGTGTCGGTAAGTGGTCGTGGAATTAGTGTAAACAGCTTCTTTTCTTATTTTTATCTAGCTAATTATAAATTTTACTGTTATATATATTAATAGTAATATTAGCCTATAACTAGATACTGAGACTCGCATATACTCGTAACATTAGACTTGGCAACGTATTACCGCCGCCGATATTGTAGACTGATTTACTGCCTCCGCCGCGGTGATACATCGCTTTCCGATTCACTCGATATGTGACACATTACTGTAATTGCTGCCATCCAACTACCAGGTTACCAGATATCTAATTCTAATATAGCTCGTGTTTTAAACGATTGATTTCGGTGTTATAGTTTGTGGGTTGGAGCGTTTTTAATGTTGGTATTCAATTGGCACTTAGGTAAGAAGCTAATTAACTGTTTTTATTTTTAAAGACGTGTCAGTTTTGTAATGATTAATGCCATGTTTCATATGCAAGGTTGTGGGTAGAAACTCAACTAATACTTATGTGATTTTTTTTCAAATTATTTGCTGCTCGGTTAATCTAAAATATAACAGTGTAAACTAATTGCAACGTAAAATCAATTCTGAAATGGTAAACTCTTAGAGGAAAAGCGTGATTATTAAAATTAAAACCTTTTTTTCTTTGAACACCACTCCTCTGCGGTAAGACAGTCTAAAATTCTAAAGTTTTAAAAACATTCTTTATTTGGCGCTATCATTACAAAATATGTAAATTATCGCTTTTTAATAATAGTCTCTAGAATAAACTTTGCAATTACATACTCATCAATCGAGCGTACCACCGAGGGAGTTTAGTTCGGGGGGGCTCGGCTGACATCGGGTGACGTCGTGTGACGTCGGGTGGCGTCGGGTGGCATCGGGTGGCATCGGGTTGTTTCGCAATTTGTCATCCGTGCGCGTTGACAGACGGACGGACGATTTTCATGATTTATTAAATGCATAGCGCTGACGTATTGCACTCTGCGCGATGCGGCGCCTATTCTAGGTGTGTACTTGTTATATTGATTATTAATTGTTCTATTCATTATTTACTAATAGCAGTGTAAGCTCACGTTTATCGCACAGATCTAACGTGACCAATTTTTGTGTTGCCTTTTCTGAAATTGTCCGTTAAAAGAAAATGGAAATAAACAAAAACAATAGTTTATTATTAATTCTTTCCATTTTTTTTCTTTTGCTCCTTTAAAATATTAGTAGAGTTTCAGGCAGTCTTGAAGCCAAATGATGTTAGGCATAATTTTTATATTTTTATAATTTGTTGAGATGCCTCGTCGGCCTATTGGCGCTAAGCGCGACTGCTACGCTAGAGGTCTTGGGTTCGATTCCCAGGTCGACCAGGGAGTTATTGGGTTTTTCTATGAAATTCTCAGTAGCAGGTCGAAGTTTGGCTTTGTGCCCGGTTAGTGGCAATAGGCTCGCCCCCTATTACATGGGACCTAAACATATCGGCGAACTGCGGGTGTACATTGGTACACCTCTGCCTAACCCTTCGGGGATACAGGCGTGATGATATGTTATGTTATGTTATAATTTGTTGAAAAGAAATTTGTAAAGCAGTACAGCGCTTCTCTGCCCTAATCATTGATCAAGAATAGCCACCCAACCCTTGAAGGATTACAACCCTATACATGTTGCATTACAATAGTTGATCAGAATAGGTGCGCGTTGCAAATGGTTTATGCAAACGTGGGTTACACTCGAGCGGTAAGCCTCGCGAGCATGTTTAGTTGTGTATACTTCTGTTCCTGTGTAGTACACAGATACAGAGATTTATGCTTCATCACTGGTCCATCAAGATAGATTTACTAGGAGCTGTAACCGTTACTATGCTTATGGTTATTTACTATGCTTTCATAATTACTTGCCATAAAAGTTCTGGGTAAACAAGTTTTTTTTTTTCAAATCTACAGTGCGTTAAATGTTTAAAGTTCGTTAATACAGTCGCTTTTTTTTTGGACTTTGATATATGGGAATATTATACATGGGCATTGTAACGTCTGTGTAAATATTGTGATTATCTGTGTGCGTTGCTATGATACAATAAAAAACAGTTTGTTGTCAACGGCCGTTTTCTTCATACATTACATTGGCGACGAGGATAAAAATAATTAATTTTACGATGCCGATTGGGAAAATAGAACCGTTTTTAATAAATTCCCAGAAATGGCCAGCTTATATCCGACGGGTGCAACAATTTATAAAGCTGAACGAAATCAGCGAAGATCTTAGAGTGTCTATGTTGATAACCGTGGTGGGTGAAGACACGTACGGGTTGATGTGCGACTTGTGTGCTCCAAGCTTTCCTGAGTCAAAAACCTTCGATGAATTGGTGAGCTTAGTAACGTCTCACTTGGAGCCACAACGTTCAGAGATCGCAGAGCGCCACGTGTTCCGACAACGCAGACAAAAGTCTGGCGAGTCTCTGACTGATTACCTCCAAGCATTGAAACACCTCGCCGTAAACTGCCACTTTGGTAAATGCGGCAAATGTTCGACGTTGGAGGAGAACTTGCGTGACCAGTTTGTTTCAGGCTTGGGGAGTGATGGTATGCGGTCCAGGATTTTCGCAGAGAAGAAAATTCAGTATAAAGAAGCGGTGGAGTTAGCCTTGGCTCTAGAGGCAGCAGATAGGCATGCGGAGGTGAGCGGCAACACCACGGCGGCGGCGACGGCGACAAACTCATCGACAGCGGCGGGCGAGGACCTGCACTACGGACGCGGCGGCGGCGGCGGACGAGCCGGCCAGCGCGGGCGTCTACAACGCGCGCCTGAACGTGGCGGCGGCGGCGGTGGCAGCAGCGGCGCGGAGGCAAACAACTCGCGTGCAGTATTTTGTTGGCGTTGTGGCAAGGCACACATGGCCGATAGGTGCCGATTTAAGAACTTTACGTGTGACGAGTGTGGTTATAAAGGTCACTTAAAGGTAATGTGTAAAAAAATCAGCGGCAAAGGCAGTCGGCAAACTTATATAAGCGACGAGGAGTCTGATGAGGCAATATTTAATATAGAAATTGCAACTCAAGGTAACAAACCCTATTTTGTTAGACTAATGATTGACAACGTAAACGTAAATTGTGAAGTAGATACGGGTAGTCGCATCTCGGCTATAAATGAAGAAATGTACAAACGGTTGTTCTCGCATAGAAAGATAGTTGCGGATAATTTAATATTACGTTCTTATTCTGGTTCTAAAATTGAGTCATTAGGTTACATTGAAGTTGATGTTGGTTTAGGTAAAATAAAAGGAAATTCATTGCATCTATATGTCATTAAGGGTGGGGCGCGACCACTGTTAGGACGAGAGTGGATGCGCATCTTAAAAGTTACACAAATTACGATTAATGAAATAACCGACGAAAACTTGGTTACTCAATTGCAGAAGGAATTCCCGGAAGTCTTCAGCGATACGTTAGGTACTTGTAGACAGCGCATTCGGTTACAGCTCACGGACAGCGAGCCGGTCTATGTGCGTGCGAGACCTCTTCCGCTAGCGCTGCGAGCACGGGTTGAGCGGGAATTGGAACGCTTAGAAGCGGATGGCACTATATATCGTGTTGATTACTCTGACTACGGGACTCCTATTGTACCTGTAGTAAAAGCAAATGGAGAAATAAGAATTTGTGGGGACTATAAGGTTACCATTAATCCTAAGTTAAAACGTGATTATTATCCCCTGCCTCGAATTGAAGAATTATTTGCAAAACTTAGTGGAGGAGAAAAATTTTCAAAAATCGATTTAAGACATGCTTATGAGCAATGTTTTTTATCTGAGGAGTCACAGCCGTATACAGCTATAACTACACATATGGGCACTTATGTTTACAGGCGTACACCGTACGGATTATCGTGTATTCCGGAGAAGTTTCAGAAAATCATGGAAGAGACATTGCACGGTGTACCTGGGTGCGTTGCTTTTTTAGACGACATATGTGTAACGGGATCAAGTAAGCTTGAACATATTAGGAATTTGAGAGCGGTCCTAGATAGACTACGTAGAATGGGGCTTACCGTTAATTTAAGTAAATGTCGATTCTTACAAGATAGTGTTAAGTATGTGGGTTTTATTATTAATAATGAGGGTTTGCGACCAGATCCAAAGAAACTGGAGGCGATTTCTAATGTACCGAGTCCCAAAAATATATCACAACTGAAAAGTTTTCTGGGTATGCTTAATTATTACGGGAGATTCATTCCCCGTCTTAGTACCATATTACAACCATTACACAACTTGTTAAAAAAGGAGGTCCGTTGGAATTGGGATCGAAGGTGTGAAGAAATTTTTGACGAAGCAAAGAAAAATCTCTTAAGCAAACGAGTTCTGGCACACTACGAAGAGGGGCGTGAGCTAGTGTTGTCAGTAGATAGTAGCGCGTACGGGCTAGGGGCCGTGCTGGCTCATAGGTACGAAGACGGAAGCGAACGGCCAGTGAGCTGCGTCTCGCGTACACTTAGCGCGCCCGAGCGTAATTATAGCCAGTTGGATAAAGAGGCATTAGCTATCTTATTTGGAGTCATGAAGCATCATCAATACTTGTTTGGGAGACGATTCACGTTGCGTACGGACCACCAGCCGCTAACGCATATTTTTGGGGAAAAGGGAGGAATCCCTCAAACGGCTGCCAGTCGTTTGCAAAGGTGGGCGGCAAGGTTGGCCGCGTATGATTTCCGTATAGAATTCGTGCGATCAGTGGACAATGGTCCGGCTGATGCGTTATCACGATTACCGTTACCTCAAGAGGGTTTCACCGCTGATGCCGATACAGGTACCTCCAACTATTTAAACATTGTTGAGGAGTTACTCCCAGTTAATTACAAGGATATCGCGAAGGAGACGGAACGCGATACATTGTTGAGTAAGATCAAGGGTTATATACTTGTTGGATGGCCGGCGGTTCCGAGCTGCGAAGCAGAAAAGCCGTATTTTGTTAGAAGACAAGAGTTCTTACTGAATCAGGGTTGTGTCATGTACAAATACCGACTTGTAGTTCCTCAGAGTCTGCAAAGGAAAATATTAGGGGAAATACATGAGGGTCATTTGGGCATGAATAAAATGAAAAATTTGGCGAGAAGCTATGTTTACTGGGCGAGTTTAGATCAGGACATTGAGGAAGTATGTAGATCGTGCTCTGCGTGTCGGTCAGTTCTCGATGCGCCGCCACATGTGCAACTACATCCATGGGAGTTTCCATTACATCCGTGGCAGCGCGTACATGCTGATTTTGCGGATTGTGGGGGCGTTCGATATTTTGTTATCGTGGATGCGCATTCCAAGTGGATTGAAGCATTTCCGATGAAGAGTACAAATGCAGCTTCCACTATTAAAGTATTAAGGTGTATTTTTGCGCGTTTTGGTTTGCCAGCGCAGCTTGTGACCGACAACGGACCGCCATTTGCATCTCTAGATTTTAAAAACTTTTGCGACAAAAATTTCATTAAACATAGCACTTCAGCTCCATATCGACCACAAGGAAATGGCGCAGCAGAGAATGCTGTTAAGACCATTAAGAAAGTTATTAAAAGGGCGTTGTACGAGAATGAGGACGTCAATACAGCACTTTCGAAATTTTTGTTACAATACCGAAATTGTGAACATGCAACCACTGGAGTATCACCAGCAGTGGCGCTACAAGGACGCCGTCTGCGCAGTCGGTTGGATGCACTACGGCCGGACATAGCGGCTACGGTGCGCGCTAAACAGGAGCGTCAGGTCACGCGCGTGTCAGGTGCGGACAGGAGTTTTAACGTTGGAGACTCGGTGTTAGCTCGGTCTTACGCAGCTGGGGGGGATAAGTGGACCACGGCAACGGTGGTAAAAAAGACAGGCCCAGTATCGTACGTCGTTAACGTGGGTGATGGCCTGGAATGGCGTCGTCATGCCGATCAGTTAATATCGGTAAACAGTCACACGAACCGATATGCTTTAGCGCGTATAAGCAGTCGACTTTTAGATGATTCTAGGGGCATAAATGATACCGATAACGATCAGGTCCCTTTAGGTAGTGACAGCGTGGTGGGCACATCAGCTATAAGTCAACCTTTGTCACCGGTGCCTACGTCGTCACCACCTGTGGCAACAACCGCTCGGGCACTGCGTGCTCTAAATAGGGCGAAACGTCAGGAGCGAGATGTTTGAAAATGGGTTAGGTTTATTTGTATTTAGTTTATTAAAAAGTAGAATTTTGGTTAAGTTTATTTGTATATTTAGTGAGGAGAGGTGTAACGTCTGTGTAAATATTGTGATTATCTGTGTGCGTTGCTATGATACAATAAAAAACAGTTTGTTGTCAACGGCCGTTTTCTTCATACATTACAGGCATAAGCAGACTAACAGACTATTGTCCCAGGAATATATACAGGAATATAGATACAAATATTATTTTATATATTTCGATTTAGGCACATCAACAACATAAACATAAACATCAAAGTTAACATTGCACGAGTCTTAAAACTAGTATTGACTTCAATTACAGACGTGCACAACAACCAACCAGAAAGTCTTAACAATATCTTTTTGATAATATACTTACAGCTTATCAAGTAAGTGCCTGTATATCTCGTTAGCGTAAAAATACCTTTTGATTTTGCGACAAGCACGTAGGTACGTTATACCGTCGTGCGGTAACAACAGCTTAAAATAAATTAAACGTCAACCATTACTATGAATATTGATGATTTTGGTGCTAAACGATCGCTCTGTGACGATCGAAGGCTAACAATGAAACTATGTTAGCGTACATTAAAGTTAAGTAATAGTCCATTTGTGTAATCACTTGAGGTTGAGCTCGACTGGTTTGAAGTAGGTGGGTTGATTGATAGCAGTGAGTTGATTGATACATGAGATTTGGTCGTAAAACAGGTACAACTTGTATGTCTATTTTGTCCTCAATGTTGTCATGAATGAGATAGCATGTGTTTTAATATGCAGGCTGCAAAACAATTTAATAAGTTTTTTCTTGCACTTTTAAAACTAATTTTATAAACGCTCCTAGGGTGATTACTGATAGTATCTAATGAATTAATCTATTTTAAAACATATATCAATGTCAGCGAACGCGGAAGCAAATTATCGTTTTCTATGTTATTCCAAGCATGTGGAGAATCTAAAACATTTAATACGATTGTGCCTCATGTTTTTCTTTTAGTACCTTGAGTTTTACTACTAGTCTTATTCCTAACCAAAGTCATTGCGATACATTATTGTGAATATAATTATGTTTTTCGTTTCCTCGGTAAAAGATTTATATCCCCACGCCTATTAAAACAAAATCAACAGCTCCACTGGCAACAACCACCTACAAAACAAGCCACAGAACAAGACCTCATTGGTCGCAATAACTCTAATTCTTAGACTTTAGACGCCAATGCTATCAGCGGCGGCCATAAATCCGGCAAGACATGATACATGGTAATAATGTATGGAGGATTCCGTTTGCAATGCTCCTAACCGCGACACAGCCTTGGCTGGAAGCCATTCCACTGTTCAAGTGTGCTCACTTTTTAGGGATCTGTGGGTGATTACACAGTTGTTTTGATTGGTTTGGTGATCGTTCATTGGATTTCTTGTAATGATTTCATTGCGTATCAGCTTAGATCTAGTGTTATTACTAGCAACGCGTATATTCTGTAACAGGCTTCTTGAGTTTTGTTTAGTACAAATTTTGAGTCATTGATTTAAGTTCTATCACTCATAATTGAATTTTTAATTTATCACATAAGTATATAGATATTAATAAATACAAATTAATAAATTCGTCAAAGTAATCTAAAATCACACATTACTTCAAAGCTTATGTCCGTATTGTACAGAACCATGTAGATTGCTTGACACTAACTTTACCACTAGCAGTTTTTAAACGCAAAACGATTAAAAGGCCTGCATTTGCTGCGTTCTCTTAAAATGTCAAGTCTTTATACGAATCTTCAACTCTTCTCTTAAGAAAACTATTCTCTTAAGAAAAGCTAAAAGGGTCACTCTAGTTACGAATACTTGACTACAAACCTATTTTTCATTAATACCATTATTAGAAGGAAGGCTACAAGGAGACAATAGTTATAAATAGAATGTTAAAAACATTAAAGCATTATAGGGAGCTATAAACACAAACAAATCGGCCATCCTATTCAAAATTCAGCCGTAAACATGCGCTTAGAGGCACAAAACGAGTTTTTGAATAAAACAGAGAGGGGACAATTGTGGCTTGAATTATGCACGCCGTCTCGCCTGGAGGCCTGACGTAATCGAATGTCAACAATCGCCTTTGTGAATAGAGAGCGATAGATACACTCGGCTAGACTAGGTTAGGCCTGCTGGCGCACCTGGTGATGTCGAGATGATTCAGTTTTGGAGTTTATGCAAGGGTTTTTGTTTGTGTTAAATAAAGTTTGAAGATTTTATTATCAATTCAAAGCTGTGCTAATTTGTCTCTTACTGCTCGAAAGAAAAGTAGGGGAAGCAGTTGTACCAATAAACACTAGTTACCTTAATATTTTGTATGAAAAAACATCTCATAATTATAAAAAAGAAAATAGAAAAATAAAACGTCTATTGATAGAGCTTAAGCAAATGGAAGCTTAGTATTCCATTAAAAGAACCCTTATATTCATAATAACCTCAACAAACAATTCCACCCTTATCTATCCCATTCATAAATAAGCATAAAAATAAATAGCAACACAATAAAAGCCACAAATAACGTCGACGATATCAAAAAAACATTATCAACCAAACTAAAAGACTAGAAGGACCGCAATAACTCTCGAAAACGACCTAAGACTGTGCATTATGTGCTGATAGCAATCCGCCGTTCACAACCGAACAATAAAAGTATCTCCATGCAAAAATGTTCCGACCACCGACAATACAGAGATATAACTCACAAAGACGCAAAGTATAGAAAATCATATTCAAAGGGGCACACAACCGATATTCTGTGCAAATAAAAAGAAAAAAGAAAAGTTAAAGAACACAAAACAATCGCACGATACGATTTTCTTTTCTATATTTCGGAAAAGGAACTCAGAACGAGAAGAGATCTTTTTCGATGGAATTTATTTGAATGGACAGGAATGTTCGGGAAATGGCGTGTTCCGCGTGGTTAGGATAGCTGTATGCATCTCAAAGCCACGGAAACAAGGTATTTATTCACAACGTGCTGGATGTAACGTGCATGTAATATCTCCTAACATTTGTTGTCCGAATTACGTAGCATTCTGGAACAAGACTTAGAACTCGCGTCTTAGAAATATGCAAACAACAAATACAAACCGCTTATGTGTTATTTCTCGAAAATATTTTTAGACCGAAAACTGGCTTATTACTGCATGTGTAAAATATGTTTCCAAACTCTTGATTTGACATATATACATACATATTATTATCATCACGCCTGTATCCCCGAAGGGTTAGGCAGAGGTGTACCAATGTACACTCACAGTTCGCCAATATGTTTAGATCCCATGTAATAGGGGGCGAGCCTATTGCACAAATCCAAACTCCGACCTGCTCTGAGAATTTCATTGAAAAACCCAATAACACCTTGGTCGACTTGGGAATCGAACCCAAGACCTCTAGCGTAGCAGTCGCGCCTAGCGCCACTAGGCCAACGAGGCACTTGATTTCACATATTCCAAAATTTTTCCTTTCATCGACATTTCGAGAAAAACAAAATACTAAGTCCAAAAACAAAAAACGTGTGGATGACAGAAACAATTCAGTATGTTATCATCTATTTATCATTTATCACGAGTTCAAACTTCTTATACTGTTCGACCTTTCCGAACTTTGTTCTTCCGTGTTCGCGAACGTTTAAAGTTACATCAACACATTAGAGGCCACGTGGCGCCAAATCGTGTCATCTCCGCTAACTGAAAGTGCCCCTAAGTGAAAATAGGTTTGTTTATGGTAGTGGAGGAAGTTATGGTGGTCCATGTGTTGTTCATGGTGAATGGAGGCATGTCTTTACAAAAAAAAAGTATTTTTGAAAAAAGTGTAAATTTAAAAATGTATGTACAGCTTTAAACCTAAATGGAAAGCAACTTTTGTGGCTATTAAATTATCTTGATTTTTATATCTCAGAAATAAAATTAACGAGTCTAACGCCTTTTGTTATTAATTTTACTCTATATATAAAAAAAATTTTAAAAAATATTCTTATGTTTATAACAATAATCGGCTACACTGATAACTGACAGCAGCTCTTCTAAAAGCAATATGGTGGTACTGCATCGAAATTTTCGTAACAACTTTTCTGAGGTCGACCGTACCATATTGTGATTGCAGACAAAAAACCGTTTCAAAGGACAATCAAAGTTTTTTTATTCATTTATTTTGATTTGATAAACGATACTACCTTCTGATAATAAACATAATTATTTTAAAATATGACTTTAAAGCAATAGAAAATTGATTGCCTCGGCTCCAAGCAAGGCTATCAATCTTTTATTACCCTCCTGCAATATTTGCATTTCATAACTCATCGTTCACCTTAACTGCTGAAAAAGAAAAGGTATTCAACAATATTTATACGTCAAAGTCACGATTCAATTATTCATCATTAATGGTCTATTGTCCTTTGATTTAACTTCGATAAATTATAATAAAAGTCAAAAATATTAATTTTATTCTTTTGCATACTAAATGAAAAAGACCTTTCCCTCACTTCAAACCTTTCTTATTTTGAAGAACCATGTATGTTCTTACTAAACATTAATCCAATATTCAAACGATTTTTTTTTTATTTATCTCAGTAGAAATTAGTAGCGCTGAATTTACCATACAGAGATATAGCAGTTGGACGCTTCGACTTGACTGCATGAATTGACCCTTACTCTAAATATCATTGAGTACATGGGGTTAATAAAAACTGATTAAGCAGTTCCAAAATGATCATATACATTCCCAGTTAGGCACCATGAAGGTTGTATCGTTAACAGTAACGTTTGCGGCAGACAAGCTTGAACTCACACGGTCCACAGTTCAAAGCTCCGCAAATCAATTGATTGCCCAATTTGTATAATTACACAACCGTACACTGCTTTTGATCTTACCTGTCATATTTGTGTTTTTCGTCGGTATGTTTTACTGGCATATGCGTAATATAATTATTCAACCTCAATTTAAATGTTTTAGTTTCAAGTCTTTCCCCAAACTAAAACTCAATATATATTTCCCTTTTTAAGTTAGGAGATGGATGTAGCATCATACGTATAACAAACAAAATCATCTTATTACAATCATTATGTGTTACCATGGCCACAAACAAAACAATCCACATCAAATTTATATTTCCAACTCCTTAACACAATTGAGAATCCATTATCGGCAAACAGAAAAAATATAAAGATTGTTCCAAAAAACATTGGGAGTAAGTGTGAAGAAATAAGAAAGTAGCGTACATGGCAAAGCTATCAAAAAATCAAAAGTATGGGTAATGTACTGAATAAGGTATGGCCAGCGAGGACTCGTTGAATCATGCCCGTTCGATTTATATTTCATGGGTGCCCTGTAGAGTACGGATAGAAAAAACGGCGGGTTTTATTTTTGGAATATCGTATTTTTGTTTTGCCAGGCATAATGTGTGTGTGTGCTGTGGAACGGATAACAAAATAAGCAAGTATTAAGTAATTAAGAAAAAAAATATTTGTCAATGGTTTTAGACACAATTAGTTATGTACAAGAAATAACTAACCAGATAATTGGTATGTCACTAAAATCCAGAACCATAAAATATTTGTTCTACTATGATTTAAAATAGTTTTCATTTCGAGTGGATGGTTTTTGCCAACCGTACTACAGTTGTAGTGCGTTTCGTCCGTGACTTACAACTGTTTTGGGTCCAGGTAAGTTTGCAAAACTTTTTCTAAGGCTGTGTTCACGTTCAGCGGTTTCAAAAACAAGCATTGAGAGCAAATTAGGCTTTAACATATTGGTCACCGTTAACTATTAAAGACGATTTTAAATTACCATTATATTTATTGGAATGGTGGTTGAAACTAGAAGCATGATCTTCGGTATGAAACAAGCATATAAATAACTACTTCTATCATAATGCATATATATACCATATGCATGATGATAGAAATATAAATAAAAAATATAGATTGTTTGCATGCAAATTTTAATGTTTAAAAATAAAAGCTTTTTGATTATCACTCCCCATTTTCTCCTCATTTTCTACAGAAATGAATAAACATTCGCTTAAAAATCCAACTGCATTTAAAAAGTCAAATCTATACAAGGCCTAACACGTAAGCTATTCAAAGGAAGGAGTTAAGAGTCCTTCCTCGCAAGCTACGCACGGGGTACGATCGAGTAAGCTATGCAAGTTAATGATGGCCGCGCGACGTTAACTGAACCTAAGGCTATCTCCTCAGCTTTTATTATTCCATTTGCTTTTTATTCGTGTTTTGTTCCCGTTTTGCATGCATAATGGTATTTTATGTTTGGAGTGCTTATTCTGTTTGTCTTCGTTTTTAAAATATATTCTCAAATATTTAGCTACTCAACATAAATGTAATGATGGCTTAGTAGCATACTGAGCAGATTTAACCGTACCATGTGTATGCTCTTTAGTACAATAAAATAGAATAGAAAATACTTTACTGTACAACTTTAAAATTACATCACAATATAAAAAAAAAAAGTTAGAGGTCTTTACTTCGTCTTTACTTTTGTGCTGTACAAAATAAGGCTCGCTCCTTTAATTTTTAGATTGTGGAATATAAGTTTTCAACTGTACTCTACCTATTAATAAGTATTAAAAGTATAAAAATGTTAAAAGACAGAATATAGCATCCAAATTACAATGATCATTCGTAAAAGTTATTTGAATGGAATTACAAAGCATTACATCGGCTGGGGGTCGTTACTTAAAAACGCAATTAAAACTTAGGAGCCCAAGTTTGGTGGCCCTCACGACGGGACACAGTTTGCTTTTGTTATTGTCTCTTAAGTTTTCTTAGATTTTGGAGTTCCTTGGGGTATGGAAAAGACTCACTAGTATTGTGAATTTTTCTTTGTTTTTAACCGACTTCAAAAAAGGAGGTTCTCAGTTTTTTTGTGTTTAATTATTTTTAATTTTCCTTATTTTTTCTTGTTCGTTTTGTGTTAATGTTTTGTGTGTTGTGTTTTTTACGGTACTAAATAAATGTTTTTCTATTCTATTCTGATAAAATAACTTCGAAACTATTTTTTTTTATTTATCTGCAAAATCAACCTTTGTAAGAACAAATATTTGTAAGTTCTCCTGAAATGGTGCATGCAAGTTTTGTTTAATACAAAATTTTCTCTTGCTTAATTATTATTGCTCAGCGGACCTATGTGAACAAGAAACCAAATAACTACACACGAATATTCGGTTTAAATCAGAACCCGATTTTATTTACATCTAAAACACTTTTGGTTTGTTGTTTGTTTATATTGCTAACTTAACATAATAAATTGACAACGGGAATGTTTTAAAAGTTTTCGTCGTAATGCGTTGTTGCGGCGCCTACTGCTTTATTATTTAACTTCCTAAAAACTTACTTAAAAGCCAATTGTACGAACGCATTTACTGGGTGAATTTCCCAAATCCCTTATTTTTTTGTCTTCGTTGAAATTAGTACTTGAAAAAAGGAATATAGATCTGAATTATTTTTTTTAGTATTCACTAGGTAGTTATTGGGCTGTGGCAAAAATATGATTTGCCTAGGACTATTACAAAGGTAGAAATAAAATACATAAACATCTATTTTTTTGCAAATCGGTGCTGTCCCACAACTTTTTTTGCAAACAAAACAGCTTATACACTAATAAAAATAAATAAATTAGGTATATAACTTATTCTATTTCATAGAATATTAGTTTTTTTATTAATATATAGCATATTTTATTACATACTTAACGATTATTATTACTGAGGCACAAACGTACTTGTCCTGAAAAATATTCTCATATCGCTGGACAAAAGTAATTCAAACATAACTTTACATCGACGAGTCGGACAACATCCCCACCCCAATTGTATTTCCCTCGTTGGTGTGTGCTAGTGGGCAATTAGGATAGAAGTCGGTTAAATCGCTGCATATGCCCACCAAAACTGTAAGAACGCCATTTCAGGTACTCCCGGACAATTATTTTATATAATCGGTGGTTGCATTTTTCTAGTGTAATGAGTAGCTTTTTTATTGTTGTTTGGTTCTAACAGAGGTAGTAAGTGAATTAGCTTCATTATCTGTTATTGAATTTATCCTAGATATTATGCATTTTTTATAATTTTCTAAAAAGTGTGTATTTTCTCATGTCGCTGTTCTCATATCGCTGTAATCGGTGGTCTTTTTTACCACCGATGTGATAATTTACACCGAAATGATAAGAAAAAATCAATCGGTGTCATATATTTCATATCGGTGTGTGGATTCATGATCAACGCACAGTTTTGTCACATCGGTGGATTGCTTTATCATATCGGTAGATCATTTTATCATCTCGGTAAGTCGTTATATCATATCGGTAGATACCATGTCATTTTGTTAAGTATACAAAGAAACAATGGCACATACAAACATACATATATACCTACATACAAACATTCGTATATACATACATCCAAGGTAAGTACCTACATAGACTGCCAAAATCATTACCACGATACCACTGGGTAGTAGAAGATGTATAAATAAATGTATCATTAAGGGAGGTCTGTATTCGGTAATACGTCCATAGGCTGAGATGATGATGGTGAGGTAGAGCAATTGAACGCATCAAAAGTTTCTATGGCAAAAAATGTTTAGTTAAAAAAATAGTAAGTACGTAACAATAAATAACAAAATAATTAATAGCTAAAAAGAAAACATTATAGTAGCTTAATTTTGTTTCAGAATGCCGAGGCCAAAACTAAAAGATGAGGAGAAAAACAGGTGGAATAGGTTGCTGGAAAGAATAAGCAAAGCTTAAATCAAAAGCGATTCTGTGTTAAGAGAGGAGCATTTAAGAAAACGTTTAGCTAAACTTAGATATTAAATTTTTGTTTTTTTTTTTCATAGTTCGTTTTAATAAAGACAATGATAATAAAAATAATCATTATTTTTTAATTTTAAGTACCTCTAGAAAACGTAAAAAGTAGGTCATAATTTCAAAAATACATTTTTATTTTATATCTAAGAACTCAGTTCTCTTTGGATGTGATCTACCCTAAGTTCAGATCTTCATTTCTAAGTCACCTTTAAGTACCTACTAACTATTTCCTTTTTGATGTTCAAAGGTGAATAGATTATCATATCGCTGGATAGGTACATCATTTCGGTGGATACACTTATCATATCGGTGTACAAAAAAATTAATCGGTGCCGGTTTTTCACATCGGTGGAAACCAAAATTCAAACTGAGATTTCTCCTCAGTCTTAAATGATACGTTGATGATATTAAATTTGGGGATGTTTTGTATCCTAAACATTACATAAAACCTGAAAAATCTGCAAAAAAATAAAAATTGAAAAAGTTCATCGATATGATAAGAAAAATGGCATTTGTTGAAATTCACCCTACTACCATTGTGTTATTTAAAAAACTTGGATTTGAATAAAATCTTGTCAATTCCGGTAAGATTTCCTTTTTTTATAAAATTCTTGTTTTCATAACTCAAATCTCGTAAATAAACCAAAAACCAAAAATATCTGACTAATGTATGCTATTTACTACTCTAATCGCTCACCACACATAGGAATTATCTCGATGAACTAATAGCTCATTCAATCCCACTTTAAAAACCAGAAACACAAACTGTTTTCAACTAAGTTTAGATCATACTTATTTGTCCTGCTCCGTCCATGCTTTTAAGATTTAGGATAATCCGTTAACAAGAGCTCTTACAAACAATTAAGAAAGGCTGTGAGATAGCGATCAGTTTAGTGAAGGAACATTTACACCGAGCCTCAGGCAACAATTAAGAGACAGTTACTATCCCCTTCTTATAAACGTCTTGGTTTACATTGATTTTTTTATTCTTTTATCGAGTTAAAATTTTCAAGTGATAAATAAATTGCTGATGAAATTGTTGGGTTTTTTGAAGAAGCTTTACATCATACAAATGTAAAGACAGATACGGAAAATTCAAAATACATAACAAAAAAAAAGCGATCATAATAATTTAGAGCCCATACAAAATTGTTATACATACTTCTTTCTCCTCCAGATCTACGTCCTACTTCTAACTCTAATCTAGCACCCTGTATTCCCAAGAACAGTAATTTTATTTAAAAAACCATGAGCTCATGTAGTAACGTTTAAGCTACTCACGTCTTTACACCCGAGGGACGCGGGACCGCTTTGACAGCGAACGCAATTAAAAGTTACTCCTGGTACAGCCCCCACCAAATATGATGGAGGAGATTTTATTTCCTAGAAATGTTAATGTGGAAAATGTGGTTGGTGATGAATAGACAGAGAAATAAGAAAACTAGAAAAAAAATGAATCCTTTGAATTTGAAAATTTACATAAGTGATTGACATGGATAGTAGAAGTGGAAAACCGAATAAGGTAAGTAAAATACATATTTCAACTAAGAAACAATTAATCAAACTACCATAAAACAATGCACACTCTCCAACCATCGCCTCTTTGGTCGCTTTGTCCCAATTAATCGAACCAAAATCCACAGACGTACCAGGGAATCATGGGTACGGTGCAATTGCACTGTCTAATTGAAAGCAAACAGCCAGCCGTGATGGCGCACAAAGGCGGCGGCCAGCTGAATTGTTAAACATCTCCGTGTGTGGCTGTGATCCTAGTACTTTTGTGAACAATCGTTGTTCGTGTCAGCGTTTTGTCTCTTTTATTGTCGGACAAATAGAAAGACGTGTGTGTTTAGGATTAGTCTAGGAAGAAAACGTAAGGTTTTTTTGTACAAAGACAAAAAACACAGCTTTCTGTTACGTGTTGAGATTTACTTTTACCTAGACAATTAGAATAGCATTGGCAAGTCTTTAGTACACATAACATTGGAATAGTGTACAAATACGAAATTTTATGTTTTCTTCAAATTCCAAACAGTTTCTAAAACACTTTTCATTTTGCTGATCTATTTGACCCGCAGCGCTTTCCTTGCGGCACGCACCAGTTAAAACCACGTGTTTATTTAACTGCTAAGCGATAAGCCTGAAGTTAATACATTAAAGTGGATAATCAAAGATACGTGCGTCCATCATTGATCGACCCGTGACGTCATCGCATCAGTGGGTAGGGGGTAACAATAAAACTGCCATTAGCGGCTGCAGGTAGTAAAGTGTTGGAGTGTAGTCAATCGCCGTAAGTGACTTTATAAGCGTTTAGGGTTGTGAACTACTTGCTGATGTAGTTTGTTTGTTTTGACGAGTATTATTGTGTTTGTATGTAACTGTTTACCGGTGAGAATACTCTCATTTACACACACACATTTTTCCGACTTCGATTTGTTTTAGAAATACTTAATACTATTGATCGATTTTCAGCTTTTCACTAAACCAAGTAGAAGAAGTCAAGGATAAAATTGTCATTTCCAATGTTGAAATAGTTTGAACTTTTGAACCAAAGCATACCAAAGAGCAATACAACTAAGATACCATCTACTGATAAGCGAATACTCCTTGAAACGAACCAGAAAATATTTGACTTCAGTCAAACCAATCTCTCAGGGCACATGTCAAACGTGCCTGTACTAGGTCCAGTTAATACCGAAACCAAAGTCCGAGCAATGAAATGGTTCCAAAAAGCCTGTAAATAGAAGGCCGATCGGTAAGTATGGGTGCATTAGCAGATTACTTCCCCCGCCTGCACAACGAATAAATGCACTGCTCAGGATGTTGGGGACATGGAAGCGACTTATTCCGTGAAATTAGTAAACGTGTTTCTTATGAATTTAGACGAATATATAGAAGTGGGAATAATGCTAGTTTAACTAAGGTTATAAGGTGAAACACTTCGGTGGTTTTATCATGGACAGTCGAAAGTAGTGAAAATATCGTACATAATTAAATAGTTTAATACTTGGCCCAAATCCATATGACAGAGACGTTACAGAAGATACCTACCTATGTTGTATATTCTAAGAATCACAATTCAGACCAACTTAAACTAGATAACAATAATATATATATAAGGTAATTCCATCTTAATCCAAGAATTATTCAAGCTACATTTATGCTTTTATTTCTTTGCATTCAAATAACTTAAACGCCATCCAGACGCGCTTTATATAATTATACAAAAATCACATCTAGAGACTACTCATCAGTAACAAATCTGCTAGTTACTTACAAAAGAGCGACGCAGTATCGGAGCTGTTACATTTGCATTTAGATTTAATATAATTTAACCGCAGCGCTGGCCGTGTTACAGGATTAGCGACACCTTAGCAACTGCACTGAAACTGAAAAGGTTGCGGTTTGCACCAGTGTGAGGCTTTAAATGGAGGACTTGGGTGCAGTTGTGACCGTGTTTACAATGTAAAACATTTGGTTAGATAACTTAAAGGGACATAATATTTTAAATTAATAATATTTTGTAAGAAAAACGTTGTTAGGAAACCTGGACAAAATGCTCTAAATGGGAATAGGGCTGTGCCGAGCAGTGACACGTTTATAGGCTGGCATTTTTATTATATTATTTGTATTTATTGTCAAATAATAAAATCAAATTTTAGTTTTAAAAAGAGCTTAGAAGTAAAAAGCATCGTATTTGTGAACCATTGTAAATTACCTGAAAATAGAAGTTGCATTTAAAACATTTACTAAATTAGTACAAAACTTACTTATTACTCGTATTCTTAAATGTCTTGAATACCTAACGGAATATACCAAATGTTTTAATCTAGGTATTGTCTTAATGAACATAATAATATAAAATTGAATGTTTTAAACTTGAAATTGCTGCCCGAAGATTATTTCACAATGGGTTCATTGCCAGTATAGTGCACATGTTAGTAATAGACATTTGTTATTGTTTAATTAAATTATTGATCAAGTTGTTGTCATCAACTTTAATTTTCAGACTTTAATGATATTTATAATTCACTATTCTTGATAGTCACAGAAAGTTAAAAAATGTTTTTTTATCATTATGGTGCTCTTCGTAGCAGAAAACTTTTTCGTTACACACTCAAATAATTTAAATAGTTTTGGATTACTTTTGAATTTGACAGTTTAAATAAAAAAATAAGTAATTACGACGTCTACAATAAGTTCCGGCTCTTTTAACGTTTGAGGAAAGGTATTTCAAATTTCTCTCTTAAATACTTTGAACTAAAATACTCATAAACAAATGACGAGCAACTCCATTACCGCCCACAAACCGTTTAGTCCAGGGCTTGTACACTTACCGACACATACGATACATCGCTACACGGCGATATACATTGACGGGCAAGTACCGCGGGGACCTCGCTATCAGTAACACGCGCTCCTGATTAACTACATGCATGCGTTGTAATCCCATTCCCTCGCCGCTAAATATAGTGCATTCAATATTGACAGTTAAGAACGGTTGAATGGGTGGAAATTTGAATTCGATCTGGAGTTTAAGATGGAAATTTCGCTTATTTATGTGTTAGGAAAAATAATTGTTTGATATTTAATTGTTGGAATAAGGTTAAATAGGTGGAGATGTCAGATATTAACAGAATAGAAAATTAAATTACAATCTGTTTCCATTGGATAAACAGCTAGAGAATGAATTTTGTTTATAAGCGACGATTTTCGTACTATTATGTCAAATAAAAATCCCTTCCTCAGAAGATTTTTAACAAATGCAATCGTAATATGTAGTTATCACGAGGATATTTTTACTGGCACATCAACAACAAAATGATGGTTTTACGCGTAAAACTACTAAAAACGTCATTACACTTTTTAAAAATACATAACCCTCTTCAGATTGCTCTCAAACTTTGATTGAAATATAAAACTTCTTCATCTATATGCATTGATATAAACGCATCTCCCGGACAAACACAATTGACTTGCAACTACCTCCAACTCCAACAACAGTTAACCTGTAAGAAACTTGTTCCGCGCACAGTTCGGTGCGTGTTCACTAATAAAACAATGTACAACAGCTGCCCGCCGCTAACTCCTGATAAATTCGTTAACCTGTGGGTTGCACCGTGTAGGGTTTGCTAACTAAGGGTTAGTTAAACTAAGTTTATGTTGGAAGGTGAGAATCGGAATGCTCTATTTTAATTGCCACATAATACTACGATATGCTACCTTTTCCTTCATATGATGATTAAAGGAAGAAAAATTAAATTTGATGATATTGTTTAATCGGTAAACAAAAGATGACATAAACGAGAAAAAAGGAAAAAACAAATAAAAAAACTTTAACTTACAAAAACTTCCATAACCGTACTTACTAATCAAACATAGCCTTTTCATTCAAATAAACAAACTGTCAAACATCAATAACGCCAATAGATCAAGCTACTTTAAATTCAAATACTATTTGCCTAGACTTAAAGATATTGACTGAACTTTGCTCTGTTTCCCAAGAGAGGAGAGAATCTGTAAATATCAAAGCACGTTCGCCAGAAGTACCGACAGGAGTAAAAACGATCTACCGTTCGAACTCCTTACTATTCTAGAACATTCGGCGGAATCACTGCCAACGAGTTTGCATTGCTTAGCAGGTGATCAGATCTTAGAGTACCTACATTCTTTAGTTAGTTACGTATACGTTTTATCGAAGCTGCTGATGCTGCTGCTGCAAATTTGAAAGCTCTTGTCAACGGAATTATGACTCGTCTGCATTTTGTTTTCTGTAATCTCAAACTAGGTATTTGTGTCATACAATGCCCAAGGGTGAATTGACACTCAAATAACTTAGTGTTTAAATGTGTCTAAAAATCCTACGTCCTTCAAGAATCATATTTTCATGGACAGAATAAATACCAGTCAATACAAGTCAATTAAACCCTATATTTTGATTTAATAACAGCAGGTAAATAAGCCACACTTTTAGCAAGGCCAATAAGATTACATTCTAGATAGTTACACCGACAATTTACAAGGAAACTAAGGCAGTTTCATAGAAAGATGTCCACATTTGTCTGTCTACTTACGCTAATGAGAACCACTGAGAAACACCGCCTTACGTGAGAACACCTCCTTTGATGCAGATCTCGTTTTTACTTGCCTTCGTTTTAGTTGTGCTTACTTCTTTTGAGTTTGACTTTACAACCGACACTAAAATAAGAAGTTTGTAGGTTTTGATGATTGTAAAGGTTTATGTTAAAGTTCACAGACAAAGCGAAACTAACTGCGTTGATCTCTTCCAAAAAAATAGTAGGCAATTATATTTTTTCTATTTACATCCAATACTAACATAATTAAATGTCAAAAGTTACTTTACACCTGTAAAGTTTATTTTAGCTCCTTTTTCAATGACTAAATTAGAAAAAAAAACATATTTTATCCATCATTTGGCAAAATTAAGCTTCAACAAAAAGCTGACGAACTACATTATTTAACCGAAGTTAACTCTATATCCACGGTGGCACCCGCCGGTAGTTTTTAGCCGGACTCGAGCAAGTTTCCGTCCGCCTAACTCGTTTACTATGAATTACTTACATACTCGACACCGGACAACGACTTCCTCGGAACAGCTTTTAGTGTTATTCAGTTTTAGTTGTCTAAATGCTGTTACGGTGTACCTGCTTTGTTTACTTGGTTTTGTGGGTCACTTCGAGATGAAAAGAATTTGTAGAGATTAAGATTTTGGGGTTCCTAATTTTTAAGCTTAGTAGATTTAGAAAAAGATTTTACATCGCCCGAATTTTAGTGACATATTTGTGTGATTGTTGTTTCTTTGTAAAGGTTTAAATAACCCTGAACATAAAAGTCAGGCTATTGTAAGACTAGCCTCATTATTTTTTTTATAATAGTGTTATAAAACATCTTCTGTCTAGCGAAACAACTGTTACGTATATACTATAACTATCAGCTTCCAATCTCATCGTATAAAGCCGAGATGTTCGCTACTTTACAGCATACGTTTACAAAAATGCTAGCCAGCCACCAAAGCGAATGTAGACGAGTGTATTAAGAAAATCCGTGACTTCATACCTCAATATGACAAATATTCTTACTCGATACCCTCCATGATGTAGGAGACAATTTGTGTATTCGATGGCGGTATCACTCAGACACGGTACATTGGGTGGCGTGACAGAAAGGTGGCCGGTCGTATCGATACACCACGATACACCGCGATACACTACGGTACACTGCGATACATTATGGTGAGGGGAGAAGTGGTGCGTTGCGAAGCAGTGTGTGCGGCCGAGTGTGGAGATCACGTTCGAATTGCTCCTTCATTTGTCTTTTATGTAAGATGTCTTATGAAAATTAGTTTTTGTATATTATGTATTTCATAAACTTTTTAGCTTGACTATTAGTGGAGAATCACACTACCTGTATCCAACTACACAGGAATTATTTTAACTTAGAATTATTAAATTACGTCAAAAATAAAGGCGCGACGTCTGAAAGAGGCGTCGTAATACATACAGATATTAAAATTATTATAAATCACTTCCTTTGTATTTAACCTTTTTTTCCAATATAAATGACGATTAAAAAAACCCGTTTAATTCAGCAAAATATACAGTTGCACGCATTACCAACATTTTTATTCTAAAAACAAAGATACCGAAACCCTAAAACTCGATTTACATCATCTTCGCGGATAAGCCGACGACAGAACAGCGAAGGGGCGTGTCCTGAGGTGATGTAGCTCCGTGTAGCCCCGGCTTTAGGGCCAATTACTTGCTCAAACACGGCCAAATATGCAGCGTGGATCGTCTTGATACAAGGAGAAGATTTACTATGTTTTTGACGATATGGCGCAATGGTATGTAAGGCTTGCTGTATTTTCAGGATTGGGGAAATCTTACTGCCTCGTTGGCCTAGTGGTGCTAAGCGCGACTGCTACGCTAGAGGTCTTGGGTTCGATTCCCGAGTCGACCAAGGTCGGAGTTTGGATTTGTGCCCGGTTAGTGGCAATAGGCTCGCCCCCTATTACATGGGACGTAAACATATCGGCGAACTGTGGGTGTACATTGGTACACCTCTGCCTACCCCTTCGGGGATACAGGCGTGATGATATCGAGGGGTAACGGGCTATTTGGTTTAAGCGACATTTTGGGTGATATTGAGTTATATATATATTTGGAATCAGCGAATTTTTCTCCGTCGAATGATGCCGGTTTCATTAAAATCGGAGCACTTTTTTGGCGTTTGAAACAATACTATTTTCGTGTTGTTTCCAAAGTGGCAGTGTATTAAACGACGTGAATTTTGCATTTTATTTTTAATCATGTACTTGAACCATGCCATCATATTAATAACCGAGACATAAACCAGTCACCCTGTCTCTCATAAATAAGTCAATGAGAGTTAAAGCGTTTTTCCTGTTTCTAATTTTTATTAAAAAGTAACTTGAGTCTTTTTGACTTCCCACTAATCACACGGTGTGATGTAACTTAATCCATTTGTCCGTCACCCAAATCCGACAGGGTTCGTCGCTTAAACTGTTTATACGAAATAATTATTATAGTACAGTCTCAATAGGAACATCAATTATATTTATTTACTTTTCAGTCTTAATCAGCAAAATCAGCTTGTTTTATCAGCCATTGATACGAGTAGTCTTAGATGTTAATAAACATAGACATTAAACGTTACAATTTCAATGTTATATATCACATAAGTAAACTAGCCTGTCAGTCATTTTAGTTTAAATTGGTAGTTGAGATAAATAGCTTGTTTCTATTATTTGTGGGTTTCGTTACTTCATACTTTTTGGCTTACTCTGTAAATAGAATGCGTCGTCGCTTAATTGTTTTCCCCTGTAGCCAATTGTAGTTATGCAGTCACTTGAAGCGTTTTTCCTGTCTCTAAAAAAGGGCAGATTGTATTAAGCGACATTTATCTTTGTAATTAAAGGTCCGCTTTATTTGGTATTAGCATCAACAACTAGATATTTTTAATTAAATTTTAATGCAGTTTACCCCGTTCAAATAGCTGCAGAAGTTTTTGTGTTATGATTTTTTTTTCGAAATTTCAAACTTTAAATGGCTCTCCTGTAAAGTTGCAAAAATGTCGCTTAAACCAAATAGCCCGTTACCCCTCGATATGTATATTTGATGTTTTTATGGGAAATCTTAATGAAGTTTTCTTCAATATTTTTGCATCACATTATGATGAATCCAAGTTAATTTTAACGTTGTATTCTGACTTCTAATAATGCTAAAAAAATAGTCACTGTTAATAAAAGAAGTCCTTAAAAGTACGCACTCGATAATATAACATCCAAGCCATCAAAACATTACGAAAATAACAAGAAAGCTGCTAACTACAACGTGACCATAAAGTTATTTAATTCTAGTCAAAATTAATCCTTGATAATCAAGCCACCGCGTACCACTTTACCAAGACACGAAGCTTATCTCCTCAAACAAGAGCCTTGTTACAATATCCGATAACAAAATCAACAGTTAATCAATTAACATTTGAACATCGCACAATAGCCGCAACCGGGGTTCGAACTAGATACCCCACATTCCCGAAGGCCCATCAATCTAGAGGAATGTCCGGGCCGTCATAACTACACTGTATTTGATTAATTCCCAAGCCCCAACAAAACCAAGTTTGTGCTTGTCGCGTAGTTGGTTGAGAAATATTATTGTTGGCTGATAGATTTTGTTGATAATTACTGTAAACATTATGTTGGTAACTATCCTAGATCGAGGTTAGGTACATTAGGCAAGTTTTTATAGTAGCTTCGCTAGAAGACCCGATGACTGCTGGAGAAGAAAGGTTCTCGAGTGGCGACCACGAACCGGAAGACGCAGCGTTGGCGGGCCTCACACCAGGTGGACCGACGATATCGTCAAAGTGGCGGGCACCCGGTGGATGCAATTGGCGAGTTGTCGTTCATTGTGGCGTTCTAGAGGGGAGGTCTTTGTTCAGTGGACGTCTTCCGGCTGATGAAGATGATGGTAGTTTAGATTCTCATCTATTTTATAAGATTTTATTTTTGCAGAGTCTACACCAAATTCAGTTTGGTTTATCCACGTTCATTTAATCAACAAGGCCGGTCGCAATTCTGATAAATAAATATCTTTAAGTTTTAAATTGCCTGTAATGAAGCTTAGTTTAACAACTTATTAATAACATTAAACATTGTGTTTTAAACTAAATTTGAGTCACTATAGTCACCTAATTTCTTTGACATAACTGGTCTACAAAACTAAGTTTAGCTAACTTTATTATATTGCACTGTAAGAAAAAGTTTAAAACTATAACATCGCGTCGCTAGTTCTACGTAACAAACCTTATATCAAACTAAGTCCATCTTATTGTTTTCCTAAAGTTGATTTATCATTTTGCAGTCGTTAGCAAGCCGCGGACATTTGATCCCTAGCTATTCATTTATTAACTGGCTTGTATTAATCTTGTTTGAGAAATATCAAGTCATTTAAATGCGATCATTTCACTTCGGTATTGTGGTGTTGTATTCATTTATAAGGCATCGCCGTCAGTGAAATTAGACTCAAATATATGGCTGTGGCTGGCGTTTCGGTTCCTATGTCAAAGAATCATATTATTGTATTGCACCTCATTCAATGTAACTTGATATTCCACGATTAACCAGGATCTGATTCATGCTTGAACCTCACATAGCAGTTCAGCGCTTTATACGTATGATCATTGGGTTAATGTATCTAGTAGTTAAAAAAACTACAAAACATGTCAAAGTAGAATAAAACAATAAAATTACAAAGGGTTCTATGCACTTTCCTCTGAAATCAAAACCAAACCTTTAAAATAATAACCACTAAACAAAACATTAAACAGTATTAAAAGTTTCTCATGGTCTGAGCACTAACCACTCACATCAAAGGATCTGGAATGAATAATAACCGGCCACAGCCGCAGGTAACATTATAAGGCGAACAAAAACCCGCAAATGTTGCAATGAAATGAATTCGTATCGGTGTTATGAAAGCGACCGCGACTGAAACGAATCAGGTAGAAAGGTTTTTCATTTCGCTGCCTACAGTGCCTACTGACTTGACAAAGGAAGCTCCGATTTTGGTTGTGTATTTACGTGTTACATTCATTTAAAGAGCTTTTTACAGTAACTTTTTTATTGGAAATTGTTTATTGAAAATCGTGTTAAACAAACAAACGAAGGAAATAATTATTGTATAAGTAGTTGGTCATAGTTGTAGGTATTTGTGCTTATGTAACATAACATATCATCACGCCTGTATCCCCAGTTCGCCGATATGTTTAGGTCCCATGTAATAGGGGGCGGGCCAATTGCCACTAACCGTGCTTATGAAACTATTAAAAGAATAAATTTTCAAGAATCTAAATTTGTGGTGATACATTAAGTTTACTTTTAATCCCTTATGCACCTACATCACACATTTTTCAATGGTATTGAATAGGACAATCGATATTTGCCTATTGAATCTTTTCACTAATAGATTCGCATCTAAACAAAAGGTAAATAAAGCCAGCAATAACTTTACTACTTAGTTCCCTATTCAGAAAAGTAGTAAAATCTTTATACTTTTATCTTAATAAAAACCGAAACTGATAACCAATAGACCTCATCAAAAGGTACGTATCCGATATAGATCGTTCAACCTATTCACTCAATCTCAAAAAAGCTACAACAATCTGGACCCTCGTTACTCTTGAGAGGCCATGAGAACCATTGCTTGCACCATCAATATCAACACCATCGTCTAAGAACCCTGCGCTATACACCAGAGAGGGGAACTGTCTAAATTGAATATTTATACGGACCTCGGCCCAAATGGAAATATACCACAGGTGTTGCTATATTGTTTTGGGAATATTGAATTCTGAAAGTTATTTTACATCTAGAATTAGATGGGCACCCTGTAACTGTTGCCGAATGTATAATATCTGAATAATGTAATAGGAACCGATACTTACTTAGGCCTTCATAAGTTTTTCAGGTAGTACCTTTTACGCAGTACTTGAATCGAATATTTTAGAAGGTATTCTCTGAACGTTTTTGCTTGAATAAAATTGCTGGTTTTAAATAAGCAACTTGGGAGAGGCCTTGTTTTCAGAAGTATAGAATTGTGAAGTAGACAATAAGTAGATACAACTGCTCAAGTTTTAAGCAACATATTTAAACTGTTTTGTACAACATATACAACGATGATTTCAGCATTTTTAATTGTCGTAAAAAGTTAAAATATCAGCAACAAAACTCGCGAATGTGCTAAACTTAACTATTTAGACAACAATAAAACTACAGACTCGGAATAACACCAATAAAATTTAATTGCAACTTATATTTATTACTAAAAGCAACTAAAACTGAAATGTAAATAAAACTAACATCAAAACACGAGTGCACTGGAGCCGACACTAAAACAACTCCTCGACAATAGAGTAATAAACAAAAAAGCAGTAGAGTCGACATTTAAGGAGCTACAAAGGGTCCGTAATACCTTTGTTTCTCTGAAATTAATTAACTTAGGTAGTTTGGTGAGGGGAAAAAAGGGGTTGGCATTAAGAAGATGGACAGAACTCCTGCAACTGAGCCCGCCTGACAATGATTTATTATATGTTGTGTTCTCCGAGAAAAATGTCGGACGGACCACTAACGCTGATGCAACTCGACGGGTAAACAAACGAAATTTAACTCTAAAATGGTGGATAATAGAAAGTAAGAAAGGATTTTTAAATCCGCTGTTATGTTTCATGAAGTAAGTACCAACTTGTTCTAAATATTGCACACGTGGTTTGGATTAAAGATGAACATGGAAAAATACCTAAATATCTATTCAACTAGTAGCTTATAAGTTGACCAGTAACCATCAGGGAAAGGGGTTGTTATTTTAATAGCGCTTAAGAAGTTTTGATTAATGTCCTCCCTAGATCTTAAGTAGCGGCTGCGGCGATCAATCATGTGCTTCTGTTTATCTCAATAGTTTTACATTTTATATTTTCGCTTTTAATGTCATAATTTATAAAGTTACGATCATTTAGATATAGAATAGAACCCAGACTAACTAGAAATAATTTAAAAAACGCTTTTAAAAATACCAGTTGAACAATTGAATAGCTGGAGGACAAAAAAATATTTTAAGTCATTGAAACAGTATCTAGCTACTCTCTTTAACCTTACATTTATCTACAGGTACTACACCAGAAACAAAATGTTCTCAAACAGAACAGGCGTACTAACATTGTTAACATTAAAACACACGGGTACACCGCTAAACACATTTCCTCAGCCACAAAACTAAGCGATTTCAAACAATATCATAACAAAAGCAGAACATTCCGGTGAATTCAATACGATGTTGTTTCAAGATTACTTCGACCGATGAAGCATTCGTATCTGAGTGTATTCCATGTATCAAGATTGGTACGAGACGGGGAGCACACAAATATGGATTTGTGCAATATAGTAACATGCTCACTGTTCCAAACGATTTGGATCAGCCTTATCTGTTACGGAAGATGTTCGTATGAATGGATTACGGTTTATTTATTAAAGAACTGGTGACTTGCTTACATCTGTACTTTAGTCGACTGGAAGACAGGTGTATTTTGTATACAGGACGCTTGAAATGCGTGGTTTATTTCAATAACAGATTCTGCTAAAAGAAATGAATCAAGGAAACCATAGTCTCCTTATGCCTAAAATAAATAGGCCTCATCATATAAATGCTTAAAATTAGTTAAGAAATACAATCGACGGATACTTTTTTGGCGATAGTTTGTATTTTTATAAGTAGTGGCAGTATTTCAAATATTACTGCGTACTTCGGTAGCATGTTTTAAATAATAATCAAAATGGGTATATATTATAATTAAAAATAAAGTGCAATTATATTTACCCACCAATATTGGCTCCAACATAAAGTGCTTACATCAATAAGCAAATGATGTAACGCAAACCATGGCGCCAACGTCGGTCTTTACTTCAGTGTTTGGTATCAGAATGCTGGCTATCTATACCTGTGTGTATCTCGGAGAGGCTCTGTAAATCTACAGATAAAGCACGACCCTAAGTGGCCCGACGGCTAGTGACAACACTTCACTCTGTGCATGGTCACGAGTTACTAAAACGAAGTGACCGGGAACTTTTGGATGCGGTATTGAGGACTATGAGGCAGATTACTTGTGTCCCACGAGATTATTGTTTGATTTTCTAAATTAATTTTAATTGACAGCTTTTGAACCAAGTTGTTTGGTTTTAGATTGCACCTGCACCATTTCCGCTACAGAAGTTTGGTTAATTTATTTCATTATAATAAACATATTACAAAAAAACCTTAGCTACAAATCAAGATAGATACATTACATCACCAGCAAATCTTTTTACCATATCCTATTTAATATTTAGACTTATTGGAAAAGGAAAATGTTAAATTGCCTCCTCCGATCCTTCGTACCTCACCGCCCACGAATGCCGAAGATCGCAGACATCAGATACAGGTTGGAGCCCTGACGATGCATCGGGGAAGCACTTTATGCGTCCACCTTAAGCCCGTACATAATATTGATGACGTATTGATCTGTTCCTAAGCCGAGCCTTCAAAGGAATGTTGGAATCCCTTTGTGAGTCAGGATATGGTGATCTTTGAAGAGATTAATAGGAAGATGGGTTTATTGGTTTTGTGGGTTTGATCTCACCAATACGTGAACAAAATTGAAAGTCGTTTAATGACAAATAACTTAATTTTTTTATTCGAACTATCGTGTGGTAATGCCAGAGGAAAACCTTAAGTAACGATTATTAAAGCTTCTGAAAAATATGTGAGTTTCTACTGGTTAGTATTTAAGTTTTATTTGCTTTTATGGTAATGTCTGGGCAAGAATTTATAGGCCCTCTTTGTTCTAGACCACTCAATTCTAATCCCCTGAGAACATAAGATATTTAAGACTCGTTTCAAATGTAGAGACACAATATCATTAGATAACTAAAACATTTGTCTCCGAAGATATTAAAAGTAAATCAATAATAAGCTCGCTTTTTTCTGAACAATAAATAATGTAGACAATAACAAAGCTCTGAACTTTCTTAAGATAATATTTTATCTGTAAAAATATGAAAAATTGAGTCGTCGTTGGTTCATTTGTCTTGATATATTTTTAAGATAATGTATAAAACTTCTTGTGAAAATATAAGTCTAAAATGTTAGCGTTTTTGAATACTAAATTTTTAGTATATTTATTTCACATTTTGATAAATTGTTGGAGACCAAAAAATGTAATGAATTTAAATAAGGTTTATAAATATGAAGATAGTAAAATAAGCAATCGCTTGTAATATAATTAAGACAATTCTATATACCTATACAACTTTACCTCATTACTCTATTATTTTTGAGTATTACATTTCAGTCATACCTACTCAACTTAGCAACAACTTTCATTAAATAAACTCCACCATTCCCTTTTACAGTGCATTGTAAAGTCCCGTTATATTGGCCGGCAAGCGCCTAATTTGTATGTTGAGTGCAACATCTTCTTAGTACTGAGTTTGAAGAGTTTTCTTTCAAAAAGGAAGCTTGGAAATGCTGTCTTGTTATTGTTAAGGAGTGCAGACCGGCGCGCGGGACGACGTACGAGGTTTTTATTTTAGGAGCAACTGTTATTTGAATGCAAATCGACGATGCGATGTGAATTACGTAACTGCATCTGTCTCCTTACTGAGTTTAAGACCTCTTTTCTGATATTGAGTCAGAAAACATGAAGTAAATGATGTTTAAATCGCAAGCAATACAATCTAAATCTATAAGAAAACGTTTATTCAATGTAAGCTTTAAAATAAAATATCAAAAAAATATTATTAAAAATACTATTTGATCACAGAAGGTAATCTCATTCTCAAGAGGCCTAAATAAGATTTTCTTCTGTAATAATTTCTTGTTTCCCGCCCCCATATCCATCATTAGGCAGCTTCAATCTAACAAGAACGTTCGGAACGCTCGTATACTAAAACCAGATACAGTAAAGAAACTTTATGCTAAACCGAATGCACTCACTGTCGCCGGCAAACGCCTAGAGTTCGTCGTGACTTGAATACTGAATCACTAACAAATGCATACCTACTACCATATTGCAACACTATGCAACCGCAAAAACTCATTTCACGATCACACCTTCCAACAATTCTACTTCCATTGCTGGCAAAGTTCACGATGTCGTTCAGAATAAAGTACCAAAACAAGCAATGGAGAACGAACCCAACGATAATACCGCATGGCACCAACTATACCGCCTCGTTGTGAAGGATTGGATCCCATTTCGAATTCGCAGCCCGTAATGGGCGTAAACAAAGAGATTATTACGAGCAGATGCAATTAACATCAAAAAGATACAATGAAAGAAGCTGGGCTTTAAAAGTTTTATGAGTAAATACCGCTATAAAAACTGAGGAGGCGAAATTAGAGCACGAAAGTGTAGAACGAGCTTATAGATCTCAAAATTATAGGATTTTTTTTATATTTATTTCTACAAAATTCTTTTTACGACACGATTGCCGCTGCGGCTAAGAGCTCGGGTGTTTGCGGGGCTTACATAAGAGGATGGAATCCGATCCTTTCATAGAAATAGTGTTTGTACTAATGGTCTTCAAATATTTGACCCAAGTGTTAGTTCGCGATTTTGGTGTTCCTACAATTACGATTCAACAAACGGCATTGATCGCCTTCTAGGATGGTAAACAGATCTGTTGTAATAAGAAAGGTAAAAGTTATCAAACTTATTCTTGTAAATATAAATTAACGTAAGTTAATTAATTTATATACTTACACAAAAGAAATATAGCAGATGTAATTTCATACACTTTATGTAATAAAACAAGAAGAAATTGCAACAACAATAAATTTATTTATAGCTCTTAACATATTTTTCTCATAAATAACATTTATCCGCTATAAAAAGTAAAAAGTCCACATAAATGACTGTCTGAGCAACGATACTCTACCTGGGGATTACCCGTTTTATAATGATTTATGTTCATCCATCGAGATGAAATAATAATATAGAAAAATAGTGCTCCTCCCTGTGTTGCCAACATAGGACATTTATTATTCAAACGTGGAAATTAAAATGGTATTCAGGGTACAATACAGGCATAAAAACATGAAAGAGAGTGAATAAAAAATAAGGAAACAGTCAACAAAAAGTTTGTAAGCGTTTTTCGCTGTGACGAAATTAAATACAGATTTATCTTTCTAGCATTATACCCTTGGTATTTCTATAAAGATTCCCATCATAACTTTTAACATATAAAAATAACTGAAACATATCACTCTAAACAAAGTTAAAAAGTAACTTAAAACGTTCGATAATGGCTCATGTGAATTAGAAAATATACTGCTATCTAAATAATTTATTTATCATCTATTTATATAACATACCACAGATTTTTTTAACACTTCCTAGTCAGCAACATAATAAAACCTTTTTTAACAGTAAGAGAGCAGCTCGCTGAGACTGCAAGCCTTGTCGCAGCACTCGCTGACTACGAACCTCTTGCCTCGGGAGGGGAGGGACATGGCCTTGGCCTTGTGAGGGGCCATCCAGGACCAGCCCATCATACCTTCCTGGTCCTTGTAGTAGGGAGGTAGAAGTGAGTCTGTAAAAAATATATAAAAATGTTAAAAATCGTATCATGCTAGGAGAGTTAGTGAGAGTTATCATATATAATAAACATTGACAAAAAAAGGAAGATAAGCCTAAACGTTCATTGATTATTATAATTAACATAACAACAAAAGACACACAGATAGGCACAATATTATAATAAACTATGTATAATACAAGAATTAAAAAATCTAGAAGGCATCGAAAAAAATACTAACGAATTTATCTCTGAAATTAATTTAACCCAAAGTAAAAAGCAGTCGTCCATTTATTTCAAAATCACCATTGATACAATTACTCTTCTTCTCAATTGCATTCAATAGGAAGATAAATGTAAGCCGCTATACTATGGAGATTCATTCAGATTGCATTAAATACTGACGGATCGCTAGACCGCTTGCGTAATAAATCGTTCCCTTAGTCGACTTTTACAAATTGCAGCGAGAGATAAGCAGCTGGTACACTATAAAACAGATTTCTTTTATTGTGAGAAGAGCTTTAAGGATATTATAGTAATCTAAGTATTTATTGTGGTTTGCGAATCTGTTTCTCTTGATTACGACCTCTTTAGCTCATCAACCGCAAAGCCTTATTCTTCTACTAAATTATTATAGGGTCGGTTTTTCTAAAGTAGGAAACTTTTACACAAAAAGGCTGACTATGTGACCCTCAGAATACATGTATTAATACTTGTAACTCACTCTTCAGTCGACTAAATGGACATTACTTTCGGGCTACCGCATGTTGGTTTAAAATAGTACAATGTTCACCAATCCAAATGGCAACTTTGTTTTGTTAATTTTTTCGCGGCCTCGACAGCTGAACTGATAAAAATGCGAAAATGATTCTCAAAAGTTATTTCAAAGTATGTTCTGGTAGTAAAACTAAACAATCACTTACTGTACATAGTTCCAGGGTCAGACCGCTTGTTCTCGCTACCCCTATCATCGTAGCACAGTAAAGCTAGAGCCCTGGCGAGGGTCCTGCCGCAGTACACTTGAGGGTTGTTCTCCTGGTACGCCAGGGAACCGCCCCCGATGTGGGCTGCACAGAGCGTGATGGTGCACAGCATAGCTAGGAAGATACCCTGGTAGGAATTCATCTGGAAATGGACATGTAAGGTTGATATAGAGAAAGAGGAAAGACTTCTTTAGATCTGCTCTAGGCTCTGTGATGCCCCCGTATTGTATGCGATTCTCACTCGCCCAAATTATTTGCGGAACATGAAGGCTAAGCAAGTCTCTATGAAGAAATATCGTTAACAAATCTATGAAATCTCAAATCGCCTGACTGGACAAGCTACGATCAATATCACATTTTTTAACCTAAATACTTGAAAATTGATATCGAGAACACATAGATGAAAAATGAGATAGTGAAACTTCTTTAAATACAAGATAATGGAAATACAGGTATTTATACTACAAACTGCACTTACGTTTAACACCTTGTTTTCTCAACACACCTTGCTTGAATGTGGTTAACAGAAAGCAACCCCGTTCTTATATACCCCTTCATCTTCATTAATTAATATTCAATACATGTTATATCTTAAAGAAACATTGCTTAATGAAATTTGATGTATGACCTTGGGTGATATTCATATGTACCAGGGTTGTATTCGATTTACGTCAGGTGTCTGAAATAACAATTTAAAGGAGGATTCTTTCAAGTAACACTTCGTGATTGTATTGAGTTTAAATTGATAGCGGCCTTTTAGTTTCAAAGCCAGGATTCGTTTTTGCTTTCCAATCGAGCAATATAGCAAATTCGAGAAAACCAAGAAGTAAAATAGGGTAACATGCATGTTGTAAAATAATTTTAAAGCTTTTATTACTAAGGCCTATTTAGCTTCACTCCTGTTTTATTCAAAACAGAAAGAGAGCTTTATTTTTAGATTTTTTTCTATCCTACTAGCCTTAGATCTTTACCAGACCTTTTACAAAGAACCTTTCACATTTCTGAAAAGTAATTATTTTAACGCAATGTATCTAATCTTCATGTACTTAATAATTAATGACTAAGTCATATCTCTGAATAAATAACACTATCAATCACCAAAAATTATCGTCGAACCTGCAACGTTGCCTAAACAGGGAACTATGAACATTAGTCAGAGCAAAGTGTCCATCTATCACACAAGTGCCCACAGATCATTGGGCCGATTCAATATCTCAAGACGCATTGCCACTGAGGCTTCGAGAGGAACTGTCATCGCCAAATAATCCTATATCAAATCGTGTGGTAGCGTTTGGACGTTAGGACTTCTTAGTGTTTAGGCTCAAGATATAGGTAGGCCTCTAACTTAGGTAACACTAAAGTTGGACATTGTTTTTTTTTTCTTGTTAAATCCTTTTTGACAGAATCAGTTTTCGTAGTAATAAGGGGTCATTTTCTTTTAGGAGTAGGTAGATATTTTCTTTTTTAAATTCCTTTCCTATCTATCTTTGGCTTAGGACCTGTGTAATGTGATTTCTGTTTTTTGCTGCTTATTACCGCAGTTCAAAGATAAATTTTTATTTTTATTTCAAAACTTCCGATACAATCGTGACTATGATCAAAGTAGAGGTTACATGTTTTGTTTGTAAAACGGTATCAAAATCATTTAGTAGATAACATCGTTTTTTCTTTATTTTTTTATTGTGCGTGATTTTAGTCGCCTTTCTTTCAAGCTCACTATATTATACAATACAAAAAAAAAACTTGCAACTTATCACTAGGTACTAAGTAAAAGCCTTACGTAAATCGAAAACTACAGCCTCCAAATCACCTAAATTGCCTCCAAAGTCTACATAAGAAGGGCAATATTTATCCGATAGCCTAAATAAACGTAGCAAATTCATCAGGTGCCGTGCTTTATACTCCAATTTCAGAATGGCGTCGCACTGGCGCGAATTCCAATCTGGAGCGCACTTAAGCCGTCAAATAAGATGAAACCGAGTGGAACATTGGATGTGACGTACCCCCAAACACAACGTTTGCTGTCGCGCACACTTCATTTGTTAAAAGTCTATTCCGCTCCGCTGAACGATTTAATGGAGATCAGTGAGTATGACGTATTCGAAATGTAAACAAAATTGTTACACGAACTTCCTCCCACTGATACATTAAAGGACTAGCGCTTTGAAGACTCCCACACAGCCAAGTATTCCTGGTAATTGCTTAGTAGCTACAACACGTGCAGGTGCGATTGCTTTGCAGTTGAGTTTAAAGTTAGTCACGATGATAGAATTCATTCTGTTTAACATTTCAGGTCCTTAGGTAAAGCTGGTTTCAAACGAATGCATTTTTTTATGATAAGCAATAGATGTCTCTATTGCTTCTCATATATTTTAGGTAACTAATTACTTACCTAGATCCCAACCAACTTACTTCTTCTTCTAGTAAGTTTATTAAATAAAATAATTGTATGTTTAATCAGTGTTGCCTATACTCAAGAATAACTACAAAGTAAAGAGAATGCCGCATGTGCCCTTTAAGCTAGAAGCCATTTCAATTAACGCCAAGTCGGCCATTATCTTTCATTGTTCGCTACACACGTGAAGAGAGATAGCGTGGCCTGTTCTTAGAATTACTTAATGCTCATTACCATCTCAGCCTGGACTCCAGCCAAGATGTGGTTGCCTGCCAGTTAAACCAGATGCCGCTGAATACCTATTTGACACAGAATGACTGCTATTCTAACACCGCAAGATAATTACCACATCTTATCTTAGTTCTACGGCTTAGATAAATGGGTTGAGAGTACCTTTAATTACTAAACCTTTATAATTTATCTAAGCCTCAAAATACACTGTTCCATAAGTTCATTATTTAAAATTTGGATACAACTTAAATAATACCCCTTTTACATCGTCAAAATCGTCTATCAGTAGATATGACATGTAATATTATGATGGTACAAAACTATTGCAGACCTCTACAGTCCACGCGTTAAAAGGAACACATCAAAACAATAACAGACTCCAGATTTAGAAACCTTCAAAAGATTTCACAAACTTGTGAGTGATAACGTCAAAACAACAAGTTAAGTCGAAAGGTTTTCAGATTGTTCAAACGACACAGCCCGGCAAAATGTTGATGCGTCATAGACTACGGGCCCATGAACAAAATGAATGGGTCATATGAACCACCAGGTGACGTATATAGGACGATAGAAGAGCATAAAATAATAAGATTCAGCACTATGCCGTCACTTGTGATCAGTCCAACTGGGTGCTGGTGAGCATTTAAAAGTGCAGCTAGAATGAGTACATTTTGTGTCATTTATTTCTGTACGGCATTGTTACCATCGAATAGATCCATGAAAAATAATAAGAAAGCGCGCAGTGCCGTACAGAAATGGTGGTCCAAAAAGTTGGTATTTTAGTTTTACTTTCTGTCAATTTCCAGGGTAAATTTGGTCATTTGATTCTGTACGGCGTCAGTTTCATACTGTTTCAATACAGCTTCTAATCCATTATCTAAAAAATATTATCTATGCACAAAATACTTTCAAAATAAATAATTTTATGTTGTTCAAATCACCCCTCGGACCACGGAATGAAGGCGGGTTGCAACCCTCGATTTTTTCCCCTTGTTCAAAGATTTTTGTACGGCGTTGCGGAATAATGGATTCGAAGCTGTATTGAAACAGTATGAAACTGATGCCGTACAGAATCAAATGACCAAATTTACCCTGGAAATTGACAGAAAGTAAAACTAAAATACCAACTTTTTGGACCACCATTTTTGTACGGCATTGCGCGCTTTCTTATTATTTTTCATGGATATATACGATGGTAACAATGCCGTACAGAAATAAATTACCAAAATGTACTCACTCTAGCTGCACTTTTGAATTCTCACCAGCACTCAGTTGGACTGATCACAAGTGACGGCATAGTGCTGAATCTTATTATTTTATGCTCTTCTATCGTCCTATATACGTCACCTGGTGGTTCATATGACCCATCCATTTTGTTCATGGGCCCGTAGTCTATCACTCATCAATCAACGAATACCTATTTCATCAAAATCCTCAAATATTGACTACAGCATGGAACCATTGGAAAAATATCTTAAAAAGAACAGTGCGTAACCTAGATTACGTTTGTATCTTAGGTACAAATCCTAGATAATTCAAATTCTAAGGTTTTTTTTATTTTGCAATTTCAGAGAAACTCGCATACTTACACTATAACATTTTATTTTCAATGAATATGGTTCTAATGTTGGTTTAAAATTAAAATGTAAAAGAATAAACCTAATATAAAAATAAAAAACAAAATCATTAAATCTTAGTTAGGACTAGCAACATTTGGCTTTATAAATTGCCTGTAAAAAGTGGCAAGTGGCAACATTTAAATGGCGACGCTAATGTCAAACAAAGCGTGTGTCTGTTTTTTTGTGTAGAAAACTGCTACCAAAGATTAATTTTGTGTTAATCGTGAAAATTTACAATAAAAATGTCTCGCGACCACAGGAAAGATGGGAGATCTTATTATACTAACAGAGATAGGAATTGGGATAGGGACCGCGACCGGGAACGTGAGCGGGATCGCGGAGACCGTGGCGACCGCGGGGATTATAGGGTCCGTCCGATGCGAAAGCGAAGCCGTACGCCTCCTCGCAGGGACGATGATAAGCGTCGAAGCCGATCTCCTAGGAAGACAGAAAAGGATCTCATAGATGATAATATCTTGAGTGAAATATCTAAGCTGCCGGAGCCGAGCGAGCTGTGGGACAATCAGTTTCAAGAGACCGGTTTTACTGCGCCACCACCGCCCGGCTTCCAGCCACCAGAGGTATTGTACACAAAACAATTTATTTATCCTTTTAGTGCCCTTGTGTAGTGTAGAAATTATGATGCTATCATAATAGTGCATTGATATTAATATGAAGTGTAAATCATTCCATTTTGGTGCACAAAAAGTAAAAAATCATACAACTAAACCATACATCGTCATCCACGTATTATATGTACCATTCCGATAGGTGAGTAAACATTGTATTGTTATTTTATTGTGTTGGTTCCTATTTTATTATTTATGTATTTGCTTGTTTTTGAATGACCTATTGTTTGTTAAAGCTTGATGACTTTCATATTAGTCTTCCTTACCTTAAATAGTAAAATCAGTTCTGTTACTCAATTTGCATTTATTAGACAATTTTGCAATCACATGCCTGTATCTGTCTGTCCTAGTTTACGGCTTGGTGGAAGCTTTTGCCTATGCTGATGTGCTTAACATTGCTATTAGGTAGGATATCCTTTTTTACATAATTTGTTTATGAAATAATCTTGTAAAATAAAAATTTGTAATTAAACAAGCAGCCATAAATTATATTGTTAACTTTTCTTGTCATGTTTGTTTATGTTAAAAAGTAAACCAAATTCCTCAATGATGCTTATAAATCTTGTCTTATATGCAATCATTTATTTTAGGTTATATACTTATATCACTAGATTGCCTATTACCTGTAGTTCTAACTATAAACATTCTATTCAAGGCCCCGCCAACCTACGCCTCAAACTACCAGCCATCCTACTCTGGAATCTACGATGACTTCCCATCTGCAGAACCAATACCACAACCAGCTCATCCTCCAGAAATGGCTGCTTGGAACCAAATGTCACTGCCTCCACCGCCACAGGCCGTGGTACCTGCACCGTTCCTTACCAACGTAGAAGACCAGATCAAGAAAGAAGGTATTATATCTTTACTGTTCTCATTTTACTCTCATCTTTTCCAGATTTGTTTCAAAGATTGGTGTGATATAGTGTCTCGTAAAAGGAATGTATGTATTTATTTATATTTGCAAGACATCTTGGTTTAACAATGTTGTAATTCTGTGAGTAATCATAGATTCGTCACTTTTAATGTTAAGGTATTTGAGATGAAATTATGTATCTGTTTAAGGAGAAAACAGCTTTAGATGTATAATAATGTTGATTGTTTATTTAACATTGATATATGTTCTTTATAAGTCAAGCTTAATCAATTCTCCTTCCTTCTTATCTTTGCTTCACACACGAAAGATTGAAATTCTATTCTATAAACATGTTGTACCATGAACAAACCTTCATTGATTGTGTCCTATGATATTTGTGTACTAGTGAAATGTGTTTTAAAATTTAATCTGTGAAAATTTGTGCATGGAGCAGCAATCCACAAGTATTGTTTTCAACTTTATATTTATTACACACTGATACATTACCTACATTAAATTGATATTGTTTTTCCCATTGCATATTGTTGTTACATTTCCCTAACAGATAAAAAACCTACTATGATACAAGTGTTCTATTCCAGGACTACAATATTTTCCTGTTTCCATTTTATTTGTATAAACGCATAGGGAAGTGCTCAAGTATACAGCTGTGAAGAAATCTACAATGGCAGAAAACATTTTCTTGCTGCTTAACTAATATCTTTTGTTTCGCCTACAACCACTCTGCTAGTTGTTGCCAACCCGCATGATTGTATATTGTTATCATGTTCCACAATAGAGGTATTTATGCTTGGAACTGCATCTAGATTTTGGTTAGCAGAAAGGTCCATAACAGCTAAGAATAAATCTTGTTTACATATATTTTGCTTTTATTAAGTGTATTGTCATATTAAAAAACTGGAATGCCTACAATGCCTGTTTCGATTTACTGCAAAACTACAGTTTATAATATGGCACTACCCTTAATTTCCACTTAATATAGTTTATTAAGCAACGAAATGTTTTCACAGCTGCAATTGAATCGGAAATGCGTCACCAGAAAGCAGCTTTATCCAAACAGAGAGAAGACTACATAAAGAAAGCGAATATTCTCAAGAAGGAACTGGACACGTTGAAGGATCAGCGGAACGAACTCCGCGGTGACGCGAAACGTTCACCAAGCCCGGACACCAAGAGGTTTTTGAAGGAAAACACCAAGTTGCAGGTTTGATTTTGCAATTCACAAAAATGTATCTTATGGTTTAAGAGTTACAGCTCATATTTGTGTACACTTTTGCTTTGACGTAAGGCTTGTTTTGTGATAAGGATTGGTAATGTTTGGCATCAATGCGTTATAGTTGGAGATTCAGAACAAGCTGAAGACGATCTACAATGTAGTGGACATGCTGAACGGCATCATCGGCGAGGAGGCGCACGAGTTGCACGACTCCGAGACCGAGTCCACCGAGCGCAGCTCCAAGCGGAAGTCGAGGTGTGTGCTTCACCCATACATACTTTATTACCTACATTTATTACATGGAAGCTTATCTCTCAAACTCAAAGCAAACCCTAAGACTTTTACATTGAAATCAGTAACATAAAATTGTGTTTGTTGTAATGTGAGTCATAAACTTTCATACAAATTGGATATATTAAGATTATGTATATAAATTGAATTTTTAGTTTATATAATATTTCTCCAAAAAAGCAGGGTTGCACAGCTTTCGCGTGCCTTTGAGAGCTATTCGCTTTTCATTAGTGATCTACAACGGAACAAGTTAGCAGTCACATCAATGGAGTCTACTCTACAAAAATATCATCAAAAAGAACAGTTGCACAAAACATGCAAGCCTATTATGTTATTTGGGAATATTTTTTGCTATTTGTATTTTATAATGCTGTGGTTCTTAGTAAGTATGGTTTAAACTTTTACATACAATTTATTTTTATTTAAGACCAATATATTTTGCACTGAGTGATATACGCTTATATTGTGAAATGGCTGCTTTATTTTTGAACTTACTATAGGTTAAATGGCTTAAAATAATGTTTTTATTATTCTTTGTATGTTAATAATGTACTTCCTGTATTAAACATTCTTATTGATACAGCTGTTTTTATTCGCATACTGTATTATGTATGCGTAACCTCCTAAAATTTGTCATTCAATACATCCATAAAATGTCTTGTACACTTCATTACCATATTTATTTCTCGTACTTCATGTTTTAGTTCAACCGGCGATAAATAAACAAGTTATTCTAAAAAATGTTCAACAGTAAAATTAGAATTAATATGGTTAAAAAATAAATTAAATTCGATTTATTAGTAAGTATATAAATAATAAATATTTTAATACTGCACAAAATTGGGAGCAACGAAAGGGAAAAGAAAAATCAAAAACATTTTACATGGTTACATATTCTTTAAAACAATGCTAAAAGATGTCATTAAAGTGAGTGTATTTAAACGGGACTTTGGTCACCGGTGACCAACGAACAATAAATTTTCTTTTGGATCTTCGGGCTCTGCGTATTACATTCAACTTATTTACGAACGAAGTAAATATTAATCTTTCCCAGCTGTTTCTCGTTTATTCATGCTTGTGATACTATCAGTTAGTTGTAACTTGTAACTGTATTGCCGTCTCTCAGGTCGCCGGCCAACAAGAAGTTCAACTATGTGTACTACGACCCGGAGATGCATTGGTGCCGCGTCTGCAACGAGTTCCCGCCCACTGCTAAGGATTATCTGAACCATCTGCACTCGCCGGCGCATCACAAGTTAGTATTTTATACGTAGACCTTAACATTTCAAACGTCTGTTAAAGTAAAAACTCTGTCCGTCGTAACCAAATTCAAAATTGGGCCGATTTTTTCGCTCCCAAAATAATTCACGACTGGCCTTTGTCGATCATGTATTGTTGAAATTCGAAAAACCATGAACATCGGATTGTGGTAAACCCTTCCATATAAGTTATGGCTATCAAATATTCGATGGATGGTAATTATTTTATGAATGTTGTCTTTGTAGGATGGCAGCGGCACACCTAGAGGCTCCGTGGCACACTGTGTCGGGTGTCAACGAGGGGTTCCCTAGTTTCTCCTCGGCACCCACTAAGCGGACACCTATCAAAGGTACGTTAAATTATTCTCAGACATTCCAAAAAATCATGTCAAGAAACAAAAAAGGTAGTTTAAATAGTGTAGTAAATAGGTACTCAAAAGTTTTTTTTTTTTCTAAGGTCTACAATTCTTCGTGCCATCGACGGCGTGGTACTGCAAGCTGTGCGATCAATTCATTGGAGACCTGCACTGTGCATCCGCACACTTGAAGTCTGTCGTACATTCCAAGAATTATACCGTAAGTCCTATTTATTGTTATTCAGTTTTTGTCCTTATATCTACAACCTTATACTCCATTTTTATATGTGCCTTATGTTTTAGTATTTTGTTGAAATATGGTCCGTATCTGTAAAGCTATAAGGTTCTTTTTTATTTTTCTAGAACTTCGTAGAACAGAACCCACACTGGGAGACCGACTGGATGTCTGACCGTCAGAAAGCCTTCGAGAAATCTCGCGCTAATAAAGGCAAGACAGACGAGAAACCCCAATACACCGCTCACACGATCACCTTCAATAAAGACGGGTTCCATACCAAGAGGAAGGACTCTCCCCCTCCCACGGCAGATGAGAAGAAGAAGAAGAAGGATAAAAAGAAGAAGGCTAAGAGGAAAAGCAGCAGCAGCTCGTCCAGTGACTCCAGCAGTTCGGATAGCGAGCCTGTTAAGAAGAAGAAAATTACTAAACGTAAGGCTCTTTTTACTCTATCACATGTTCAGTACAAATAAATCGGTTTTCATACTATCTTTGGAACAGTAAAACCTCTTTTTTTTTCTTAACTGGTAGCTGTTGTAGGCTATCTGAAGTAAATTACATAGTAAATTCGCAAAAACGTCTCACAAGAAATATTTAGTATTTTTAAACCATGTTTTTGTTTTAGTTAAGAAACAAAGTCGTAAGGTAGACATGCGTGATGACAAGTCACTGACAGAATGGATGTCTAACATCCAGATGGACAGGCTCAATGATAATGACAGGAAACTGCTGGATACACTCAAAAGCAGGTAATTTTACCATCTATTTATATGTCAGTAGCATAATTTTACACATTTATTTCGTAAATTTATGTTTTTGAAGTAATAAAAAATAAAGTGGCAAGCAAAGGCCCATTTTTTGTGCTGGATTTGCCGACAAATTATAACCATAAGTTATTTCCCCAGGATTAAGAAAGAAAAAGTAGATGATGATAAGCGCAGGTCGCCGGAGCGAAGCGATAGAGATCGCTCCACGTCAGATCAGCAGAGGAAGGCCAGGTAAGCGCCGACCATAATGATAGTAATGTTCTGTTTTCAAGTCAAAAAATATAATGTAAATAAACACGACTCGTGGATCACCAAACGCGATGCAGTTTATATCGTCATCGGCCTTTCTGCAGAAACTTTAGACTATTTCGAAAAGTTAACATTTAAAATTAAATTGAAAAGAAGTCTTAATTTCGCAAATACAGAAAAAAGGCAAAACCATGGTGAAAAAACTGCTTTTTAACTGATAAATTGATAATAATGGTTAGGCAGAAAGGCAAAGCTAGGGAAGGTTTAAACATGATTTGAAGATCACCAGTAACAAGTTATGTATGTCCGCAGGGAGCCGGAGCGTCGTGGGTCCCGCTCGCGCTCGTCCCGCTCGCGCTCGCGCCGCCGCGACGAGCGCGAGCGCGGCGCCACGCCCCGCCAGGACGCCAAGAAACCCGAGATACGCAAGATGCCCTTCATCGGTAACACACACATACACTATATCTTCACTCATTATCATATTAGATGTACTCATAAAAAAAATCTGGCTGCAGTATGTTTTTATAAATATACTGCTTTAGATCAGCCTAAAAGTTTTTACAAAATTGTTATGTGCTATTGAGTATTTCCTTAACTTCAACTTTCAGATAAGCAATTGGTAAAAAAACCTACCCTCTCAAATGCTACTCACATTGTTAGTGAGAATTTAAATCTTAATTGTTGGAGCCACAGTACATAATATATCACTATAGACCACTTGCTACCAAGCCTTATGTTATGTACTCTGAGAACACAGTTTTATTAAGATCTTTCACATATATTTATTTCATGTTTGCCATACTATATTTTATAAATATGGTAACCTCTGGCGTAACAGTGCCTATATAATGTATTTGCTATAGGAAAAATGCCTGTTTACAAGCATTTGGGAAAGAACCCCAAAACCGAGGAACAGAAGAAGGAGGAGCAGAAAAAGAAAGAAGAAGAAGAGGTTACTAAGAAGAGGAGGGAGGAGATGGATGCTGAGATACAGAAGAAGGTAAGACTCGTTTATTTAGTTGTCGCTATGTAAATATTAAGTAAATTATCATATAAAAAGACATCTACACTCTGAACTTATGGGAATTTACTTGAGCGTTGTGTAGGTGTTGGCAGAAATAAAAAATTGGTCGCGCATCATCGCTAACCCATGAGTTCATTACTACGCAGCGACTCACCTCAAATTCACAGCTATTATAAACCTCGAAGTACAGTAAAACATATTCACTGCACATACAGGTAGCGGAGTTCAAGGAGAAGATAGCTCGCGCGCAGCTAGAGCGGCAGCAGCAGGTGGAGGCCGAGATGCCGGCGCCTGCCAGTCTGCTGGGCGCGCCCCCGCTCGCCTACGCGCCCCCCGCGCCCGCGCATGTCGCGCCCCCGCAGCATGTCGCGCCCGCGCACGTCGCGCCCCCGCATGTCGCGCCCGCGCACGTCGCTCCCGCACACGTCGCGCCCCAACACGTCGCGCCGTACGTATACTACCTACTTTATACCACAACCTTACAACATTTTATTTGCTGTCTTGCTAAATTGTTTGCCAAATCTTTAGAGGGTATTATTTCTAAATCAACTAATTAGACTTCTCCATGTAATAAAATAAGATGTACATCCATAATTGCAAAAACGTCCAATTTTATGTTACTTTCCAGACCGCCAGCTCAGCCGCCTCAACAACCAAACCTCCCTAAGGACTTCCAGGACGCCCTCGACATCATATTCCCCACCGAGGTGAAGAACCCCGACCTGTCCCAGCAAGACGGTCTGTTCCCGCTCCCGCCAGGCTTCGCCGGCATCCCGGGCCTCATGAACCCCTTCCCGCCGCTCCCCCTCATGCAGACGCAGATGACGCAAATGTTCGGCTTCGACCTCAACTCTCCCCTCTTCCAACCTCGCTCGCAGCTCTACGACACGCATGTGCCCCTGGTACCCAGCCCCAAACCGAGACCGCGCCCTAAGAACAACAACCACAATAGACCCAAGCACGACACGAGAGGGAAACCGGAACAGCCCAAGCCTGACGACAGCGGCCAACTAGCGCGGAAGAAGGAGGAGATGGATGACCTGGCCATGCTGGGCATTGATGCCTCCGATGTTGGCGCCGGCATTTAACTGACCACCAAGTATTTCAAACAAAATATTAAATAAAGTAACAAAAGCTGGTGGCCTGACACGATGGTATATCCTGTCTCAATATGTGTAGCTAGTTGGTTTTGCAAACCATCTATCTATGCATATTCTTTTCTTTAACTACTTTGATTTCGTTTTTAATTCTTTTGACTAAGTTTCATTCCGTTGCATTTCAAGTTCACACATCATTTAACAATTTATCATATTAAGTGATATTTTGAAGCAATAAATAGATGTAGCTTGTAGCTAAGATAATGGAAGCTAAACTTAAACAAAACTGTCTAGATACTAGTCTGTCTAATTGGTACAAATTAAATCGCTATTATAGTTAAAATATGTTAGATATATACGTATAAAAATCTGTTACATAGGTCTGTGCCAACGATTTATACGCGCCTTTAAATAATAAACATTGTCAGAAAAGCATTTTCTTATAAACTGACTGAATTTCTTTAAATTGAAACTGTATCAATTCAACTGCAAGGTATTCTTTTTTTTTTCAAGGTATTCATTGAGTAAGTGATAAAAAGAAATGAAAAACTAAGTGTCGAACTATGAATTCAAAGTCAAACAATAGTGCCACTTTGGTAGGTTATTTATTGGTTACATTATTCTCGATGTCTTGTACCGTTTTCTGATTGGCTGTGTTATTAGATGGTGCTGCCACCTAATGTAGTTTTATGCTGACTAAATAAAATGTTATGTGTGTAGTGTACCGCTAAGTAGAAATTACTTACACTGAATAGAGCTAAAACAGTACTTAGTTCTGTATTGTTAAGGTCCATTATTCATTATTGAGTAAGAACTTTACATGCATTCTAATAAACTAATTCTTGAGTTATTTTTAGATGACTTCATTTTCAATTTACTTTCTAAATGTAAATGTTTCAGTCCTAATTAATTAAAGTAACACGATTAAGGGTAACTAACTATAAAACTTAGCGTAAGGTAGTATGTATTATTACTGTGGGGAAAATACTGGTTTATGGTTTATCTAGGGAAAAAAACATCGACACTATGTATTGTAATAATATGTAGATTCTCTATTGACAAAAACATTATTATCAATTTGACTTAAAAGTGGTGTGATCCACCAACAAATCATTATTAATAGTAAGTTGAGACTGTATTTTTCATGATAATAAACATCATGTTATTATTTGTGTATTTTATTTTATAGTTAAGCTCCTGTGTCCTCCTACAACCAGAATCATTTCGCTTGACACCACCGACTACCGCGCTAGTTGACATAAAGTGGACTATAATTATAGTGTATTATTTTAGGCTTTATTTAATTTTTAGTTTCTTTTTTTGTTCTCTTTCACGTGCATTTACGATTAAGTTGTTATATTACTTTAATGCCTTTTTGAAAAAGAAACATTTAACTATAACCAAAAAAATATATATTTCGTTACGGATTTTTAAACAAGATATTCTAAGTAGTTCCAAACGGTTGTTATAATAATGATAAGGCGGGGTTCACGCATCTCCGGTGTAACGAAAACACGTCTAATCGTGAACGTGACCTAATACTCGTCGATAACACATCTCGGCAATATCATTGTGTGTTACGTCATAACAATGACTATGCTAAAAAAGAACATAGTGATTATCAAAATCAATGTTTTTATTACTCATAAACCAAAAATGACGCTTAAGAAAAGTTGCGCTAATATTTACTGACTCTAGTTGCTTGGTTCCAAAGTGTCCTTCCTATGAAGAAACTTCATAGGTTACTCTTTTAAAAAAAAAAGTTTAAAATCGATATTATGATTAAACTGATTTTAAATTATGCGAAAACAACGTAAAAAGAAGCATGTTTAAATAGACTCTTTAATTGATTAAAATGGATCCAGAAAGTTGTAGTTATCAAAGCTCGGTTTTATACTGTGAAATCTATCGAGGTAGGTATATGGTAAGTTATCTCGATCTTGGGAATCCCCATTTAATATCGTAAGCGGACGTGATCCCTAATTTTGCTGACAGGATTACTTACTTATAACAAACATGAAAAGAAAGATATGACATGTTTTAATTTGCACCTAAAGGGGAATCTTAAACAACTCATATTACTTACTCTATTATTTGTTATCAAAATTGCGTCCATAGTTCCAAATTAGGGCTTTATCCTGTCCGGTGAGTAACTGTTTTAATGGCACGGGGAAATCCCCAGGTACTTGGTCCCGAAAGACTAACTTATATCTACCTCTAAACACATTCAAAGTGAGACTACCTATATTGAGATTTATTTTATTCTCTACAAATAAGTTATTAGTGTCGAGCGCGGCTGTTCATAGTAAAGTAATTAGGTAATGAGTGACTAACTGTAGCCCATGTATCATTAACATTATTAATCTTGAGACTAGTTGAGACAGATCTACTTTATTCTTCCAGGAACAGGTTAACAGAGATACATACCTACTTGCAATTACCTTTATTTTTTAAGCGAATAACGATAGTGTAGGTAATGTTTACATTTCCTTTAATAGTTAGATTGAGTAAGTAGGTACCTACTAATATATAAACTGAGGAATACTGTTTCCTTATTTACTTACACACCTGACTCGACAAAATCTCCTAAAAATGTCACGACATCTTAAAATAAACCCTATTCGTTTCTGTAAAAGATACAAAATTCTAAAGCAGGGTAGAGCGATTAGTCAGCAAGTTTACAAAATGGACTTCTTCATTAACGTAGAAGTTGTAAAGTATTTAGGTAGGTCTTGTTTAAATCCTTAGTCACAATGAAAAAAAATATTTATGTAATGTCGTTAAAGTAATTGACGTTATCATTTCGAATTTTATTTTATTTTTGACAGTTTTACGGTTTCCAACACATGGAAAACACGAACTAAGAACAAATATTTGTGGATAGCACATTTAATTTTGTGCCATGCAGGGATCGAACCCGAACCCCGCCGCCATTGGACATGTGAACTACTTTTCATTCGATGAAGATGATGCTCTTATCTACAGGTATGTAATCACCTACGAATACGCATGACATGGCATTATACAGAGATTCCGTCTCCACTAAGTCTAAGAAAGCGTTCAAGTGTGGACCTACAACAGTTATAATTCGCGTCGCCTGTCTACACGACTCAGTCAGATTCGCGAGGCCACCGCGAGCGGTCATTACTACTTGTAAGTTATACGCATATTCATATTACGTGATTATAAGGCACGTGTGTTCCTGTTGAAGCTGTCTTTTGAATAGTGATAGAGGTAGAAATTCAAACACTCAACATTTTTTTTTATTTGTAATAAAGTTTACATATTTCTTTATAAAAAATATATTTATAATTTGGTGGCCACAATACTCGGCAAATTGATTTGACACAACTAAGTATTTTAAATACGACAATTTTTTTGTCGGACAGCGCTGAAATTACGTTTAGTTAGGTACATTTTTCAGTGTTCAGTTCAGCTGCTGTGACTCCAGGCATAACTAATTGTGTTATGGAAACTGATGTAATAGGTTGTTTATCTTACATGCCACGTGTGAATACACCTTTACATGAGATTATTGTGAACGAGTAAACATCGATCTTATGACTTGTTTTCTATAGACGGAAGTAACGATAAACGTGTTTAATTATATGGTAAACATTATTTAAATTTGTTGTTTGATACGCTGTTTAATACCCAATGTTAAATTCTATAGTCATAAATATTTATGCAACTTAAAATACAATTAGTCAGACTTCTAAATTTTGATCATAAATGTATTTCAAATATTCGACCAATAACATTTGTGCTGACAGACCACTTCTGCTTATACCTATAAATCAAGCAGTCAGGCGTGATATAGGTAATAAAAATAAAACAGTGAAACAATCATAACATTATATTATGCCACAGTTTATCGAGTGACATCAACTCATATGCTTCGTGTTTACCGTAAGAGATCCGTTATCGCGGTGATAACAGGAGAAAAACAAAACACTGTTGCATCATCTCGCGTCACTCACAGCTGTGAATGAAATCGAATATAACATGGCGTTAGACCCGTCTTCCTATCATAGTACAAGTTTATTTTGAGGCAAGAAGCTGTGTTCTTCGTTCATCGTCTTAATAGGATACGACTGTACCGATTTTGATACATTTGTACGTTACTTTAACTCTTGTTTACTTGTGGTGGTCTAGGAAAAGATTTTTACTTCCGATTTTGTGGTCGATATAAATAGGTATGTTTAGAAAAAAGAAACAAAAAAAAATATTAATAGTTAGAACACATTAGGCAGGTAGGCAAAATATCCGCCGTTATTCCAAAATCTGATATGCTTGTGAAATTAAGATAAAAAAAGATTAAGATTAATTGTACATCAAAAATTGACATTAATACCTAAAGGGCCAAACAATCATATAAGAAACTTAAGCCAACATGTTTTATAAACCCAACTTCACCATCTACAAATCTGTTCCCAGTAAACGATGTCAGCCGACCAAGTGTTCCACGCGCGTTCCGAGGGTATTCCCTCCGAGGGAGTGAAGGACCAGTACGCAGACGGCAAGGCCGCGAGGACCTGGAACAAGTTCATTGGAGACAGCAACCAGAGGACCCAGAACTACAAGGACTTCTTGATCGGACTGCTGCGGAAGAATGGCTGCAAGACTGTGCTGGACACAGCCTGCGGAACTGGGTATGTAGAACGTATAAGGTTACCTTCTTATGTAAAAATGAATCCCGATTTTCCTTGGTCATTCGAGAAGTTCCAAACGACTGCATCAAATTACTAATAATTTGTTAAGTTCTTTATTGCGTAAGAAAATCGCATAGAGTGCTTTGAAAATTCTCACACCGCTGCACCGGTGCGAAGCTATGGCAGGATCACAGTTCCAAATAGAGGTAATCTAGTGTAGAGCAATAGACAATATGAAAGAAGATGAGAAATAAGAGTCGCTTGTAGCTTACCTAAAAGACTTTATCCAACTCAATGCTCGTAACTAAAGACCAATTTTTTATGCGTTAATTAGTTGGCTAATACGCATTACTTATTCCGTGCTTACAAGTTAAAATAATAATATTATACTTAAATCCAAAGGTCATTCATCCCCTTTTATATGCTGTTAAGTGTCGTCAGGTTCAAGTGAGCTTCTAAAAAAAAATATCCGAGTCCTATCGCGTCATTTTGTTATCGTCACCAAATATTATGTATCTCGCTGTTAATAATCAAAGCATATAATAATATGTCACAAACAAGTGACCACCTTTGACTTTATGGTCTGATTCAAGATAAAACTTCACAATTACTTGAGTATTCTGGTATTTTTTTAAATTGAGATGACATGAGAACAGATTTTCAGATTTCCAGATTTTTAACAGGACTTTTCAGAAACCTAGACAATGGAATGTGGCACTTCGCCGCGTCCATGTTTAGTCGTTGGTTACACTGTCTCTGTTTCTACTCTCCAAGGATTAGATTACTTCGATATAAAATCTGCAGTCATAGATCAAACTACGCTACTGAATCTGTTAGTTGTCTAAACGAAAAGGTAGTTTAAAAAAATTAAAATCCTAAATTCTTTAAGATTGACACATACACTCATTGCTCCACGCTCGAGAATCTAATTAGTCTCCACCAATCTAACTTTGAAATTGCAAGGAGGCCTTGAAGTGTAATTTTAACGAACCTTGACACACCTAAAATTGTTTCAACCGTTGCAAAAATCATATCTAGTTTTAGCGAAAGCAATTTCGTTTTATCTACCAAATAGAAACAGCTACTTACATTACAATCAGAACAGTTTGATAACAGAAAATATTGAATAGATACACATAGGTACGCAGATATTGTTATTATAATATCGTTATATTCAATAGTAGTAGCAGCTTAGATAATAAGGTTTCTGGGGCTTAGATACCCCTCCTTCAACCTCCTCCACCAATCTTTAACTTCTGAGTGAGAGCTAATGTACCTATTAAAAACAATTGTATGAAAAACTTTCTTGGCTAATCAGCTAATTAGAATCTTTCTTCACTTATTTTCTCACTAAAATCCATCAAGTTGACAATTTCAATTCCCATTTTTCAGAATAGACTCCATGATGTTGGTGAACGAAGGCTTCAAGCTGGTGTCAGTGGATGCATCAGACAAGATGTTGAAACACGCGCTCAAAGCTAGGTGGGAGAAGAGAAAAGACTCCAAATACGATGAATGGAGTAAGTACCTAGATCTCCTTTAAAAATATTTTTTCAATAAAACAATTTCAAACGTTATATCTATATGCTGACTCAGCCTTTCATAAGTAAAATTAATTTAAAAAAAAAACAAGAATTGAAATACTAATTTTGAACAAGTAGGACAAAGTCCGACCAAATATTTGAGATGTTCTTCATCAAGTTTTTGAAAGATAATAAACATATAAAATAAAAGAACCTGGTCTTTTAACGTGCTTTCAGGCTGCACTTAGCTGCACAAAAAGCACTGTCATCGTCTTTGCAAAATACATTATACCTACTGCTTTTACTTAAAGAAGGAAAAATATGAAATGCTCATGAACAAATTTCCCGTGATTCATCTTAATTGACCTACGAGTAGTCAGCGGAAGTTTAATAATAATATTGTGCTTAGTTACCTTAAGGTAGTTAAGGTTATGTAAACTAGTTCGTGTCATGCTGTGACTAGGGTTTTCAATATCAGGAAGGTTAGTACTAGTACTGACCTACCTTGCATCTATAAGTCATTCAGATTCAAGGTAGCTAAAATATCAATGTAGTCAGTTTCTTTAAACTTATCTGCATATGATTTAGCTTTTTTAGGTAACAGTACCAAATCTATAAAAAGAGACATTGAAAAAAATTAGGGTGTTATACTTATACATATTTTTCGCATCTTTCTAACAACATTACTTTTGTTTTCAGTCATCGAAGAAGCAAACTGGGAGACTTTATCTCGGGACATCGAAGCTTTCCTACCAGGAACCCAGTTTGACGCGGTAATATGCCTCGGCAACTCCTTCGCCCATTTGCTGGATGAGTTCGGAGACCAGAGGGTGCAGAAGATGTGCCTCAAGAACTTCGCCAAGTGCCTGAAGCCTGGCGGCCTGCTGTTCATTGATCACAGGAATTATGACGCCATGATTGACAGTGGAGCAACTCCTGGACACTCTATCTATTATAACGTGAGTTTCATTTGAGTTTTTCTGTTCAATACCTACGTAGATGTCTTTGATTGACACGGTCATCAAATCTAGCGGACTCAAGCTACCTACTATCATCATCATCATCCACAGCCCTTGCCCTCCCACTGCTGGGCATAGGCCTCCCCTTTTTTGCGCCACTTTCTACGGTTCTGTGCCAGCCTCATCCAGACTCGACCAGGGACTTTAATTATGTCGTCGACCCATCTTGCTCGCGGACGATCGACGCTTCATTTGCCTTGCCTTGGCCACCATTCTGTCACCGCCTTAGTCCACCTACTATAATGATATAAATACATATAGCCACTTTTTTAATTTGACAGAGTAAAATTAAGTAGGTACGATAGGCACAAAATATACAGCGTGTAAAAAAAATACATTTCAAATATTCGTTGGTACGTTTTTTAACGTTCGTAATTGGTGCTATACTTTCATGAATTTTCTTTCCGTTTCAACAATTTAACATGTGTGACTAAATCGATGTTTATGCTTAGATAACTAGAAATATAAACGTGTTATTCTTATCGATATTCTAGTTCGCAATCCAGTTATAACCGAATCGAATCAGTAGGCTCTTTTAAAACACTGTTTTGATTTAAATGTAGTTTTTTTTCGTATCATTCTTTTCCCAAAGCTAATTTTGACTTAATATATAACACAGTTTTTTTTTATCTCTTAATGACATAATAATTGCAAGTTTATCAGAACATTACTGCTTTATTCGTAGATAAATTATCGAACAGATGAATATTGAGTTTTCAATTTTATCTCTTCAAGACGATAAACAAGTTGAGACGATGACAAATATATGCTATACCTAATATAATATATTTAAGTGAACTTGGGAGTTCAAGGATTTCTCGTGTTATGTAATTTATGATTTCGTTATCTCAAAGTGGTATCTAACTGTAAAGGAACTCAACTTTGAACTTAATTTGTACTACGGGAAAACTTTAAATCGTTTGTAAATTTTTAACGGTCCATTTCAGCAAAAGTTTTAATTTTGTAGCGCCATCTATCGAAAATTCCTGGAAAATTGAGACGGGCTGTATTTCGATTTAACAATTTAATATTTATATGTTAGCTTAAAGTATAATTTACCTGCAGATACCTAGGTACCCTTCACAAATAAATGAGTAATTAAAAAACAAATCTCTTTGTTTATTGCAGTGCAGATATCCAGTAGACATAAAGACCTCAGTGTTGGTTGTCGGAGGCAAGCCGCAGCTGGTAGCACTCGACTACTGCATAACGACTGACGACACTAACAATGAAACGAGGTGGGAAAAACATATATTATTACTTCATATATATCTCAAAGTTAAAATAACAGAACTTAAAATAAATAAAGAAAAGTGAATAAAAAAAAATATCCTAACACCGCAGTAAGGATTATGCAATGTTTAACTTTTATATTAATACCCTTCATTAGAATAGCGCCATCTATGGCCCTATTTGTAAAGCTTCGGTAATTTCCCTAATAGCTTCACTTAGAAGTTGCCAGCGTTATATTATTCCTGATAAGATCTGTTATAGGCTATAGCTTACTAATTTACTTAAGACAATAACTAAGTACCAGATATTTAAGCAAAGTTTTTATTTTGTTATTTTATGATGATTTGCAACCAAAATTCTGATGTATTATTTTAATATTCCAGCGAGTTCCGCCTGTGTTACTACCCCCACAAACTGGAGAAGTTTACGAAGATGTTGGACGAGGCGTTCGACAACACTGCCAAGCACCACATCTATGCTGACTTCAAGCCTCTGAGCGAGGTCGCCGTACCGGGCTTCTACATACACGTGCTAGAAAAGGCAAAGAACTGATTTGAAGAAAAATCACACTGTAAAGTACTGACATAGGGCTCAAACGAAGTACAATGATCTTGCCATTCACTTTTTAGGGGCTTACTACTATTGGATACTTAAATTTGTTCAATGTTGTATACAAGAACGAACAAGATTAATATATTTAAAAAAATTTAAGAGTCTGTAAGCTTGCTGAAATCCCTTTTATATCAACCTTGGAGGCAGATCAACAAATTCTTCACAGGGTCGTAGATTTTTTTACTTGACATTTATATTATCGTTGCCAAAATAGATTTAAGTTATAGGATATTATTATAACTCTTTGTCATCTGTATAATTTATGTAAAAAAAATCGACCTAAAATATTGGTAACTTTTGTACTAATGACATAACTTATTTTATACATTTATGTAAATACTACCTACATATATTTTTAATAGTACAATACAAATAAGAGTAAATAGAAATATGTTTTAGTATTCTCCAATAGTGTCATAAAATAATTATTGAAAAATTTAATCGAATATTAAATTATTAATTTGTTATTTAATAAAAACTGTTAATTGTTTTTGTGCTGTATTGATATTACTGTCCTTACTTTACCTACCTTTAAATATTCTGACAAATCTGGCCAAATATTGTCACACCATTCATTCGCCTTGACCAATTTGTTGAAAGTAGAAAGTGGAAAATAGAAGTCAAATACATGAAATGAATAAGTGGAAATAACCATTGACATTCAATTTTTTCTTAATTTTGTTATTCTCCGTTGTGGAATTGAACTGGCAGCGTCAGGCACGCAAATTATAGGATGATCTGCGCATCTAATTAGTACCTAATTTAAAATAGTAAAACGCTACTTTCTTGAATAGTTAGTGAAGGTTCATTTATTAATGTGTCCAAATCGTCTCTATTTCATTATGAAGAATCGAAACTTTACATCAGAACTACTTATAGTATAGTAACTGATTAGTAATTAGTCTAATTTGTATCCAGAAACAGCAGGTAGGCATAACAGAGAAACCCAATTAAATTAGGTCTAATATATTTAATAAATACATAATTTATTGCAATATATTACACTTAAAACAAACTCCATAATAAACAAGCAGCTCACATTCATAATTATTCACATAAAAAATCACTAATTGCCAATAAAAATAAAATAAAATTGAGTAGTGAAAATAATTTATTTAGAAAACATTTGATGTGGAAGTTTGACAGTTAACTTAGAGTTGTTGGGGCCCTTACATGTAGTTAATATCTAAGACTATGCTATGATTATGATCCGACGATGATGTTGTTGATAGGAATGTGTATGAGCTTGACGAAGAAGCCGATGAAACCCATGATGCAGAATCCAATAGCGGTGGCGATCGCGATCTTTTGGAACTCTGGAAATACGAAAAGGGGTCATTAGAATCATATAGGAAAAAATATTACAAATTATATAATTAGTTTATTGAAAATTGACAGTAGACGATTTGGCTATTTATTGCTCATTTAGTAGACAGAATTTAGAGGCCATATGAAAAAGGACTTAGATCTTTTTAAAGACCCAGTCTTTTGTCTAGGAATCCAAGACTCAAGCTTTGAATCTTGTTCATGGAACTTGATTCTTCACAAATGGCTCAATTCTTGGCAAATAAGACTATACATACATACATACACTTGATTTTCTTAAAACAGTCTGTATTGCATTGGATATGTACTATGTCAGTATAGTATACATTTGTAATTAGCAAAAGTGTATGTGTATGCAAGAGCTGCCACTAACCACCACTTAAGTATAATTAAATGTATACAAAGAATGCAAATTGATTGCATCATAAGCAAGTTGTGTAAATTAAAAAAATATCTATACCATTCAACAAGTTCGAAACCCCAATACATTTGCTGAACAAATCAATGCAAAACAATTTGAAGGTATCACAATGTACTTTGTTCTAAATATTTTATCTCACAGTAGCTGAAAATTTGAACCACATACAAATCTATGTATCTAGATTATTAAAAATAATCTTTACATGAATCAAATATGCAGAACATTAAAAAAGGTCAACCAAGTTGTAATAACAGCAATCTTTGCAGTTTTTTTTATATGCAGCTTAAAACTTAAATATTATTTTATCTAAAGCTGTTTAAGATAAAATTGTTAGGGTGTAAGGTTATTTATTCTAAAGGGTTGTTTTAGATCTATGCATAAATATTCAAGACTTCATCGTTGTAGCAACACATTAAATGTTAACATAGAAAGAGTTTTGTTTCTATAGATCAACTTCAAACTATTTCAAGGATTAGACATACAATTATGTTGATTATGAGGGATGAGGTTAACTTGTATATGAATAGACCATTCACCTATTCATATTTATTAAATAAGTAACTTTTGTATAGCATATTGAAAGTTTTATTGCTAAAATTTATACAACGACGAAGAATTAACCTACACTTTCTTACATTCATGATAATGTTAACATTTTGTGCTATTTCTTGAAACATATGTCCAAAGCAACAATTGTTTACAGATTAGATCTATAATTATCTGTTTATTAAAGTGAAAGTGCAGCTAAATAGACTAGTTTTAAGTCATCAAATTAATAATTAGCCTACAACTAGATTCTATAGAGACTATGGAAAAGTGCCAACAGGCCAATATTAAGAAATGCTAGTTTATTTACGACACTCACCTTTCCTGTCTGGTTTTGTGCATCTTCTGACCAGTCTGATGGAGTCCTTGGCGAACTGCTTGCCAGGCTCGACGAACTTAGCGATTTGATCCATTATTCTAGAAATAGGACACAGTACAGTTAGCTTAAATCAACCTTTCTTATTGGATTCCTGTCGAATAATGTTGAATAAATATCCACTACTTACATTTAGATGTGTATTTAATAAAGGTTTATACAGTAATACTATGCAAATCACAATTTAGCGTAGTATCGACGACAACCGATATTAGAAATTACGGACAGCAAACTGACAAAACAACGCAAACGTCAGCCACGTTTCGAGATTCACGGCACGTCACCATACATTTTCTGTTCGGATATTATGTTGTAGGTTTTTACGTTTTGAAATATTTGATAACTTTTTATTACGAACATAGGTAATTATTATAAAAATGAATGAAATCATTCATGAGATAATAATCCTAAAATTCGCGAAATATTTTGTACTCACATTTATCAAACACAATACGTTTCTAAAATAATTATTTATTTGTTCATAATAAAAAAAAGTAGTAATTGAATTAACCTTAAACATTAAATATTAAACAATAAAAGATCTTAATTTTTTTCTGATTCTATCTTGTTTTGATCAACGTTTCCCCTAGTGGCTGTATTAAAATGCTTGTTATCGGGTCGATGAATAAAAAAACAAAACTGCCAGCAGTGACAGCAGACCATAATGTCATTAGTGTCATGTTGTGATGACAAATACGATAGCAAAAACTGTGGAAAGTCGGAAATTCCACATAAAATTTTTAGATTAAATTGTATTTAACACGATATTTTCTCGGTAAAGTAGTATCCTATAGGGCTACTAAGAATTTAATATCGTGTGGTACCCAAAACGTTAGCAAGATGTATGCGGTGGAGAAAAAATTTGAAATAGAAATGAAGTTACGAAAGGTATTTTCTATGTTTACGTATTTTTAAGGGGGTACAATTATTTTTGGTCGAGGTTTTAATTTTAAATGGTGTTGCTCAATAACCTCTTAAATCTGGACGCTGAACTTAAAGACAGATTTCGAAGTAAATTGCATTGCGTGTCAAATATTTTGTTTACATCACTGATTACGATGTATTTTTTTTCGATTCTTTATCTACTTTCATGTTTTATCAAATATACTGCACTCTATACCACTATTAAGGATCAAAACTACATCAAAGTGAATTTATTATTTGTTGTAGGAGATGACAAACATCCAAGAGTTGAAGGCTGCAGCCAACAGGAGTTCATCTCTTGCGGGTGATGTTTGTAACGTGCTGGGCGCGTGCGAGCAGCGCCTGCAGCAGCTCGAGACTGCTGTGCTGCCGCTGTATGGAGACACGGCTAGGCTGCAGCATATACATCAGAGTATGTGCCCCGCTTTGAGAATGCATGCCTGAAACATTTCAGTTGGTCTTGATTTGCATGGAATAAAAACTATGATAAATTATTCATTTTAACCTGGCATAGTGAATAGTTTTAATAATATCATTAATTTATAGGACTAAAGAAATTTATGTTCAGTAAGTTCTTCACCATCTTCCTCACATTCTTTCAGGGGTCAGACCATAGTAAAGTAATATTTCTTATGATAATTAAATGAAGACTGAGTATAGTCTATATTGTATGAGAACTTTAATTAGCAAATACTATATTTTATTTATAATAAATGTATTTTATTCCCTATGCATTTATTTTAGATATGGAGCGCACAGTCCGCTCCTTAGACCATGTGATAAACTACTACATGGTGAGCCGGGAGCTAGCTGACCTCATACAGGCCGGACCTCACACTGCCACCACTGAGTCTCTCAATGTATATCTTGAAGTAAGTTTACTCTAAATAATTTATAAAAAGAACTTTAGGACACACTGACTATTAAGTGAACAGTTGAAAAGTAAGCCAAATCTTATCAAAATTAAGAAGAATTTATGTTTAGTAAACCTATAGGTTTGAGTTGTTAGTTTGTCTGTTACCAGTGGCTGAAGACAGTCAAACCTTCAAAGAGACCTTGTTGGTATAGTTGTGAGCTTGTTTTGATTATTGTTGTTCTTTCAGGCACTAGATAAATTGGCTGATGCACAAGGATATTTTAACAAGAATAATCCACAGAGTGTTGAATTAGAAAATATTGTGAGTATCTATGATATTTTTTTTTTTGTTACATATTATTGAGTTGCTTGTATGCATTCTGAATGTATGTTTTGAAACTATGTAGTACATAAGCTGATCAAACTATGGGAGCAATTGTGAAACTCTGACTTTATATCTTTATCGATATTTAGAACCAGCTATACAACACTGGAGTATCAAAGTTGGAGAATGCATTCGAAGAGCTGTTAAGTCGCAACACTCGGCCGCTGACGCCCACCACACTCATGGACATGATAGCTTTAGAAGAAGGTAAGTTCTTTATACCATGTGTAGGTACTTTTTGTTTTATTCTCATAACATCATAACTCATCATTTCGCAAATATTAAAACTGTCACCCGAAAACTCATTATTTTAGGAGCAGTATTTGGCCATTCGTTTTCTTAAATCAAACTGCTACAAAATTCTTTAGTAGCTGTACTATCAGGAGCTCTATTTTCCTCGTAGCGCGCATTCCGATGGCTTGATAATAATATTGTACATCTCAAATTCTGTGCGCTTATAAGCGAAACGCGCACTATGTAATTCGCTGGCTTGCTTCAACAGCAATACGGAACTGGTCTCACTTTTTGGTTTAATCAATTGCTTCAGATTCGAGTGTAGACAGTGTGAGCGTGAGCGGCAGCGGCAGCACGTCAGCCACGGCGCTGGAGAGCATGCGCGCGGCGGCGGCGTGGCTGAGCGCGGCCGGGGTGCCGCCCGCCGCGCAGCTGCTCGCCATCCGCGCGCCCGCCGCCAGGAGCTCGCTCGTGGCCTTCAAGGATTATCTCAGATCGAGGTCCATGGCTGCGTCGCCGCTTATGGTGAGAAATACAATAAGTAGAAAACAAATACTCAAATATACGAAAAAGTAGTTATATCCCTGTTAAATACGTTTTATAAAATATACTTTAAAACATCTTCGTATTTTGTGGAGTATAGCATTCGTGCCTTTTACTAATTATACTATGGTTTTATTTCAGAGAGCCAAAAACTTACTCCATCGTTCGGATAGCACTCAAAGAAGAACTAGCAAACTGCAAAAAGTGTGAGCAAATATCTCTTTTTTTTGTTAAAGCTATTCAAATGGCAACTTTTTGGTCAAACCGAATGTTACGTTCATTGACTCCAAATGAAAAAGAAGAAGGTTTTTGTTTATGTTTACGTATCAATTTTGTTTATCTAGTATCGAGAAACGCGCAAACAAGATTATGCTGAAGGCGTCTCAAACATTAGAACAGTCCACCGGACTAGCCATTGGTCCCAGGAAGTCCATATCTGAAGCGTGTAAGTCCATCATTATACCTTATATTTTTGTACTAAATTAATATGTTTAAAGTAATCTTTTTTTTTCTTATTCTATTTGCTATTGCTACGCAATAGTTTGCGTAATTTTAGATCGAATAAATTTTTTGACAATGTCTACATTCGCGTAAACCTAAGAAACCAATATAATCATTTTTTTTTCATGCATATTCAAACCTCTGAAGTGGTCAGAGGCTGTCTCTTATAAAGAGTATCAAAATTGATATAGTGTTTTAAATGAAATCGTTATTTTTACATTTATGTGCAGTAAATTTTTTGGGTGTATATTTTCCGATGTATGAGTTTTCAAGGCTATACTGTGGTAGTTTGAATGAAGGAAAAAGAAATGAATATTACCTGGTTTCCGGTAATGATAAGGTAAAGGCGGTTTTAGCCAATAAGCGTACACCTCCGTCTTTTCTAAAGTTCAGTATGACCAAAGCAAATATCCCGTCTAAGAAAAACTTCCAGATTCAGAGGAAAGCAGCAGCGAAGCCCTAGACGAGTGGGAGGCGGAGCTCGCCGGCAATGTGGCCGCGGCCGTGTGTCGGCTGGCGCGCCACGAGCAGCGACACCTGCTGGGGCTGGTGCCGCTGCCGAGGTTGCCGCCGCTGCTCGCCGCCGTGCTCAAAGACTGCTTCGCGATCCTGGCCGCTGATGTTGAGGTATGTATTGTCTCGGAAGACGTGGTATGGGCAGGCGTCGGTCTCGGAAGGCATCGATCTTAATCGGCGTTGGTTTCGGATGGCGTCGGTCTAAGTAGGCGTCGGTCTCGAAAGGCGTCGGTATCAGTAGACGACGGTATCGGTAGCCGTCGGTCTTATTAGGCGTCGGTCTCGGAAGGCGTCGGTCTCGGAAGGCGTCGGTCTTGGAAGGCGCTGGTCTCTGAAGGCGTCGGTCTCGGAAGGCGTAGATCCTAGTAGGCGTCGGTCTCGGAAGGCGTCGCACTCGGAAAGCGCTGGTCTCGGAAGGTGTCGGTCTCGGAAGGCGTTGGTCTCGAAAGGCGTCGGTATCAGTAGACGACGGTATCGGTAGCCGTCGGTCTTATTAGGCGTCCGTCTCGGAAGCGTCGGTCTCGGAAGGCGTCGGCCTCGGAAGGAGTCGATCTTAGTAGGCGTCGGTCTCGGAAGAGTCGGTCTCGGAAGAGTCGGTCTCGGAAGGCGTCGGTCTCGGAAGGAGTCGATCTTAGTAGGCGTCGGTCTCGGAAGAGTCGGTCTCGGAAGGCGTCGGTCTCGGAAGGAGTCGATCTTAGTAGGCGTCGGTCTCGGAAGAGTCGGTCTCGGAAGGCGTCGGTCTCGGAAGGAGTCGATCTTAGTAGGCGTCGGTCTCGGAAGAGTCGGTCTCGGAAGGCGTCGGTCACGGAAGGAGTCCATCTTAGTAGGCGTCGGTCTCGGAAGCGTCGGTCTCGGAAGGCATCGATCTTAATAGGCGTTGGTTTCGGATGGCGTCGATCTAAGTAGGCGTCGGTCTCGAAAGGCGTCGGTATCAGTAGACGACGGTATCGGTAGCCGTCGGTCTTATTAGGCGTTGGTCTCGGAAGGCGTCGGTCTCGGAAGGCGTCAGTCTCGAAAGGCGTCGGTCTCGATAGGCGTCGGTCTCAGAAGGCGTCGATTTCAGAAGGCGACGGTATCGGTAGCCGTCGGTCTTATTAGGCGTCCGTCTCGGAAGCGTCGGTCTCGGAAGGCGTCGGCCTCGGAAGGAGTCGATCTTAGTAGGCGTCGGTCTCGGAAGAGTCGGTCTCGGAAGGCGTCGGTCTCGGAAGGAGTCGATCTTAGTAGGCGTCGGTCTCGGAAGAGTCGGTCTCGGAAGGCGTCGGTCTCGGAAGGAGTCGATTTTAGTAGGCGTCGGTCTCGGAAGAGTCGGTCTCGGAAGGAGTCGATCTTAGTAGGCGTCGGTCTCGGAAGCGTCGGTCTCGGAAGGCATCGATCTTAATAGGCGTTGGTTTCGGATGGCGTCGATCTAAGTAGGCGTCGGTATCAGTAGACGACGGTATCGGTAGCCGTCGGTCTTATTAGGCGTCCGTCTCGGAAGCGTCGGTCTCGGAAGGCGTCGGCCTCGGAAGGAGTCGATCTTAGTAGGCGTCGGTCTCGGAAGGAGTCGATCTTAGTAGGCGTCGTTCTCGGAAGCGTCGGTCTCGGAAGGCGTCGGTCTCGGAAGCGTCGGTCTCGGAAGCGTCGGTCTCGGAAGCGTCGGTCTCGGAAGGCGTCGGTCTCGGAAGGAGTCGATCTTAGTAGGCGTCGGTCTCGGAAGCGTCGGTCTCGGAAGGAGTCGATCTTAGTAGGCGTCGGTCTCGAAGGGCGTCGGTCTCGGAAGGAGTCTATCTTAGTAGGCGTCGGTCTCGGAAGCGTCGGTCTCGGAAGCGTCGGTCTCGGAAGGCGTCGGTCTCGGAAGGAGTCGATCTTAGTAAGCGTCGGTCTCGGAAGCGTCGGTCTCGGAAGGAGTCGATCTTAGTAGGCGTCCGTCTCGGAAGCGTCGGTTTCGGAGGGCGTCGGTCTCGGAAGGCGTCGGTCTCGAAAGGAGTCGATCTTTGTAGGCGTCGGTCTCCGAAGGCATCGATCTCGGAAGGCGTCGGTCTCGGAAGGAGTCGATCTTAGTAGGCGTCGGTCTCGAAAGAGTCGGTCTCGGAAGGCGTCGGTCTCGGAAGGCGTCGGTCTCGGAAGCGTCGGTCTCGGAAGGCGTCGGTCTCTGAATCGTCGGTCTCGGAAGGCGTCGGTCTCGGAAGGAGTCGATCTTAGTAGGCGTCCTTCTCGGAAGCGTCGGCCTCGGAGGGCGTCGGTCTCGGAAAGAGTCGATCTTAGTAGGCGTCGGTCTTAGTAAGCGTCGTTGTTTACTATTCAGTAGGCCAAGCACGAATATCAAACGATTTCGTATCGACAATGTATCGAGGCCTCGATTCGAAAACAGAGTCTGTCGATAGTAGGCAGCACGAAGCACATTCGAAGCACTATCGAACACTCGATTCGAATTTGAAGGTGACGTCATGCTAATGTAAATAGGGACGCGCCATAGTGAGCAAAATGAACGATTGTTGAATGAATTGTGCGTTCGAAAACTAAATTAAGTTGTTTATATTTTTTTCACCTTTGAATAAACGTTTTATTATTATTAAATTTAAATAAAAACTGAATGTTATATAAAGAAGAGATCCAAAGTTAATTATTAGACATTATAAAGTGGCATTATCTTCAGCAATATAACATAGTTTTGGAGATTTAATTTAAAAAAAATTACGGGTACCAAACGCACCCACTTGACATCCGACGCGTCAGGGCGTAAAGCTTAAACGAAATGAGGCCGTTACAACGAGGTTATAACAGAAAAACATTCCGTTAATAAATGTTGTTGAATGTTTAGCATGTGATGTTTTATGCCTTTCTCATTCTTTCACCTATAGTCTGTGTAAGTTAGAGTATGAAAGGTATACTCTAGACATTCAATATTTGGTATTTAATACGACCCGATCCACGAAATCTCCAGGAGATTTCCGCCAGACGCGCGTTTTTTGCTGGAGATTTCGTGACGTACAAGGGGAGGACATAGAGCCATACCTAAAATTTCCCGCGCTATAGGTACCTATTGTGTGATATTAAATACTAAATAAGTTTTAGTCAGGTATAGGTGCCGATTCTCTTGTACACCGAACTAAACTAAACTAAAACTAAAATTTCTTATTTTTAGTTAGTTGGTTATAGTAAGTTATTCTGAAAACAAGATTCACTAAATTTAAATTACAGTTTTGACACAACTAAAATCGAGTTTGACATTCGTTAAGTTGAGTTGGCCATAGACCAAGATGGCAGTAGACCATAGACACAAGCTGAGTGAAAGTGAACGAAATGATCTGAATTGCAAAAAAACCTGAGTAAAATCGAATAATTATTTAAAATTTGTCTATTAGTAATCATTAATGAAGTTCAGGGCATAATGATGGCGTAAAACTTTATAACTGTTTATATTTATTTTTTAGTTTTTACTATCTGTGACCATAGTAATCCTGCTAGGGTTGTAAATCGAAAATAATTTAGAACTGGCGATACTTTTTCGTTTTTTAATAAGAAAATTACCTATAATTTTATTAAAATCAACGTTACTGCCGTTTAAATAGAAAAACAGGTAGCATGATTTATCCTGCTATTTATTTTAGATAATTAAAGCTAGTAAGAGCTTTATTGAGAGCGGCTCCATACCGGACTGGCGTATTCGCCAGCCGAGTAGCAGAGTGCCATCCCCGTTGTCCGTAGGACGTGTGGTGATGCTCTCCTCTTGGTAGAGGTTAACCGCCTCAGGATGTTGTTTCTTGCATGCACTTTCATTTTGGTGTTTATGCAGTTTTATTGATAAAACGTTTAATTACGCACACAATTAATTACGCACAACGTTGGCCGAGTCCTGATAATATCGATTACGAGTGTAAAAAATCGATCTCGCAAAAACGGTTTGCGGATGTAGCAGTAATGACAGTAATTCAGGAATTAGGATTTAGGGTTGAAGAACAAGAAAATATTAACGAGAATATACATACATACATACATATAATCACGCCTTTTTCCCTTATAGGGGTAGGCAGAGACCACTTCTTTCCACTTGCTACGATCCTTACACACTTGTTTCGCTTTATCCACTTTCATTATTCCCTTCATACATGCTGTTCGGTTTATGGTACTCTTGACCTGGCATGTTTTCATTCACACTCGCCTTATACACTTTATTCGTCAATCGTTCTTCATTCGTTCTCTTGACATAGCCAAACCTCATCAGCATACCTTTCTTAATTTTTGTCTCAACATCCATCATCTGACATACTTCATCCACCTTTCCATGCATTCCTCCTCTTACATTCAAAGTAGCGAAGCGGCTCTCCGTGGGCCACTTTTCGCCCCCGCGAGAAACGAGACGTGATGGGTGGCGAACCACATCGCCGCCATTTTGGATAATTAAATTATTTTTATGAATATCCATTGCGTTCCTGCGGGATAAGGAATTGGGAAAGGATACGTTGGAAAGGATAGTGAACGTGAACGAGAATATGAGAATATCAAATGTAATGTTTTGCAAGTTACTTTCAAATGACCTTCAACAATATTCTGGGAATAAACGTTTAATCATGATGCAAAAAATTATAAAGCTCTAAAAAATTATGAATAAAATTGTGTATTAAAAATATTATTTAAATAATTTAGTTAAGAGTATTTAAAATATATTTTTAAATTTCTCCTCTGTCATTTGGAATGGGTTGGATTGGTCTCGCAATCTTTCCAATTTAATTCTTTCTTGTATTTGTCTAAAAAATAGTTAAAAATAAATAAGTTCGTATTAGTTTATTACACAGAACCTAGAAGTAGGTTTGATTACGAGAAGTGGATTTATCCACTTCTTTTCCAATTAATGTAGAAAGGGCATAGATGTTGAGTACAAAAATACCTTGTAAGTTTACATGAATGCATTTTGTATTGTATCTTAATAAAATAACACTAAATTTACCTTTCTGCCGCATCAACAACAGCTGCAATCACATAAGCTTCCATAATTAACTCAAAATCATAAAAAGAATCGAAAAATACAACAGAGAGGTGCTTTAAAATTTTTAGTTCATGACAACTAATTTTATTCCACACCTTTTTAATCGCGATTAAAAATAGTCTGATTTAGTTTGACAATCGAAATTTTAGGTGAAAAACGTCAATTTCAGAATAGCAAAATTGTCATTTTCATTAAATTGAATAACTTAGTGCTGTCAAACTATAATTTATTTAAGTAACGTCACTTTAGTTAATTTCAGAATGGGAAATGTCGTTTGACAGGAACAAACTAAATTTTAGTGATTTTTAGTCTAGTTTAGAGAAATGTGTGACAAGAGAATCGGCACCATATTCCATTTTAATACTGAAATACAAGTAGAAGAAATTGAATAGGTATACTTATGTAGCATCAAAGTGGGTACCTTAAGTTCTAGACTAATTCTAGAACTCGATGTTAATGCTGTTTTTTGTTGAAGTTGCTCACAGAGGAACTTAAAAGCTTCTTTATTTAGGCGATATCTATTTTAAATTCGGTCTCATTTATGTCCAGTGGGTTAATTCTATTCCTAAGTTTTGCTCTGCGCGTAATTTCTCTTTATGTGTTTCAAATCTTTTTGAAACACATTAATTCTATAGGTATGCAAATAAATAAAATGTGATTTAAGATCGCTTAAGATTTAAATAATATATGGTACTACGTTCATACAATGGCGGTCTTTGCATTTTAAATTATTTTGGAGCTATTAATAATTGTTCCAATAACTTAACAATAATTTAAAACACTTGTATTTACAAAACTAACTCATAAACAAATCATAAACACGGTTAAAACTTTAATTTTACATTTTTCGAAACCTTTCTCACCGACTATTTTCAAGTGAATAATGTTTCGAGCATACTCGTTAGCCAGCCTTCGAGAGTTTACATTAACGTATGTCAAAACAATGTTCGTGCTATCAAAAATGTCACAATTGTTTATAAGTATCGAGTTTCGTTTACCATGTCGATTCGATTTCGATTACGAGAGCGCGCTAAAATCGTTCGTGCTGCCATGTTTTGTTTCCTTTTACGCCCGATAGGGGCTGTACAATTGTCATACAAATGTCACTCGATTTCGATACGAATAACTTTTCGCAAATATTCGTGCTTGGCCCACAGTACACTAAAACAATTTAGTTGTAATGTCACGTAGCGCGCATGCATGCGGTCGCGTCGCGGCGCGTCTCGCTGCGGCGGCGGCGCGGGCGGCTGGGCGGTGCTGGCGCGCCTGCAGCGCCTGCAGCCCGAGCTCGAGCGCGCGCTGGCGCCCGCCTCGCCGCAGCCATACCTGGCTATACTGCAGCACTGCCAGCAGAACGTGAGTCACTATGCACATCACACTAACACACCACAACAATTATAGCTCTGAGGTACCTGCCGGGTCCGATCCCCGGGTCAGTGTCAAAATACACATTTGATACATTATCCATTTTGTGTGGTTTTATGGGACAAAATCTATCTAGCTTTGGAGAGAAGGTATCAATATAGATATGGTCACATACACATAGCACCGATTGAAAACAAGTAAGTGTGTTTGTGATTCCGTCGTTGCCTCTTCTCCCATTGCCCAAATGCTCTAGCTACGTTAGATTCAGAGGCATGTTTTATGATGTTGCCCACATTTAATATTATTCTTACTATCCTGTCTAGTGTGTAAAGTCACTGGAGGAGTGGGTGGAGGGCATCCGCAGCGACACAGCGGCGGGCCCGGTGGACGGCACGGTGCACCAGCTGGCGGCCGCCGCACTCGCACACTGTCACGCGCTCGCCGCACACATACACACTATAGGTGAGTATTCTCCTTCACAACCAATTGGCTATGTCGTTTAATAATGATCTTGTACAGTCCATAGTCAACTGGTATTTTTCAAAACGATAACCGCTTGACTAGGTTTGCGACGTCAAATTAGCAGAAATAAAGAAACTACTAATTTTTTTTACGGTATAACAAAACATTATTGAATTCGTATTTGGCATGGCCAAACCTCTGGATAACATAATTTTCGAATTTTATTTTGGTTGATGATATAACCCAATTAGGTATAAAGGTGCGAGTGATGACAAACTCTTTTATTGTTCTTCCTAGGTCCAGCATTAGCCACAGAACCATCGTATGTGCGTGCGGTCGGTCAGCTGCCGGGCGTTCACGATAGGAACGCGGCCATGCTCGCTATTTATATGAGTAAGTTATGTTTTGAACTGTAGATAAAACCTTCTTGGAACATAGGGCCTGTACCTATTATTATTTATTTTTGATTATGTTTTTAGGGAAAGTATTAGCCCAGTTGAACTTTGCACTCAGAAACAAGAGCGAGCAGTATCCTGACGCTTTGAAAGCGATATTTTTGTTGAACAATACTCTCTATTTGCTACAGGTAAGCATTTACATCTTGCATGAATTACATGTTGCTTGGTCAAAAATCCATTTGTATCAATTGCGTCGGCGACTGGTGGGTGCCCGATGAAATGTATTTTTTTTTATTTAGTCCACTGAGTAAAAGGAACTAAAATGTTTGTTTTATTGTCAGGGTCTTCAACGCAGCGGTCTGCTGGACGTCCTCATGTTGGCTGAACCGGAGTGTGAAGCCAACTACCGCGACATGATACAAGAACATAAGAACGCGTATCTACAAAGGTTTTACTCCATTTTCCACATATAATTCTTGTAAATATGTACAACCTCTTGGTTCTTAAGTCTATATTGTAAGGTTCAATATTGCTTAAAGTGTTGGTATAGTTTTTTACTGTGCTTGAATTCTTCATCGGGTGCTGATTTTTATTATACTTACAGTTGGAACAAATTGCTAGCACATACCGTGTTAGACGAGCCGCTTCCCGCCAAACTACGCGACAGGGATAGGCAGATACTCAAGGATAAGTTTGCAGTAAGTACACATTTATAATAAGTAACAAAGTTTTCGTTTTGCTTTCTGAGGCTTATATTAGACATGACATAAAACTACTTTCTACAGATTATCGATATATATTTAGGTTTTAGTTCCCGACGTTTCAGCATTAAAAGTAAAGGGGAAAGTCTTCTTTTTCTCTTTTTATCTATGAAATCAATGAGTGTTTTCATAGCCATTTCAGGTTTAGGTTTGAGATGAAATAGATGGCAGGTACCTACATTGTACCAATTTTTTTAGCACAACATGATTCTTTACTGTCGCGCGTCCATGTGCCGTTAAATAAATGCTTCCACAGCGCAGTAATGCGTTTTCATGTGACGTCAGCCTTAGGGTGCATCGCGTCAGTACGCGAGCGGCGCGCGTGAGTCTGACGGACGGCGTTAGAGCGTGGGCACACGATGCGTTGCGGTGGCGGTGCGGCGCCAGAGCGTTGTCTTACATATAAATATCTGTGGCGTGCACACGATGCGCTCCGGCGCCGCACCGGACTTGCAACCTCCAAGACGAGGCGGGGAGGGGGGAATGCGTTGCGACGTCGGAGCGGCACCACTCAGTTGTTACGATCCATTATCATTAACATACTGTCCAACGCTACTACGTTGCCGCTGCGACATAACAACGTTACGGCGTCGCACCGCTCGTGTGCCCACTGACACGATGAAATCTTTGCGGTGCGGCGCCGTAACGCATCGTGTGCCCGCGCTCTTATTGACAATTGTGCGTTGCGCGCTCCTTGCGAACTGTTCGGTGCCCGTACTCCAAATCTGGACGCATTCTTATAGCTTCAACCATATTATGTGTGTCCTTTAGTCGTTCAACCGCGAGTGGGAGGAGTGTTCCCGCCTGCAGCGTACATACAGCGTGCCGGACGCAGAGCTGCGGGAGGCGCTGAAGCGCGACAACAAGCAGGCGCTGCTGCCGCGCTACAGCGCCTTCTACGACGCCTACGCCGCGCTGCCCTTCTCCAAGAACCCCGACAAGTACATCAAGTACACGCCGCTACAGGTACACACCAACATACACTCCTACAGGAGCAGACACGAGCACATCAAGTAAACGCTGGTGGTACACACCACTACCACAACGGTTTATGTCAAAGTTTTATAAAATAAATGCTGAGAAACTTATGTTGAAAAAAAAACATGACTTTTTAAAAGAATTATGAGATAAAGAATGACCCTTACGAGTATACATATGAAACTATAGAGTGAGCCTATCAGAGTTTAAACTAAAGCACTAGTGTGAACAAGTGTTGTCGTGAATTATGTATGAAGATGGAGCTTGCCGTTTTAAAAAATCTATCTAAAACACTATTATTATCCTAACAATGTCAAAACAATCGATATTTTCTTTAAAAGTTTCTCGTTGCGCGAAAATTAAATGAAAAAAGAAATGTACTAGGATCAGACTAAAAACTGCTCTCGCTTGGCACAAGGGGAACCTAGCGATAGTAGCAGTCTATGCATATAGTACGTCGATGGAATGACCTCATTATTAATTTTAAAATATTCTCTTTGTAACTAAAAGAAAAACAAGTTTGAATCGCTCACCCAATGCTAAATTCTAAAATTATGGTGGGTCACATTGTTGTTTTACATGTTACATTTATATTATTGCCAGTATACCTAATATTTAAAATTTAATTTCCTTCACAGATCGCAACACAACTCGATGGCTATTTCGACGAAGCTGCTTAATTGTAAATAAAGGAGTCTACTAGAATAGGAAAAAATTGCAAAGACATTATTTATTTAATCACTGATTTATATTAAAGGAATATATTAAAAATAAATATTTGATATTTACTAAGTTCTCCGCTTCTTCCTGCTTGATTTCCTCACGGGCCACTGAAACAAAAATATCTTCGTAACATTCAACGTCGCCGAGAAAAGTACTGATAAACTTTGGCTTGCTTTACCATATTTAGTTTTTCTGTCCCGGTATTAATGTTGCCAGTTTCCTAATTCAATATCTTGTGTAGGCACACCCGTTTTTGTGCTTTTCTAATATTGAATTCTACATACAAACTTATCTCTCTCATTCCTCTGTTAACTTTGATACTTTCAACTTATTAAGCTATAGAAGTGTACAAGATTAGAAAAAAAAACTAATTACATCTTAACTATATTTATGTCATGTTCGCTCGGCAGTAAAATGTTAACGCAAGCAACCAAGTCAAAGTTTACCTTTTATTATAGATTTATAGAATTATTTCCCGCAATAACTTTGAGAGATAACACACATCCCGTATTTATTATCTACTAGAAGGAGTTTGGAGTTACAGTGGCGGATTTTGTATAAATATATAGGTATAAAAAAGCCAACTGCATTTTAAGTAAAAAATCCTAAACTCATAAGTATGGGGGTACCCCTTAAACAAACAACAAAGATGCAAGGAAAATCATAATAAGCAATAATCTAATACTTAATAAAAATATTTTTAAATAACATCGGTAATAAATAATTACTGACTAAACACTTCATGCTGGAAATTTTATAACATGAAAAATAAAAATGTTTTTACTTAAATCATATTTTAAAACACAATCTTTTAAGTCAATCCATGTTGGATTCGGAAGTACCTCACACAGCTCACCATGCATTGTAGTCCAAACTAAACATACATATATACAAAAATCCAATTCAAAATTGAGTAGCTAGAATCCACCCCAACAAACATACATACATACATTGCAATTAAATAAAAGCTTGTTTTATATCAACTATCAAACGCACAATAAAAATGCTGATTTCTGGTTCAATGGAGGAGGAAAAGAGCAGAATAACACTCGAGACTTGGTTTTAAGAAAGGGCTCTGGGAAGTATACACCTGAAAAGCAACTTAAAATTATAGTAGAAAGGTATTTTATAAGTATACTTGTATTTGAGTTATATATGCGCATACGCTTCAATAGATGACTTAAACGCAAAAACAGATGTCGTAGCCGTAAGTAATAAAAGAAAAATCTTTACATAATGCGAGTACATGTATTCAACACGCCAATATTTAAATGCACACACTTTAAAGCGCAGCCTGCTTATAAACATCTTTCTTGTAAGCAATCTACTAGTCTACTATAGGTCGCGTCACTTAAAAAGAACGCTAGCTGTCAAGATGCGTAGAACGCGATTTATCGGTCTATTTGGTGGTATGAAGTGCGGGGGGGCACGAGCCGCATGTTTGCCGGTGCGCTATTGGTTCGTAGGACGACCTTCGCCTACCGAATTGTATACTCATGCGCAAACGTATCCTCTCCACCTTCCGCCAACGTTCTTTTTACCTGACGCGACCTATACCTACATATGAAAGCCCGTTTCTTAAGAATTCATTTGGTAAAAGACAGAATTTTACCAGAACGGAAAAATCTGAAACATGTTTTTTTTAAGATAAAATCGATTATATATAACTCCTCAGTTACATGAGGATTGACTCTTCATCAAAACAACTTTTAGGTGCAAAGTAACAAGAAATTGCTGATGACAAACCTCATGCAAGCGTTTTTTATTTAAATCCGCCACTGGAAGTCCCTTATATAATAATCCTGCTGTATTAAAAAGACGCGTTTAACAGAATTACAAATATTTTCATGTTTTTTCTTTGTAAAAAAGTACGCGTGGTCGATTGAAAAAATCTCATAAAAATAATCGCATTGAAACCTAAATAGGTACTGCATTTAAAACGGATAGTACATTCAAAACTGTTACTTAGATACCTGTATTTGTGACATTCCATATTATTTGCTTGCTTCAGTTCTAACATAACGAAGAAAATAATAAATAAATATGATGTAAAAAAAAAACAAAAATAAGATGATAAAAATAAATCGGTAAAAATGTCATCTACACAATCGTTCTGTCAGAACTTAGCAGCAAAATTTAATAATATTAAGTTAATGTTTTAATTGGTTTTACAAGACGGCAGCACATCTTCGTTATTCCAATGTCTTCTCCGCCGGTCGTGAGCCGGCAAATCGATACAAATTCAGAGATTAGTCGATAGTTCTACTCGGGTGAAATTAAAACGCATAATAAAATAATAAACATAACGTATAATTCAGGCAAGCAGTTAAAATAATAAACGAATTTAGAAACATTGCCTAGCTAATGAACTAAAATAAAAACAAATTTGGAAAAAAAAAACGCTATTTCGAAAAACGAGGCCAAAACAAAAAATATATATTTGAAGGTAACATATTTCTTAATTAAATCAAAGCGTAATGACATGCAATTGCTATACAACAAAAATTGTCTAGATAAAATTGGTAGTGTTGTGAGCACAGAACCCAGTGGAACTATCCCCCCTAATCTCTGAGGCATGAGCACGCCGTACGTTATATCGGTCGGACAAGTCACCGCTACGGTGGAGGTACCTTTGCAGGGTTCCCGCGGCCCGGCTGCTCCGCTTGCAACTAACAACAAGCAGATTTCCATATCAACAAACTGACGTACGTGTACTTTCCGTTGTACGTTTCGTACCTGAACTGAGACAGTGAGCGTTTAGAATGTGCCGATCAATGTGCAATGTTAACTAGGTTGGTCGCGGCTTCACCTGTTTGGCTTTCTGATATAAATATAGGCAACAGTTGGAATCTTGATATATATTGCAATAAACTGCCATAGCTATGAAGTCAAGTCTTGCTGTAGTGATCTGTTCTTTTAGAATATTATAGATATTTTTGTTACCATGCGTCTCATCAATCAAATTACTGACGATATAATTTTTTAACCAAAGGATAAAATTTATATATCTGCTAAGTAATATACCAAAAATAAAACCTCGTGGTTAAATTTTAAGCTTAACTAAATAATTGAAACTTTGGCTAGTTGTGATATTGAAACAATATTTATTGGAAGGCGAAGTTGAACTGTTTATTTATTTAACTGTTCACCCTACATTTTTTTCCTTATAGAAATGTTTTGAAAGAGACCTTCTAGTTCCATCAAAAATAGGTAACAGATTCCTCATTTTCATTTTGAGTCAGTTCAGAAGCTCCTCATATACCCTACGTCCAAATAGGCGAAGTCGCTATAACACCTAGTTAAGTAACCATAAAGTATAATTTAGTATTTATAGGGTCACAGTTCCGCTCCTAAGCTACGCACCGTCGTCAGCGAACTGCGGGTATCAACACCTTACCTCACCCTAAGGATCATCGGCGCGACGGTTTAGGCACATTTTAAACACTGACTCAGTTTTAAAACTTCTGTTTTCTTCCTGAAAAAACAACCGAAATTCAAGCCGTTTCAGGCCAATTTGAATATTAGTCGAGAGCATATTTGACATTTCGATATTTTTCTTCATTACATTTTTGATAAAAGATCTAGGCAAACAAACAGACATACATACATTGCCCGAATAGTTAAGTAATTGAAACACGCGATGTTGCCATATTAAGCTTTTAGTTTGCACTCAACATGACAGATGTCAGTATTTCGGGCATTTTGTTTCTGATGGTTCTTCTTTGTCCACAAAATATGTTTTCTAATCTAATCAATGCTTATTTTTTTTATATTCTGTGGATCAATGTCGTCTATAATTTTCATACATTAATTACTTTTAGGTTAGAAATTTATGAGAAGATTATTTTAAATACCCCTAGTGTCTTTTCTTGAACTTTACAATGGCAATACAATCGACCGGAATCGAAACCGGGACTCCGCGATATCTTCAACGTAACATACCGAACACTGTCACTTCGAATACAAACTACAAACGTAATAGGGCAACACCGAGTATGCGGTTAATTCAACTTGCGTAAAACTTTACCAATACCCTACGTAATAAAAAATGAACTTAAACTAAATGGTGTTAAGGTGTGTTTTCGTGTGAACTATACTAATTTGTTATTGTCATTACCTTGATAGCTTGAGGTGGTGCTTTCTTCTTAGGCCCCGCTTTCTTGGGCTCCCGGATGAGCTGGTTGGCGTAGGGCGTGAAAGCGCACGGAAGTACCTTGCGGAGTCTGTGGCGAAATGCAAGTTAATAAGGGTTCTCATATTAGTTAAATAATGTTTATTGTTTAAATAAATAAGATAAGAGAATGTTTCTAGTGAGCAGTTGGTTAAAAATAGGGTAGATAAAAATGGATGACTAAAGGTTTTAAGCGTGTATTAGAGGGAGGTAGGGTGCTAAATATTACTTATATATTTATTACTTGGGGATTTATGGTAAAAAAAATCAGTGAACTATATGGAATATTTTTTATGGATAACTTATATCTGGCTATAAACTATCAAGTTACATATCAATAATAAAAAAAAAACAAAATTTTCAAATTTGAATCAGTAATGTACGGAGAATTTAATTCCTATTGTTTTCTAATGCTAAGTGTTGTTAGTACCCTACTGGACATAGTGTATTATCAAAAGCATGTACTGACTTATGCCACGGCAGTAGGTCGGGCGTGAGTTCAGGCGGCGCGCGCGCCAGCCTGGCGTCGTCGTGCGGCGGCGGCGCGCTGGCCAGGCACAGCTGCGGCGCGCGCGGGCCCCCGCACAGCGGACTCAGCAGGAGCGCGTTGCTGCCGTGACTCACCTGCGATACATGGATCTTATGTAGGTCTGTGCTCGGTATAAGGTGGGAACATCATGGTAACAGGAGTACAAGTGGAAATGATAACATTTTTTTGACAAAAAGCCCTAATATCCAATAAAATGAGTTTATCAGGATACGCACTAAAGGAAAATGACCACGACAATATGGACCACGGTACAGAGTTGCGTCAATTCCAAAGTTGTTTTAGATGGTTTATAAATTAACCAAATAACCATCTACAATTGCCATTTTGGAATCAAAACCCGGATTTCCAAGTTTTTTTAGAAAACGTAACTTAACCTCAAAATAGAAATATCCGTCGTGTATAGAGGTAAGTTTATAGGTCGTAGTTTGGAAAGCAGATTAATTAGCATATCTGATGGGATAGAGACTTAAATAAATCAGTACCTTGCCTTTATATTTCCTGTTAAAACAGTTACAAATACAAAAAAGCATGCACCACGCGCAATTGACATTGGACTTTATGACAATGACAATTCAATTTGAGACACCAACACCAATGTTGCCACTTTAGATTTTAAATGAAAATCGATTACTCGAATAAATACACTCGACACATAATTATTTCAAATGACTGATTTAGTTCTATAATCATTAATTTATTAAAAAGGTTCGATTTATATCAAAACGAAGCAAGATAATTAAAAAAAAAAACTATGCAATCATTCATAATGTATCGTTAGCCAACAAAGTGAAATTGCTTTAAAAAGTTTTGAAAGCAAAATAATACGACTACTGTGTGTGTGAAATACTAATTATTTGACACCACAGTAGTATCATCTCGCTTTATTATTTATAAAAACCCTGCGATTTACCTTTCCAATGACTTTACATTTAAATTAATTTGTAATCGTATACAAAAAAAAATCGATTAGAGTTGTCAATATATTTACTTATTTTGATTATGGCAACACTTTAACGTAAGAATAGCTGGCAGTAGGTAATTCATTTTATCAAAACAATTTCATAACTTATTAAGTTTACAAAATAAACCCCTATACAAAATTGGCATTCTAATTGCAGAATGACTTCAAAAATAAAGAAAATAATTGTAATACAATTTTGATCTTGATGCATGAGAAAAACCAGTACCGTTGATGGTCATGATCTTTTTAACCATGGGAGTACGTTCTAGAAAAAAAATCTCCAGGATACGTGTTCCCGAAACGTACCCGAGAATGAGTAATCCCGAGGTAAAATGTTCACAAAGATTTTTTTCAAATAAAAATATTCTTGAAGGATTTTCTCAAGAGAGAGATTCTGAAATACCGTTCCGAAAGAATTATTCCCAAGGAAGAGTGTTGTCGAATCATATTTTCAAGAAAGCGTGCTTAGTAATCCTTTTGTAGTGTGTAACGAAAATCAAGAAACACAAATAACACTTAATAGCTAGTACCTCATGCTGCAACACATAGTGTCCAGGCAGCAGGTCGTGCAGAGCACCCAGGGTAGTGTACACTATGTTGGGCACAGAACGCGCTACTTCTCCGTGCACGCTCGTGAACTGTTCACCCGACATTGTGGTGAAAGACGCCACATCACCAGTGGGACCGTCTACACGAGCTGGTGACAAACATGCTAACTATAAAAAAATTGCTTAGCAAAGAAAATTATCCAAGTTCCCATTTCGAAGGAAAAAATAATCGGGAGCTATAATGCCACACCTGTTTAACAAATATGTAAATGCGTCTGATATTATAAAAAAATATTTAAAAATTATAACATATTTTAAAACCAATATAATTACTTCATTCTCTAGTCAACATAAATATTAAAATATAGATAAATGGATAATTTCCAGCTTACCTGTAACGACCGTGACAGTTTTCCTCAGCATGCACGAGAGCGCCAAACTTCGAATGCTGTCAGTTGACTGCTTGCTAGCGCCCAAGTCCAACTGGTACTCCACTATCGGTTCTATTAGTAATTCGCCCATTTTATACTGGAAACATAAGTCGTAAATGAACACTCAAAAACTACACACGCATTTTCAAATAGTTTAAATTAATGTATAGATTCAAGAAAATTGATTGTGTATAATTAAATATATTAAAAAACTTAGTAATTAATGTACTCACCCTCGCTTTATGTGAGCAGTGTATAATAATATCATAATTGACTTCTGACTTGCTTCTGAACTGCCATTTCCTGAACGAGCGGCGCGGAGGGTGCTCGTATATCGTGTCTGAAGAAAAAGCAATGTTTTAACTAACATTGACAAAAGTTAATATTCAAACGAACACGAATTAAAACCGAATACTCAGAGTAAAAAACTGGAATATGTTTTAACGAGGGCAATATTTCAGTACATATATATATATATATATATATATATATATATTGGTGTTTGTACTTAAATTGACTAAGAGCATCAAAAAATTATACGCAACAGTTGCACACTATTCTATCACGCTCATAGCAGGATAAAATCTGAAAGAGATCAGACACAGGAAAAAACGACTTTACATGGACGAGTTAAGATTGAAATTCCCTTGCCCTTCACCTCTTTGTATGCCTAGTAGAGATAACTAAATAAATTGCAGTTTCTTTCACATATAACTAACTGTGCCCCACGGTTTCACCCACGTGAATACCTAGGTTCCGATCCCGAAGTCCTCATAGTTATTCTGTTATTCTGATAAAATTAAAAAATTATGAAAATTGGATTTGTCTTTACCAGCACTATGATGTTAAATTATATGCATACCTATTATAAGTTTGTCTTTTGCTAATAATTCAATCAATCAGGAATGGCTAGACCAGCCATTCCTGATTGATTGAATTTGATTTCTTTCATTCCTGATTGAAGATTGAAGCATGTCTGTGAGTCTGCTTGCGACCACGGCCTGTGTAACCCGATCGAAACCTCAAGCCCTAAAGGTATTTATGCATGTACGCGTTCCCTGTTCTATAATATTACTATAAACATGCAGCGCGATAGTATAAAAGTTATTATGTGAATCATACCTTTACAAGTACAGTTATAGACTCCAATATCGGGGACCTCCTCGCTGATCTTCCGGCAGACGGCCCTTGTGAAGTAGCCCACGCTGTCCTTGTCTAACTTGTTGCTGGAGCTACTCTCTCTCCGTCTCTTTGGTGCTTGAATTGATTCTGTGTCAGCGTCTGTCATTTGTGTGTCGTCATCTGTAACAATATTATGTTTGTATCATTGTAATATTGATTCTAGTCTATACAATAATATTTTTTCACAAGAATAGACTTAAATAAGACTTGTAGAAAACGGGTTTTTGGCGCATAATATAGTTTAAATTTTTATGTTGGAAAAAATACATACATAGAAAAATAAAATATATAAAATATTACATGGCAGTAGCATGCAAGAGTAAAAAATACAGCATTACTAAATTATATTGATAGTTATTTTCACTAATAAATTGTGTGTACAATGTTTCAACCAGTAACATATCACAAAATCTGTTACTAATTTCAACATTTTTTTAAAGCGAAAAAGGATGAATACCTGTTCATAAGTGACACATATTTATTGATAATGTTTTGTCAATCAGTGTTCTGCATACCTGTGCATATAAAGAGACTAGCGTCGTCATCATCGCTGGACATGTCCACATCATCCTCCGTCACGGCGGGAGTCTCCACCTTCTCCGGCGCCGACACTTCCCGCTTCTTGTCCCGCTGCCATACTTTCTCCTTTTCTTTTAAGCTATTCCGAAAATATAGGTTTTTAGAATGTATATATTATTATAACTAGTTATTATGTACTGGATGATGTATTCCCAAGGAATAGGCGAGACAATAGCAAACTCAGTCAAGTATATTACCCATATTTGAAAATTAATATTCTATTCTATGTTATACAGTTTTACCGAAATGTATATAATAAATTATAACAGTGCACAAAAAGTTGCATCAAGACTATGAAGCGTTTTCTCGGTGCAGGGCTAGAGTTAAAACCGAGATCGTACGGGCTCATGATGAATACCGAAACCGCGTCCAGAGTCACTTGGCAAAGGAACCACGAGCATTCTGGAATTTTATAAGGTCCAAAACCGGTACCTAACTCATCCAATCGCAAAATAATAAAGGCAGGTAAAATATTGTCCGAGTATGAGTGTGCGGGAGAGTTCGCCAGGTACTTTGAGTCTGTGTACAATCGCGAGCCAGCCAAGCTGAGTGTGGCGGCGGCTAGCGCCGACGCAGAGCGCATGGCGGAGGCGCCGGGTGCCCGCGTACAGCTGGCGCGCCTGCGCGTTGATGACGTGCGCCGCGCGCTCGCGCGCTGTCCGCCTAAGCGCTCAGCAGGGCCAGACGGGATACCGGCGTTTGTGTTTAGGGACTGCAGAGCAATATTAGTCGGGTCATTGCTTCATTTGTTCAACATGTGTATCGAGACCGCGACGTTCCCGGAGCGCTGGAAACTTACTCGGGTGGTGCCGGTGCCGAAAGGCGGCGGAGGATCAGCGCCCACGGACTACCGACCTGTGGCGATTCTGTGTACCCCGGCAAAGGTATTTGAGGCGGCCATCCACGGTTGTCTTTACCCGCAAGTGAGCGCCCAGTTATCCGACGCTCAGCATGGGTTCCGACCTGGACGGGGGACGACTGGGAACTTACTGGATTTGATGTCTCATCTGGTACCCGCGGTGGATTCTGGGCTGCAGGTGGACGTTGCTTACTTTGATTTCCGAAAGGCATTCGATACAGTCGACAATGACATCCTCCTGGATAAGTTGGCCGGCATGGGGTGCACTCCACATACGTTAACATTCTTTTCCTGTTACCTTCGGGACAGATGTCAGTATGTTGACTGTAGCGGACACCTTTCGGATCCCTACCCGACAAGATCTGGGGTGAGTCAGGGAAGTAATTTGGGTCCTCTTTTGTTTATCTTGACGGTCAACGACTTGCCGAAAGTAGCAAGGAAGTCTACACCCTTACTATTCGCGGATGACTTAAAACTGGTTTATAAAGTGGAGAACAATATAGATCACCTAACACTACAGCAGGATATAGATAGCATAGTAAGTTGGAGCTTAAAAAATAGATTGTATTTTAATGTGAGTAAGTGTTCGGTGTTGTCTTTTAGCCGCGCACGAACTCCGAGCCATTACCAATACCTTATGGATGGGGCGCCGTTGCAGCGTGTGACAGAGGTACGGGACTTGGGTGTTCGCTTCACTGCTGACCTACAGTTTCGGCAGCATATTGTTGACGTGTGCAGGAAAGCTTACCGGAATCTGGGACTAGTTCTGCGACAAGCAAATAACTTCACGAACATCGGAGCTTTGAAAGCTTTGTACGAGGCACTCGTGAAGAGTCACCTGGAGTGCAATGCTGTAATATGGTCACCACATGAGGAGAAGTACAGACAGATGCTAGAGCGTATACAGAACAAATTTCTCAGGTTTGTGTATTTGAAGCAATACGGGGTATACCCAGGCTATCCGCTGTTGTACCCTACTCTGTTTGTGCTGGGTATGGTGGGGTATTACAGGTTAGAAGTTAGGAGAGAGGTGGCACTCACCGCTTATCTATTTAAAGTGTTGCGTGGTAAAATACATAATCCTAGCGTGTTGGAATTGCTACAGCTGTGCGTCCCGGACGAGTACGTGGGGCGGCGGCGGCGGCCGGAGCTGCTGGCCGTGCCGCGCGCGCGCACTTGCCTGCAGCAGCGCACGCCGCTCGCCCGCGCGCTTCGTGCGCTTAACACATTGGCTCACAATGTAGATATATTTTCGTGTACACTGAACGAATTCACACGGGCCGCCTACTGTTTATTTAGTTAAGTGTTTATGCTGATGGTTTTATGTGGATTTTGTTTTTGTTTTTGATATTGTTTTTATTAGTTATTTTATTGTTTTTGTAAGTTATTTTACATTGGCTATTGAATTAGGTTGTTACCTGTAAAAATAGTTATATGTGTGGATGTAAATAAATAAATAAATAAAAAACAATCGTGTCACCGAACTACGATGGTGAATATTATAGCATCGCTTTACTTATTTTCTTCCAAAACCAAAAAAGACTTCTAAAGCGGTTTTTTTAGGCTGACACCGTCATGATTATTGTTGTCAATTAATTGATGCGAAAATGCAAACCAATAGTGTTACTTAAACATTTGATGTCCATTTAAGCTGAATTTTCTCTCTCTATACCAGATGTATTCTTCAGCCTTTTAGGATTGATATACCTTCACGGTAACATCCTGTATACATTTTGTTCACACTTACGGTATTAGCGACTGTTCCAGAAGATGTCTGAACGCCTTCAACGTCCTCATTTGCGCGCATTCCTTGTGAGCAGAGAACTCACTGTCCAATACTACGACGTTCACTCTTTCGCCATCTAAATACAAAACAATAACATACAGGGCAAAAAAATTGGTTACATAATGGAATAGATGAAAAACCTTGATCAAAACTAGACGTAATCTGTCTGTACTAAACAAAAAGATATACATAAAATCCAATAGTCCGCTTGCGACCACGGCCTGTGTTCTATTCTGAACCCGTTATACAATATTGCTATAATTTTTACGGTTACTCATATCCACACTAGCAGAACTGCTAAAGAATAGAAATTATAAACATTTCTTTATATTTTTTAAATTTATTTCACTCACCTGGGCCAATAGTCTCGCAGACCGACACAGGTATAGTCCAGGGCCTATTCTGTTGCATCAAACACTTCAGCGCGTTCTCACTCGCAATGAACTTCGCTCCATTCGTCAGCGCATATACAGCTAGCTCTCTGTGGATCTCTGGTGTTGGTAGTACTGACACTGCTTTTTCATCTGTACAACAATGTAAAATGCTGTAAAACGACATGTATCATCTTAAAGGATAGATAAGGTACTACAGAGTGCGCTTATCAGGGTATGAACCATGAGCGCTAGTATGAACTAGTTTCGTCGTAAAAATAGTCCATCTTAAAACATCTGCTTACGCTCTGTTCAATGAGCTTTTAGCGATACGCGCACTCTATAGTTTTTATTACTCTATGATCGGCATGTTGTCAACTGTTTTTAGGAGTAAAACATAAGAATTAAAGTTCATATTTACTTGGCAAAACAAACTGGTATGGATGCTTCTGACATGGTTCTGGTACTGTACAAGGATGCAGGATTGAAAACTGCTTGTTTATATTATTTGGGATTTGGGCTGTAGGCATCTCTGAGAACTTTACCTGAAAAAAAATATATTTAAATGATTAATACATACTTTAGGCGTGATTTCAAAATGCATGATATAAGCTAAATCTATTTTGCAAAATGATAATATAACACATTGTAAAACTCTAAATAGAATATAAACAAGATGTTGGCATATTTTTTGCCTTCAATTTAATGATTTCTTTTTTTAATATAAGACATGGGTATAAAAATCATGAAAGAACTTACACCAATTAAGTCCTGCTTTAGCACCGCATCACATGTATTTCTTCTACTCTCCAATGGTATTTGAGCTGCTATATCATACTGTTTTGGTAGCCCGGTCATCCGTTGTGCTTTCACTTTAAACTCTGCTTCATACACAGTTTCTACCGCTGGCTTTGGTCGCAGAGCTCGAATACAATGGTCCGTCAACCATAGCGTTTTTGCCCATTCTATGTACTCCTTCTGTTCTTTTAGGTAAGTTTCTTTTGCATTCTGAAATGTTTATGATAATATTAAAAAAGCTTTTTAGTAATATATTTTTATTTCATTCACCGATTTGGTGAGTTCCATCGATTGGTCTGCTGCTGATTTAACTGAATTGAAATCAAAATTTTAGTATAAAATTATTGAGAATTCATTAATTCGAATACTTAAAAAATTGTTGCATTATGTTTAGAGTATGTTTACTGACAATACTTAAAACAAAAATATGTAGATTGATAGTAACATCAATGTTTGTAAATTTGGAATGTAGCTGAAATCAATTAGAGTAACCTATGTCTCTTCTGAAGCACATACCTCATAAGCCTTGTAGTCCTGTTTTTGTGGCTTATGTAGTGTCAAATCTGGCAGTATATGAGGATTCTCAGCACTTAATACTTTTAATATCTGGATATGCTGTTGAGTTGTAAGTGCCGATATTTTGGGAAACTGCGGCATTGGCCTTAGACATGGTATGAAGAGTTTGGATTTGTGATTCTGTAAAATAAATGCAGTATTAATATGTAAGCTTCAGTTAAAATGGTTTTCATACTTCCTGTCTATAATATAACTGTGTTTGCTGTTACTATTATGTTTTTGGTATAGAATGATTACTATTTATGTAGCTTAATTAAAATGATGGTATATACCAAGCCAGGTTACAATTGTATCTGTTTAATTAGCAGTAAAGGTAACATAAAGTTAAACATTGACTTATCCAACTATTAAACCATTAAATACACTAACCTGTTTTGTCCTAAATATATCATCCCAGTTAATTCTAGTGGGTGTCCCTTCATCTTCAGAGTCACTAGAGAGGAGAGGATCCTTAAATCTATTCTTTAATATCTTCTCCGTGTTGCAGTTGTCCAAGTCTGATTCCTCCACAAAATACCGCTCTGGTACAGAGGCACACCTAAACAAAATAGGTATGTATAATAACATGTGAATTGATAAGTTTCAATGCATGGTTTAAAATATTACACAGTAATGCTAGTGTTATAAAATGTGTGAAACAACAGTGTATATTGTAGTTCAAACTGTTTTTATGTAGTACATATTGTTTTGTTTAGGATTAACATAAATAAAACCAGCCTGATAATTGAATGATAAAGATTGGTGCATATATGTGTAGATACTGAAAATAAAACACATAGAGCTATTCAAAATATACGGGCGTACACAAGAAAGACTACGATAAGTTATATTAATCTAATTTATGAATAAACAGCTGATTCTTGCTTTGTTAACAAGCTACGCAAGAATTAAACTCACCAATCGAATTGTCGCACATGTTCCATCATCTTGAATAACGTTTGAAAAGAATTTTATTCTTAATAATCTAAACTAATATCACAAATGCTCTTTCAAACATAAATCTGTATTTATTTGAGCAACATAAACAACTAAAACCGCATGTTTTTTCGATATGCTGCGGTGACAGCGGTGTTATTGAACTGTCAATGTCAATTAAAAATATCACAGAGTAGCAGAGTACAGAATTTTCAACATGAAATCATGAAATAAATTGCCTGTGGTTGACACGCAAAAATATTATCAAAAGTATACAATATCTATTACTATTTAAATTTAAGCACACTGTTATATTGCCTTTATTACACTTTATCAATATATTTCAGTATATTGGAATATAAGCGTTTTATAAAAAAGTACTCTGTGGTTTTAATGGTTTTGCTCACTAGATGGCGCTGCAAGCATGGCATTAGCTGTATTTTGCAAGAAAAGAAAATAAATATTATTTACCCATCTTTGAGGCAATCATAGTTGCAATTTAGAATCCACATCTACTACTAATATAATATAAAGAATCATGCCCACTTTCTATACATTAATTGACCTGTCACTTGATTCGGTTTACAGGCCGCGTCTACCAACAACTAGTGTTGCATAAAAACATTTATTGTTTATAATAACACAATAACTTATCATCTTTTCATTTAGAGGCCAAGGAAAAGTGCTATAACGTAAATAAGTTTTTGAGGTTATAACAGCTGTCAGATAAGGTTTGACAACTATTATAACTCCAAAAATTATACGTTAATTAAATCAAATTATTTCTTCATTCGCCAGTAGTTACAATCACTCAGAAATAAATCCCTCTCCAATGTAATATCATCTTAAAATCGAAGCACGGTCGCAAACAGCAGTATATCTTTCGTAGGTAGATACCTAACATTCTGCCGATACCGAGTTTTAAACATTTTAGGCGTGAAGTTATGCCATCCTTGTATTCCACACTACACTTTGTGCAAGTTGGGCAATTTAGGTATAGTTCATTAAACTATCGGTCGGCTTCATTGATGTCCAAGATAAACTTAGAAAGTAAACCTACGCATTAAAAAAAGACACATTGGCACTTGCCCGGATTTGCATAAAAGGCAAGGTGTTAACCTCTGGGCCATCACAACATAAGTAAATAGATAACGAAGAGCTACCTACCTACATGTTTTTGAAGAGTACAGGCAAATTAAATAAAAAACAGGATTTATTCATTTTTATTTATTTAATCAATGTCTTCTCGTACAACCACTTCATCTAAAAATACCGCTGAAGCTACAATGTTGGTTTCATGCCTGGCCCAACCTAAGTACCACACCAACGTCATATTATGCGAATATCGCACAAAAAAAGCACAAATCGGTGTCCGTATAACAAAGGTCAAAGTAATCGTAAGTGGTATCGAAGTCCGTGGAAAATGCAAAAGTCGTAAGAGTATCAGAAAATATAAATGAAAAATCGCACAGTACAATACGTAGCAAAGCAAACGAACGACTGTAAAACGTCAAACAAATGACAGCCTGTCATTCAGTCGGCGCAGTTCGTTTTACGCGTAACTTGTCAACTGAACACTCTTTTTTTCCATACCTTAATATAAACAAATCCTAAAATAACCTAAAATAAATTAATACGAAAAGTTAAAAAAAAAAACACGCATTGGTTATTTTGAACATTCATTAACCACAATGACGAACGAACCAGTTTTTCGTATTCCGTGAAACGAAACGTGCATAAAAGTCTATTGAGTTTGATAAACATATTAACATCGATTTTTTTCCTGGCTTTACTTAAAAATTCAAATAGGCAATACGAAATGAGCAAAAAAAATGCAATTTTTTACGATATTTTACATCACTAGACTCGTTAGAAAAATTTCAGGTCAAAACTGGACATGATTCTTTTGTCTGTCTGTTACGATTGTACTGCTCAACAGACCGTCGCTGAACAGCTTTTGATAAAACTTGATGATGGAGTAAGTTTGAAACTTAAGAAAAGCTACTTTGTGCCGAAATTAACGACGGAGCTAGATAAACTAAGACTGAAACAAAATTCAATAGCAAGAAAGTAACTAACCACTTAGCTAGGTCGCAAGTTTCTGTGCATAACAAAAAGAAAATATCTACTGAACCTGAACCGTGCTAAAGATCTTATTTCTTATTTATCATCCCTCCCTAGACCTTTTTTCTTATGTAGAAACTAGTTCTGTATTAATTAAGTAGGAACCTTATAAATATGAAAGTCTCGTTTCATCCTTAGGCCGACCATATTATTAGTTGACAGTTTGAAACAGTTCTACTAGTGTCGAAAGAACGAGGACTCGACATGTACCTACTTATTGATCAATTGCTGACTGTTGCGCAGTCCTGAGAATGTAGCCCAGAAAAAGGCCTAGAGTTTATGCTTATAATATTGCTCTTGATTATATTATATTGTTTTTATTTTATTGTTGTAATCTAGATTTAATTTTTACGACGTTGATATTTTTTGCAAAGTTCTTTCAGGAATCTATCATAACTGTTTGACCAGACCTTAGCAATTTGAAATTGTGCTATTGTGTTGTTGGTATTCAAGCGAAGTTAGCATTCATAGCTATCTATGAAACGGGAACCGACAAAAATGTCCACCGCTATACAGCACTGAGTAAATAATTAACTGTTGACAGAATTCTACAGAACAGGAAAGTGTCTGAGTCCGATCCCTTAATTAATTCCGATAAATTGACTCGTTAAGTTGCTATATATTTCTACAACACTTTCCTGGCCTATTCAAAATAGGAAGTAAGTTGTTATGTAAGTAAAACTATCTCGTGTTAACTAGCAAAACTGGTGTCTTATCCACACAAATTCTTATCTAGTTATCTAGATAGGATTTACATGCAACGATAACTATGGCTAAATCAAATATGCAACATCAGTCTACCCTCAAAAACCGACGCGGCGACCGCGACGGGGCAACGGTCACTTTAGTAATTCAAAAACTATTAAATAGTGGATAGAGTTTATTTAGTTGCCCCATTGTCAGGGTTACTGTGTCAACAAACAATTTGCAATATCAAAGCGTGAAAACTGCGTGAAACGCATTATCGGTCGACTAAGCTCAACGCATTGGATTTGTACAATTTGTAACTAAAGTAGAATTGTAGCAAGCTCGCAATTTCGGCAACTATTTCGCACTTCACCTTTTACCTTCACCTTCATTGCAGCGGGCCGAGGAAGTGTTTGAGCTAACAGTATTGGGTCGTTGCACCTCGTTGGCGGGGAAGCAAAACCATCGCGTAGCGTAAAGCGCAGCCATTACCGCGCAGCCGCACTGTACGCAGCATGCGCGAACAACGAAAATTGCGCGCCAAAACATTATATTATCGTGTTTGCTAATATTTACTATTTTTATTTAATTTTCATGAATGAGATAAAAGTTTATTTTTATAAAAAGAGCTTGTTCGTGGATTTTGTTTTATTAGACAGTGTTGTGTTGTTGAAAGGAGACGATTTTAACTCAAAATGAAATATAAGGTAAGCCTTTATATTTATTTAAAACTGTAAATTAGATAATTTGGCTAAATACCAATAATTTAAATATTGAAAAAAAAAAAACATTTTAACAAAGGCATTTTTTAAGAGGGTAACCAATATTTCTTAAGGTTTTTTTTTTATCTTGAAGTAAGAGTGCTAGACAAGATCTAGGAAATAAAACTATAAATATTTCAGCTTGGAATTTAATTTAAATTTATATTTTGTGCATACAAAAGAAAAATACATACCAATCTAAAATAATAAAAAATAAATCTACCCTTCGACATATTTTATAATTCTTATATTTAGTACCTACTTAAATATTTTTTTCTCCAACAGAACCTTTATGAATATTATTTGAAACAGAGAAATAAGTCAATGTGAGAAAAATAACAAGTCATGCTTTACTGTATTTAATAGTTTACAATAAAGTTAATATATAAAGTATACAGTAACGTAACCGTTCTGTTTATTTATTGGAAAAAAACTAGTTTTTAATTCGGCAATTAAAATTGATAATATCATCTAATTAATTAAGCGAGTACTGTGTTTTGGATAGACATATTTGTTTATTTGTAAGTAGGTAGTTTACAAACTATAGGCTGATGGTCTAATGTAAAAGCCTATCTAATAGAAAAAAAATCTTGTTTCATAGAGATAGTGAGATCAATTTCGTATAATTTGTAAACAACACGTAGCTCATAGAATACACATAGCCATTATATGTTGGTCTTTAGACAAAACTAGTCGATTGAATAATTGGACCATTTTGCATTGATAGTTTGACGTTGACTGGTTAAAAGGATATTAGATAATGATGTATGGAACATGTTTGTTAGTAGTATCGTCTATTAGATCAGGAACATAATTCTTAGCATTGTCTACTTGATAAGACGTGTGTATTTTAATTTAAATGTAGTTAAAATACGGTTAAGAAAAAAAGGGATAAATACTTTTTGTTGCTACACGACAATGAAGAGAATTAGCCTAAATTAATAGTGACCATAAGACAAAAATCCAGGCCTGATTTGAGATTTGGTAGATCACTAATTTGACTACTTTTAAATTAAACTAAAGAGAAACGAAATTGAAGGGTACTATTAGGTAAAAGTGAAACTAAAAGCGCGTACCTACATTATATTGTTATGTTAAATTGACCGAATCGACTGCAAAAATAGTAAACTAAAATCTCGTGGTTAGGCACATTCGAAGTGTAATACGACGTTGTCGTACTACGCAACATGCTACTGCAACGAAATTGAGCAGCGATTCTCATAATTTAATTCAATAAAATTGCTGCAATCAATTAATATAATTGTGACCGACACGATTGACAATTGATTGCGTAACCTTTTGATTCTGTTCTATTCTCTTTTTGAATCATGTAGGTATGTAAGTGTTTAAACAATTAAAAGTTTTTCTCTTTCTTTTGTTTGACTAAGGTAGGAGTTCAGTTTTTACAGTAATTTGATATGTTGTTAGGAAATAATTGCTAATAAATGGCCAGTTATACTTACAACGATGTAATTATGTCGTCTGTCCCACTATCTGATCGAAAATAATTATAGCTATTTTCAGTTATAAAAAAACCTGTACTCAGTATGTATTATGAAGAATATGCACTTAGTAGGTACCTACCAAACTAACCACGTGAAATATTAAGAAATATTGCCGATTGAAATCGTTCAGATTTCTCATCACCTAAGTATTTAAAAACAAATGAATCTGTAGGTACCTACCTGAAACTTAGTCATAACAAAACGATGTTGTTCAAACCTATTGATTTTGTGTTTACGATTACAAATTGATTTACGTTATCTTAGAATGCTTTTAGATGCTATGACTAATCCTGAAAGAAAAGCACTTAGTCAAGTTACTCAGAAGCGGTACCTAACTATAGGAAATTATTGTACCTATGCTAAGTAAGCGGCAACTACCCTTTAGTCATTTCTATGGGCACTCCCAACACTGACAAACAAACTAGGGTTGACAAAGATTTTTTTATCGTATTAATACTGCAATCTTACTGCAACTTTTATTTCGTAAATGTCAGAAAAGCATGTTGTATGGTATCAAATTGAGAAAACTTGAATAAAAACTCCATGGTAATACTTTGAAACTTAGCGAATTTCAATATTGATGAACGCTGTCAATGTTTACAAATTGTGTGTGGGAACAAATAAGTGAGAACAAAATATGACAGCAAAAACAAAGTCCATAACTTATTGTGTTTTGAAATATAAATCTTTTCATAATATAATTTTTACGGAGGTTATAGTTACAGCAGTATTAAAAGTTATAATTATTAGAAAATAAATTGGTGTGTTTATGGAAAGCCTGAGTTGGAATCAAAAATTTTATATGACAATTTATTGGATTTCAAAATACGTTCTAAAGTACTTGTAACTTAGTTTTGCAATAGCCTTAAGACTGGTTCCTAGGCTAGAACAAAGCCTTAACCGATGCGCGGATTACTCATCGAAGGGAGTGGATCCAACTTGTTAGGAATAATAATTAACAAGCTATATCTATTAATTGAACATCTTACTAAATTAGTAAAAAGTCTACTTAAATAAAAATAATAATTTTGTTAAGTTTCCTGTAAAAACTTGTAATATAAGTTTTTGACAAGTTTTGTCTAGGATGTGGCTAGTTACTGTGTACATCGTTATACTACACGGTTGAACCTAACAGTCGTAATAGATACTAGTCTTTAATAGCCATTAACACGTAACTCTTGATGACACTCTGACATAACAAGCATCGGTCAAGCTAGCAACTCCTCGGTGTTATGGGCACCTAGTACTTACTCAATAATAGTCCTCGCTATAGACTTAAGAAAGTATATATGGTTTTCGCTATCTTATTATATTTTCTAAATCCATTGTGACATTATTATTTGGATCCTTATTTCTTATAACATCGTGTAGGTCTCGACTAGGTACTCTTGACTTATATTATCAGGATTAAACAAATACCGATGACGGGACAACTCTTGCTATTTCTGCAGTGTTAGTTACTTAGAGTTCACACACCACAATAAGAACTGCTACTGAAACAAAACAACTCAGTGTTTTGCGAAAGTAATATTCTGTCCATTGTTTTAAGGATTATATTTATAATTAAAAATATTGTGACAAATATATTAATAATAACGAATACAGGAAGGGAAGAGCAAATCGTTGTGAGATCAACAAAGTCAATATGTAAAAATATGTACTTTCAGTGCATATTTTGTTGGGAGACCGATAATTCGATGCATATTTGGTTATCTAACTTTTCGTCGATCGTTTGTGTACTCTACACATTAGGTACTATGCACCTACACTGTTCTTTACTGTATGGTTTCCTCTTACTGTTATTTTCATACCATCTAAAATGATTACATAATGTAGTATTGATAGATATTTTTACTTATCCTCCATCTATCATCATTTTGGTGAGAGTATTATAGTGCTTAAGATGACAGGGCTCAAGGCATCTTTGTAAGTGAGCAAAATATTAAAAAATATTAACCTACTCATAGTACTCATAAGGACTATCGTAAAAACCCGCTGACCTCAGTGTTCTCTCCTTGACTGGCAACAAAGGGACCTGTAGGGATATTGTCACTATGAAATCCTTCCTTTGTTATATTTTGATAGTTTCGCTAACAATGTACTGAGTTCTATTACATTTGCGACCACATTGATCCAACTACAATGGGCTAGTAGTACTATTATTAAATGACATCATCTCGGTTCTATACTATCTGCATGTTTAGTTGAGGATTACAGCACTTTCGAAGAACTATTTGAAGTTACGCATAAATCTAGAATCATTTGCAAAATGTATGCGATGTGTGGCCTCGTACATTAATTTACGTGTGTTGTGAACTTTGTTTATAACTGTACTTATATTGTGTTTTGGTAGCGATAGAGTTCTCATCAGCAGCTATGTTTATAAAAAACTGATTTGCCCGAAATTCTATTCAGTTTCAGAATAAAGACGAAGCTCAAAATGTATACCAACGTTATACAGTTTTAGGGTTACTACCCTAGCACGGGTAGTGTAACAATACATAATAAGCCTGGTCTAGTAAGAACTCTTAAATGACAATTGGTAACTGTACTTGAATGCTGCCTTCATTTCCTATCCTGATTAATCAGACACATGTTTAAATCTATTTATCTTCTATTCAAATGAAGATGTACCGCTGCTTAACCATTCAATACAATTACAGTCTTAGTCGACCCGTTAAGATCATAGGTGTTCTATTGTCAATCAAAATTAGGTTAGTCATCAACAAACAGTTTTTATATCCAAGAGCATCACTGTCATTTAAATGCCTATCACTTAGAGTATACATAAGAAACTAGAGTGAGCCTATCAGAGTTTGAACCGTAAGCACTAGTGTGAACTAGTTTTGTCGTGAATTATATATGAAAATGGAGCTTGCCGTTTTAAACAATCTAACTAAAACACTAATATTATCCAAACAATGTCAAAACCATCGATATTTTCGTATATAAGTTTCTCGTTGCGCGAAAATTAACTAAAATCAGTTAACGAATGTACTAGATACAGACTAAAAACTGCTCTCGCTTGGCACAAGGGGAAACTAGCGATAGTAGCAGTCTATGTATATGTTTAGTCTATGGCCTATCATCAATCTATGCACAACAATATCAATTTCCTGGTCACGTGATCAAAGTACTACACTAACGGTACGTTATCCTTTATCAATTCGGTCCCGTTTTAATAGCTATATCTCTTTAGAACCCGTTACTGCTATCAACCAATTGTTTGGACAATTGTCATCCATCATTTTTTGACAAGATCTGATCGGTCAGTGACCCCTGTCGCCATAACAATGGGTTGGTGTGGACGGTACAGTTAGCCGTGTGTCGTCTTGACCGAATTATAGTATTGTTAGGTTATAGGGTTCAGTGCAGAAATGGTTAAGAAGAAACCCATGGGGATTAGTCTCCGGTAAATATCCGAAAGTAATCTTCATGTAACATTTTTACCTACAGTTTGTATTCACAAAGTTATTTTTCTATTTACATTATTTTCCATACATATTAGATGAAGAAAACTTTTCGAAAAGTTATGAAAGGGCGCATAATTATTTTTGATAGCTACATTTCACATGAAATTAAAATATAATGTACAGAACCTAGGCTGCGAGTTTTTATAAAGTTTCTTACAGATTTGACCATGATTGACATTTTCGTGTGTGATTGTGATTCAGCAAGTGTAGGAATGAATTAAGTTGTTTCATTGTTTAGTAAATATCGTACTTAAAATCTTCAGACTGTTTTTTTCTATTCTGAACATGATATACATGTTGGCATAACTGTAGATGACCACCAACCAAGTGAAATGCATATTTATTTTCTGTTTCCATGAATACGCTTAATTTTTCCGATGTTCAACTGAAATTGATTAGTCTTCTTTGAGATTTATCGCACAGAAGTGGCGCAAAACACACATCGATTCGAACGGAACTGTCTAAGGGTGTTACCACACCAATCGATCGATGGTCGATCGATGCCGTCGATCGATGGAGGAATGGATTGGTCGACGTAAATGGTATGGTAGAAACTGTCGATCGACGTCGACTAGTCCATTCTGCCGTCTCGTCGATCGATTGGTGTGGTAACACCCTAATAGGTATATACATATACTTTGAAAAATATGCCTTTTATAATTTTTAGTCCTAAAATAAACATTTACCTCCTTTTTTACCTACATTCCTAGAACTCTTGTCCTGCAACTACGAAAAATCAGGTTACATCTGCTTTAATAGGCATTTAACTGTTTACAATACAGATCTTCTAAGAATGCTTAACTAATGTTATGATGCCGATTGCCGAGAACGAAATTCTATACTAAGGTTGTACAGCCAAGCCTTTGCCGATAAGCCTGAGACTATAGTGTGTGTGGGCATTCTAATATGCAACTACTCAAAACAAAATATACGCAAAGCTTAGAAGGTAAATAATTTGATTACAACGCTTAACGTTATATCAGTTGGTTTTTCATGACATACATTTCTCCGAAACCACACTTAATAGCTGAATCCCTTGTGTTATGGACCAGACAGGCTAAACTACCACATACTTAGGTCGAGAGAATGTAAAAAAGTGTTTTTCCTATATTCCCATCCGAGGATCAAATCCGGGACCTCAGAGCTCACCACGAAAACACATGACACCTCAAAAACGAGTGTGCGCCGCAGAGGTCGTCAAAGCTCCTTGTACCCATGTGTAGTGGTTAGATTGCACACTGTTTCACTTATGTAAATAGGTTCAAAGGCAGACGAAATAACATGAGACTCATATTTAAAATTATTTTAAGACAGCATTGTGTACTTTTTGGCTACCTTTGAAGCATATCACAGACACGAAATAAGGAAATACATAGCTAATAAATGCATCCCTTTTTGTTACGTCGTGGTTAAATCCTATTAACGTTTAACACTTTAGCATCTGCAGTTAACACACGCAAGACATTTCCAATAAACTACATTAGGGTTAACACATCACAAATTCACAATAAAAGTAATTGTTGTTACACAATCGCTGAGGTTACATCTCAATTCTCAATAGTTTCCTAAATGGCTCGGAGGTGTGCCGGTCCTAGGGTTATCACCTTTGGTAGCTAGGAATTTTAGCAACCTCACTAATATATTGTAATCATTTAATGCCTTCTTATTGGCCAACACTTGTACTTGCATTATATCGCATCCTTGTGCATACTTGAATAATGCCATTAATCTGACAGACCAACATGCAATGGCCTCAATAGGCATTAAATAAGCAGTAATTATACTACTGTGACTATTTAGTATTTTAATAATACATACATTAAAATTAACTAAATTGATAACATATCTGCAGTTAAACATTTTCATCGAAAATATAACTATAGGATTTGACATTAATAACATGATGAAAAATCGCAAATTCATTTCTAAATCAAAGGTATAATCCACACCAATATTATAATATTAGTTTGCATGAAAGGACTGGTTCCACCAGCCCTAAAAGCCTGTCCTTGCATAACGGATGCGCGCGCGCACACTTCAGCCTCACGAACTGGCATGTTTCCTACACTCCCGCCTAGGTCTAACACAACACGATTTTTTGTTATGATCTAGATTGGATTGTCTCGCTTTACATTTATAGAAACTATTTCAATAATATTTTCTACCTTAACCTTAAAAATAAATGGATTTTGTTGATGATTAGAAATCATAAAGTCATCGACCGTTATTGAGTTATTTTACTAGGGATGTCGAAATAACTAAATTGATTTACCTCCAGTATAGCGAGATGAAATATTGCTTGACATTCAATATTTATTAACCAATCCAATACAGTAGTTACTTTATTATAATAATTTCTACCTGATATCCAAATAGGTAATTAATGTTCATGTTATTGTGTAATACATTGGCACTTGAATTATATTACCCCATGTTAGGTTTCTATTTAACTTTATGAGTCTTCATACAAAAAGGTTTGTTGAAAATTCATTATGCACAGGTACATATCTGCCTACCTCTTTGACACTTAATTCGTTCAGGCTACAAAACATCAATTCACGAACAAGTAACCTAATAATTATAATTGTTTGTGCATCAATCGCTCCACGAACGTCAATAGGAAGCCGCGTCTAATGATTATAAGCTAATTACTGATAAGTTTTCACTACTGCACGTGCCGAGCGCTCACGAACACTTCCTCGCTGCGACGTCAGGGTCCGATGGGACATGATTTTATGAACTACTTATTACCGTATACCGTATCTAAGTACAAAGTCTTTATGTCTAAGGTCTGTCTTATAGTAATATAATTCACGGGAATAAGCGCGTACATGCATAAATAACTTTTTTGAGCTTGACGTTTCGACCGGGTTACACCGGCCGTGGTCGATAAATATGCAGCGCGATAGTTTAAAAGTGGAAAATAGTTTTCGAAGACAATAGTTATAGATGAGTTTTCACACAATTTATTGATCTGTGGTGTATTCTGTGTGGTGATGAAAGTTTGGATACTAGTCGTTTACGTTGAAATTGATTGCTCTTTCAATGGCGTAATATTTTTTTAAGTAATACCTTTGTACATTTGTTCAACTTTGTAGTTTCTATATGATTTTGAGTATACGCAGACATAAAATAAATTATAATGTACATAAAAAATTTAGATAACAGTCAAGCTATTTATTTATCACACACGTTTCTAATAAAACAAAGTCACTAATCACACCTACTACATACTAAGAGCCATCTACAAAAACTAAACAAGTCATTCAGAAAGCATATTTATAAAAACAAACAATTTGTAAATCTAAACATGTTACAAAAACAAAACACGCTCAACAAACATAGCTTATCTCACGTTTTTACATTTCCCATAGTGTTAATGAACAACTAAACAACTGAGATGCGATACTGAATTATGTATGAGGTTATGTTTAATGCATTACGATTTAATTACAATAGTTAACACAATGATTGCAGGCTGATAATCTCACTGCTCTATTCTATTTATTTATGATGTGTAGTTGAGTTATGAGCGTTTTATTCAAAGTGAGGGTAGGTCATATTTATTTTATTTTGTGTGCATCGGTTTACCTTCGACTGCAATTAAGGCTTTTGGCATAATGTTATATTAAAGTTAAAGCATGTTAAATCAATATAGCTTTTACTATGAAGTTATTGCCTTGAAAATTACTACAATATTATGTTAGGCTTGAATACAAAACCTTTAGAAAAGGAACTTTAATAAATACTTTACAGCTTTAATATCTTGAAAGTCGTAAATTAACGCAATGAATGAAGCTAATAGCTCATTTAATCCAAACTTTCGATCTAACTCATCTTTCTTATTACATCACTGTATGAAATGCACTCCTTCTGTTATATGAGCGCCTGGTACTCGCTTTCCCTCCAAAGATAAAACGTTCTGAGTATGGTTTTGTTATGAGCCTGTTACGTCACCTTCCGCTTGGCTATAATAATGCTAATTCCGGGTCTACATTCTGCTATTTCCGCTCAGCTGTGTATAAGTTTTAATATGTACGAGTATACACGCCTTTTCTCATCTAGTTGGTGTGTGACTCGCATCTTAATTGCTGAGCTGTACAAGAATTGTAATTATTTAATTAGAAAATTTGATGTATCATGTGAAAACGTGTTTACAGAAAAAAAGTACAACTGACGTTTCAGGCAATGTCATAGAGTTAAAACATTCGTCAAAAAGGTCGATGCTCGTTTGTGTGAATAAAACAACAGAATTATTAAACCCTGTACTTAATGTGTCTCTAAAGAAATATATATAATTATTTAACGATGACACCAAAGTTGGAACGGGAGCACAGAACCCAAGAAGATATACCTAGACCCATGTGAAATGTGAATATTATCTCAATATATTGAATTCTGAGGTTTACGTGAATTTAAGACATTGAAATAAAACTACTTTTTTCGGATTTTATCGTTTTTTGTATTTAAAGTTTAGTTCCCGACGTTTCGACACCTTTGCAATTATCATGGTCACGGGCAAAATTTAAATACAAACCGCGATAAAATCCGTAAAAGTAGGTTTATTTCAATACTATCTAAATAGTTAAAACTATTCAATTATCCTGGTAATTATTTTCTGTATGTAGCTAAGTGTGTCAAGGAGGTCGTAACGTCTTCGGTCCTGGTTTACATAATATCTTGTTTAATGCGAGCACTTTGTTATAATGCCTGCGAATGTGTTACAAACGAGTTTAGTGACCTCACGGCGAGAAACAATGATGCATCCTGCTAATGTCTACGATTTTAAGTGGTTATAGAAATCAATGTTAGGTTATTTTTATTGGTTTGGTACATATTCTACCCACATGGACCCTTAGATTGCTTCTCTGTTTAATAAAACCTACGCACTGTGTGTTTTTCTCATTATAAGACAATCCATGGGTATGAACTGAATCATAGAGCGATTTAAAATAAACAGTTGTGCAATAGAATTACATAAGGAGTTCTAATAAGAGAAATCATAATGTTAGGAAATAAAAAATGTTTATTAGCCCTTTGATACTTTCCAGTCGTTAAAGCAAAGCGCCCACTTTTTCAACATCACGCGAATACTTTATCTTGAACTTGAGGTTTCTTTTGGAAAACCACTATTTCTAATTGCGGTTTTCACTATTTCCGAACGACAACAGAGCGATCGAACGAAACGCAATTTGGCGGTACCTGTTGAATTGGCGCGCAAACGGGGAAAATGACAGTTGACGTTGCGTCAAAAATGGCGGACCACTGCAACACGGCACGTTTGGAGGTCACGAGCGGACCGAGAACTTGCTGCTTGAGGTTTTGACGGAAATAACTATCTTAACAATAGGAACATCGGAAGTTATATAGAAAACAAAAAAGTACACACGACCGGTAATTCTGTCTTGCATATTTCGGAAATAATGATAAGAATAATATTTGTGTCCATTTTTGTATAAAATGTTACGTCCACTTTTGGCTCCATCTGATTCTAAAATGCTTATTATTTTGTGGACTGCCTAAAAACCTTAACTTTCATACCTATTGTTTATTTAAGTACGACCGTTACTTTTCAATCCGCACTTTAAGACAAACATTGACACTACCTAGATACAGCTATGTATTTCAAGTCTGATAATAGAGCCCACGATACTAGATAAATATCTAAACAAACTACGATATTCTGCCTAAACGTACTGGCCATACACTTGTGAATTGTTCGTAAGTGTGTTAATGAATAAACAAAAACAAAAGAGTTTCCCACGTGAGTATATCGTAGGTGCTAATTGTTTATGAGCAGCTAATAACATAAACATAGGTTTAGGATCCCACCTTGTAAAATTTGAAGACAGTACAGCATACCTATGTTATTTCGCTAATTAAAAATTCCTGCCAACTTAAATTATTAGATGAGTCGCAATTCTTTTTTAAATACTTTAACTATTTTATTTATTATTATTTTTAGCTATTGTCTTGTCACTGCAGGGCAAAGGCCTCCCTTTCTTTCTTCCAATTCTCCCGGTCTTGAGCTATTCCATATTGTCAAAAAGTAGTCAAGTTCGTCCCGCCTTTAAGTATTTATGTATGTTTATTTATTTATTTATGCATTTATTTATTAATGTCATACTGCGGGGGTTGGTTTGAGATGGCACAAGAAAGAGACTTAAGGAATTGCCCAGCAGTTGGAAAGTACAGGCTAAATAAAAAATAAAAATAAATATTTATGAAGGTAGATACTCGACATTTACTTGGAATGGATGTTTAAAATTGAAACTGATTTTTGCATTACCATGTGTACAATTCAGTGGGCTTAGGAGTTTACTGAAAGATGTTCTATGTAAATAACATAATAATGTGCAAAAATATCACTAGTTGGTTCCATTGTTACCCAAGAAAAATTACGTAATCTATAAGTAAATATAATAGGTTTTCAGACTTATAATAGACTAATTAAGTGTTAAGACATTAATAGCATTACTTAAGTGTTTAGTTATTTACCCAGGCTTAAGTTTAGTAAGCCATACAATACTAGAGAGAAAGTGAGTAAGAAATGCCTGTAATGTCCCACGCAGTGAAACCTTGCGAGATACAGTATTGTCGCGGCACTCGCTGCTCGCTCCCACATTGTTTCGTAATGCAGCTGATCGTTTTTGAGAGCTTTCTGTCAACCGCAGATCAATAGAGAATGATTGACTTTTTTGATGGTTGCGTTGCAAGGTCATTGTAACAATGTAAATAAACAATGGCGTTGTTTTTATTTATTATAACGCTTCATTTGATAAAATGTTAAATAGTACCTATGGCCACATCAGCCGCATGTCAGATTACCAATGGGACAAATGAACGACCCGATGGGTCCCTCTAAATGGCAAGATAGCAATGGCCCAGACGGAGATGGCGGGACGAACTGGAGTCCTTTGATAGGGAGTGGATGACCACGGCCCTAGATAGAGACTGACGGAAGGAGGGTAGAGAGGCCTTTGCCCTGCCAGTGGGACAGAAAAGGCTAAGAAAAAAAAAGTACCTATGGTTACTATATTCCATTTGAGACCCAGGTTATATCAAACCAGCGCTCATATCAGTTGTTAATTTTCTGGGCTCATTCATACTGTTACCAAGTAGCCATTGTACATTCCGACGTGGTTAAAACTTATATATTTAACATGAGTTAAAAGCAATAAAGAATTAAAGAAGACATCAACAACCTTTCGGTTTCGAGCCAACTGATCCGTAACCCACTATAAAAGCAGTCGGCACGCCAATTAGTGTAACATACTGGAAGTGGAACATTATGACATAATAGCACTCTGTAGTTCAAGAGCCAGCGACCTTCTATCGTGAGTGGTACAAATATGTTATTAAGTTTTATGATTTGCTTTACAAGTAGATACTATTCGAATTTGACTTCCACATAACAAGTGTTATAAATAGAAAATATTTCATTTTAGTTACTTCTTCTAAAATGGATAAGTTATTTAGGATTACTAAAACTGTGATTTTTTGGTTCCGATTTTGAAGAAAAACTTTGAAAAGCAAATTAATAACCTGTTTGAATGTTGTGGACACTATTAAGCTGATTTTGAATACTAATATCAAAACTTAGTAAAGAACATAGTTATTATATTATTTTGAATATTTTAAGTTTAACTCATTATAAATATTTTCTAATGTTAAAAAAAGCAAAGACTTCAATTGATTTTCAATCAGTGCTAAAGTCATCCTAAGTGTAAATACCCGTAATATAAATGCAGTGGTCACTGTCTCTCGGACTATATCGCTCGTAAAGTCGGTGCGGTTATAGACGACATTGGACAAAGCGTAGCCGGCACGCGATCGGATATGCGTTAGCGCTGGCTATTGGGATCCAGAACAATTATCTAACTTCCTACCGAGTTTCAAAGTAGAATTGCAGTTTATAGTGTGGTATGGCGTTGTCACGATTATCGTGGCACGGTAACGATATAAATAAGACTCAGTTCACCTTACAGCCCTGCCCCTAAGATGTCGTGTACAGAACAACTCTATTTCTATATTAACAAGGAAAAATGTACAATGTTGTCACAATATTAGATTGATCAACAGATGATTTGATTTTAAATTAAGTATGAAACCTATATCATAATCCCAAGCTGTGTTTTTAGACATATATTCTTAGCAAAAACTAAATAATGATAAACATGTGTTTTAAACAAAAATCTAGAGTAAATTGTCTAATGAGTCCCAAAATAAATGCATCCTATCAAGATGTTCATTCAATCATTTTTCTTCAGTTCTTAGTTCAGTTTGGCCCTCAGTCGTACCTACAAAATTCTCAAGTCCGGTTTGCTATGCCTATTACTGCAAATGTCAGGTTTAACATTACAAGTTAATGACATACAACAATGACTAAGTATCACAGTCCATCACACAGGTAATGATCCAAAAAAGGAAGATATAAGCCTCAACTTCCTTCATTACACAAACGAGATTAATATGTAAAGCTTCGTAGATACCAATCACAATTGTTTTACATATGTATGTGTCACATTTTATATTAAAATCATTCCATCTAGTGTCTGAAAATCCTTGACTTTATACTCTAACGACTAAGAACAAAAACATTTGTAACAGTCAGCCTAAAATAAAAGCTTAATTTTTTTTTTGCCAAAAACAAAACAATAAAAAATAATGGAATGATCATGTCTTGGATACCAACGAAGATGCTAGGTTATTGTAACTTAGATGAGAATCAAACGCCTTTCATCTGTTTTCTATTATAATATTACCTTTTATAGTAAAATGAGTTGTGGAGGTCAGGTAGACAGTTACTCCAAGTAAAATTGCGGTGTTCAGCTTAATTCAGAAGAATCAGAAGCCCACCCAAAAATTGCTGGGGAACATTAGGCAGAAGAACATTTTACTTCTGATACTTAGGTTAGGTATAATTGATAGGAAGCGTTTGAATGCAGATTTGCCTGATGCATAATAAAAAATAAGTCTGTATTACAAAACTTGTGAACATTACATACAAGACGGAAGTGATGAAACCGTAATGTGCTAGCTCACAGCATTTAGCTACAACTGCAAAAATAAGTGAAATAAGGAAAAAATACTACGAAGTCAGGGGAATTTTCATCATAAATATTTCACAAGAATCTTCCTCTTTTAATATAAATACTACTTAAAACAACAGCAGTTGATGCAAGTCCAAGTTACATTGACCATGTAATTCATTATCTAGACCTTACAAAAACAGTACTATTGTGCATCTTAAAATGAGGTTACGATCTGTGCACTGAAGCTTGGACAAACACTTGAACATTACGAAAACAAATTTGCACTCCGACGCTTGAATGAGCGAGGATCATCAAGGGATCATCTGACCATTAAGATTGGAAACTAAACTCTAATGATGAAACACAAAGTTCAAATTATGATGATCTGTATTACGAAATGGTTATGGCCATTGACGTACTATATACATAGACTGCTACTATCGGTAGTTTCCCCTTGTGCCAAGCGAGAGCAGTTTTTAGTCTGAACCTAGTACATTTCGTTTTACATTTAAGTTACTTTTCGCGCAACGAAAAACTTATATACGAATATATCGATGGTTTTGACATTGTTAGGATAATATTAGTGTTTTAGATAGAGATTTTTAAAACGGCAAGCTTCTTCAGACATAATTCACGACAAAACTAGTTCACACTAGTGCTTACGTTCAAACTCTGATAGGCTCACTCTAGTCCCTTATGTATACTCTAAGGTTATGACGATATCGTACTAAAGGAAGTTGCAGACAATCTAATGCGTCCTAATCTGTAGGAAGAAATTAAACGGTTCGTAAGGAAGAGACTTGATAAAAAATATTGAGCATCACACGTTTTTTTACTAGCTATTGTCAAGGCTTGCTTTGTGAAGGAAATACGTCGTTTAGAAGTGAGATCTGTTCCTATATGCAACTATGTATTTAAGTATCGAGTTTTACATGACATTAAACGTCGAATTTCTTCCTTATGGTATTTTCTTTGTAGACAGCCTGCTTTCCTTATTTCTATGCGACATTTAAAAAGCCCAACCTAAGGCTTAAACAATAAAGGGCATATTATAATGGCTTCTTTATTTCATTAAACCCAAGATTAGATATTGGAGCGCGTTTGAATGAAAACCATCTTACCTACCGATAAAGAACAATTTAACTCCATTTATTTTCGATCAGTCAAATTAATTAGCACCACGTTAGGAAACAGCTCAGTTCTTTGGTAACGTTTTTGTCAAGACGGAGCAATGTTTTGATCAATTTTGCAATGTCAGTTTCACTGTTTTATTTCAGGTGTAATAATATTGCCTATTTAGTGACTACTCTAGTGGAAACTAAATTGTGATATTGTTGTTGTGATCTTATAATCTATTACAATAGATGAGGCCGTAAAACATTTTTGGTAATAATAATAATATTCCTGGACAATTCACACACGGTAATCTGATCCCAAGCTAAGCTCTAAGAGAGCTTGTGTTATGGTAACCAGACAACTGATAACATACTTATATATTTCTAAATACATACATATTATAGATAAATTACACCCAGACCAGAACAAATGATCGTGCTCATCACACAAACATTTGTCCTGAGTGGGAATCGAACCCACGACCTCTGGTATAGTAGTCAGGGTCACTAACCGCTAGACCAACAGGCCCGTCAAGATAATAAGTTTTGGTAGATAATAAGTTTTTCGTGCTACATTTCAGTTAATATGAAAAAATAGTATAAGACGACGAAGGGCATTGAAATGACATTTGTTCAACTATGAATATAATCATGAGAAGGCGTGAAAAACATCACATTATGAACAAAAACAATGTACTGGCCTAAATTCCTATCCGCGACATGGCGGAGTGTACCAGACTAAGCTGTTTAGCATAGATAAAAGTTGACTGAACTAATACGATGCTCTAGTAAATGACAGAAAATTAACTCAGCGATAATAGTTTGTCTATTTCAGTAACTTACACAGTCTGAAATGTTACATTAAACTGCTACTTAACTATTTTTTTTCCAAAATAAATAGAGGTACTTACTTATATAATGCGAGTTCGTATTTAAAAGAATGATGCTAAAAATGAAAACATTCCTTAGGTATTTGAATTTACATAAGAAAATTGTATTACCGTCATAAATAAGATATCATTATCTCATCAAAATTAGTACTTGTTAAATTTTTCTTCTTTCGGGAGAAACTTACGTCGTTCATTTCTATGAACTAATGATAGAAGCCAATGCTCGGAACAGACTTTCAATTTTTTTTTTTTTTTAATTTCTCCAGCTGGTAATATCTTTCTACGATTAACTTAAGTAATATATTTTGAATACGTACTCACGGCGCATTGTTTATGTTACGTGTTCTCTCACAATGAGCTCGGCTGTCATTGTTTTGCTCGCAATTACTACCGATGCGGTGATATTGAGATCAACGCTCACTCGCGTTGCGTCACTCTGAACTAATAACATAAGAATAATACTCAATACATATTTGTAAGGGACCGAATATAATCCAAAAACATAAAAACACATAAACATATCATCACGCCTGTATCCCCGAAGGGGTAGGCAGAGCCGATATGTTTAGGTCCCATGTAATAGGGGGCGAGACTATTGCCACTAACCGGGCACAAATCCAAACTCCGACCTGCTACTGAGAATTTCATAGAAAAACCCAATAACACCTTGGTCGACTCAGGAATCGAACCCAAGACCTCTAGCGTAGCAGTCGCGCTTTGCACCACTAGGCCAACGAGGCAGTCAGTCAGTAATATAATCCAATACAAATAAAATCAGCTGATGTGTGTTCTGCACACGAAACGTTGAAATGATTGACTTGAAATTATACCTAATTGCTTAGGTTTTGTTAGCAGAAAGCTGATTTGATATAAAGGATATCGATGTCTGTTATCATCATATTTAGCGATGTGCCAGGTATTATTTTCTAACCCCAGACTATTATTACAGATATTCTAACTGAATATGTAGTGGGTAACTTACATTTTTTTTAGGGAAAACATGCTGCTTTGGTATACTTCGCCCGGCCAAAGTATCATCGGATAAAGTCTACATATAATTATTTCTTATTCATTAAATACTCAGAAGAATCTTTTAAATAAGTATTGTGACCTTGAACTCTGTTCTACTATTTTTACGATACTTCCCAAAGCGGCACTAATTGCCCATTTAAAACGAAGTTAATTACGAACATAAAAAGTGCATTTAACTTTTTAACATAAACACGTACATCCGAAATGTTTGGTTATTCAAATATAATTATCAATTTGTTGGTTTAATCCTTATTTATTGGATTTAAATTACGTTAAAACTGATTTACATGCAATGAGCGTTTCTCGCAATAATAAAAATCAATTGATTCTCACGCGATAGCTTCGCGCAACACGGCCTGTTTCTATGCTAATCTAAAACATTACTGACCTATAAATATGGCGATAAGCACTCTCATGTAACTAAGTAGTTAACGTTATTTTATGACGCGTTAAATGATACAAGACATTCATTTAAGTTGATTCGGGCAAATTTTATTTTGTCTTGTTTTTTACATTACTATAATGTATAGGTAAAGAAAGAGGTAGACATTTTTTAAAAGAATATTTCTATCAGTGCACGACGCTATGGAAACTGCACTAGGCAACAAACAATTGAAAAACAATTGTTTGGTTTCCATCCAATCAACCAAGTTCTACAATCGAATGTTATTTACAAGTTACACCTGCAATATATTACAGTTATCTATTATGTTTCTCATGGCTTCTTGTTTCCCAGGTGAAAGACATCGACGCGGAGAGCCACCACTCCGGGAAGGCGACCGAAAGTACTATGGAAGAAAAGCTGTAAGTACATAATGATAAATTATTATTACAAACTTTAATTAGTTAAAATATATTTTTACTAATTGGTGGTGTTTGTCACCGGTTGTTGGTGATGGAAGGGCTAGTTGGCCTTCCAAAACATTTCTTTGATAGGTGTATGCTACAAATCATGCTTTCTCTTCGATTTGTCATTTATTGCCATTACACATATCCCAGTAATGTACCACCAAAAGTCGCCAAATATTGCAGTTACAAAACTGCGAGCTGCGAGTTCTTGCAAGACCTGATTAAAGTAATGCAACGCAGTTACATAATAAGCAAGCTCAATAGTAATGTTATATACAAAAGTTGCCCAAACAAATGCTGCACAAATAATACAAAAACACCATAAATGAAGCGGCGAAGTTGGACCTTTCTAAGTAGGCGAGGTTCCGTATTATTAAGTCAACTGCTTGGTATAATATTTTCATGTAAGATAAAAATCATATCTACATACTGTTAAAAAAAAAAAACTTTTTAACAAAAAATTAAACCGCCGAAAACACTGAAAAGCAAAAAATAAGAAAACTTTTTTTATTTAATCTTAATAACTAAGTTCTTAAACGAATGTGAGTATACCTAAGTAATTTCGAGTCGGCGCCAAACAGGCAAATTAATTAATTACGATATATAGGTACTTAATTTTTGAAGAAATTTTAATGTTTATCGCTGGAGATTTCATTGCATTGTTAAGTTGATTCAAACTCAAAACTTTTATTTGCTTTCCACAATGGAAGGTGGTAAGTAAAGAATATAATTATAGTATACAGCGTTTTTGATTTGGTTGTTTCTTTATTTTTAAGGTAATTTTGTGATGATTGTTAATTGATAGTTTGGCGCCGCCTCAAAATTATTTAGGTATACTCACATTCGTTTAAGAACTTAGTTATTAAGATTAAATAAAAAAAGTTTTCTTATTTTTTGCTTTTCAGTGTTTTCGGCGGTTTAATTTTTTGTTAAAAAGTTTTTATTTTATACTTTTTTGTGGCTATTATATATTATACTAATTGCTACATGTTGAATTATTTATTATTTTTAAAATAGCTAACTACCTTATTTTCGTATTCAAATCTGTGAGTGAACAATAAATCACCGCTATTTTCCCAACCTTAGAGTAAAATTATATGGAACCAGCTTCAAGGTATAACCCCCTATCTAATAAAAAAAGATTTATCAAAATCAGACTGTTCTGTAATAAGTTACGCGTGGTCATATATGAAAATCAGTTAGTGAACAATCAATTAACCCCTGTTTTTCCACCCTTAGGGTAGGAATTCTTTTTTCAAATTTATATGGGACCAACTTTGGAGTATAGCCTACTCAATAAAAAAAGAATTATCAAAATAGAACTACTCTGTAAAAAGTTACGCGTGGTGATACATTACGATCAGTGCGTGAACAATCAATTAACCCCTGTTTTTCCACCCTTAGTGTAGGAATTCTTTTTTCAAATTTATATGGGACCAACTTTGGAGTATACCCTTTCCAATAAAAAAAGAATTATCAAAATCGGACTACTCAGTAAAAAGATATGCGTGATCATACATAAAAAAAAAAAAAAAAATATACGCGTCGAATTGAGAACCTCCTCTGTTTTCGTCGGTTAAAAACATTTTTAGTTTATAACCCTGTTTGGAGAAAGACATAATATATTTACTTACGTTTAATGTTAACCAATCATATTTATTTACAACTACAAATTGTTGGCCTTATCATACTCGCCGAAAACGTCAGACAAAATAATTTGTCTTGTATTTCTAACAATATTCACAGTTTCAATAGCCTGAATGCAACAATTTAGAACCCACGACCTGCCACTGAAGGCTCCGTATTGTCCGACAACCTAACCCAAGGTGACAGTTATCTTGATCAAAAGCAAGCGTGTCTCCGGCTTTTATGAAATCATACGGAACTCTGAAATTATGTAAAGTATTGGAATGACCTTCGATGCAGCGAAAAGGTGGCTTTCAGTTTTCTGAACGAAAACAATATTTACACATAAAGCCTTTTACAGCTTCAAACTTCAGTCAAATCAAAATTATATCTTTAGGAATGGTTGGTTACTTTCACCCGAACATTTACATTGTTATCTATGATAATATGGAAGGTATTTATTCTTCTTTTAATTAAACTTAAAATATTTACAAATAATAATAATAAAAAAACTAAGCCTACACAATAAATAAGAAAAAATATAAACTAAATAAAACTAAAAATTAAAATAAGGCATCAAAAAATTAATCCACATCTATGATTAATTCTTCATAAATATTTTCATTCTGCAAACATTATAACAATGTAACATCCAAACCTATCTTACATGAACTTACTTTCTTTAAGTGGTAGTTTTTGGCTTAACAGCCTACTCGTCTTGAAATTGCTGCAATATAGCGACATAATAAAAAGAAAAAGTCTCTAATGTACATTGCAATAGCACCACGAAAGAAGTGACAACATTGCTTACAAGACATTGTAACTGTTACATATATACGTAACATTCGCAAAGAAAAAATAGTGTTCTAGTCTGTAGGCCTCTAGGTTACCTGAATAAAGTGCTGCATAAGCTATTCTCCGATTGTCGACTTTTATCACTGTTTAAATAATAGTAGCCGATCTTTTTTGTGCACCTATACGTAGTAATTGGACGCGTCAGTTTTAATTTAATTCGGAAAAATATAAAACATTACAACTAGAAGAACTTAGTATTTACTTTGAAAATTTTACTTATAAAATGATTCTTATTACATCTCATTGTGTTAATTTTATTTAAACATGCATTCAGTAATACTTTATCGAGGAAACATCATAAACCAGACAGATCAAGCGCAACAGACTCAGAAGAAACAATAATAATAAATATCACAAACTTCGAACCGTACAATTTATTATCTCTGAAACTAGTTTGTCTTCGTTTCTGAAATACAGGAAGCAGTCGGGTCGCGACCGCACTCATCGCTTGCATAACACTAATATAATAAAACGCTATGAACATCGCGGAATGTTTATTGCACTTCACACAAATTGAGAAATTCTAATACTATTATGTGATTGGAGGAGCAAACCACTAACAGCTTCATGTAATGAGGTTGCATGGTTTGACACTTCCTTTTTTAATAGTCTGCCATCTTCCCTTTGTAAATATTAGTTTTCATATTTATTCTTGTTACTGAAAGGACAGCGAGCGACTGGGGAGTTTGAGCCCTCTGAGTCGATGTTGAGCGCTGCCTCTGAAGCCGGATATGAACCGACCCTAAGGGTATTAAAGTTGTATTAAAGTTGTCCTTTTTGTAATAATTAATGTGCTTTTTTATTACTTCTGCTTCTAGGTAGCCTCTAGTAAATTTTATACATATTTTTTTTAACAAACCCAATGAGAATCAATTACAGTTGATAACAATTTTTAAATGACGTTCTACATGTGGTTTAGACCTAAGTGTGCCAAAGTCTCAGCAAGAAACCTGATATGGTGCACTGTTGTCGTATATGTAACAATTTCGTTTAGATAATATTATCTGCACACGCCAGCATGCGTGGAATTAAACTGAGACATCATTCATACACTTCCGTTGCGCACGCGACGATAGCAAGCTTACATTGTACACACTCCAATTCTCAGTATCTAAGCATGGAAAACATTTTAATTAAAAAAAAATGAAATCTTTTTTACCTTAGGTGTTTAGAAGGGTTGTGTAAACAGTAGTAATAATGTTTTATGACATAATGATGTGACTTTCATAGGGTGCCAAGTCATGAGAGAACCATTTGGAGTGGGTCCAAATGACACCAGGGGCCCGAGTCTGCTATTGACAATTGTTTGAATGGTCTGAGTGGGTGGCGTTAGTTGGTCCATTTGAGGATAATTACGTAGGTAAAACGTTATTTTAACGTCAAAATTGGCCATTGGGACGGCCAATTTTGACGTTCTGACATTTAGTAGAATACTAATTATCCTAAAATGGACTTACTAACGCCACCCAATCAGACGATTCAAACAATTGTCAATAACAGACTCGGGCCCCTGTAACATGGAGGGCAAATAGGCAAACAGGTAGCACTTTCATCTTAAACTTTAGCTGCTTATCAAGCTATTTGGTGACTGTGTCTGTCCTTCTGTAAAAAAATTGAGCATGCTCAACAGTTTACTACATTTTATATAGTCTTGAGAACCTCTTATGAATAAATTAAAACTATGAAGTTTATTATAATGACGTGTTAGCTTTCCCTACCATGAGAACTAATCCGAATGAAGTCACTAGTCTAACTTAGTTTATTATTTCCGATATATTATGATTCTTGTTCCTTTGTGTTATGTAGAATATTGAATAGCTTAGTAAGACGTGCCATGGAAGTCCTGAGCACCATTGTAAGTAATACGTGATATAAACTCGCTTCATAATGTTATTGTGTTACAATGTTATCTGCTTGTTTTGATACATCTCACTGTTCCGTGTTAATTGGCTTATTCTGTATATACCTGTTGGAGTCATTCGGTAAAGCCATGATCAAAGACATAGGGTATATTTTAACTATAATATGTATGTATTTAGAAATATATAAGTATGTTTATCAGTTGTCTGGTTACCATAACACAAGCTCTGCTTAGCTTGGGATCAGATAAGCGTGTATGAGATGTCCCGGAATATTATTATTATTACTAGCGGACCCGACAGACGTTGTCCTGTCTACATGGTCTACAATAACACAATGATAACAAAACTTTTTTTTAATTTGATCGCAGCGCTAACTGTCGGGACAGACTAAAATTAAAATTCGAATATTATTTAAAATTTGACACTGCGATGGTAGCGCCGTCTGTCGGATCCAATGTAAAACATTCCAAAATCAACAACTACTAATAAATTAAAAATTAATTAAAAAAACATTGTCCAGCGGACAAAATTGTGAATCTAAACCATTCCCAGATCCCCCTGAAAACACACAAAAAATGTCATCAAAATCTGTCCAGTCGTTTGAGAGAAGTTCAGTGACATACACACTCACAGAAGAATTATATATGTAAAGATATCATAAGTGATGATAATATAACTAGCATTCATTGAAGCCTCCAGAAAGTACAGACATTCTGTATTTATTATTTTAAAGATATACGAGGGTCCCCCAAAACAATGCTTTTTTGGTATTCTAATTATTAAAAAAAAAAAAAATACTTTCAGGACAGAATATTAAATTTTCTTAAACCAAAAATAACATTATGTGTCCACGTTACAATTTTACGTTTGCCATGTGAGAATCGAAGTATGAACACATAGAAAGTGAGTTGCTCAGTAAAGCATTACGTTAATCCGGTCGCCGGATAGCATCGCGGCATCGTCGCGTAAGACAAAAGGAGCAGCAAATGTGCGTGTAATAACAACGTATCTTAATGCACGAGATTGCATATTATACTAAACTAAGGGCAGGTTCAGACTCCGCGTGAGTAACGCTCCAGCTAATGCGTCTTAAACCGAAAGGTTAGACATACTTATTTTGTAAATCAAAACTTGTATTAAAAATATGTATCTAAATTATTTTGAGTTTTTTTTATTTCTTTTTATTATTTCTTTACTACTGGGCAAAGATCTTGGTCTCCCCAGTCTTTAGATTTTATTTTATCTCAGATTAATAATAAAGACAAAATAATTTATAAAATAAAAGCCAAATCTGTGAACACCCTTATGTTATGATCTTTAAATACAATTGTCGTTTTAGCATATTCGTTGCACACAATAAGGTACTTTTATAAACATTTAAATTTAATAAGCTCTGCACTTTAATTGTTTTCATTAACATGGTAATAAAAGTTAATTCGTGATGTGCATTGTATAAAGGTTATTTAAAGGATTCTTTATAAAGTTCTTTTGCTTGCTTCATACTTAAAAGCTAATCTTCATGTTACTGAAATAACTTTTTAAATTAGGGTACCCTTGATTATTCGATCATAACGTAAAAGACGAAAAGTGTCACTTGTCACAAAGCAGACAAAACCTTTATACAATTCATTGGACATTCTTATCATCAGTTTGACAATACAACTCCACGATATATCTGTACCTCAAAAATACAATGCCAAATCCATATCGTTTTAAGAATAAACCCGCGGGGGTGTATTCTCAAAATGACAAGTGTCATTCACACTGCAGGGTACCTTGACTTACCCCTATTCTCAAATCAAGACAAGACATATCTTTGAAATCCCACCCCCGCATGACACAGCGCTATGGTAATATACGTGCATACAATACTCGTGGTGGCCCAGCGGTTCAATGAACGGATTTTTATGCACGAGGTTGCAGGTTCGAACCCGGGCAAGTACCAATGTAACTTTTGTAAGTTAAATGTACTTCCTTAATTATTCTAAGACACTTCTGACTAACGGTGAAGGAAAACATAGTGAGGAAACCTGGATTCCAAAATTGGGATCTGAAATGAACCCGCAGAGAACAAGCGTGGTGGTCAATGCTCGCGCCTTCTCTGTACGGGAAGAGGCCTATGCCCAGCAGTGTACGTTTATAGGCTGGATTATTATACAATACTGAAGAATACCTTGAAGGCTTTATTTATGTATGTATGATTGATGGTACAAGCTCATGCAAACGCCATTGTTATATAACGCAATGAGTGTAATATTTCCTGTTATTTAGCTGTTTTATGGTGATTTGAGGTGTTCAGAGTCATAGCATAGTGTGTGACGTCATAGACTCTTATTCGATGTTAATATGCAGTGTATTGTCTGCCCACGCGATGGTGTTGAAGGCGTATTACAGTCTAACATAAAGCTGTTGTTATTAGTCAAGTTAATTTATTGACTGAATATGCATCAGTTTCCTTGTTCTAATATGCCTAGGTCAGAACCATATTTTTGGCATAATCATATATTTCTTTTTAAACTGTAAACTGACTGGTTATTGCTCGTTCTATATAGTAAACACTCGTGTTTAAACAATATTATATATTTAAAATTTTATACCATCTTGCAAAATATATACAAAATACAAACAAACTATTATTCATCAAATAACATTTATAAAATTCCAAAGGTAAAAATACATAATATCGTAAAACTTTTGAAATTTATAGCCTTTCAAAGGAAAAATACAACTTTGATGTAAAAAGAAATAGACACAGTTATGAGTCATGCGCGTTGATGTCTTTTCTTCGTCAATCGTTGGTTCGTCATGGTTACTTGAAAATGTTACTCTAAAGTGTTTATGTCACGTTTTATGGCCAATAACTTATATACGTGATATGAATATATTGTATTTTCGTTATATAAGTTTATAGCTGTGTTTTCAAGGTAAATAACAATATGGGCACTATTGTCTATCTACAAGATTAATTTATTTGTGAGTCTCATGCACGGGCGCATCTCGTGATTTCGTGTTGGGTACTGTAGTATGTAGCATTTCTACCATTTCTCCTAAGGATACTGAAATTAAATGAAATAGTTTATTCTTGCAAGTAGGACTATATAAATCCCTTTTTTTTTTATTTCCTAACTGACTGCCCTGAGAAGGAATATCGAAACAAACTCAGGGGTCTTATATAGTGGTCTCTTTTATAGTCCAAATATTACAATTATAAATTTGTGTAAACTGAAGCGTTGTTCGCAAATAGATCTCTAATATGATATAGTACGGCATTACTATCTAAAGTTGCCCAAAATCAGAGTTCATGGTCACCAATTCGTAAAAAATCCTTTTTTCATATATTGTTTGGTAAAAGTACTAATAAGTAGGGACAGTTTGACAGTAATATATTTTACTATTAAATTGCCTCTTTTCGTTTCACATGATAGGCGACCCTCGAAATAATTTCATAAGTAAGAACCTTCGCGAGGTTGCGCCTAGTCTTTTTTGTTTCAATAAATTTTCAATGTTAATATTACTGTTTTTATTTAATCGAGATCGATTAGCGAGCATTATACAATGTTGAGTATTTTTTACTTACTATTGTTAGATCCTGTTTGTTAAGTGAGGTTTAGAAAGTTTGGCTTAGTTACCAATCTTTAGGTACATTAATTGACAACCTTATTATATTATCGAAATCCATTTAATTTGTATATAAATTACAATCTTTAACGTTAGAAAAAAGTTCTGGAAATCAGCACGTGTAAGGAAAAATATTTTAATGCTAAATACTAAATTGCATATCAAATGTTATTCTATTACAAGTATACTTAAATAACATAAGGAGGAAGTAACCAATAAACAACATATCACACAGACAGCATCAACTTCTGACTATATCGATTACACGTCGGTATCGATTATGTTTTTGTTTCTTCTTTATCGATTGCGGTGTATTGTGGCATTAAGATGGAACTTTCCGAAGATGCTCGCTGTATGTTAACCATATATAAATGTATATGTATAGTATCTTGTAATACATAGTAAGATATCATATTTTTATTCTCTCGACCAGTTTATGTATTGCATATTGCTAAGAGATTGGATCTTTGCACTCAATGATGTCATGAAAAATATAACCTTTTTAGTTTTAGTGTTCGTAGTGTTCATTGTATCAACTTTATTTTTAAGATGTACTGTGTCTTTTATATATAAATATCCTGGGACAACTCACACACGGTTATCTGATCCCAAGCTAAGCAGAGCTTGTGTTATGGTAACCAGACAACTGATAAACATACTTATATATTTCTAAATTCATACATATTATAGATAAATTACACCCAGACACATGCTCATCACACAACATTTGTCCTGAGTGAGAATCGAACCCACGACCTTCCGGTATAGCAGTCAGAGCCACCAACCACTAGACCAACAGGCCCATCAAACAGTAGTAGCACAGCACCTTAATATTCCTACAAAACAGGAAAAATCTATATTTATAGTAATTGAGCTACGTATTCAAACCAAAATAAAGCGCCGACAAAAATAAACTAAAAGCGGCTATTATTGTAGGATGACGTAAACGATCCAAATTAAAATATAAATATCCACCATTGTGTATCCAATACAACCTATATTTACACAAACACTATTCATTGGAAAACTAGAAAAAACGTAAACAAGAGAAAACAGCTCTTTGTGTATTGTTCTGGGGATAAATTGGGGGATCCTTGTAATCGACAGTCATTGCCAGCACTCGGAACAACGAAGTACTTGATTCATTCATTTACATATAAAGTGACAAGATTTATTGAAGAAACGTCAGTGTTTATCATTCAAGTGTTAAAAGAAAACTTTTACATTATCTTCACATATTTGCATCGTTAATCAAATCATCTCGTTTTGCTTAACAAAAGTTTTACAAAGCTGCTCCTTATCAACTACCCACTCCGTTGGGCCCTTCAGCATCGTGTCGCTCTATTTGGTATGTACCTAATACTAAAAATATTTTATTAACCTGGGCAGCTCTTCCCCTATTGTTAGGTGAAACCTCGGACAGCTTATAAACATTTAGTACCAAAAGTATTTCGCACAGTTGACCTATAATTAAGATTGCATATTTGTACCTCTAACAAACTTGAACAAAACAGTTTTTTACTTCATAAAAGTGTATCCTGTTTACTCCAAGAAATAGGTGTTTGCCTTTGAGTGTGTCATCGTCTAAGATTACTTTTCCGGTCAAAGAGGTTTTGATAAGTATATACGTTTTAAATGTAACTTATAAGACCATAGTTACTTAGTTTTTATAGTTAGTGTTAACATAAAGTGAGTAGGTATAATTTCCAATAGAAGAATATTTTCCAACGAAATTTTTCACTTATCATATTACAATCATAAATGCAAAGTACATTGCTTAAACATTCCCTCCGATGCATTAACAATAAAGAAAACAGATACATCTCATCCGCGTCTAAAAATACTCCAGCAATCTAAGTAACCATTTACACGTCAATTGAGAATCCCTTACGATCACACAAATCGCGCAATTAACATTCAATTAGTAAATGACAAAGCCGCATTACGCATGCGCACAACACAATGTTCCTGCCCTTCTCATAACCGTCCGTAAGTCTCGACAAAGAAAGCTGACGTCTCCTGCATAAATAACGAAGTTTATAAAGTATTGAATATTCTAGGCTTTGTTGAGATGACGAGATTACACTTCCGTATTATACTGAGTATTGTTTTCATGGAAATTATATGGTAAGTCATGATTATTAATTTTTTGATTAATGTTGTTTGGACATGCATATTATATGCCTATACTTTAAACCCAGATCAGTATGTCTCCATATTTATTTTGCTTTTTTCAATTATTTATTGTAATAAAAAATATCTGAAACAAACTCCATTTTATTTATTTTAGACTTCTTTTCAAAACTTACTTTTTGTGAAATCATAATTTACTATACGTTAATCTACAGTGGTCCTACTTCTTAAGCATATCGAATGCACTACAACTCAGTACACTGCACTACACTGCACATTGATTGCATATCGTACTTTACCTGCACATACACATACTACATCACGCTCGGAATGATAAACGGTGACGTTTCACGCACGCTGTGCTCGTGTGCTCGTTCGAACCCATTCATAAAGTCGTCGAGGTCAGTCGAGGTCCGAACCCCGCAGGGGGTGCCCTTAGTGGACGTTGCTGACGTAGTTAGTTTTTTCCTATTGTTCTGGCTGGAGGCCTTAAGTTCCTCGCCAAAAGTCCGGTGAAGCAGTCAAAGCCTGCGCTCAGGCTAACTGCAGAGATCTCTACAAAAGAAAAGAGCCCTATTCTTGTAATATATAGAGAATTTAAAACATAGATCAATATCAACTTGGAACAAGTATACAAGTTTTATCAACTCTTCTTGAAATCGATTACAACAATTCTAGAACACAATGACATTGCCTTCGGCTAACCTACTTCATATTTCCAGAATCGATCGATTTCACTCGACTAATTACACAAGTTAAGATAACAATCAATTGTATCTTTAACCTTAATTTTTAATGGATAATAAATCATGAAACGTTTAAAACTGTAATTATATTATGATAATTTGAATTAATTGTATTTCGTGGCACATGGTTGTGATGTGCCGGTCTTTGTTTGATGCTAATGATTGATAGATCTGTTCTAGGTTATATCAATCGGTAATTATGTAGGTGCAAGAAGTTTTATTGATTCATTTGGATTATATAACATGAATTTGATGCAGTAATTGTGTAAATGTATGTAAATTAGTATTTTAAATGTTTTAAGAGCAATAGTCATGGTAATACTAACAATCTCCATCATGATCGCCAAGGAAATATTGAGAAATATTTGTTACTTTTACGTAATTTTTTTATGAGTAGGTTCATATTATTAGTTAGCGGAGATTATGGTTGTCTATAGTCAATGCACTATTATTTCTTAAAATAAACCTCATCTGTTTACTCTGGATGATTAAATTTTCTATTTTAAATGATATGTTTAATTTATAAAGATTCTAACCTGTTTGACAATTATTTAATTTTGGTTATACGAGTAATATAAAAAAGACAATTTCCAACTTTGTACGGGATATAAACACCATAAGACTTTAGAATCCTTCAGCGAGACACATAGAGCCTAACAGCAGCATAGACGCGTTACGAATCAAGATCACCGCCACCGATTAACAGCCTCAATTCGATGAACAAGTACAAAGCATTATAATCTCTAATCGCGTGTTCAGTGGCTCACTGCAGGCTATGGTGGTTTGATAGCCTTGACACCCATGCTCTGTCGCTCTATACAGACCACCACACAAACAACACTTTGAAACCAACACCGACCTTATTTGAAAGCAGTAAGGTTGAGATTAGTGGATAAATATTATTGCTGAAATGCGGTTGACTGTATTTCAGTTTTTTAACGCAATTTTAATGGTGACTTTGAGGTAAATTAGTGTAACAATTGTAATTGTTCGCTAAAAGTCACGATCTTTGTGCGTCAGATTATAACTGCCGTTGGTTGCTTTGCACAGGTTTATAGGATTCTATGAAACGTTACAGTACCTCATTATTTATTGTATGTTTTGTGACGCCCAAGAAACCAAACCTTATACTAAGCAATGTTTATGAATCGAGTCCTTTAAAATTGTAGTTACATGCTCACTGTTGTGTGGTTATAGTTTTATCCTTTAGCATAATCTCTCCTTTTAAATTTGATTAGCAGATCACATCAACTGTTTCATCATCCACTTTCTAAATCATATCGTAACAGATATTATTACCCTTTAACCTCATACAATACCCTATAAGTAGCATGAGTAGCCAATTGGTGTGCATAACTTATGACTATTTAAAACAATATAAGAATCTATTTCGTAACATCTTTAGTCGAAAGCTTATGACTTGGCACGCGCGATTGATAGCGAAAGTGATGTCCGTATTCGGTGCTATTATAGTTCGAATGGAACTCTATGCGTTATCACTGTCGTTGTGCCGCCCAAGTTAAAAGCGATAGCGATTTGCAGGATTTTATTTGAACTAACTTTAAAATCTTAATACCAAATATGGTGATTAGTTACTTATCTTTATATTTTCTGAATTCTGTTATGCTGAGGTAGTTTATTCTTTTTTTTTTTTTATTAAATGTTTGTATTTTTGCCGTCCGGACATCGAACCCTCAATCAAAAGGCTAATCGAACCACTCAACAAAAATAACGAAATAACAACAATGGTGGGCATTGTTCATCCCGTGATTACTATTATAAGGTCAAACGCTTATCCACAATACGTGTCCACAATAACATTACCAGGCTAAGTTCGCTCACCTCCTCCACCTTAACCCTCCGACTGGAAAGCCTCGGACGTGCTTCGGTTTAATTACATTATCCGCAGGTTGTACCGACTTGTGCCGCTGTGGCATTGAACCGCCGTGAACTTAGGAAGCGACAGTGTCATTAGCTGGTTCAATACGCAACGCGTGCTTTCTATTAATTAGGCGCTACTTGTCGCCTGGATTTGCATCCGCGTTGGTGTACAATGTTGATGGGTAGTGAAATTTTAATGCGTAGGTACGAAGGGTTTATTAAGTTACATATACATGGTTAATAACAGCTTGCACTACCACTGCACGTTAGGACTAGATCTTCAAGTGGGTCATGGACCGTGAAGATTTCATACTGTGGGAAAAAACATTAAATTATATACTAAATTCATGAAACATAAGGCTTGCCTGGCTTACTATTTGGAAGAATAGTAAGCCAGGCAAGACTAATAAAGAGATTCCAGCTGACAAAGGCATTTTAAATTAACTAAATCTATTTAGGTAGGCATCCTTTTGCAAGTGAAGGTACAATACGCATATTCGGTGCAGTTGAATTATGCATTTACTGTGGGAAAGAGAACGTTGCCCAGTAATTAGTTATCTGATACAAGTGCAGGACCAGTGCTGGTGCCAGTGTCCCCTCGTCCAGTACTGAAAGCGAAAGGGCAGCCTTTCGCTGGAACGCGGAGAACAACCGGTTTGGAAGGCTTGACTTTCAGAAGGTTTTGGTCGAATTGGAACGGTAGATGGTACTGTACAATTTTGTTGTTACTAGTTTAGAACTAATAGGTACCACCAGTCCATCACACATTATTTATAGTACATAGTTCACTATATTGAGTTTTTGCAGTGAGAGGAATTGTATTCAGGCGCCATTAACAAAAAGTAAAAAAAGAGTTTACACTTACGGGTTTAAAAAACTTTTGATTTTGAAATTACGTTCCTTATATGCACGTAGATACATTAAAAAAATATATAGAGGCGAATATATTGTATTGAAATTTTTGGCTAACCTTTAAGCAAAATAGTTGCACACTAATCTAATTCCGTTTTAGTTGTATCTAATCACTAATCAGGTATATATCTTAATTGGCTCACTTTATAATAAAGTTGTTAATGTAAATACGGAAGGTAATGAAAGCGAGCGGGGTCGTCGACAAATGATCACTGATATTAATGTTGCACTTATAATGATGTGGTGGAATTATAACAAGACTTTATGAAAGCGGATAATATTGGCTTGTTTATTACACCTGCAAAACGAATTTCATTAGCAATTAAGTTTAAAATTACAAGTTTTAACACGTTTTTATTAACTTTGTTAAAATGTCTCGATAAAAAGTGTTTCTTAAATCATGTAGTTACGTTAACTAGGCTTGAAGACTGAACAGTGATCTTAACATTCACGTCTAGCAGATTCTGTTTGCAATTTGTGACTGGATCCAGAAGGTGGAAGTCCGAGTGTTTCCCGAAATGTCTTTAACGATGGTCCATTCAATAAACATGAATTGCTTACTTATTTTTCCAAAATCCTTATGAAGTCTGTTCGAAATACTTTTCTCTCCATAAATGAAGCTTGCTCATATTCAATACAGCGATCGTCCAAACAATGCCTGAACGAATTCTATTTAAGTAGAAAGTGGAAACATGTCGTTTGTCTGACGCTACGTACAATATATGTAGTTATGCTAATCGCGTATCGTAAACACAAAGCGTCAATGGAAATTGTACCATGTCACGCGGTCATTGGCAACAGCGAACTACAACAAATTTACCGTAGAACTTTTAGACATTGTTTTTATTTTAGGTAATCCATTAGCTGCAGTAGCTATACTACATGCAGCTTTAATACATTCCGAAATGCAAACTATGTTTCTTCCAAAAAAAACCCCGTGATCCGCACAGAATTCCATAGTTTTAATATCGTGCCTCTAACTTAAATTTTAAGGTACCAATATTTCAAAAAAGTTTACATGCTGCATCCCTTTTTCTACCTATCGAATCAGTCATGCTTTGAGGTAAAAGAATAGAATAGTAATTTCCCACATTTTACAACGACAATAAATCATTTAATAAATAATTTGCAATTCAATTGCTGTATTCTTACAATGAAGCGGAAAAAGTGCTTAGCATAATGATATGTGTCATAATAAAACAGCGCTTGGAAATACCTCGTATGATGCTCACTCTAAGAACTATTAGATTTTATCAATTTTCGTTATTGCAACGCAGTCAGACACATCAAGCCATAAATTACTCAGTAACTTTAGAATTGCATTACCAAATAGTAGTTACCACATAAATGCATAGTCAACGGAGTAAGGTAAGTAAGATTACTATGTGTGTAGATACTTTAAATTGTCATGCTCAAGAATTAGGACTCTAAAAATCTTCTTAATTCGTATTTTACTGAACGTTGGGGAAAAGGCTTTGTTATTCTTGTTGTATTAGTGGCACTTGAAAGATCTATGCATTTGATAACTTGATTCTCAATAAAGGAAAATTATCATCCTTAAGGAACCGTTCCTTAGGGTTCGCAACACACGAAGTCCAGTTACTTCAAACTATTTCGAAAAAACAATCTTTCCTTTACCAGGTTAGGTACAGGTCAGTATTTTTCCGAGCTTACCGATTGCCTGATAGCCAGACTCTCGGAAACTTATCCATCAATCACTATAATCTAAAGTTTACGGTTTCCACAAACAATTCGTCACTTCGCAACATTTCGGCTTACTCACGTGCGTACGAACAGTACCTGCGCATGAGTGGAATATTAAGCTGTAGGACGGAAAAAGGACCGTTACATTTTATTTCCCTAAGTCAATGCCTTTGGGCACAATGATCGTAAATATTTTCGCGATATAAAAATTGGTTTGGATGCGTAGGAATTTCAGATAATAAACTGTAAAGTAGTTTTTAACTTAAGTTTAAGTAACACATGTTCTGAAACCGAACAGTTTTAAGGTATAGCGAAAATAATTAATAGAGGTTTAAGATCCGTTTAATGCCATAATAAAAACAAAATATTATACTTAAAAATTAAAATATATTTTACCCAATCCTATCATTCTTGTTGAGTTCGTGGTTGCATTTGAGCACGTATTTATATTTATAAGTCTTGAGCCTCTCGCAATCAGTGAAAGTCAAGACCATTTCTCCTCACAAAACAAACAGTTTCTATAACATCCTATCAGTTTTCAAGGTCTATAATTTACTCAATAATAATTTAAACTTAGCTGTCTTTATAATAAGATAATTGTTAGTTAAACCAAGTTTGAATTGTTATAATTCAAATAGAACTCAGGTATGCCTAGTTAATTACGTTTTCTTGTAAGATTTGCTTTCTACAGCAATCCAATCGTTAAACTTTCAAAAAATAAGTTACGACATACCTACCCTATCCATGTTATATAATATACATATCTATTTGAAGACGCACAAGATTTTGGAAACGGTAACCATCAAATAACGAGATCGCTAGAACAATGCTCACGAATAGTTGTAAACTTGCACTCAGTGATCTGTTTTACATTACCTACTGTTTATTTATTTATTTATTTAATATAACAGACAACTGTAACGTTAAACTGGACTCGTAATTAGCATAGTCAAAAGTCAAGTATTTAGTTCAGTTGTTATTAAGACTAAGACATCATTCTCATTGTTGTCGTATATTGCTGTTAGAAAATGCAATTTTGATAACTGTTCTTCTAGAACCGTGTATAAAATAAAGTTCAAGTAAAAAATAAATAAATTTAAAAAATAAAAAACCCGACTGCATAAAAACACTTTAAATATAAACTGAAAAGTAAAAAACAAGTACAACAATTGACTGTGACAGTCGGGACCCATTCAATAGCTAGATTAAAATTATCCATTATGGGTCCCGACTGTTACAGTCAATTACGTTGTACTTGTTTTTTACTTTTCAGTTTATATTTAAAATGTTTTTATGCAGGCAGTTAAAATCATAATACGTCTAGCTGTTTCTTAAGGTTTCACCGCGTACCAAGAGAACGTTTGGATAAAGAACAATTTTCACATAGTATTTTTTTATACGTAAATGATATAGCATTTTGGAATCCTCGTTACAAGCCCTTTAATTTGATACCCATATTGTAGCAAACATATTTTTTTATTTTTATTTATTTCAGTCTATGGCACCTCGTGGCCGCCATGTTGGTTTTTGGTTGACGTGACATATCTAAGAATACTTGTGTAATCGATACGAATCTAACGTTTCGAAGATATGAGGTAATAAAGAATATTACACACATACATACATACATACAAGATACGCGCGAAAAACATAACCCTTCTTGGCAGTCGGGTAAAAATACAAGAAGTATTAATGTCATCGCATGCAGTTTCGTCATCAAAAACCTCAGCACATTATCCTTGTTTTAAACCATAGCGACCTACAAAAACTAGGTACAAAGGAGAATGAAATCCTAATTCACTATCAATTTTATATTAATCTTTTACATATTAATTGTGTATTCTGCATGCTCTTTACAGACTCTTTCCTTCCATGTCAATTGACTAGGAAAGGAAATAGTTTCACAGATAACAATTGATATTTGCCGAGCGTTGCGTGGCGGCAAGCGGAAGAAGCAGCACTTACTATGCCTTTATAACATACAATTTAACAATGCCATCAATTTATTATGATATAAGAGATAGCTCGTTCACGACCGATTTGTTTTCTTTAACCATTATTGTAATGATAGTGGGAACTATGAATCGCTGGTGGAGAAATGTTTGGTTTACTGCAGGTTTTAGGTACAGATACCTAGAAGATATTTGTCTCGTACACAAGCTTAGACTTAAGTTTTCATACTTATCAGTGAAAGTGTTTATGTTTGACAAGCTCATTTAAACTTATTTACGTGTTAAAACAAGACTCCGTTTTCAGAGATTCAGAATCTATCGGATGATGTCGAAAAATAGTTGACGTAAAGCTAGGTAGTTTCACTTAAGCACCATTTAGCTGCACAGCGAAAATCGTCTATAAGGGATTTTGAGTTTGCGATTACAGTCACCATTTAGACAATGGACTTTCGCCATGCAGCATAAATCGTCTTAGTCACCCGTGCAAACCCCCATTATACGCATAAATAAGTAGTTTTAAGCAAAACAAAAGGCGATGCCCACATCCTTCTTTTACGTTGACCTTCAGATTATGAATCTCTTCATACTCGGGTCAAGGTCTTATGTCCTGACAATACGTTTTGTGAGAACAAAAAAGGGTGACGTCTGACCTTGTGTTTGTAATTAATATCAGCGGTGGATATCACACTCGAGATTTTGTTTATAAATGCCTTTACACACAAATGTAAACTACGAGTATGTATCACATTACTCAAAAATAATTGAATGTCTTAAAATTTAAAAGCATGTAAACAATAGTCCTATTCTTAAAGTGAAAACGAAAAACCACTTATGTCTGTTTTTTTTATTATATCATTCAACATCAAAAGAAATCTACAACACATTTAACGTAAGAAACAAGTCTGAAATTACGTTATCATTACCTTCTGTTAGAACTTCATAAAAACCTTATAATTAAGAGTTTAAAAGGAAACAAGTCTACTGAGTGTGTAAAAACTCTTGAACCGCGTTAAAATAGTCGGAAAACAAGTGCTGTTGTACCTTTTTTATTATATTCAATGTAACAACCATTACAACAAACCAGTGGTAATTTATTAATGCTAGTAACTGGATAAAATTCGTGACTGCATTTCAATGACACAACCATGAAAGGGTTTATTAATTAAAATTAAATCTAGAAATACTCACTTCTCTAATGCATTTAAGTGTCGTCCTTATGTCTTCAAGCTCGTTTTGTATATTTATATACTTACGCAGAGTCTATTTCAATTAAAATTACGAATGTTTAATCGTCTATAAATAGTTTTTGTCCTTAACATTAATTGACTTGTACTTTTATTTTACTAAAACGTAGTGAACTACGGATCTAGAACGAAAACGTCATCAGTATCATCATCGACACGGTTCGTTAAACTTAGTTTCGATTTCAGTACCAACACAGAATCTAGGTGAAACGAATGGTAAGATTCTTTATGCCCATACTAGGTTTCTAAAGGTATTTCTTGAATGTAACTTAGGTTTCTTACTTTAGAGCAGATTTGCTCAAAAAACTCTAAAGTAATACTTTAAGAATTTCTAAAAACTACATAATAATATAATAATAATAATATTCCGGGAGATCTCACACACGGTTGTCTGATCCCAAGCTAAGCAGAACTTGTGTAATGGTAACCAGACAACTGATAAACATACTTATATATTTCTAAATACATACATATTATGGATAAATTACACCCAGACACCGAATAAATGATCGTGCTCATCACACAACAACATCACAAACATTTATCCCGGGTGGGAATCGAACCCACGACCTCCGGTATAGCAGTCATGGTATCTAACCACTAGACCAACAGGCCCGTCATGTAACACAACCTTAGTAATCACGTAACAAATACCATTACTCTTCATAATTTCAATTTAAGCTACAATTTATAAACATTGCCCACTTCAGAAAGTTCATTATCATAGTGAAATTTCCATACATTTTGCATTATAACACGAAAATGACATAGGCTTAACAATCTTTGAATGATGTAAGTGAAAATATAACTTCTGTTAGATGTCCAGTTTGATACTTTCATAATATTAGCTGTACATGTTTGATGATAGCAGTAGAACCAGTATTGTACGAAACTGTTGCTAGATAAACGATAAAAGTGATTAACAAAAGTATTGTCCAACAAGGTTCCTCAAACACTCTTCCACTCATCAAAATGTTTCCGAACTTACATCACCAGCATTGCATGTTACATACCCATCAAAAATATAGGAAAAACATTATTATCTATCTAGCCGAGAAAGTGATCTGAACCACATTTTGTAGTTCATGATATAAGTACAATCATGACCAATATTTTTCCTTTTTCTGTTAAGATTTAAAAATTCTTGACCTCTTTTCAGAAAATTATAATTTTCTCGAATTAGAGATAACGCACGATAAGGCACTGACCTTTCATTTTCGTTCATGTATTGTGTTTCGTTCATGTATTGTTCATAAACTGCTTTTGAAATGTTCGTCGATCTGTTTAGAGGCTCATCTCTCGAATATTTGGTGTTGCTTGCTATTTACTATGTTCTGATCGACACAGCCCTGCACACTTGTTAGATATATTATGAAGGCGATTGTACCTACATACGTCAAGCAATAGCGTGCATCAGCAGACACTGTTACAGTCGGATGGCGCCAAATTGTATGTGTGCCTGTGGGCCATCCATGTGTGCTGTAGTAAACACTCGTAATGGTTATCTTTACGGTGTCGTGCTTTTCCGGGATCGATATGGGAAAGTGCTTTATGAAAATATGGTTATCATTGTCATCATTGTCATTACTAGTCTATTGTGACTTTTGCCATTTTTGTATTTTGAATAGTGATGAACTTTTTAAATTATTGCACATGTATAATTTGTATTGTTACACCATAATTTTCTCTTTGACATTGTTAGATAGCTAACGCTGAACCCTTTACGATTTCACTTCGCAACCTTTCATAAAAAAACATTTTTTTTTATTCTTGAAATGTTTTCCAAAAAATTTCAAAAAATTCGATTTTTTACAAAAAATAATATATTCGGATATTACACAGGATTGGGTCGTAATTCTTTACTGCGCTCCTGGTCACACGTAGCTAGTTGCCAAGTATATTCCTGTCTAATACATTATGTGTTTGTTTCAGAGAGCGCACAGTTCGATGTTCATCAGTGTTAATCGGCGCGCTGGGTATCTCACTGATAGCTCTGGCCATCTACACGACCGTGCTGGTGCTGACCGAGTACCGCAGCCCCCGGCCTTGCCTCAGCGAGCAGTGCGTGGGGACCGGTAAGACCTTACAAATAATCTACAGGGTGAAATTTTTGGAAAAAAGTCACCTGTGTTACAAATAATTACAAGACGTCAAGACATGTATTTGTAACTACTTATGTATTTTCAACTAATCAACCACTTAACTAGAACTATACCCCTCATTGCGTCAATCTTGAAAGATAAACATTCGTAGGTAGCTAGGTAGGTATATTTATTTACTAATACAAAAGGCTTCGATCCTCTGACCTATAAATATGGATCGTAAAAATTAATGCTGCGCGTGGCCATATTATTCTTAACGCAACCAACAATAAACAAATAGAGCGTAAACATCAGGTCAACATAAAAACAAAACACAAGCAACCAATTATCCCATAATAAGAGATTACCACATTTTACCATAGTTTTACATTTACCATAACGTATTCCGTAAGCCGCACGTGTCAGGACTACGCAATACACAGGATAATTAAAAGATTAATTATAGGAGTTATGTAAATAGGGTAATAGGCTATTTAACATATCACAGAACCATGGAATTTCTATAGAAGGGTATTTTATGGTAAAAAAAATATTTACGTTTTAATTACACATCTGCATGTTATTGCTATGTGCGCATCGTCAGGCGTCGTGGTCATCGTGAAGCTATTTAATTTATTTGCATATGTTAATTACATGCAAATGGCCGACTCATCCTTATTAATTAACTATTGATGGCTCTTGTATTGTGAGAAATATTCCCATTCAATCTTCGTTAGGTTTCTTTGTCTTGTTTAGTTTTTTGAACAAAGCACTTTCTCCTACCCAGCGCATCAATTAATATCTTTGGCTATATACCTATCTTGAAAAAACTAGGAGATAAATTAAGAAATGTTTTTTTTTCGTCTACGTTTAACTTCCGTAAGAATAAAATATTATATTCTTAAAAGTAAAATTATTGTATATACCTCGTTTTCTATACGATAATCGAATACGTGACCTATGAATTAATAGCCCTAACCACGGCGCCAATGGGGTAATCACTCCTTTAATGAAATTCATGATATTCACATAACTCAATGTTTGTAGCTTATAAATTAATTGACGTGTTTACTTTTCTGATGAGCAAAGTGCAGGTAGTATTGCATTGCATCCTAGACTAGGCTTATTTATTACCTACATCGATGCAGTTCCTTATTTATTATTCTGAACGAAGTCACAACAACTTGTTTATATATCTTTGTCTAATACAAAAATGGTGTTGTTTTTAAATAAATCAAAAGTCCATATTCCTTGCGATTCTTTTCTATACCAAATTTTTTTATATTTTAGGATTTTGCTATTCACTCATACCCGATTTGAACCACCTGTATACAAAGTTGATGTACCTATTTAAAAGTATTGATAGAGAACGATATTTAACTCACTGATTGCGCTATTATCATCTGTCGCAGTACATTTTTCTTAGAAAACGCAGTAAATGATTTAACCCCAAGTACTTGTTACATCACAATATGTATTTAAATCCACGTGTTATGAACTGCGCCATTTTTGAAATTGTCCTACATCTACGACACCAAAAGGGTTACAGACTTGAGGCGTAGTATTTTGTATGCTAAGTTGTTTCAACACACGTGGTCTAAGAATACAGTTATAACTTAATATTAATGCATATTATATTGACATCTTAGATAAATACATGTAAAAGTGCCGTTGATCCTTAGATAGTGGTAAGCGCTTGTTTGTTCAAGGAGTTTACAATGGTTTCTTTTTTGTCTTATAATTTTTATTTCAAGATATTGTTTGTAGTATTAATTGGTTCGGACTTAGTGGACTTGAGGAAAAATAGTGATAGTGTGATAGAAACAGGTAAATAATTAATCATTGGCCCAAGTTACTGGTTTTATAATTTGGAAAGTTTTATGTTTAAAATAAAATTGTTAATTAGGGGGCATCACAGCACATTGATGTGAGGATAGGTAAACTGTCTTGTACTAAAACTTGAGTTAAAGTTCTCAATAATTTCTACTTTTAGTTTTTTTTTTTTCATATCGTAACTAATAACATGAGAGTAGTAGATGCACGCTCGGAACTTTCCTTTGTTGTACGCCAGTCGCCAAGTCATTATAATTATTCTAATTACGTGTAATTAATTACCGGCATCATCTGTCTGCACCGATTGAATAAACATCAACAAGTTACATAAACTCGTTGTTATTAAGATATTGCATTTACCTACCAACGGGTATGCGCGGTGAAAGCTGGCTAGCTTCCTGTATTTACTTAGAAAAGATGCTACAGAATATAGACTGCTTAGTAATTAATAGGAAAATAGAGCATTAAATAAATAACTTTTATTTCCACAAAATGTAGTTTATGTAGTATACCAATTTGGGCTTCATTAGATATGCGTATAGTGGCTACGTATATTTTGATGGGGTCATTAACGGTCCATGTATAATTATTTATTAATGAATGATTCTGTTGCGTTTGTTTTAAGTAAACATAAATAACAGATTTGTGTTTACGGATACAAGTGTGTCGATGATCATCTTTTATTGTCTTTATAGAAGCAACAATCATTAATTACCGACTGGATTTAGATTATTAAGAACACCGCTCTTGACGACTCTTGCACTTAGGTGATTTTGTTTTCAAATGATGCAGCCGCCAGCCACTTTGCCGTTGCTCTTGTTAAGTTACGTAGGTACCTTTATGTACAAAACAAACACACACTTAATCCTTACATATGTATAAAATTCTCGTGTCACAATGTTAGTAACCATACTCCTCCGAAACACCTTGACAGATTTTTATGAAATTTAATATGCATATTCAATAGGTCTGAGAATCGGCTACTGTCTATTTTTTATACCCCTAACCTTAGTGGTATTAGGTAGGTAGTAGGAAGGTGCTAGGTAGAAAAAATGCATTGCAACTACACGCATGCCAGGTACAGCTAGTAATATATAAAGAAGAACATGTTAAACTGAAAAATATAAAGCCATCATCAATAAAAATACTATTTCCATCCCAGCGTCAAGAATCCTGTCAGCCCTGAACAAAGACGTGGACCCATGCACGGACTTCTACGAGTTCGCGTGCGGAGGCTGGATCAAGCAGAACCCGGTGCCCGACTGGGCCACCTCCTGGGACCAGCTGGCCAAGCTGCGCGAACAGCTGGTCAGTGACCTGCGGGAACTGCTCGAGGTCAAGGAGGATGAAGGCCTCCCTAACAGCGTGGTTAAGGCCAAGAGCCTGTATAGGACTTGTGTTAATACTGGTGAGTTTATGACTTGACTTTTTTTACTGAAGATTAAACTCCGCACAGGTTTACGATTTATAATGTTTTTGTTAGCGAGGACTCGATACGGCAGACAAATAGTCGTTTGTGAAAAAGCGAGTTATGTCGCTAGTCGCTATCACATGCCACTTGTGGCTGTAGCCTGCGGCCCGTTTGCGCAAAGACGAAGTTCAATATGTGATGACACCAGTTTATTTTTGTCAGAAGTTAAGTCGTAGTCTCACTGTTGTAGATAAATTAGAAGGCGACGGCATAAAACCAATCGAGACCATCTTGAGGAAGCTGGGCCTGCCGCCGCGGCCGCCGTCCATCGGTAGTGCGAACTTCTCGTGGGTGAACGTGGCGGGGTTGGGACGCAGGACCCTCGGCCTCAACGTGCTGCTCAGCGTGCAGGTGGCCGAGGATGTGAGGAACACCAGCAGGAACAGAGTTGTGGTGAGATATTAATCATGAGTTGGAAAGAACAAGAAAAAATATTGTCGGGGTACGCGGATTGTTGATGACTTTCAATGCAGATTTGACATGTGGACATTAAACTGGTATCATCCTTATATTTAGCATCCTGTAGCATTGGTATTAGTTGAAATAATGCGGGTGCAGTTCTTAAGTGCGATTAGTTGAAGCAAACTTGGTTCTCGCATTTAATTGAGTTTAATGCTCCAATTTGCATTTCAGGAACATAAACAATCCCCTTCACGAAAAAAATCGCCATTACCTTTGACTTTTTTACGAGATGTCCTTGGTACCAGATTTTAATGTAACTAACTTTTGGAAACGCGTACTCAATGCAATTGGTCACCATATCTTTCCAGATCGAGCAGGTATCGCCAGGGTTCAGCGAACGCTACTTGCTACAGCCGGAGCAGTTCTCGCACGAGCTGGAGCAGTACCACAAGTACATCAAGTCCATGATCAGCATCGCAGACAACAAAACCGACGCCGAGAAGTTTGCCGATGATATCGTGGACTTTAGCAAGAAGTTAGCGAAGGTAAGCTAATGGTGAATAGCTATAGTCAAAAGTACTTACCACAACAGTACCTTCAGCTTTTATGTAATTATGCATTTTCCTAATCTGTACCACCTTATTGACTGTGATTATCTTTATGTCTCTGCAACTCTAGTAAAGGTTGAAATCAGTACCACGTAATCTTCTGTGTCAATGTATCAATAAATCATAGTTATAAAATTGCATTTGTTCAGATAATGACACCAGTAGAAGTTCGCCGCAGCGGCACACATCTGTTCCATGAAGTGAGCGTGCAGCAGCTGGTGCAGGGCTCCAGCGGAGGGCCTAGCCAGTGGAAGCAGGTTTGTTACGTTCCTTCTTGTGTTTTATACTAATTGTGATGCTAATAAGTTTTATGAAGTCAATGTTCGTAGGTAGTTATATTTTTACCCATCTACGGCAGGGACACAAAGAAGGGTCTGCATTGTATGACTAAAAGATCAGTAATTTACATTTGTTACTGATCTTTTTTCATGTGAGAATACTAGACAGCTTTGCATAAATAACTGAAACGAGAGATGGATAAAAAATACGGTTTCTACTCAGCAAGTTGAAGCCAAAAAGAATGTACCTACATCAGACACCTAAAACCTACATCTGTAAGAATCAGGCTCAGTAAAGAATCTAGTATCAAGCACGTTATCTGTATCTTCCAGCACGACTGGGACCGCTATCTGAAGCTGGTGTTCTCGAACACGAGCGTGGTGCTGCAGCCGAACTCCGACCGCGTCATCGTCATGGACCTGCCTTACCTGCAGAAGCTGGCCGTGCTGCTCTCTGACACTAAACCTGTTATCATAGGTAAGTCCTGTTCAACCATAATGCATAACTACTTGGCTTCCTTTAATTTGGAAGAATTGTATAAGCTGTAAACCATTGAGTTTGGACATGGACATGGGACAATGGCAAAAAGTCCAACTTTCTTTAACATGGCTTTCAATGGGAAGTGTGTTTTAGCAGCACACGACAGTTTTGTTCACGGTAGGATCGGGCAAGGATCTGTACATGACGCGTATAGAAATAATTCTATAGGTACGAAGTAGGTACAGAATTATATTTTCTACTCTACTATTTCTTTCATAAAATATACTGTACATTTTATGATAGAAATAGTAGAGTCTAAAATGTGAGCGAGGATCCGTATCCTCGCTCACATTTTAGGATCATATAAGGCATTTACTTTTTTCATAAAATCATCATCTACCTGCCCTGATCCCAATTATTTGGGGTCGGCGCAATGAGTATTCAGCTTCCATTTAGCTTTTTGATCCAACATTAATGGTATTACTTTCTTGCAGAGCGCTTCCTGTGGTGGAGCGTGTTCTCGACAGTAGCGCCGATGACGCTGAGCGCGTTCCGCGAGCTGGGCTTCGAGTTCTCGCGCGCCGTGTTCGGCCTGCAGCAGCGCACGCCGCGCTGGAAGAGCTGCACCGCTAACGTTAACGCTAACTTCGGAGTTGCGCTGTCGTATCTCTATGTTAAGAGGCACTTTGACTTTGATTCGAGGCAGAAGGTACGTAAATTTATTTTTAGACGTTTTATTACCACATCTTCGAGCCATTATTTGAAGTCAAAAAATCCCCACAGGTTATGGAAAATTTATTTACGTAAATATGTAGTTTCAACGGCACTGCATCGAAAATATTTACCTATTTACAAATACTTTTTATAAACCTAGCAGAGTATAAATCACTGACACAAACAACAAAATAATCCACCTATTCCATGTGCAGGCTATAGAAATGGTAGAAGACGTCCGCGCCGCTTTCGCGTCAGCAGTGCAGGAGCTGGACTGGATGGACTCCAGCACACGCCTCAAGACGCTCAACAAACTGCAGGCTATCCGCAACTTTGTGGGCTTCCCCGCGTGGCTGCTCACACATGAACAACTCGACAAACATTATAAACATGTAAGTACTCACATTTAAGTCCGTTCCCCTAATCCAAAGAGCCGACTGAAAAAGTCAGCTGGACACGAAAGGAGGCGGAAGGCATGTGCATCTATGTTTAAAAAAAAAGGCATAGGTAACTCTATTGGCGCAAATTGAAGGAATTTTATTTAGCGGTGGATACCTACACAATGATTTGCAGTCTCGAACTTCTTCAGCTCAAAGTAACATCTCAAATCATCAACACGTCTGAAAGTCTTCTATCTTGTAACCCTTATTTTTAAATGTCTTTATGAATGATCCTACATCAATTTTCTCTCTTTATCAGGCGGAAGTGATAGAAGGCAACTTATTCGAGACGTACCTGAAGCTGACGTTCGCGGCCGTGAAGAAGTCGCTGGAGTCGCTGCGAGAGAAGCCGGACAGGAACCGCTGGGTGGCCACCGCCACCACCGTCAACGCGTTCTACTCCGCCACCTTGAACTCAGTCAGTAAGTAGCCCAACTCTAATTACTTTTCAGGTAGTACCTAGGTATTACAACACAGCTAGTCTTTTCAACACTTATCAGTTTTTTTTTTTATATTGGGGTATTTTGTAACTTAAATTATTTATTTTCTAGCATTCCCTGCGGGTATTCTGCAACCGCCCTTCTATGGAAACGGAATCGAGTGAGTATTATATTTAACCTGATAACTAAGAACTTAGCGCTTAAGAGACACGTAATTGATTTTAATAGAAACTTTTGAGGCAACATTCAATTTCATTCACATTTTTGTTTCAGAGCAATCAACTACGGATCTATTGGTGCCATAATGGGACATGAAGTCACTCACGGATTTGACGACCAAGGTAAAGTCAATTTAATTAGCCAAATACCTGAACGATGAAATATTTTTTGTTCTTGTTCCTAACGATCATGATGTATGGCCAAATGATTACACTATGCTGTCTTCACAGGGCGTCGTTACGACGAAGAGGGCAACTTGAAACAGTGGTGGTCGGCGGCTACACTGGAGCACTACCACAGCAAGGTGCAGTGCATCATCGACCAGTACAGCAAGTACCACATGCCGCAGCTGCCTAACTATACCGTGAGTACATAGGCGAGGAGATTTCTTAAATTTTCTGTTTTTGGGGTGGGAATACGAATACTAATAGATACGAATTGCCTTTAAAGAAATAGAATATTAAGAGATTAAGTAAAGTTGCTGTTTTTTACATTTTGGACCTTTTTGGGTCAAGAATCTTATAATTCGCGAGTTTCAATGATCTCAAATTCCCATCACCGTTCTGGCTCCCAATCATCAATCCCTTTCTTGCATCCTGGGTAGATTCGCAAGTGTTCAAATCACTTGACCTAGCAGGTCCATTTCTAGTTACTTCAGCTTCATATTGTAGTAACAATTGGATCGTATCTCGTAGGTGCACGGGTTCAACACGCAGGGCGAGAACATAGCGGACAACGGCGGTCTGCGCGCGGCGCTGGCGGCGTACCGGCGCCTGGCGGCCCGCGCGCCCGCCACGCGCCGCGCCGCGCTGCCCGGCCTGCCGCACTACAAGCCCGAACAACTCTTCTTCCTGGGATTCGCACAGGTTACACTCAAATCCTTATGACTTATAAGGACGAATAATAGATAAATTTTGCCCCAACAACTCCGCATGAAAAGAGATACGTAGTTTCCTATAGCAGTAGGCAAAGTAGTTCGAAATATAATTTTCTTTGAATGTTCCATTTAAAATAACTGTTTAGACAACATTGGCTAGAGTTAAATACACTACTAAACTACGAAAAGCATAAAGAAAATTAAATGAAAACTAATCACCACTTACCCTTTTTCTATACAAAAGATCTTTTCCATGAGGTATTAAATACTTACTTGAAATAAAATTTACCCACAGATATGGTGCGGAAACTCAACAGTGGGCGCCCTGAAATCCAAAATGGTGGAAGGCGTGCACAGTCCAAACAAAATCCGGGTGATCGGCACCCTCAGCAACTCTCAGGAGTTCGCGGACGCGTGGAGCTGTCCCGCGGGCTCGCCCATGAACCCCGAGCACAAGTGCGTGCTGTGGTGACACTGTGATCATAGATGTAAGGCTACCAAAGACTCTCTTAGGCTACAAAGCTACCGAAAGTTACCGCCCTAGGGGTTACGTACAAGTTTTATACTGGTGCACCGCTGGTTACTTTGCGATGGAAATAAACTTATTATTTTAGTGACAAACTATGTGATATTTGGCACGGCCGTACTTAAAAGCGGTTCAAATGGCTACAATTTTGCCGCTATTTGCGTAAAATTTCATCAGAAAATTTGAAAACCTTAAAACTCCGCATAGTTTATGAAATAATCAGTAGAAAATAATGTAAGACAGCCATTTGTCCCGCTTCAATATCGCGTTGTGCCGTAAGAAAACTGATAGAAGTATTGGTAGTATAATATGTTTGACGATGATAATTTAATGTATCTGACAACTTTAAAAATTATACTAAATTGAACAATATTTATCTACTCTAATAAATATTATTCTAAAAAATAACAATTATGTAAGAATCTTGAATCTCAGTGAACTGTAAATTGTATTATAATAACATTTAAGTATTTATAGTTATAAGTATTTGTATGACAATTAAAATTGTAAAATCAAATACAGAACTTAAATTATATTTTAACCATGATAGTATAGTTTAGCACATTGTTAAAATTTATTTTAAGTTCTAAACCTGACAATTAATCTAGATGTAGGCAAAAGTTATATTCCAAATGATATTAATAAATTCAATTTAAAATATTGAATTTGTATTTAATATCATTAGATCGCAAAATAACTGTGGTGCATTTCTATTATTCTAATTAAAAGAACAACAACTATTTATTATAAAAATTAAAACGACTTTAAACATTAAAATGTATTTTTATTTTATTGAACAATGCCTCTGATTTATTGTTTAACAAATCTTTGCATTGAATAGCCTAACTCTTTTAGAAGGCTAATTTGTTTACATCACTTTTTTGCCCTGGGTGAATTGCAAGGCAATTGAACCCGCAAGCACACTAACTATAAAATAAACTATCGTTTATGGTTACCTTACTTCTTTCTAACATACTGGAACTTATACACAGGTGCTGCACTCTTAGTCCCACGCTTTATTCTCTTAGGTTTCAATACCTTAACATCCTGTAGATGGCGTTTCAACTCCATTTTCTGCTGTATAACCATCAACTCTTTCTCCCTTTCTATTCTCTTTGTGAGGTCACTGTACACCTTCTGTTTTTTCTTTTTCATTGATTCTAATGTCTGGAAGAAAATATTGTATTAATAGCCCAGTCATATTAGGGCTTTCACCTCGGAATGAAAGATAATAAGCTGCAAATTGGTATGAACCTTTGTTTTGTCATTCTAAATGTTGTCTCAAAAGTCACAATCGTTATCGTGTCCGCGTCTCAAGATATTCAAGGTCAAAGGTCACAAAAATCGGTTTTTCGCGAATATCTGGCTTCCTATCGGTTAAATGAGATTTGCATTTATTATAAAAGTTGTAGGCTATAAAATTCCCTACAACTTTTGTTTAAACTTTTTTTTCATACGACCAACCGTTTTGAAGGTAGAGCGCGAAGTGCACATCGTACAGTCATATACGGCCTAATGCAAGGTCAAGCGTGAGTTATGGTTATCAGTACGTTATAAAGTCAATTATTTACTTGGAAATTATAATTATTAAACAATGACTATTATTTATGTACTAACTATTTGTGCAGTCGCGATAAAAACGTTGAGTAGCCACACATTTGGGACAGCCCGAGAGGCTGGACGATGACACAAACGATGTTCAGGGAAATGCAGCAGTAACAAACTAGAACACGTGCACGTACCTTGGTCTGCTATGTCTGCTGCCGATGACCCGCCTGCGTTCTGATTTCACCACAGTTGTTGCTGAAGGTCACGAACTGCTCGGAATAGGGATTCCTAGCAGAATATCGATCGAGTTGACGCGTTTAAAGGGTTTTTGTTGAGATAGATCGCGGAGCGCGCGCGCGTGCAAGATGGTGAGAAAACGAATCTAGTTAGTGGGGCGGCGGTTCGTCCGTTAGCGGTTGTGACGTCATGACAGTTGCAGCAGGAGCACCAATCGGGTAACGAGTACGGCACGTATAACAACCGTCAAAACAGTTGTGATTGCCACTGCTGAAAATCGTTAAGAACATCGTGTGTGTCCGTGGTACATTCTAAACGATCTGATTTTAGGAATCTGTATGATGACGAAACATTCCGCCCACCAAAATACCTATGGTATTTTCGAAAATACGAAATATAAATAGAAAAGTTAGGAAGAAAACGTTAAACCTTAATAGCCACTGAACTATGAATCTAATCAACCTAACCTACGGTGCTTAATAATCTTAAGTTAAATAATACGTTAATCCTCTATAGGTAGAGGACAGAGTTTAACTAGCGGTCGCTTAACAGAATTGCTGGTAGCGGTCTTAAGGATTGCAACTCTAACTACTCCGTCAGCGCCAGGAAGAAGATCAGTAACCCTACCGAGTGACCATGCAAGAGGAGGTCGATTGTCATCCTTGATGATCACAAGCGAGCCCACCCTTAATGGTTTTGAGTTCTTGGTCCATTTGGCGCGTTGAGTGAGTGAATTTAAGTACTCGTGTTTCCATCTTGACCAAAAACTTTGTTGGAAGGCCTGCAACAACTGCCACCGATGAAGACGATGAATATTGACGTTGGAGTAATCATCATCGGGGACAGCGGCCAAAGGCTCCAATGTAAGGAAATGACCCGGTGTTAACGCTGACAAGTCATTAGGGTCCGAACTGACAGGGCACAAGGGCCGTGAATTTAAAACCGCCTCGATTTTTACGAATAATGTAGTCAGTTCTTCAAATGTTAGAACCCGATCACCGACTATGCGATACAAATGATGACGTTCTGAATTGTTAAGAAACGCACTACGATTAGCAATAGTCGGGTTTCCAGAATTTTGAAGAAAACGATGGATGTACGCAAAGGTACGAACGATTTTTTCTAACGATGAAAAACGATTTAATAAATTGTCGATAATTGAAACTTGTTGTTCCCGAGGATGTACGGTCGATATTAACACAGGAGATTTACGAGTCTCGGCCTCAACAACCTTCTGCTTGTCATTAGTAACGCTGTCAATACAAGATGGCCATGTCTCGTGCGGTTCGGATAACCATCGTGGCCCCGCCCACCATAACGAGTTGTGAAGAAGTTCACTTGGAAATTGGCCTCGCGAACAAACATCTGCAGGATTGTCTGCAGAGGACACGTGATGCCAATATTCAATAGCTGTTATTTCTTGAATATGACTCACGCGATTGGCAACGAAGGTAGACCAACGACATGAGGGTGAACGCAACCAAGAGAGTGTAACGGTGGAATCGGACCACAGAAAGACAGCTGAAATAGGAATACGAGACAGATAAGTTTCTGTAACGAATTTGTAGAGATCTGAAAGCAAAGCTGCGGCGCAGAGTTCGAGACGTGGCAATGAGGTACGTTTTAATGGCACCACGCGAGCTTTCGAACAAACGAGATGAACGTAAGAATTATTATCTACGTCTGTTACTCGTAAATAAATGACCGCGCTATATGCAGTTTCCGAACTGTCGCAGAACCCGTGTAGCTCGTAGGATTGTGAATCAGTACGAGTGATTCTACGCGAAATTTTTAGATGGTGCAACTGAGAAAGTTGCTCCTGATATTTGTTCCATGTACTGATGACCTCGTCAGGGGGAACGTCATCCCACCCGGCACCGATAATCCAAAGCTTTTGGATTAAGCTTTTAACTTGTATTGTCAGGGGGGATAAGAATCCTAACGGGTCGAAGATTCTAGCGAGTTCACTAAGAATAGACCGTTTGGTACATGGCCGATGTGAAGATTTAACTTCAAAAAGAAACGAATCAGTTGAGGGATCCCATTTGAGTCCCAACACTTTGAAAGAAGCTGGTTCAGCTTTATCTAACGATATAGAATCAGTGAGGCAATCTTCAGGTTGAAGATCCGATAAAAGACGATAGTCATTTGACACCCACTTCCGAAGATGGAAACCTCCCTTTTTAAAGAGAGCGATAAGTTGTGTTTTTGTTCTTTGCGCAGTGGCGAAGTCCGGACTACCGGTGACGACATCATCGATGTAGGTGTCCGACAAGATTACACTCTTGGCAAGCGGGTAAGAATCCCCCTCATCATCAGCAAGCTGTCGCAAAGTACGGCAAGCGAGATAGGGGGATGAAGAGATGCCATACGTGACTGTGTTCAGACGAAACTCTGAAAGAGGTTCGCCAGGCGAAGCTCTCCAGAGGATTCGCTGACAGTCACGATGGTCGCCGATGAGTATAATCTGTCGGTACATCTGACGCACATCTGCCATGAAAACGACGTCGTGTTCACGAAAGCGTAAGAGAATTTCCAAAATGTTTGATTGTAATTTTGGACCGATGTGTTGACTTTCGTTTAACGATCGAGAACGTGCATCTTTCGCAGAGGCGTCAAATACGACACGAAGGCGAGTCGTGGTGCTATCAGGACTTATGACGCAGTGATGGGGAATATAGTATTTCCCATTCCCCACGTCATCTGGAGAGACTAATGACATATGGCCCGCAGTTAGATAGTCGGACATAAAATCGCAAGATTGACGATGACATTCGGGGTCACGTGACAGTCGACGTTCAATCGCATAGAAGCGACGCAAAGCAATGTCACGTGAACCAGTGAACATAGGCTCGGACTCGTCCCTGAATGGCAACTGCACGATGTACCGCCCAGATGAGTCACGAGAATGAGTTGTGATAGAGTGTTGTTCACATGCTATCTCATCTGGGGTAAGGGATGCTGCGGGTGGTAATACATCTAAACAAGTTTTACCGAGCAATAGCCATCCAAAGACTGAGTCGAAGGCGGTAGGTTGATGTGATTTTCCTTTAAGAGTGCGATTAAGAAGCGATTCCGCGAATACATCCGCACCGAACAGTAGGTCAATCCGGCCAGGAATGTCAAAACCGGGATCGGCTAACGATAGTGAATTGATGTGAGACCAACCCGATGTATTTAATTTAGCTATTGGTTGGTCCCCGCAAATTTTCGACATTACGTGCATATTTAAATTAAATAAAACTTGATCACCAGTCCCAATGGAGCAATTAATGTCTCCTAAGATTGAAGCCGGGGCTTCACCGATTCCACTTATAGTTGTGGTAGGACTGGATAGTTTTAAATTTAATTTTTTAGCAGCTGAGTCAGTAATCAGATTAATCTGACTCCCGGAATCGAAAAGAGCGCGAAAAGATACGAACTGGCCATCCGCATCCCGTACCTGCACAATGGCAGTTGCTAATAAAACAGTTGTGTTACTATTATTAGAAAATAATGAAGAGGTTGGGTTCGACTCGACCGGTTTATCTTTATGAAGTAAAGTGTGATGTTTACGGTTACACTTACGACATTTAAAAATAGAAGTACAACCTTTTAATTGATGTGAGGCTCGAAGACAATTGAAACACCAATTACTTTTGCTTGCGATAGAAATCCGCTCATCTACTGGTTTGTTAAGAAAATTTAGACATGAAGATATTGAGTGAGTGTCACCACAAAACGCGCACCTAACTGGTTGTGACGTAGGAGGTTCACGGCTTGTAGTACTTGCCGTGGCAACTTGAGGTTGATCAGTACTGCCCACAAGCGCATGAGACACGTTTGCCCGTTTATGTGTTTGAAAGGATTTGACAGATCGTTGTTGTGGCTTACTCGAAGGTTTATTATTAGCTTCACAAAAATGAGAATCACGTAAAAGCGCTTCACATTTCAAGTGTAAGAAAGACTTCAACTTTGCATATGGAGGAAACTCAATATCAGAATATTTTTCCTCGAAATCGCAACGCAAGTTTGAGTCTATCTTAGAGAGAAGGTGGTAAACTAATACAAAATCCCATCGGTCCTCAGGTAAAATAATTTTCTTTAAAATAATTAAATTTTCCTCAAACAGGTCCAATGATTTCCTAAACTCATTACCGTCAGTCGTATTAAAATTAATATTTAAAAGGTCCTTCCATGATGTAAAAGCTAAAGGTCGTTTATGTTGATAGCGAGTAACAAGGGCCTGGTAGGCATCGTGGTAATGCTCACAAGTTAATGGGAATGCCTTGATAACAGATAATGCATCGCCGGTCAACGATGAGAATAAATAATGAAATTTTTCCGTATCGGTAAGATTACTAGAATTATGAATCAATGCATTAAAAGTGTCGTGATATTCAGGCCATTTCTTTATGTCACCACTGAAAGTTGGAAGAACAATTTTCGGTAAACGGATATTCGATGATGAAGAACTTTGTTTATTATTTACTTGAGGTTCACTTTTAGTTAAACTACGATGAATCGATAAGATTTGAAAATATTTATCGTCAAATGTATCCTGGAGCGAATTATCTGTATGATCGGGATCATCTAAAAGCTCCAAAATAATCTGGTGAGCACTCTCAAAGCTATCTAAAATATGTTTAAGTTCCTGATAATAAGAAAGAAATAAATTCCGTTGTGAGTCATCACTTATTGCTAATGAACCTATTTCCAATGCCTTATCCAACCGCTTCATAGCTAAAGTACGCTTTCTACGTAACTGTGATAAATCTTGAACTGTATATTCATCGTCCGTAGAGTGAGATTTCGATTTCTTAAAGCAACTTTGTTTACGAGACGAATGTTTACCTAACAATAATGACATGATGAAAACTATTTTATTAAACGATTAGCAAGATCGGTAACTGATAATGAATAGTCGGCGATACAAGGTTCCAACAGATGAGCGCTACCTGCTTATAAAGATGTAAACACGATAAGAACACGAGTACTTACGCTAACCGGTAGTATTGTTAATGTGTTGATCGTATGTGGATATATATATACAGATTATAGACTGAGTAAACGCGCAACAAAAATCCTTTGTTCAATTTAATTTGTTAATTGATAACGTGTTGAAGTTAAACGGATGTAGGCTTCGTTATACCTATTGACACAATTTTTCTTTTATGTAATAGGAATGAATGTAGCTAGTATAGTCTTGCCTTGGTTTTACGGTAATCTCAAGAAGAGTATTATCGTGTTTCCCGAAGGCGGAACGCGTTGGTTGCGTTTCCGAACGCAAACCGCTGACAACTTAGACTACTAGCGCGGTACGTTACAATAATTTATTTAAACCTACCTACGAATTAAAAAATGTTACACGAACAAAGGAATTTTGTGATCGATATTTTTTCGATACGATTTACCAAAATTAGTTAGTATAGGCCGAAAAGGATAATATTAAGCACCGAAGGGAGATAGATTGCCTAATATTGAGATCCTACAGTAACTATTAAGGTTAAACTGGGTTGAAAATTAAGTCGTATAATGGCGGGTCCCGGGTTTCGGCACCATAAAAATGTGCAGTCGCGATAAAAACGTTGAGTAGCCACACATTTGGGACAGCCCGAGAGGCTGGACGATGACACAAACGATGTTCAGGGAAATGCAGCAGTAACAAACTAGAACACGTGCACGTACCTTGGTCTGCTATGTCTGCTGCCGATGACCCGCCTGCGTTCTGATTTCACCACAGTTGTTGCTGAAGGTCACGAACTGCTCGGAATAGGGATTCCTAGCAGAATATCGATCGAGTTGACGCGTTTAAAGGGTTTTTGTTGAGATAGATCGCGGAGCGCGCGCGCGTGCAAGATGGTGAGAAAACGAATCTAGTTAGTGGGGCGGCGGTTCGTCCGTTAGCGGTTGTGACGTCATGACAGTTGCAGCAGGAGCACCAATCGGGTAACGAGTACGGCACGTATAACAACCGTCAAAACAGTTGTGATTGCCACTGCTGAAAATCGTTAAGAACATCGTGTGTGTCCGTGGTACATTCTAAACGATCTGATTTTAGGAATCTGTATGATGACGAAACACTATTAATTATTTATATTTAATTAAAGTAAGTAACTTGATTATTTATATATAATTATTCATATTTAACTATTTAAGTATAAAATATTATTAATTCTGGATTATATATTTTAGTTTTATTTTAAGTTAAAATGATAGTAAGAGTATATATTTTACACATATTTTTATTTAGTATCAAATACGGCATAATATACATTTATCAAAATGTGAGTTCAAATATCAAAAATATCTTTGTTGATTTAAATTTAATGAAATTGGAAATCGAAGCTAATTATCTTCTTCTTCTTCGTCTTCTTCTTCTTCTTGTCGCTCAAAAATGTTCGATTCATTGTCATCATCCTCATTATCTGTCATGTTCATCTCCAAACCTTCCAGAATATCGGGATCATATGTATTTTCTTCATCGGGATTACTTGGATACAGTGAAGCGTTGAGGCAAGCTTGTCCGTTGCACTGGCCGCAAGCTAAAGAACATTGTAGCCCTGATTTTCTGCATCCACAGCGGGAACCACAACCAATTAAATTAAATATGAATAATTATATATAAATAATCAAGTTACTTACTTTAATTAAATATAAATAATTAATAGTTAGTACATAAATAATAGGCATTGTTTAATAATTATAATTTCCAAGTAAATAATTGACTTTATAACGTACTGATAACCATAACTCACGCTTGACCTTGCATTAGGCCGTATATGACTGTACGATGTGCACTTCGCGCTCTACCTTCAAAACGGTTGGTCGTATGAAAAAAAAGTTTAAACAAAAGTTGTAGGGAATTTTATAGCCTACAACTTTTATAATAAATGCAAATCTCATTTAACCGATAGGAAGCCAGATATTCGCGAAAAACCGATTTTTGTGACCTTTGACCTTGAATATCTTAAGACGCGGACACGATAACGATTGTGACTTTTGAGACAACATTTAGAATGACAAAACAAAGGTTCATACCAATTTGCAGCTTATTATCTTTCATTCCGTGGTTGACCCCTTTTTTTACCTAATATGACTGGGCTATAAGTGCCAGCTACAATTCACTTGTATATTCTTACTTGGTAATATACTGTTGCTTATTAGAGTAAATCTTAAAGAAAACTATGTACATGTTGTAGGATAATGCTGAAAGAACATGCCCAAAATGAAAGGTTTTCCAAACCGCAAAAGTTCTTTATTATTATGCAAAAATAGCAAAATAGACTAATTAAAAAAGTACTTTAGTAATTTTTTACAACTGTATATGTAAAACAAAGTCAGATTAAATACACTATTAATAACTCTAGAATGGGTGACTGATTTATATGATTCTTATTTGTCGGATTCGTCTCCACCTCAACTAGCAGACAAACAAGCGAAACATTAAAAAAATAAATATTGATGAATTTAAGTAACACAACTAGTAAAGACTGAAACATAAACACAAACCTTTTCATCAATCTCTGGTAGATTAATTTTATCTAGATCAGCTATCCTAGGCCTGTTGGTTTTTCTGCCCAGCAATGCTGGATGTGTATCCAACCTCTTGGCCACATCAAAGTCCTTCTCCTCTCCTTCATCCACAAAGAATGTGTGAGTGTTGGGGGTGGCTTCTGCTACATCTGTCATGTGGAGTTGGGCCTGCAAGCAAAGGTGGTGTAAGTATGGCTAGTTCTCGATGATAGGTATGTGTATGTAAGATTATTTTTATGTTTGGGGAAGTTTATGCAATATGGTATTGAAAATTCGAAATCTAAGTGCTGTATGCACTGCAAAACTGATACCAGTTGTTTTTAGAAACCCAAGAGTATATAGTAAATAACAATGCTTAAGTCATTAAAAATAAAAAGCATATTTTTGGTGGACGTAATTTTTAGCCTATAAAATATACAAGCTGCAAGTCAAAAATTTATTGCATATTAGGTCTTTCATGACAATTCTGAGAAACTTATCAACTTAGTTAAGTTTTGCATGCATAGCAGTACAATAACTTTCATACATATTTACCTAATATTTTTATTTCCTTGTAGTATGAATTATACACAGAATAAAAGACAGTACTAACTTGCATCCTATTTATCCACCGGCTCTCGATAGTCCTCTTCATGTTGATGTACTTGATGTCCTGCGTCTGCATCAGCTTCACCTGTTCTGTAGTGTGCTCATCCTCTTTCTCCAGCTCATGATGCTCCTTAATATAGAAAAAGGATGTAACAGAAGAGTATTAATTTATGATATTAATTATATGATTTAAAAGCAATATAGCAAAAATATATTTAGATAGCAGCATGTTGATACTTAATATTTCTGAACTTTCGTCTGCTCGTTTGTTAACTACATAAACTGAAGTAAGTAAAAGTTTAATTAAATTAGCATTTAAGGTTGTTTACTAAAATGAAATTGTTCAAAAACATTATTTAAATATTAACTTAACCTTTCAAGGTAATTAGAAGACTAGAATTGCTTTAAAATAGCATCAATATGAGCTATTCAGTCCAGAGATTTGTTTGTTATGAAGTATTTATGTTTACAACGTTTCACTCACCCCATTTTCCACTTTAGAGTTAATCATATGATAGTAGAACTCATCGGGATTCCTGTCGAGGGTCCTCTTCCTCAGCAGCTTCAGCGTCTCTCCCTTTTCATGGTAATCATCAGCTCGCTTCTTGTAATCTTTCTTCTTCTCCAACAAACCCAAGTGTTTACGTGCTTCCGGCTGATGACGCTCTTTGTGAGTCTTCTGGTTGGCCTTCGCGGCCTTTTTCCAAGAAGACATTTTAGCTTCTTTGTATATCACAAGCTAAATGTTTAATTAAAAACAGCACAATATAATTTACTGTTTATCATATCATAAACGTCGCCTACTGCCCGCCACCACGTGTATATGACAGTAATTGTCAGAATCAGAAATGTCAAAACGTTTGTGTTGCAAGTGTATAATAAAGTATATAAGTGTAGTAATAAAGGAACCGGTTTTGCTTTTTTAGTACGTAATCTCGATAAAAAGGGAAATTAAAATTCTGAAATTAATTTTGTCTTTAATCGTGTACTTATAGCATTAGTTACAATCGCTTATAGATAATCATTAGTTCTTCATGGTATGAAAATACATGTTGGATTAACGTCCAGTCACTCGAACTATAGGTGCGGTAGCTACCTCTATTTCCGATGATTTCCTGATGGCTATTGGTAATTTTACCAATATAAGATACATGAATTCTAACGCGCTGAATAGACCAACTCCCAAAAACATGTTGAACACTCCACCTAGGGAAGCTGCAAACAGATAATGTTTTTTTTACATTTAGTAGATAACATTTTAGGCCTTTTACAGTCAATTAAAATATTTTTATAGCTGTTAGATAAATCAAGTATTTACTAACATAGCAAGGTGAGCCAAGTTTCAGTAGGGTTCAGAACAAATACTCTGGAGTGACCCAAATTCACTCTCAAGTTCACCACTATCGCAGACGTACCATTAATGCCGACGCTGAAACAAAGTAAATTGGGCATCACTATCTAGAACTTATTTAGAACAGTGATAATGGCTCGATACTTACTACAAAGGATCGATAGCTTGTTGAAGATTGTTCATAGGGTTTGATTCAAGCACCATATAAGTTGTTATCTTATTGCAAGGCGGCAAACAATGGCACGATGCGTTATCTGAAATTGGGAACGAGTTTTGTGTTCATCCATTCACATTTAAAACAGTGAATATCACCATATTACTAATTACCCAGGTTCTTTGTCTTATTAGCCCTCAAGCAACCGATACGCGTAACTGGACAAAGCGGTAGATGAGTGTTCAGGGACTTTTTATAGCGAAGAGGATCCCTGCATCCACACGACTTTTCAGCACATCTGCGCTGAAATGCATGTAAGCTATTTACTCCTCTAAAATAATTATGTTAATAATAATAATAATAAACGCCAGGGCCGGACGGACTGCAAAATTTTTGGTTAAAATGGCTCCGGAGTTCACATAGTTGCTTGGCTTCTCAATTCCAGTCTGCTGTGGAATCGGCATCGCTCCCACAGTTCTTGACTACAGGATCTACCCATCTGCTCCACAAAACTGGTAGTGCTACGGATCCAAAAAACTATAGGCCAATAACTTGTTTACCGACGGTCTATAAGCTCCTTACGTCCATTCTGAGAGCAAAAATTAACGAACATATCGTTAACTTCTCTATTATGTCTGCTTCTCAGAATGGATGTAGGACTGGATCCCGTGGCACTAAGGAGTTACTCCTTATTGACACGGCTATTTGCCAACAGGTTCGCCGCTCTAAAAAAGATCTGTCGACATGCTGGATAGACTATAAGAAGGCCTACGATTCGGTGCCGCATACATGGCTCATGAGGGTGCTGGAGTTGTATAAAATTAATACAACTCTACGCGCTTTCTTGATGTCATGTATGGGGCAATGGAGTACGGTTCTTCACTATCCAGGATGTCGAGATATCCAACAGGGTGGGGAACCAATTAGGATTGAGCGGGGTATATTCCAGGGCGACAGTCTGAGTCCCCTGTGGTTCTGCTTGGCCTTGAATCCTCTAAGCACTTTGCTTGAGAATTCGGGGCTGGGCTATTCGTTGAGGAGAGGGGGCCAGGTAATCTCCCACTTGCTGTACATGGATGACCTTAAGCTCTTTGCCACCAGCGGATTTCAGCTGATGGAGTTACTGAAGATCACTGAAAGCTTCAGTAATTCCATCAGTATGGAGTTTGGTGTTGACAAATGTGCGGTCATGCATGTGAAGCGAGGTGGGATTGTGGAATCCCAGGGTATACAGCTCTCGGATTCCATAAACCTAAGGTCTCTCTCTGCAACGGATACCTACAAATACTTGGGTATGTCAGAGGTGTTAGGCATCAACGTTGCTGATGTGAAGCAATCGTTACAGGCACGTTTCTTTGGCCGCTTGAACAAAGTACTAAAAAGTGTTTTGTCAGGCGGCAACAGGGTGCGTGCCTTTAATGCTTGGGTCATGCCAGTGTTGATGTACTCCTTTGGTGTACTCAAGTGGACTCAGACTGAGTTAGACGCCTTGGATAGGAGAGTCCGAACACTGCTAACCGCAAATCGAATGCATCACCCACGCTCTTCAGTAATGAGGTTATATATCCCGCGGAAATGCGGGGGTCGAGGCTTTCTAAATGCTAAGACCCTCCATAATCGCGAGGTATGTAACCTCAGGGAGTATTTTCTCCAAGTCGACGTGGGGATGCATCGAGATGTGGTGGTAGTGGATAAGGGCTTCACACCGCTCTCCTTAGGCAAAGAGAACTGGCACAAACCTGTCGTACTGAGCGTCAAGGACCGCGAGGATGTATGGCAAAGCAAGGAGCTCCACGGGCGCTACTACCGGACCCTTCATGGGCCCGATGTAGATTTCCTAGCGTCCGTAGCCTGGCTACGCTTCGGTGATCTTTTTGGAGAAACCGAAGGGTTTGTTTGTGCAATTATGGACGAAGTTATCATGACGAATAACTATCGGAAATATATCATAAAGGACGGTACAGTTGACATATGTCGGGCATGTCACTGTCCAGGTGAGTCCTTGAGACATATTATTTCGGGTTGTTCTCGTCTTGCTAACGGCGAATACTTGCACAGGCACAACCAAGTGGCCAGGATTATCCACCAGCAGCTTGCTTTGAGATACAAACTTGTGGAATCTGAGGTGCCGTACTACAGGTATGTGCCCGACCCAGTTCTCGAAAATGGTCGTGTCACTCTGTACTGGGACCGATCTATCATCACTGACAGGACTATTGTAGCCAATAAGCCTGATATAGTGGTGATAGATCGATCGGAGCGTCGGGCAATCATTGTTGATGTCACTATTCCGCATGACGAGAACCTCGTGAAAGCTGAAAAAGAAAAACAATTAAAATATTTGGATTTAGCGCACGAGGTTGTCGACATGTGGGAGGTGGACTCAGCGATGATTGTCCCGATAGTCGTTACAGCCAACGGCATAATAGCCAAGAGCCTCGACCAACACCTTAAGAGGCTCTCGCTAGGCACCTGGGTGAAGGGTTTGATCCAGAAAGCGGTACTTCTCGACACGGCGCGTATTGTGAGGAGGTTCCTCTCTCTGGAGTCCTAACCACCGGCAGCTTGGACCCTGTCCCGAGGCCGGTTGGACACTATATTTTATATTTTTAAATGTATACCTGTATATTGTTTTTTTTTTTGTATATATTTAAAAATGTATTTTATATGTTTATTGAAGAATAAAGGAAATAATAATAAAGGTAACGATGGTTTTTAAGCAAAGAGCTGCCTTCGACAACGACGAAGCTACTAAGCTAAAGACTACCGTAATTAAATGAATTAATGCAAAGCTAAATGGACAAAAGCTAACAAGATGTTCATAGCAAAAATGTGTACGACTAAAGTAATAGGATTAATTTACAATATTACTTACCATACAATAAGATCGAGTGTAGGACTTATCAGGTACACAGGTATCCTGCATGGGGTTCTCGTTGTTGGCACTCTGTGGTATAGCAATGAACCGGAGCTGTGCCAGGTAGTAGAAGCCAGGGATCAACTTGAGCTGGTTCACAAACTCTTCACCTTCGTATGCTGTTATGAACTGAATTGGAATTAATAGAAAACATTGTATATCCCAAGTTAGGAACAAGAGAAGTTAATTCGAAAAAAGATGTTTAAATAATATTACCTGGCACGCATAGAGTCTGGATCCATGCGAGCACTGCAGCACTAAGTCTACTGTCCGTGTGGTGTGCGTGCGAGCTAGCAATGTATTTGACTTATCCGCTAACCTGATAAGGATAAAAAATAAAGTAGGTATTCAGTCGAGATGCATTTTTAATATGATTAAGTGTGAGATTCATAGGCACCCAAATATCAGTACTTGGTTGATGAGAATACATGCGTTTATGCCGATGACGTATGATTATGAGTTTTGCAATCTCTGCAAAGTTATTTTGTAGCTATCGACGTTACAATAGCGCTATAACTACTCTTAGTAAATATCACGACTGAATCACATAAGTATAAAGTCAGGCCTACCTGGTCCTACTTACTTATCCGGACGCATTACGCAACAAACTCCCCACGACGTGAGTCTCTTCTCAAACAACTGTTCACAAGGCACCTTGAGCTTCCGATACCGACACTTCTTTGTGTGCTCGTTACAGTTCAGGGAATAATCCATTAAGACTTGAGCCAGTGTCAAATTGTTTGATGTGAGGATCCTGTCTAATAACAGCACTTGGTCTTCATCCGTCGACTTTCCAGCAATAAGCCGCTTCAGAGTAATCGGGATCCTTTCCGTTTCGGAAATGTTTGGAGACCTATTAAAAGTACAAGTTCCTCAATCAAATAAGTTCCTACCTAAGTCAGAATTTTTTGCTACTGTTTTCTTTCTTACAGTTTTTCGAGTATGATATCGGCAACGCTCTCGATGGGCGGGCAGACGGCTACGGTCGGCATCTGGTTGTGCACGTATTCCTCTGAGCGGGTGTCGTCACAGAGCGCCAGCAGCGCCGGTACCTCTAGGAACCGCGCCCACAGCACGGCACACAGCACTCCTGCGCAACACGCGCTGGCGCAGCAGCATAGCAGCCAACCAATGCTGGACACAATATTTAACAAAAAAAAATATTAAGAGAAGATTTAGCAACAAATTTATGGTGGCGTGGTGTAAGGTTTATCGAAAGACTTGGATCTCCCTCCGCTTTTGGACAGAAAAGGCATACAAAATAATGTAACTGCGAAAAGGAAAAATGTACCATTCTGCACAGGAAATCTACTGCTGCGATGCAAAGTAGGCACGTTAGCTATGTATAAAGCACAAGCAATTATATTAATTTTAATAATCAAGGTACTAAATCGTTTAAAACGCAACGTGCACATAATATAAATGTGGAATTATACACATGGAGCTTACCGATCACTGTTATGTATCGACAGCAGGTATTTGAATCCATGTAACGTCGTGTTCTTAAAGTAATTCCGGATCTCGTGACTTATGGTCGATTTCGCCATGACTAGCTATTCAAACGTTCTTTAGAAGATCAGAACTGCAACCGAACTCAACGGTAAGTTCATAGGGATTGTATTATACTACGCGTGCCAATCTTGATGCCATGTTCATGCCGTATTGTCACTTGAATAAATAACTCTTGAGCTAATATTTACACAAGACTGGCCACCTAGATAGTGTATACAAACATATTTAGCTGCAATCGAACTGACACCAGTTGGACACTCCAGTTAACGTGACATTCATCGCCAACGTCCTTGTCCCAACGGATTAATTATACCTATCGACGGACAGACGGACGGATATTTACTAACGATTAAGGGTAAGGTAATTATGGTGTTAGAAATCTTGAAACCCATAATTACCAATAAACCTTTTAAAATGTTTCAGGTCATTAGGCTATTTCGATTAATTACTTAGTCGTTAGTTGGTTAAATGCCAAATAGATTGAAAGCCAAAACACTTAGAAGAATGTCTGTATCTATAGAATACATACGAGTACAAAGCTTTTAGCTGTCTCCTTGACCTCACAATGTCCTCAAGAAAATTCAAGTCTTTTTGTTCCCGCCCTTCAGAATGTTAGACGAAGATTGCACGTGTGACCTTTGTCCTTCAGCAGAAAACAAGGCCTCGGTATGAGTCGTAAATTATGAATTCCATGCGACCGAGTTGATAAGAATCAGGAAAAGTCCACAAATGTCAATGTGGCTCAATTATCAACAAGGTTGTGTTTGAAAAGCCATTATTCCCGCCCAGTTACAATGTAACCCTTGTTGTCTGTTTACATCTCTTTGTGAATGTCAAATATATACTTGCAAGCAGTCTTGTTTGTTGTTTAAAAACATTTGGCAAATAATTTATCCCACACGCAATCATAAAATACTCATTTATAGCACCGGAGTTTGTCCATTGGGCCAAAAGTTTAGCTCCGAAACATTAGGATAACATGGACGCAGAAAAATAAATAATAATTACGTTTAAAAGTGTATTTGATTTTGCAACAACAGATCATTTATATAGACAGTTACTATGTCGGTTAATTTCATTACATTCATTTGAATACATCACCTCTCTAAAGAGTGTCAACATCTAGATTAAGAAACATCGTTCCCTGATTACCAAAATACATATAATTACGATATTAAATACCTGTATTAATAATATTACGAATTATTTAAACTAACTTAATAGTATAGTAATGTGCAAAATCGATTGGATTAGTCGATTTTGCATATCAGTATAAAAATAACAATAAGCCCATACACGAACTGCTTAAAGCCGCTTGGTAAACTTTAGAATTTTATGTACACGCATACACGGACTACTTGAAGCGGTTCGTCTGCTTCTTGTGGTAAACAAATGGCGTTCGGGCAAGAGGCCCAAGTCATGCGAGAGAGCGGTCGACAGCTCGAACAGTCCGTGTATGTTGATCACTGGCTAACTGCCCCAGTAGTCCGTGTATGGGCTTGCTTAGGTTTCCGCTACTTAAGACTACACATCCATAGTTATAAAGTACACATTTATATAATTGATATAAAATAATTACGTCAATGTAATTACATGATCCGTTAATTGAAGCAAACTTGAAAGAAATTCAATGGACTATATTGGTAGCTAAAATAATATTTTATTGTCCTTTAATTACAATTGATGCTATTCTCAAGTTTGCTTCACCACCGGAATCTACATACTTTAAAATTAATCGCAGTTTATATGTTTATATACCTAATTAAGATTATAGACATCAATGGTATAATTACATAAGTGATCTAAAAATACATTTAACAATAAATATTATTTGATTATATCAATATTACAACATTAACAAAGAGGCCTCTACGAAGGAAAATTAATTATATTTTTTATGACAGTTAATGATCGTTATTCTCTGCAGCTAGAGGTAAATATGAAAGTGCATCTAAATATTATGTTAAGGTTATTTTAGGTTTATGATTGTTAAATGTTTTTTTGACTAAAACGTTTGTTAAATGCGTTTTTTTTTTTAACTAAATTGTGTCATAATTTCTATGTCATAATTTCTAATCGATTTCATCTAATATGTCAGGACCATAAAGTTCATCAGGAGGTAAAGCATTAAGATAAGCCGCGCCATCAGTTGCGATGGTGAATTAGCACTTAGTGCAGTCACTAGTAAGAAGAGTGGGAGTGGGTTTCGGACGTCGAAAATGAAAAGGGGAAATATAGTTTGTTATCGGAACCGCACGTCAATATGTCCATTGGCACTGTGCAGCAGTCGCCTGTAGGTGAGGGAGAAGGTGAGCAGCAGGCGGGGCGCGGCTCAGGAGGGCGCGGGCTGTGCGGGGGGCGCGGGGGGCGCGGGGGCGCGGCGGGCGGGGCACACGTCCAGCAGGCAGAAGCTGGCGCGGCACACGGGGCACGTGGCGCGCCCCGCCAGCCAGCCCTGCGCCGGGCCCGACGCGCGCGACGCCCACCACCGCCCCATGCACGCGCAGCACCACAGCACGCTGCCACATACACACACACACACACATACAATACATACATAACGTTATAGCTAAGAGTATACATATACTATGATAAGAATTTGACTGATAAAAACCATATGGCCATGTATTAGTTATTGACTTCCTGTAAGCTTTTATTAAAGTTGATATATATCTAATAAAATGATATCACCAATAAAGTATGCTGACGAGTATTAGAACTACTCACCGGCAGTTGCACTGCTGGCACGGCGGCGGACCGCCTTCCAAGTACGCGGGCGGTGGATGGCATCGCCGGTTCAGCTTCACGTCAGCGGTGTAGTGCATACATCCAATGCACAGTTCCAACTCCTAGAGAAATTTGTAATCTTGAGTGTTATTGTCGAGTATTCTGTACTTTTACATATATGATATAATTGTTTATCGATTAAGTAACCAGGTAGGTACTTAGAAAATAATGTAGGCCACCTGTCGTCATGTTATCGATATAAACGCGAGTACCCACAATAATTATTAAAAGATTAAAGATAATTAATTAATTTATCAAACTACTTCTAAATTAAAATTATATACTTTATGCTTACCTGGTCAACATAGTACACAGGATTCTGATCAACGTAATGCTTGAACACGCCCACGAATCTTTCAATGAGGGTCGGCAGTAAGGATATGTGGTCGGGTACTCGCACGGGCTGCGAGAGTCTCGGCTGCAGCTCCCGTAGTGACGTCGTCGTGATGCGGAAGGTAAACCGTTCGATATCATCCCTCGTGGGAATAGCTTCGATGTTCACGTATTGGATCTCCTCCTCACCCGAAGGTGTTAGGTTGGGCCTGTCGGTCTGTTAGGAGAAGACTCTTACTTAGTAGTGAAAATAATTGATTTTTAATCAGTGTCAGCTTCTAACTTCTCATCTTATAATGAAGAAGTGAAGTTTAAGGCGCTAAGTGGACATAATACAACACAGAAATAATCGCACTTGGCTAATAGGTAGTTGCGGCAATTGCATTGACTTTTTGTACTTATTTTTCCCACGCCTACTAACTAGGTCAGATGCAGTCATTAATATCCTGACTATCTTCTGTCCTGTCTTATTGACATCGTATTTAAATGACTAAAGTGGAAATTATTAATAACTTTAGTTTATCCTAACTTTGTCTTGAAAGTGGTGTGTTTTTTAGTTATTTTCCTTTTAAATATTGGGACTTGTCAAATTTCCCACTTGTTGCACAGAGTGTAAGCTAATATTTTGACTACATAGGAACTACATGGTGATACAGCTAATTAAACATGCATGTTTAATCTAATATTATAGAATTAATACCCACACTAACATTTGACTTTCACAAACTGGGAAAAATATTTGTTTTCAGAAAAAATGAAATCAATTTTCAATTACATTATCTAGAACAGTAAGTTAACACAAATAAAGTTTAACTATGTTATAGGTCAACACTTTATCAGTTGAATAACAGGATTTAAATTAATATTGATAAGCTCTGACTCAAAATTGGACTAAAATATTGAGCTATAAATAATCTTGTAACATAATTGTTTGATATAAATTATTGTTCTTTTAAACATTATACATAATTATTTTACTTTCTGAATAATTTTTATGCATGGGTTTAAATCATTTTTAAATATGGATTTGGAAAAAGCAGTTAGGATAGCTGCAACATCTATTGTGTAGAAATGAGTTCTTGTTTCGTTACATTGATACTTAGGATGTGAGAAAGAATGCTGAATAAATAGAAGGTACTTACAGCAGTAGCAACAAGTGTGCAGTCAGCCTGTTTGATAACATTGAGTGAATACTGAGACACCTTGATGAGCCAAGTCTCCGTTGCAATGAACATGCTGTTTGAGTTCAGTTGAATCGTCACTTTGTCCACACTGTAACAAATATCACATTGAATGTTGACGAGTGATAAACAAGAAGCATATTTTTTTTAATTACACATGAAAATGAACTGAGAATTTGTAAAAACATAGGTATATACCTAATGTTCCTACAAACTCTTGATAATATTTTTAAAGAATGTACACAAATAAAATGTATAAAATAAGAAATGAAGGTACTTACTTTCTGAACTCAACATTGAGATTTGAAGCAACAACTCGCCAGTCAATTCCTGGAGTTACATAGGGTAGGAGACACTTCACTACTGGGTGTTTAGCTTGATCATTTTCCCACCAGCATAACAGTCGGTAACACATTAACAGGGGAATAATGGCAGTGGCCGCAGCAGCCGCTGGCAACCAAGCATTACGCTCACCAGCACACAGCATGAACACAATATAGCCCAGAGGCAAAGCAGAGTGAATCAAGGCCGTGATAGTCGTTCTCTTCATGTGGTAACCAATAAAATTCATATTTTCGGACCCGAGGAAACTCTCGAACAGCTGAGCTATTGTAAAGCCGGCCGATATAAACTCATTGGGTGGATATACAACACACATCGATAGTAAAAGATACAATAATGTTAGTAACACATCCATCTTGGAAGATTTAAAACGTTTAAAACATTACTTTAAGAATTTATGTTATATTTTTATTTTCAAAACAAATAATCCAAAATTACGACGACGTCAAATATACAGATTAGAAATAATATTTTGTCTTTTGAGTTTGACGTTTCGTTTATTCGTATTGATTTTTATCACCTACATACATTTATGTAGTCTTATGATGTGGTTGAGAAAAAGGGTGTAAGAATCGACTAACTACTTACTTAGAATGGAGTTTTTACAATATCAATTATACTGACTGTCAGAAACCTACTCTAGTTCTTGATAATTTTGTAGTAAAACTGAAAATACTGAGACACTAATTGTTCCGAATCATGACAATATGGTTTTTGAATTAAGTTGAATACCTACATATGTTTCTTTTTATGGAGTACTGCAGCTGTTCACTTCTTTACTGAACTAATTTGGTGGGACACCAATAATATGCCTTCAGCCTGAAGCTACAAAATATAAGGGTTGTGGCAACGAAACCTAAGAGAACTCTCTGCGGGGTTCGAACCTCGACTTAGTTCGCTGCTCACGGTCTTAAGAAATAACAGCAAGGATGGTTTTAATGATAACAAATTAAAACTGTTCATTTAATGGAACCTCTGATTATAATATTACTACCTACGATACTTGTACCAAGCATCTTAAACTGTTATTATTACAAAAAAACAGAAACAAGTTATTTTTTGCTGGACAACACTATAAATGTCACGGTGACGTTTTAAGTTGTGGATGTGGACACGTATTATTAGTTTTGGATTGTAATTTATTTCCATTTAGAATAATATATATTAAATACTGTGAATGATAGAAGTTTAAAAGTGATAACGCATCATTTATTTAGAGTAACACGTATACCAAAATTTATTCAGGTGAGTAAATATGGATGATTTTGTAAACCGACCGGACGCTTGTAAATGGATATATCTAAATTATTTCATCCCCAACACATGATATATAAGTAAATAAAGCTTAAACTGACAATATGTAACTTGAACATTTAGGTTTTTAACTCCTAATGTACATATTTAAACATAAGTTGTGGGGATGATGACCACAGTGATCAATTAAGAATGTTTTACTCCAGAACAAGATGTTGATGAATTTGTTGAGGCATGTCAAATATGTGTATAATATCCCCGCGACGAAAATCAACCTGATATTGCACCAGTCCAGCTGGTTAGTAAGGAACATTACACTTATATTAATGGAACATGATGTAATTGCAGCATGGCAGGCGTGGAGCAGCCCTGCTATACCCTGATCAACTTCCCCACCGATTCAGAGCCCTACAATGAGATGCAACTCAAGTTGGACCTTGGTAAGAATACTGTTTAAAATTGCTTTTAATCAGATACTTATATGATTATTCATCAGAACAAACCAAAGTACCTTATATTGTAAACACACCAAGCATAGGGTTAAGAGTTTTTGATATCTCCGTGTTGAGATTAACAAACAGATTTATACACTATTTATCTTATATAAAGATACTTAAAAGAAGTATAATAGTAATAAAATAATCAAGTGATATGAAGCTTTTGAGTTTTTTCCAATTAATCTCTATATCAATACAGTTCTCATGGGCATAATTATTGCATAAGAAATTGTTAACCCAATGTTGAAATTACTAACAAAACCTTATTTTACCAGAAAAAGGTGACATAAAGAAGAAGATAGAAGCCCTAAAGAAGACAATAGGCATCATTCTCTCTGGGGAGAAGATCCCTGGTCTCCTGATGATCATCATCAGGTTTGTGCTGCCGCTGCAGGACCACATGATCAAGAAGCTGCTTCTCATCTTCTGGGAGATTGTGCCCAAGACAACTCCAGATGGCAAGCTCATGCAGGAGATGATCCTTGTCTGTGATGCCTACAGGAAGGTTAGTCATGGCATTTTTAACATGTACCCATAAATGTAAAGAAAATAATTCACTGAAAAAGAACTCTTAAAATCAATAACAATCTAGTTTCATAAAAGAACACAAAATATTTTTTGAAATTAATCAACATCTGCCGGTGATATGTAAAAAACATAAAGAAAATATAAGAACTCAAACACTTGTTACAATTTGGTAAATATTTTAATATACCTGTATAAAACTACAACATGGAATTAAGTTCATTAATATATTCAATCATCATATGTTCCTAATAGTCTTAAGTGATTTGGAAAATTGAAATTATTAGTAGTTAAGTTTATATAGTATACTTTAATGTAAATAAATGTCTACTCTATCGTATTGGGATTAGATTCCTGTAAAGGTAGTTGTAAGTGTTTTTAAATAAATTAATCATGAACATTTATTCATACTGGTTAAACAATCTCAACTCCTAATCTCCTCACCCAGGATCTGCAACACCCTAATGAGTTCATCCGTGGCTCGACCCTCCGCTTCCTGTGCAAGCTGAAGGAGCCGGAGCTCCTGGAGCCTCTGATGCCAGCCATCAGGGCCTGTCTAGAACACCGCCACTCCTATGTCAGGAGGAATGCTGTTCTCGCCATTTTCACTATTTACAGGTGAGTTGTTTTGTAGCAATAAGAAATTTGACCTTTCTGTTTTACCTAAATTCAGCAATTTGTTGATTTTTGAGTTCCTTTTGATGCAACTTTCACCTATAAGTTTTTATTTATTTTATTTTATTTATTTTATTATTAAATTGGTAACAGGACTGTGAGATGATGATAAAAATCCAATGCTTACAAAACTGTCTTTTGTTAACTATCCCATTTTGGCTACCTTATAAGTTCTTTAACATTGATAGAGGCCTGAACTAAAAAACTCCGTTTTATCTAAACAGAAACTTCGAGTTCCTAATCCCCGACGCGCCCGAGCTCGTCGCGAACTTCTTGGAATCGGAGCAGGACATGTCGTGCAAAAGGAACGCGTTCCTCATGCTGCTGCACGCCGACCAGGAGCGCGCGCTCTCCTACCTGGCGTCACGGCTGGATAACGTGCAGGGCTTCGGTGATATCCTGCAGTTGGTTATCGTAGAGTTGATTTATAAGGTACGTGTTTGGATAAGCATGTGTGTGATTATAACTTTGTATGCTAAAAGTTCGATATTAGGTACAAAAAATATTTTCAAGTGTGTGCGTTAATATTGATTCACAGGATTTCAGCTTTAGTGTTCTCTGTTTTGGCTTGAATCTTTTTGCATTTTAAGATTGAATATTTAAAAATTTGCGACTTTTCACCTTCTAGTTTTTAGCCTAACATTTTTTATTTTTGGATGAAAGACTACCTACTATTTGTGTCCATTTCTTCTTCTAAGTCGCAACACTCTTGTCAGAGCGGTCGTGGTTGCGCAGATGAGGTACACGGAGAGATGTGCGTTGGGTCATTGACTTCCCCGAGGACTGCTTTGTGTCCATTTATCTCTCTTCAAATCTTGCGCCTCGAATAGCACGTTAAGCCATAGGCCCCGACTATCATACGTTGATCTTTGGCAGTCGTTAAGTCAATTCTGACTTCCAGTCTTACTATAGAATACTGTGTTCCCCAGTAAAATGGGTTGTGGAGGTCAGATAGGCAGTCGCTCCAGGTAAAATACGGTATTCAGCTTAATCCGGTATGACTGGTAGCCGACCCCAACATAGTTAGGAAAAGGCTCGGGAGATGATATCTCTTTTCAATTACACCGATCTTTCTTGACGACCTACAAAAACATATAATTTGCTTGACATTCTATGTGTAATGTTCGTTGTGTATCAGGTGTGTCACGCGAACCCATCGGAGCGTTCCCGCTTCATCCGCACGGTGTACGGGCTGCTCAACGCCACCAGCGCCGCCGTGCGCTACGAGGCGGCCGGCACGCTCGTCACGCTGTCCAACGCGCCCGCTTCTATCAAGGTTAGTGAGCACTGGACTACACTATATACTGGTCTAGTCGAGGGAAACAAGGTTGTTGCCTTTTGGGCACGCTCAATTTTTTGATGTTTTATTATGTTTTCCTGTCTCGCTAGGCGGCAGCAGCTTGCTACATCGATCTGATCGTGAAGGAGAGCGACAACAACGTGAAGCTGATCGTGGTGGGCCGCCTGGGTGCACTGCGGGAGGAGGGCGGCGAGGCGGCGGCGAGGGCGCTGCCGGACCTTGCTATGGATGTGCTGCGCGTGCTCGCCTCTTCCGACCTCGATGTTAGGAAGCACACGCTGCAGCTGGGTGAGTCACCTAGCGTACTATGCTGATCGTGAAGGAGAGCGACAACAACGTGAAGCTGATCGTGGTGGGCCGCCTGGGTGCACTGCGGGAGGAGGGCGGCGAGGCGGCGGCGAGGGCGCTGCCGGACCTTGCTATGGATGTGCTGCGCGTGCTCGCCTCTTCCGACCTCGATGTTAGGAAGCACACGCTGCAGCTGGGTGAGTCACCTAGCGTACTATGCTGATCGTGAAGGAGAGCGACAACAACGTGAAGCTGATCGTGGTGGGCCGCCTGGGTGCACTGCGGGAGGAGGGCGGCGAGGCGGCGGCGAGGGCGCTGCCGGACCTTGCTATGGATGTGCTGCGCGTGCTCGCCTCTTCCGACCTCGATGTTAGGAAGCACACGCTGCAGCTGGGTGAGTCACCTAGCGTACTATGCTGATCGTGAAGGAGAGCGACAACAACGTGAAGCTGATCGTGGTGGGCCGCCTGGGTGCACTGCGGGAGGAGGGCGGCGAGGCGGCGGCGAGGGCGCTGCCGGACCTTGCTATGGATGTGCTGCGCGTGCTCGCCTCTTCCGACCTCGATGTTAGGAAGCACACGCTGCAGCTGGGTGAGTCACCTAGCGTACTATGCTGATCGTGAAGGAGAGCGACAACAACGTGAAGCTGATCGTGGTGGGCCGCCTGGGTGCACTGCGGGAGGAGGGCGGCGAGGCGGCGGCGAGGGCGCTGCCGGACCTTGCTATGGATGTGCTGCGCGTGCTCGCCTCTTCCGACCTCGATGTTAGGAAGCACACGCTGCAGCTGGGTGAGTCACCTAGCGTACTATGCTGATCGTGAAGGAGAGCGACAACAACGTGAAGCTGATCGTGGTGGGCCGCCTGGGTGCACTGCGGGAGGAGGGCGGCGAGGCGGCGGCGAGGGCGCTGCCGGACCTTGCTATGGATGTGCTGCGCGTGCTCGCCTCTTCCGACCTCGATGTTAGGAAGCACACGCTGCAGCTGGGTGAGTCACCTAGCGTACTATGCTGATCGTGAAGGAGAGCGACAACAACGTGAAGCTGATCGTGGTGGGCCGCCTGGGTGCACTGCGGGAGGAGGGCGGCGAGGCGGCGGCGAGGGCGCTGCCGGACCTTGCTATGGATGTGCTGCGCGTGCTCGCCTCTTCCGACCTCGATGTTAGGAAGCACACGCTGCAGCTGGGTGAGTCACCTAGCGTACTATGCTGATCGTGAAGGAGAGCGACAACAACGTGAAGCTGATCGTGGTGGGCCGCCTGGGTGCACTGCGGGAGGAGGGCGGCGAGGCGGCGGCGAGGGCGCTGCCGGACCTTGCTATGGATGTGCTGCGCGTGCTCGCCTCTTCCGACCTCGATGTTAGGAAGCACACGCTGCAGCTGGGTGAGTCACCTAGCGTACTATGCTGATCGTGAAGGAGAGCGACAACAACGTGAAGCTGATCGTGGTGGGCCGCCTGGGTGCACTGCGGGAGGAGGGCGGCGAGGCGGCGGCGAGGGCGCTGCCGGACCTTGCTATGGATGTGCTGCGCGTGCTCGCCTCTTCCGACCTCGATGTTAGGAAGCACACGCTGCAGCTGGGTGAGTCACCTAGCGTACTATGCTGATCGTGAAGGAGAGCGACAACAACGTGAAGCTGATCGTGGTGGGCCGCCTGGGTGCACTGCGGGAGGAGGGCGGCGAGGCGGCGGCGAGGGCGCTGCCGGACCTTGCTATGGATGTGCTGCGCGTGCTCGCCTCTTCCGACCTCGATGTTAGGAAGCACACGCTGCAGCTGGGTGAGTCACCTAGCGTACTATGCTGATCGTGAAGGAGAGCGACAACAACGTGAAGCTGATCGTGGTGGGCCGCCTGGGTGCACTGCGGGAGGAGGGCGGCGAGGCGGCGGCGAGGGCGCTGCCGGACCTTGCTATGGATGTGCTGCGCGTGCTCGCCTCTTCCGACCTCGATGTTAGGAAGCACACGCTGCAGCTGGGTGAGTCACCTAGCGTACTATGCTGATCGTGAAGGAGAGCGACAACAACGTGAAGCTGATCGTGGTGGGCCGCCTGGGTGCACTGCGGGAGGAGGGCGGCGAGGCGGCGGCGAGGGCGCTGCCGGACCTTGCTATGGATGTGCTGCGCGTGCTCGCCTCTTCCGACCTCGATGTTAGGAAGCACACGCTGCAGCTGGGTGAGTCACCTAGTGGACTGTGTCGTGGCTCGCAAAGACAAGACTGCGGGAAAATAAAAATATTGAGTTTTCTTCATATTTCTACGCCATCCTTGGTTAACTGGTAGAGAAAGCGTAAGACATCAAGTCCTTAAAATTTTATGTTTTATTCCTAGGCACACGAAAAATCCACACGTCACTATGTTGTTAGCACTTTGCAGTTAGCCTGCGCTCAGGCTAACTGCAAAGTTTTTTTCCAAAAAAAAAGAAAGACGCTCGCATTACGACAAATTAGTGAGATGCTCCAATAACGCAGTCCAGCCACAATACCGTGTGTGTAGAATGATAATTTTAAAAGTGCTGTCTTTATGAATGTTTCATAATATAGGATGTTTCCCCCCGTAGCGCTGGAGCTGGTGAGCTCCCGGCACGCGGAGGAGCTGGTGCAGGTGCTGCGGAAGGAGGCGTCGCGCGCCACCAGCGCCGACCACGACGACGCCGCCAAGTACCGGCAGCTGCTCGTGCGGGCACTGCACCGTGCTGCGCTTAAGGTATACACTCTCACCTTGACATAATATAGAGCTGCTAGAATATTAAGTGTAAATCCGAGATGTTGTAAAATTATCAGATTGTGGTGGAAAACAGTGTTACATATACACTCGAAATCATCGTGTGAGGCAAACTTGCACAGTAGCTAGAAAACACGGTTTCAAAAAAAATAGTTTTCTCTTAGTCCTGCTGAAAGACGAGGAAAACCATGTTTGTGGTTTTGTTTTAGTCGTCTGCCAAGTCCCTTACTTTTCCAAAGCGAAAACAATCCATATCGAACGCATAATGTTTCTTACAAAATCGAAAAGATTTCACTCTTAAAATTAATTATCAAACTGTTACTAACCCTTATTTATTGTCCTAGTTCCCGGAAGTAGCGGGCAGTGTAGCTCCTGCTCTTCTAGAGCTGCTGGGTGACGGTAGTGAGCCGGCCGCGCAGGACGTCATGCTGTTCTTGCGCTCAGCGTTGCATACCTTCGTGGATCTCCGCGATCATATTTATCAGGTGAGTCCGATATTTACTGCATGTGTACTTTGGTGTGATTTAATGAATTCTATTGACCTAAAACGCCGTGTGGTATCCGGCTTAGAATTGACCACCCCCACTCCTCCCGTGGGTGTCGTAAGAGGCGACTAAGGGAAAAATCTAGAAGATGGGCAGCAGCGTCTTCTGTTACTATCACAACAATACTGCGATCCCCAAGCCGCCTGCCAAGCGTGGGGATTATGGCACCCCCCCCCCCCCCCATAATGACAGACAAAACGGCGCGACGGCCCCCAGTACCCGGCAGCTCCTCTATCCCTGGCTATGGTAGCGGGTCAGGTAACGGAGGAGCAGGGGGTGCTAAGAATCCCCGGTGGATTTCGCGCTACCGCCCCCACCGGACTTTGGCCCTGGCAACGCACAACGTCCGCACGCTGCGGACTGACGAGAAGATTGTCGAGCTGGAGGAAGAATTGAGCAGGTTGCGTTGGGACATCATGGGATTATCTGAAATCCGACGAGAGGGGCAGGATACGATAATCCTAGATTCCGGCAACATGCTCTTCTTCCGGGAAGGAGACCGAAAATCCCAGGGTGGTGTCGGGTTCCTCGTCCGTAAGTCTCTCATTAACAACTTGATAAAAGTCGATAGTGTGTCAAGCAGGGTAGCGTACCTGATACTCAGAATCACCGATCGGTATTCGTTGAAGGTCATCCAGGTATATGCGCCGACCTCGACACACCCTGACGATGAAGTAGAGGCTATGTATGAGGAGATCTCCGAAGCCATACATGCCTCCGAATCTTACTTCACCGTTGTTATGGGAGACTTCAACGCTAAGGTGGGCACTCAGAATGGCGATGAGTTGAGAGTAGGGTCGTTTGGATATGGGCAGCGGAACCAGAGGGGCCAGCGGCTGGTCGACTTTATGGAGAAGGAGGAACTCTATTTGATGAACTCCTTCTTCCAGAAGCGACCATCCAGGAAGTGGACGTGGATTGGCCCCGATGGTTCAACCAAAAATGAGATCGACTTCATCATGACGACCAAGAAGCGTATATTCAGTGATGTCTCTGTGATCGGGAAGGTGAAAACCGGCAGCGATCATCGCATTGTCAGAGGCACACTGAATATCAATGTAAAGCTTGAACGATCTCGTCTGATTAAGTCCACGCTCCGTCCAGGTCCTGCCCAAATCCAGAATCCCGAAACCTTTCAACTCGAACTGCGTAATCGCTTCCAGTGCCTAGCCGAATGCGAAACTGCGGACGAGATAAACAGCGGGTTGGTGGAAGCTGTCCAAGCAGTGGGTTCCCAGTTCTTTAGGACCCCACGCCGAAGAAAACCTCAGAAGCTCTCCAATAAAACCATTAAACTAATGGAAGCCCGGAATGAGATGAGATTGCAATCTTCAGCTGATATGTCGGAATACGGTCATCTCAATAGGCGAATTTCTAACTCCACGCGTCACGACCTGCGCTCCTTTAATACTGCCCGTATAAAGGACGCAATTGAGCGGAACCAGGGCTCCAAAGTGTTCGCGGGAAATTCCTCTGTTGGGAAAAGCCAAATGACGAAGCTGAAGATCGACAATGGCAGTATCATCTCATCGAAACCGGAGATATTGAGGGAGCTCGAGAGGTTTTACGGACAGCTGTACACTTCGACACGTAAACCCGTTGTCAGTGTAGCTCAGGACGCTAGAGTCAAACTGACCCGGCACTATACTGAGGATATCCCAGACATCAGCCTGTACGAGATTAGAGTGGCTCTGAAACAACTTAAAAACAACAAGGCGCCGGGTGATGACGGAATTACAACAGAGCTTCTGAGAGCGGGTGGAAAACCGGTACTTTTAGTCCTCCACAGGCTATTCAATTCCGTTATACTCGAGGGTACTACGCCAGAATCATGGCACAGGAGTGTGGTGGTGCTCTTCTTCAAAAAAGGCGACAACACCTTGTTGAAGAATTATAGACCCATCTCGCTCCTGAGCCATGTGTATAAGTTGTTTTCGAGGGTCATTACGAACCGTCTCGAACGCAGGCTCGATGACTTCCAGCCTCCCGAACAAGCTGGTTTCCGAAAAGGCTTTAGCACCATGGACCACATTCACACGCTCCGCCAGGTTATACAGAAGACCGAAGAGTATAATCGGCCACTGTGTTTAGCGTTTGTGGACTATGAAAAAGCCTTCGATTCAATCGAAACCTGGGCTGTATTGCAGTCCCTTCAGCGATGTCATATCGACTATAGGTATATCGAGGTGTTGAAGTGTTTGTACAGTAAAGCCACAATGTCAATTCGGTTACAGGACGAGAGCACGAAGCCAATCCAACTGCAGCGTGGTGTGAGACAGGGAGACGTTATTTCTCCGAAACTGTTCACAAGTGCGTTGGAGTACGTCTTCAAGCTCTTGGACTGGAACGGGTTCGGCATCAATATCAATGGCGAATACATCACTCACCTTCGTTTTGCCGATGATATAGTGATCATGGCAGAGTCGCTGGAGGAGCTTAATACTATGCTCAGCGACCTCAGTATCGTTTCCTAACAGGTGGGTCTTAAAATGAACATGGACAAGACCAAGATCATGTACAATGTCCATGTCGCACCTGTACCGGTTATTGTTGGGAATGATACTCTTAAAGTTGTCGACCACTACGTCTATCTTGGACAGATAGTTCAGTTAGGCCGGTCCAACTTCGACAAAGAGGTCGCCCGAAGAATCCAACTCGGATGGGCAGCGTTCGGGAAAATACGCGACATCTTTTCGTCCAAAATTCCGCAGTGTCTGAAGACGCAGGTCTTTGACCAGTGTGTGTTGCCAGTGATGACATATGGCGCTGAAACGTGGTCGCTAACGGTTGGCCTTTTGGAGAAGCTCAGAGTCACTCAACGAGCTATGGAGAGAGCTATGCTCGGGGTTTCTTTGCGCGACAGGATCCGGAATACGGAAATTCGCCAAAGAACTAAAGTCACCGACATAGCTCGAAGAATATGCAAGTTGAAGTGGCAATGGGCAGGCCATATCGCTCGAAGAACCGATAACCGTTGGGGAAGAAAGGTTCTCGAGTGGCGACCACGAACCGGAAGACGCAGCGTCGGCAGGCCTCCCACTAGGTGGACTGACGATATCGTCAAAGTGGCGGGCACCCGGTGGATGCAATTGGCGAGTTGTCGTTCATTGTGGCGTTCTAGGGGGGAGGCCTTTGTTCAGCAGTGGACGTCTTCCGGCTGATGATGATGATGATGATGATGATGATGATTGACCTAAAACAGACGGGAAAGATGCAAGTCGCATCAAAAAATCGTTTTATAATTTTTAGGTAGTTCTTAAAATTAAACTCTGTCTTTTTCTATATGGTTGGAAAATAAACTTTCATTTTGATTCTGTTAAATATTAAAACAAAAAGCGTCAAAAAAAAATATGTAGCGTTTATAAATGTCTCACTGCTGGGCTTAGGCGGTTTTTTATTTAGAGAAGAAGTAATAATGTTAATGTTTATATTCTAAAAAGTTACGAAAACCAACTTTATTGTGTTGTTTGTAGAAACTGTTGGAAGCCGTCCCCGGCATCCGCGTGGGTAAGATCGCCCGCTCGGCGCTGTGGCTGCTGGCGCAGTTCGCCGACACGCCGCAACGCGCTGAAGCCGCGCTCGAAGTGCTCACCTCCGTCATACCCTCGCCTACCAGCGCTGAAGGCGAGAAGGTAAATTGAACCTTATGTTGTATGAAATACGATTTAAAATTGTGTCATTTTTGTTTTTAACATGTATCGATTTTCCATTGATTTCTACTCAAATTTAAAAGTTTGCGACCCAATATGCATTTTAGACCAGAGTAACATTTTCAACTGTAAAGTGCGGCAGACAAAAAATAAGTGTCAGTATCGCTTCAGTCAAATGCAACATCTTTTTCTAGATTTTACAGTTAATATTTTTAGTGTATTGTGGCATTAAATGACTCCTATATAATATGGATTACTTATTGTCAAACCCTTGCAGGACGAGACAGAGCCTACTGCCGCCAAGGCTCAGGACACGTCCGCTCCGCGTCAACTGGTGACCAGCGATGGTACTTACGCCACACAGTCTGCCTTCAATTTGCCTGTGTAAGTACTAAGATATTTTTTTAAAATTACCGTTATTATTTGATTAGTTTTACCTAATCTATAATCATATTTCTAATTGCTTTACGATGTGTGAGATTTCCTTTATATTATGTATATTTTTCGTCGTTTGAATCAATTACCTAACCTTAACTGATAACTAATACGGGAAACACGGACATTATTTTTTTTAACTAATTTAACCTTAAAGCAAAGTAAAACTCTGAAATCTTAGGCCAACAAATTCCTACATTCCATCAACTTGTCGGCTGTAGGTAACAAGGCGGCAACGTCGCGCGTATATAGTATTTTCAGAATAGTGTCAATAGTCTAATCTAAATCATCACTTTTATTGTCATCAATAATTATTTATTTTATATTAATTCCATTTAACCCTAATACAAGTACAAACACATAACACATAACACTAAAATTAAATCTTACATAAATAAATAAAACTAACACGCGTCAAAAAACTCATCTTCACCCTTGTGAATGGTGGGAAACCTACCCAGAAGGCTGGCAACATTGCCACGTTTAATTGCCATATTTTATATTATATTATATATTTGAATGTTAATATTTGATGATGTTCATCCAGTCCGGAGAGCCCGGCCTCGCCCGGCGCGGGGCTGTGGTCGGCGCTGGGCGCGGGCGAGAGCTTCACGGCGGCGTGCGCGTGCTCGGCGCTGTGCAAGCTGGCGCTCAAGCTGCCGCCGCCGCTGGCGCTCAAGGCCGTGCACAGGGCCGCCGCGCTCATGGCGCATCATAAGATTAACAGTATGTGTTACCACTAATTCTGTCTCAACTATTGTTTTTAGGCAATACTTTAGGGTGCGGCCACATCTGACGAACGAGTATTACACTAGCAGCTCACGCGCCGTTCGCGAGCGACTCGCGAACGCCCTACTGTCAATTACGTCGTCAGAATGATGTACGCGCGCTGCTCACGACCAAGGTGCAGGTGGCTCGTGACCTGCTCGTGTAATGCTTGTTCGTCAGATGTGGACGCTGCCTTATGTTTGTAACACAGATAAATCAAATTTCAAAAGTAATTATTATCATGCTCGGTGAATATCTGCTCTTAAGTAGATATATAAATATCTGTGTACCGTATACGACAACAGTTTTATGGAATGAAAAAGAAATGAAAAATGTTACTGCAACATTTGTCTGTTAATTGTAGCATTTTTATTCTTATCATAATAGCAATGTGATGTTCAACCCTGTATAACACATGTCTGGGAATAGGCTTCTTGCTGCCCACTTGTCAGTAATATCCATGCTTATTTAGGTATTTTGAGGAAGATTGGCCATCTCTGGCAACTGACTTACTATGATACATTTGTGTTAAAGTTTGTTGTTCCTAAATTTATTCTCGCTCTCTCATAGGCAGCAGCAGCCAGTCGGGGCTGACGGCGGACGACGTGGAGCACGGCGCGGTGTGCGTGGTGGCGGGCAGCCTGCAGCCGCCCGTGGTGCGCGACGCGCTGCTGGCCGCGTCCAGCCAGGCACTCGCCGCGCTGCTGGCGCTGCCCGACAGGGCCGCTAGTCTGCTCGATGATACCGATAAGGTGGGACTAGAATTTGTGTTGATAGTGGTGAGCTGCTACTGTAGCTTTCATATGGAATCAGTCATTTAGCAGTATATGCTAGACAATAAAGAAATAACATCGAATTATCTAAAGGTGCTCTCAGACGCGTATCATATCACTCGTGTATGTGATAACTGCAATAACTGCACACTAGCAGTGCATACGAAATTCACGAACAGCGCGCGAGCTACGCATTTCCAGATCTGGCGCTTTTATGGATGCGGATGCGACAGAGCAGCCAAATTTTTTTACTTTCGCAACATCTTCTATTCTATCTAATGTTAGAAATAAGAGAGTAGTATTCACTTACCACTTTCTAAACCGGAAAAAATACACTTACTCATCTGTAAACTTTTACTCTGCCTACAAAATAAATAATATTATATAAATGTTCTTTTACTTGCCTTTACTAGGACCGCGAGACGAAGCGTCAAGACAACGTGGTGGACGTGGAGACGGGTATCGTGTTCGCGCAGCTGGCCGGCAACGCCGCCGCCAGCACGCACCACGACATGTTCGAGCTCTCGCTGTCCAAGGCGCTGCAGGGTAAGTTGCGCCTTATGTAAATACTGATAAGGTGTATATTTGATTGAGCTATGTAAATTGGCCTTACTACTATGGACCACCATGCTATTAATGAATATTTTTTATTTAGTTAATACGGAGTCTAGCAATTCCCCCACAGAAAGAGACACTGTCTGATTGCTTCCACTTGTTATATACCGAAAGTGTTCGGAAGTCAGTGGAAGACACAAAAAACAATAATAAATTTCTTTACAACTTACTTTTTTACAAATTTCCGTATGTTTCGGTTAGCTGTAACCGGCAACAGGTAACTGACATCTGTGTCCGATTACAGATACCGGTAACTTCAAATACGGTGTTCTCTCGTGGTGTGCTGTGTTAGCTACAAATAAGTCTTCACAACTCCAGAGCCCCATTAAAGTGTCGGTTACATAGTGGATTACGGTTTAATATTAGTGTTATACACCTAGGTCGCAGCACGACCGGCGGTGCGGCGGAGCGCGGTCGGCTGGGCAAGGTGACGCAGCTGACCGGGTTCTCCGACCCCGTGTACGCCGAGGCCATCGTCGCCGTCAACCAGTACGACATCGTGCTCGACGTGCTCGTCGTTAATCAGACCGGTATTATGTTATATTTTAATTAAATATATGCAATATGGTAACCTATCGGCCAACTACCTCGTTGACCTAGTGGGTCTAAGCGTGACTGCTACGCTAGAGGTGTTGGGTTCGATTTCCATGTCAACCAAGGAGTTATTGGGTTTTCTATGATTTTTTTTTGTAGTAGAGGGAGTTTGGATTTGTGGTCGGAGTTTGGTGTGTGGGCCCGGTTAGTGGCAATAGGCTCGCCCCCTATTACATGGGACCGAAACATGCCGGTGAACTAATGCCCAAAACTAATAATCATGAAAATTTCTGATTGCTTTCATCCTTAGAACCAACGATGTTCATTAATAATTTCCTTATGCTCATATAATTGGTTCGTACAGACGACACGCTACAGAACTGCACAGTAGAGCTGGCCACGCTGGGCGACCTGCGGCTGGTGGAGCGGCCGGCGGCCGTGGTGCTGGCGCCGCGGGACTTCGCCAGCATCAAGGCGCACGTCAAGGTCGCCTCCACTGAGAACGGGATCATCTTCGGGAACATCGGTACGTACCCAATACACTGACTGGTTGCTGAGTTATAGGTTGTTAGGAAGCGAGCGACGCTCTAATCATGCTTTATAATGACCTTAAAGTATACATAGCAAGCATAGAGTGCGCGTATCGCAAGTGGCCCATTTTGCAAGTGGCTCGTTTTGCCGTTCGTAAAGATTTTTTTCCGCTAGATGTAATTAAATGTATTAAATGCACTTCTTTTTTTGACGCTAATTTGATATGATCTTGAAAAACAACGGACATTCATACCTGTGCATCTGTTTGTACTCCGTATGGCGCACTCTATAGTTTACTTATTTATACTTATATACATATGAACTTTTTAAAGCGAGCATACAGTAACAATAAGTGTCACTCCAGTGTACGAGGTATCGGGCGCGTCGATGGACCGCGGCGTGGTGGTGCTGAACGACATCCACATCGACATCGTGGACTACATCCAGCCCGCGCTCTGCACCGACGCCGACTTCCGACAGATGTGGGCCGAGTTCGAGTGGGAGAACAAGGTGAGAATAACATATCCTACTACATTAAACACTTACAGTGTAAAGAGAAAAGATTGCTCTGTTTCTAATTAATAAACTCAACAATACACGTACAGAATTCAAATCAATTTTTCACCTTTATAATGTTACATTGTCCCTAATCTACATAGGCTATATCTACTTATACAAAAAATTGGGATCCTACTAAAACTTTAGGAATATAACCGAACTGCAAAAATGAATGTCCACCCGTGCGAAGCGGAGAGGGCTGCGAGTATACCATATTCATTGTTGTGTCTTTCAGGTGTCCGTCAACACAAATATCACCGATCTTCGCGAGTATCTGCAGCACCTGCTAGCTTCTACAAATATGAAGTGTCTTACACCAGAAAAGGTAAGTTTTTCCACAATAATAATGCTGAACCTTTTTTTCACTGCGAGAAATTTTTTATAGCGACAACTACTAGCACTGAATCAGAATTGTAATCATATCGATATAAAATAAAAACCTCAGTAAAGACGAAAGGGAGGCCTTTGCCCTTTAGTGGGACAGTTGAGAGTCTAAATAATAAGAAATATACTAGTTCTTAAGTATGTTTTTGATACATGTATGATTGTAAGCCAATCCACTGCTCTCTCTGAATAGCTATGCTTAGTTTGGGATCAGATGACCGTGTGTGAGGTGTCCAGGATATTAACATTTATTTCTAACTCACACGCATGTGTAGGCGCTATCGGGTCAGTGCGGCTTCATGGCGGCGAACCTGTACGCGCGCTCGATCTTCGGCGAGGACGCGCTGGCCAACCTCAGCATCGAGACGCCGCTACACAAGCCCAACTCACCCGTCGTGGGCCACGTCAGGATCAGGGCTAAGAGCCAGGTATGTGTAACTATTCGCGATTTATATTTAGATTTTAAGTCCCGACGTTTCGAAATCCGTAAAATGTAGTTTTATTTCAATGTCTAATATTCGCGTAAACCTAAGAAACCTATTTCACTATATTTATTCTAGTATATAATAGAAAAGTGTTTTTATGCCATATTTGTTTTTGTTATGAAATTACCATTTTTTTTACATAGAAGACTACATACCGACAGTTGAACTGTTAAAGCCCATTTTCGTTGGTATTCGAGGTGCGGAAGATTTTGTTAAAGCACCATCCGATGACTTTCATTAGTTGCTAGGCCACATACAGTGCAGGCCGCACGCTATATAACGACTGCCGCACTTCAAGTCTTTATCTCGTTCTCGGAAATGAGCCCGCCTGTTTTAAAACGATCAATGAAAATGAACCTTAATTTTTATACGTAAATGTTCACATCACACTTGTTTCCAGGGCATGGCGCTCAGCCTGGGCGACAAGATCAACATGATGCACAAGAGCCCGCAGCAGAAGCCCGCCGCCAACACCATCCCGGCCGCGTAAGATACCGACACAGACTCGCTAACAACTACATTGTGACACCTACCTTATTCCTAACACATAAGAACTACATTACAATGGCGCTGTATATCCAACTTAAGCCATTTATGCATGAGTAACAATCATTAGGGTTATTAAATGTAAGTGTGAGTTGCCTTGCCTTAATAAATTGTACGATACTAACCGTGTGTTTGTATGGAATACTTGCGGATAGAAGTTACTTACGTAAACTTTTGTTTTATTAGACGGTGCCTGGCTCAGGCCGGGGTTAGTAACGCCAGGCAGAAGAAGAAGACATAAACCTTTGTATCGATAAGTTCCTAGCAACAACTTTGTTATAACTAACCTTGCCCTGGTCGAGAATTAGCGAGGTTTACGCGAGTGTTACGAATGCGATACGAGAATGTCTTTGGACCCCCATTTAGGTCAGACCCCCGTTGGAGGTCATGGCCTTTTTGGGGTCACAAATTTCTTATACAGTATGTTTTTGAGATACTACTTATATTATTTGTATTTTGTAGTTATAATTGATTTACTTATTCATGTGTAAATATTGAAGCACCAAGTATTTTATGTGTCATCATTTGTAGTTGTTATTTAGTCTCTTTATATTATACTTACTATGTAGTTTTAATCATTTATCATTATAGATTTATTGTATTAAATATATCATTCAATAATTTTATTTAGCTCTTTTATTTTGATACTCATTCCTTAAAACATTTCCCTAGTACATCCTTAGTTGGATATCTTGTTGATTCATATAGTATTATTATTTTTATATGAGGTTCCTGTGTGTCTCTGGCAACTTAGAAAACAAGAAACAAGTACTAGAGGTGGATCGTACAATATATCTGTTCTTTAGCGGTGAACTGTTCACCTTTGATTGGATTCTGATAAAGAGTTCTAATATACCAGCTTATTAACTCAATGTCATGAGATGAGATCTCTATCGTTCTGCTGTTCTGGTAAATAGGGCTTTGATATTGGCATCAGATGGTTATATTCTCTATTCAGTGCATACTTGAATAGAAACTGCTTTTCACTCGTACTGTTTGTTGTTTTGTGCTTTCTCCGTATACACGGCAATAATAAGCCTATCCTACTATTTTCGCAGCGGTTGAGATAGTAGGTTGTTGGAAAAAACCTTAATTCAGTATGCTATTTATATAGAGAACCTTAATATATCTTACAGGTCATCCTTAATTCAAGGATAAAATAAAATACTATACAGCCTTATGAAATAAATTAGTTTATTGTTTCGTCATAGGTGTAAGTGACGTTATAAGTGCAAAAAAGTCCATGTTCCGTAACGAATGATTCAACAGTATAAATAATAAAAATAATTTATAATAGTAATAAGTTAATGGATTGGTTACAAAACAGTACAGCCGACGCGCGGGTCCGTGCCGGCGATTAGCTTCTCTGATCAAGTCGTGCTGCGTACGTCTGGAACAAAAACATACTGCAATTAAACAAACGTTAGGTTTATTTTGCAAGAGCAAGAATATCTAATATAAAATATAATATCTGAATAATTATGGAAATACCTTACAAATTTTATACAAGTTTTGCGAATACTTTCAACCACGGCACCCATCATTGCGTTAAAAAAATATCCTGAGGTTTTTCCATGATTCGTAAAGACTTTGTCTTATTTTGATCTAACTTGAGATCTCGTCAACCTAAAACTGTCTAAGCAAAAGATTTCGGCAGTATACATACTTATTCCTCTTCCTCTTCTTCCTCCTCCTCCTCCTCCTCTTCCTCCTCCTCCTCCTCCTCCTCCTCCTCCTCGACGACCTCCTCCTCCTCCTCGGGCTCGGGCTCGTAGATGGGCTCGTCGTCCTCCTCCAGCTCGGCCTTCACCTCCTCCTCGCCCTCGGGGGAGTCGGTCTCGCCCTTCTTCTTGCCGGGCCTCTCGCCGAACCACTTGGGCAGTCTCGCTGTTGTGGGGATGTACGATTAAATTGGTACTTCAACTAACTTTATACCTAGTTAACTTTTTGAAATTCTTTAAATTGATAGTTACAACTTATTGCTCAGCTGAATGTGAATAAATGAAATTGATATTTGATCTTAATCTTATCGAAAATTCTAGAAAACTTAGTTGGAAAGTCTTGCTTACTGCCGCAAGCCAAATTATATTTATTATTATAAAAGATTGAACAATGACGTCACATAAATACAAATTAACAAAATAAACTACGAGTATAAAAACAACATGCAACAAGAGAATCGTAAAACTTGTGCATGGATTGACATAAATGATTCGGAGTTACAACATTCGAGTTAAGGATCCTTACCCTTCTGCCTGCCGCCGAATTGATCGGCCCTCTCTTGCCACACCTTCTCGAGGAAGTCCTTGTTCAGTTTCTCAAGGTCCTATAGGAATCGTTAACACAGGGTAAATACAATGGTACGACACAAGGAGAAACCGGGGCTTATTCAACTAGGGTGTTTAACACTGACGAATCAATTTGCTCGACATCAAATTCTGTTTTACCTCTGCACTCAGAGTCGTTTGTAACGCATCCATTGAGTAACCATTAACGTCCCGGAGTGCGATAAATAGAGTGTTACATATAGGATAAAGATCTTGCAAATAGATTCGACAAAACATACAAGGCTCTTCTGGGTCACATGGAAACAAATGGAACATGACATGCCATGAAGACATGCGTCGTGGGGTACATTCGACGGTATTGGGATCACAACCGACAAACATGGCCTCCATCTTACTTTTGGTACGATTCATGAACTCGTTCATCTTCTCGTTCCACATTTTATCCATAAACTCTGCCATTTGAGTATCCAAACCCTGCGTTTAAATGTAATCATCAAACAATGTTCATAGTTGTCAATGTGTCCCATGCATGTTTTTACTTTTACATCTAACGGCACGCTCTTTCTAACGTAAACTAATTATTTTAGGATTGTGTGTGCTATTTTGAAATCGGTTGCCGTTTCCTTGAATATCGTGTATTATAATTCAAATCGTACAACTGCAAATTAAATGTGAAAGTGACCTGGATTTAGTTGTTGGCAGGCGTCCAATTTTTGTAGGACAGGAGAATTTATGATTATTTGATTTACAGTTGTTTAGCGAATAGTCATCTGAGCCCGTAAATGTCCAGAGCGGAACGTGAGCTTTCATTGATTGTTGTCGTTAACAATTTTTTTTAAGATATCCTAAGAATAGGGAGTCTACTTTAATTGATGTATTTCTGATATGTCTATGTATGAATACTTACACCCTCGAACAACTTCTTTTTGTCGTCATAGGACCTTGTGTCGACACGTCGCTCGTACTTGGACGCTACCTGGATTTTGGGCTGAAAATGAACGAATATTTTATTACATTTCGTCATCGACAAAAGTTTTCTGCAACAATTTATTTTACTAAACTGTAAGACGAAGTCTTGCTAAATAAGAATTTTATGCTTACCGGGTGCTTGCCTGTGAGTGCCTCGGGGTCGAGACCCTTCTTGAGGGCCTTGTGCCTCAACTGTTGCTTCTGTCTTTCTTTGAGCTCTTTTAACTGTGAAAATACGTATTTTATTAGTACTTGCAAATTATGTTGGCATACATATTTTGTAGTTTTAAAGTAAGATCTATTGTGATGCTTACGTCGTAGTCCTGCCTCTTTTGCCTCTCCTCAAGATCGTATTTCTCGGTCTCGAGTTTAATGATGCATTCCCAGAGTTCAGTGGCTTTCAGTCGGAGCTTTTCTACGGAAAGGTTCTCAATGTTCAGGGGCTTGATGCGGATAGACAGAGAGATCTTCTTTTCTTCCTCGAGCTGCTCCTTGGTCTTGTTGCGTTCAACTTGGGCGCTGCTAAGGCCGAACTGTGCAAGAAAACATTTTAGGTTAGTGAATTGAGTAAAGTTGTATGACATTTGCCTGTGAAAATATGAAGTTATTTGAATTGTATTTTGTAAGATTTATGTGTTAGATCATGCTTACGTTATCGCTCTTCTTCTGGATGGTGAAGTTGGGTCCGGTCTTGCTGGATTCTTTCATGGCCTGGACCATAGCCTGGCGCTTCTTCTCGGCCTCTTCGAGTCGCTGCCTCTTCTCCTCGATGTCGCGCTGTTTCTTCTCCTCAATCTCGCGAACTCTCCTTTCTTCCTCCTCCTTCTTCTTCTGGGCGAGGCGCTTCTCTTCTTCAGCGCGAGATACCTAGAATTATGAAATGATAACGTTATTCTCTAGTGAAAGATTTGAGATATAATTGTGATTATCGTCAGGAGAAGCGTGTGTTACCTTGCGCTTGGCCTGCTTCTCCTTGAGGCGTTTGAGCTCATCTTCCTCCTTGGCCCGTTGTTTGCGCCATTCGTTGATGTACTCCTTCAACTGCTCGTCCAAGTCCGACCGCTTCTGGTCTTGACGCTGTTTGCAAAATAGAAGAGTTATTCGATTTGGTTCTCTTTTGCTGCAGGTTGTGGTTCATATAGAACTTATAATATTGAATGCCCTGAAAATTACCTTGATGAATTCTGGGTCTCCCTCACCCCTGTAAACATAAAGCAATGTGTGAACAATCGTATCTTTAAGATAGTTTTTGTTAATGTTAGAACCGTAGTTATAACGGTAACAATACATATATAACTTCTGTTACGGTGATTGAGTTTAACTCGTTAGAGTTAAGTTTCTGCTGTTACGCTTTTTTATCGGCGTGTAAGCAGGGACATCGGGTACTGTACATTTTGTTAAAGTTTTAGCTTTTATGTTTGTGTATAGAACAACTACATAACAACATTATTGATTTGTTAACATTACTGTTATACGAGTTACTTATGTCAATATCTAAAGTCGTATAACATATCTACATACATTTTTAGATAAATTATTCATTTTGTGTTCCACTTATATTTATAGTTGTGTAGTTTTGTATTTGTAAATGATATTATTGTTTCTTGTGGGTTTTTAACAACAATTACGATTACCATGACGATACACGGACAGATACACGTATTACGACAATATTATATGTATTACAAGGTAGTCATGCTTTGATGTCATGTTATTTCTTTCATGCAATAAATCAAAAATAAGTCAGGGCAGCTCGAGCAGTCGCCCGTTGACCGACATTTTGTTTCTTTGCGGAATGGCGCGGGCGCAGCACAGTAAGGATTTCTAAAATAGAACGCCTACCAACCGATATAAAAATAGCGACCGACGACGCCGTGCGGTTGTTCATTCGCCGAACGATCATCTGGTCGGATGCGATAAATTTGGGAAACGATCGTAAGAAACTTGCGCCCGCGCCTTAGCCAGTTAATGATAGGATTATAGTTAGTGACACCACAGAGAGCGGTGCAACTTACGCGATCGATGGTCTACTCCTAGAAACAGAAAACAACAATCAGCCTTCTACTTATCTTTTACAGTATTCTACTTCTTATTGCAGAATTCATTGTTCGTAACCAAATAAGCGGTGACAATTATTTTGCGCATACACGATACAAACACTGCGTCACAAGCCAGTAGCCGTTGTAATCAACATTTTAGAATTTTGTCAAAAATTACTTTACCGTACTTTCTTTTGCGTAAGCGCAAAATCACGAGTAGGTATAAAAAAAACGTTAATGTGTGCCAATCATTCATAGTGCCATAATAGTCGGGTGGCAAAAGCGAAGCAGTAGGACAGTTGTATGTAGAGTTTACTTACTCTGGTTTAGGAGCGGGTCTTCATTTTGCAACGACGAGAGCAGCGACGGGAAAAGAAAAATTGAACACGATTAAAAACTGTGCAGCCGTGTAGAAGTAAATATTCCATTTGATATATAAAGCTTAGGTGTTATAGCAAACTTGAAGTACACTCACACCTTTGACAGCACTCAGGTTTTTTTACATCAAAAGAAAGATCAGGCACTTACTCGTCCAGGTTACACTGATCTTTCCGATAGCATCAAACACGTTAATGTTTCGGATGGTTATATGAAAGTTTTCGATGTTAGAAAGCATTTTTGCAGAGCTGCAGCACCTAGCGTAAATCGTAGGTATATCTGTAAGCAACGAAAGCGATGAGATAAGCGCTAAAAGCGTTAGGGTCGCCATCTAAACTTAGCCTAAAATGAGCGAAGCATTTATGAGTGCCGGATCAACCAAAATATGGCACGCCACTTACTTCCTGCAACAAAAGAGAGAATAGGGTTTGGTGAGGGCGTGCAACAAGCCCGAGATTTGGGGGTTCCAAGAAACTGGGAATCAAAACTTGCGATCATGCCTCAAATAGTTCACGCTTTTGTCCAAAATAGTAGTAAGACTATCGACGTACAACCAAGTGTACTCCTCCGATCTTATAGATTTGGAAAAGTAAAGAATCGCCAAGGCATAGTAAGAAATCAGGCCCAGAGAAGCTGAAGTGTTTCAAAACCAAACAGTTTCTAAAAGAACTAATTTCGGGAAGACGGGAGTCGAGTGTTGTCGTTTGCCATACTTACGTCTCTTGGACTTCTTCTTCTACTTCCTCCTCCTCGGAGCCACTGTGGAACAGACACAGGTGGGGTTAACGAACACATTCGAGGACCGATACACAAACCGTTTGCATGAAGTTAGTACAAATATATGTCAACATGTACATCGGTTATTTAACAGAAAGGGGACAGATTGCATGTAGTTTAGAAGAGTGGGCGTTCAAGTATTGTGTATTTCTGTATGTGTGTTGTGTAAGCATAGAGATGTCTTACGTTCTGAGATCCTTACAGTGTATCTTTTAAATACTTACGAGTATTCTTCTTCGTCAGACATGTTGGTAGTTTATTTAATCTGTAACAAAAAATATTCCGTTGATTTTCAAGTAGTATGACTTTTTAAAAGAAACGAACAACTTGGTTGTTTTTTTTTTCTGAAATGTTGATTATTTTATTTTGGTGTAGTTTTTTTGCGCACGTTTTTAAAAAGTTTGGAAACTGATATTGTATGAGTAATATCTCGGCGATGCTTACACTTCGCCAAACGTTTTACAGTTCGTTGGCACTACACGGAGACAAAATCAATTAACGCACTGAGTTCAGGAACTCGACTGCAAAAGCAGTGTAAGACTGCCAGCGCATTGTCTACTGTTATAAGAATAACTATAAGAATTTATAGATGTGGTATCGATTAGTCTTTATCGATACTGTTTACATGTAGTATGACGTCATCGGAAAACGCAAGCAATATTGGCAGCGCGTCAATAGATGCATCTATTAACATTTTATCGATGGACAGATTTATATTTCATCGGTGCATGTGTATGTTTACATTGTGATCTCAAAATAGATTAATTATGGTTAAGATAAACATATTGCGTTTTAATTTTTTTTATTCAATTTATTGTTTTAATTGGATACCTCTGCCAATTGAACAGCTGAGAACTGTTTCAGTAATAAATTTTCTTAATGTGTCTTGGACAGTCTTGGTGTATTAAAACTTAAAGTCGGAGTTCATCCCTTAGTGTAGAGGTATCTGTTTTGTGTCTGTACCTATAAAAAACCGATTTTAAAGGTTTGAAAACTTATGTACCGAAGTTTAGCAGATACTTAAAAACTATAAAAAACATCATACGTTGTAAATTATTTCATTGTGTCGTTACCTAAAAGTGGTTGAATCATAGTTTACTTTTAGCTAATCGCCACCAACCAATACGTAACTCGTATTTGAAATAGACATTAGCTAAATCGATAACGTCGAACGTTTCCTTAGGTGCCAACGTTTAAAAAAACGGTGTGGGCGCGAAACGTGTACTCGGGAAGCGTGCGTTTTGTTTATGAAGACCATTTTATTTTTAGCGGTTTTATCTTTCTAACCATCTAGCACACCTACGTGCTGGCAACCGTTCAAAGAAAGTGTAAAATTGGATTTCGCGTTCGACTCTAATGTTGCCTAGGATTCGGATTTCGATTGAGCTCTGCTTTATGTGATTTGTTACGGTTCAAATTCTATCATTATTTTCGCGGAAAAAGTTCTTAATTTTTTTTTTCAACTGGCGTTTTTCTTTTTGTTCCATTTCCATCGTGCAACCTATTTCTTCAATCAATTTTCTTCGTCTAATTTTATTGTTTCGTATTCTAAATAACTTAATTAAGTTTAAACATAAACTCTGGCTAAGTTAACTTTCAAACTGTCAACACGTTGCATTATAAATTAGGTCAAGGAAGGTTTCACATGTCTTAACAAAAGATCAAAATACTATGATGTTCTTCCAAATACATTAACTTTCCGCTTGTATTTAATTAATTTCGATTCCCGAAGTAAAATATTTTAACTTATCCGTTTTATTTATTTAGTGTGTGCCTTAGAATTCGTAATTAGTAATCAATTAAGTGTCAACTGGTATTTACCTGAAGTTATTAATTAATCTCACATGTAAACAAATGTAAAAATACTTTATAAATGTGGCAACTCGATAACGATTATCGAAGATGAGAAATTTTTAAAAAAATAATCTAATTTTAGATTGGAATGACAACATATTATGTTAAAAATCGTAGCTTGAATTTGATTTTAAAGCAAAATTTCAGTTTGCGCTGTCTTTAGAATCAGTAGCAACGTTCCTCGCTTTGGATGTCGGAATTTTTTTACTACAAGCAAGTTTATAAAGTGTTGTCTAATTCAAACAATATTTTACAAGTTAATTAGTATTGAATTTAAGACAAATGTCCATGAAAATCACTTATCAATTTCTTATTTTTTTTCTCAAGGCCATTTCTTGTAATCATTAACAGGTACAGTTGACACAGATTTGATTTATTACTTATCCTTGGACATCCTTGAATAATTTAGGACATTGCCATATTTTTGGACGTAAATTGATCACAATTAAATTATTATATTACGGGTATAGTGTGTAGTGTAATTGTGTGTATCTGAAAAATGCGAATTTTCGGGTAAAATCACAAAGAGGTGTTTTTTTGCGAGTCTCATACGTCCACGTACGGATATCCGCTGTAACATAAGTTGCGGTTGCGCGCGAGTCGCGGGCGGTAACGTAATCCGGCGCACTATACAAGGCGGCTGCTTCTATTTCAGCGTGGCGACGCCCGCGCCCGTCCGCATTTGGCACATACCGCGCGCGTATTTTTAGACAAGCCTCCTTACGAGCCATCTTTTTATCTTCGACGTTTCCGAACTTGCATCCACAAGGACTCCCGGAACACCATTATCCTACACACTATGCCCGCTGGGCCCGACACTGGCACTCTCACGGCACGGCACTTACGTCGCACGGGTGGAAGACGGTCACTCAGTCACGGCACTGGTTCTTCAACCGGCAGCACAGCGACGTTGGAATGTGGAGTCCGCGGCGACCGGGGCGGCTCTGGCCGGCGGCGGGCGGCACAGCTGCCGCGCGCGCTCGCCCCCCCTGCGCCCGCCTCTATATTTAGCACCGGTCATTTTTGAGCCGACGATTGCGAGCCAGCTCCGGTTTCTAAAGGGAAACTAACTGCCCAGCCCGGCCTGCGAACTCGCTTGCAGGTGCACTGGCCAAGGGAGGAGGAAGTCGACCTGCTTCTGTTGCTGACCGCTACAGAAGGCTTAGTGGCCATCGCGCCGGTTAGCGAGGGTTGTCGGACCCAACTGCATGATTTAGTTAGGTCAGGTTCCCGAATTGTTAAATCAACAATTTCGAAGAATATCCTATATTTGCATATTTTATAGGTACCACGCCCGAGAAAAATATTTTTGAAACTGAAGTTATGTTTAAATGAAACAATCCTTGACCCAATCGATATTCAATTCGTAATATTGTCTTACACACATTATTATTATAGAATTTCTTACTACTACTGCACTTACGGACGATGTGTGATGTCGTGAGAATAGGCCGAGCCGATCTGTCTGTAAAAGCGAAGCCGAGCGTAGAAGAGCAAGGCCTATCTAAAAATTTACCAATAGAAACTCTAGATTTTTATATCTCATAGCTTAGCTTCGACAAATTGTCATTTGGGGGGGAGCTGTATTCTGCATGCATTTATTACGTGGTCAGATTGTTGGCTTCTTCACCAGACGTTGTTATAAGGCGGGGGTGTGGCGCCGCTGTGGCCGGCCCGAGACTGTTTGGTGACGTATGTTGTGCAACGCTTGTCTGAGTTGCATCGCTCCAGGCTTTAATTTTATTGTACTTGCTAACAGGCGCTACTATTAGAGATAATTTAGGTACCTTTTCTAGGTTTCTCTAGGCCCTTCGCTAGGCTTTTGACGACAACCGTGGTCGAATGGCATACGCACCGGTTTTCAAGGTGTCGCTAGCACTGAGGTCCAGGGTTCGATCCCCGTACGGGTCAATGTAGAAAGTCACTTTTAAACATTGTCTCGGGTACCTTCGTTGTTTCTGAATTCAATAACACAACTGCTTAATAGCTACTTATTTTGGATTCAGAGCAAGGTTTGTGATGTTGTCCGCATTCTCTAAAGGTAAAATGTAATAAGTAAGTAAGTGCATTGGTAGGTTAGTGGACACCAATTCTTATACCCAACAGTTTGAAACCAACAGTAGGTAAAGTCTTCATACTAAAGTCCAGTTAGTCTGATTGCTGTCTTATCACAATAAAATAGTTTGCGTCTAGAGAGGATTTATCAAATTCACGAAAATGAAATAACATGAATAAGTAATTAACTGGATTTTAAGTCGTAAGTATTCGTAATCTTACAAAGTTATAATCGCAATCGTAAGTACCCTAAAACCCAGAGACGAGGCGAGGTATCTACTATACTTGATTTCTGGCTGGCTGGCTAAAAGTCCGATGAAGCAGTCAAGGCCTGCGTTCAGGCTAACTGCAAAGATCTCTACCAAAAAAAGAAAACTATACTTGATCGTGATATTTCTGAGCTGAAACTAAGTAAGTAGGTACCTATACGCAAACTGCACCCAATATTACAACCAACAATAAACATTCTTTGGAAATCCAATTACTTGTACCTATGTAGATAGGTATGTTGGGCCCTTTTGTCCGTAGGAATGGCTGTTCTGCCTATCGAAAAATTTTAGAACCTACCTATGCAATTACAATTATCGTATTGCCACAAGAATATCACCGTTAGAACAATTACAGCCTCTATCTAATTACAATTTTTGAAGAAAAACAAATAAAAACATATGTAAGTAGGGTGGCAAAGCGCAGGATTAGTTAATGCATTGATTAGAATTGATAGGATATTTAATTTGCTTATGTTGCATTTATTTTTAAACGAAGTTATATAGTTAACTAAATTATTTGATAAAGAACGTTTAGTTTTCTAAAAACTTTCGTTTCCGTAAATGTTACCAGCTTAACAGATATGTAATAATATTGTGTTTGATAACATATGATGTTTTTGTGTAAACCATTAAATACTTAAGAATATTACCGATAAATATCATTAATGTTGCGATTCAATGAAGTAGGATTTTATATTAATGGCGTAACCTCGAGGAATAAATAAGTGGAACACTGGCAACCCTGATCGAATGTCAAGTTGGAAGTGAGGTGACAACTGACAACTGACAAGTATAAACATGTCAATCATAGAGATGTCAATCGCATTGTTTAGGTTTGCTTATTTTGTTTGATTGTGCCCGGGAAAATAGTTTTTAATTTGTAATCAAGCTAATACTGCAATCAATATGATTGTTTCTCGACCGAAAAGTAATAGCCTCATGTAGGGGAATATTAGTTTGCTTGCAATGGATTCTACTCGTGAAAATCAAGATACTTCGACGCCAAAGCGTCGACGACTCGGCACTGGAAGAATATTACGACAAAATACAGCTACTAACCAGCTTATCACAAACTGTAGTCCAATAAACAGTCAGTACACCGGCGTCACAGTGAATTCTCCAGCTAGAAGTTATTCACCTCTTCTACCATGCAATCAAGTTGAATTTCGAAGTATCTGTGATTCAGAAAACAACAGTGCTATTAGCGATATTGCGTGCTCCTCCGATGTTTTAGAGAGTTCACAAAAACTAGAATGGGAATCCTTAGATGTATGTACAAGCAAACTTAACGAAATCTGTGAAAAATCAAGTGGTCATTTAGAAAACTCAGAGAAACTTAATGACATTGAAGATATTTCTCATGACATGTTTCATACTAAGTTAGAACAATCTTGGCTAAATCATGTTGATCAGAACTTTAAAGATAATATAGAGGAGAGCTTTGATTTAATCAATCAATCAATAAGTAACCTTGATGATGTTTTGAAGAATAAAAGTTCTCTCTTTGAAACTCAAGACTCATTTTTACTGGATATCAAAGACGAAGAAGTATTAAAAGTACAGCAGAATGTAAATAAGTGTAATAATCAAATCAAAGTGGAGAAAAGAACAGAAAGTGGTTTCTATGGTCTGCCAATGATAACCAAGGGCTTGTTCAAATCTTACCGGAACATTGAAAAGTTTTATGGTTAGTATCCTAAACTACAAATTTATTTGTTATGTTGTGTTTTATCTATGATAGATTTTACTGAGTATAAAAACAAAATGTCACAGTTTACTAATATAAAATACTAATTCACCTATTCACATTAAAATTTTCAAGTTGTTTTTTGATATTGTTTGAAAAGTCACCAAAACTAATGAAATTAATAATTTGCATACATACATATCACGCCTCTTTCCCTTAGGGGTAGGCAGAGACCCCTTCTTTCTACTTGCTATGAACCTTACACACTTCTTTTACCTCATCCACTTTCATTATTTCCTTCTTACATGCTCTTCAGTTTAGGTTACTTTTGACCTAAATAATAATTCAAACTCCGTTTTATATTTCAATGTTAGAATGGCAAGAGGAATGTCTGAACTTGGATGCAATACATAACAGACGGAACCTAATCTATGCTCTACCAACAAGCGGAGGCAAGACATTAGTGGCTGAAGTGCTCATGCTCAGGGAAGTTCTTAACAAGAAGAGGAATGCACTGTTTATATTGCCTTTTGTTGCTATTGTGCAGGAAAAGGTTGGTATTCAATGATTCTTATGCAATTTACTGAGTCTTAATATAAGGGAATGCACCTGGCAAAATTTTAATGTCATATTATGTAAAGTTGGCAAAGACAGCATGTAAAAAAATAATGTTAGTAAACTTTTTTGTTAGCACTGATATGTAGTTTACTTTTAACAAACAGTTGTTTTAATTCTTCCACCAATATTTTCTCCCACAGACATCTAACTTTATAGTTTTACAAGTTGATCCACATACTGAAATTTCAGCACTCTTCTGTTGGTAAAATATATTTATCATCTTATGGTATTACACAGGACATTTTCAACTGAGCTATATCATATTTCAACAGATATGGGCACTATCCCCATTTGGTGTGCAACTAGACTTTCTGGTTGAAGAGTATGCAGCAGGTAAAGGACATATACCTCCTAAGAAGCGACGGCGAAAGAACAGTATCTATATAGCCACCATAGAGAAAGGCCTGGCTTTAGTCAGGAGTTTGATCGAGCTAGATAGACTACATGAGATTGGCTTGATTGTGGTAAGCTTTAACTAAAATGACATTGTTACATTAGGAACATCACAAGTTCTAAAGAGTGTACTTGTTTTTGTAGGTGGATGAATTGCATTTAATTGGCGAAAAGTGTCGTGGTGGGACACTGGAAACATTGTTATCAACTGTATTATTTGCTAAAAGTAAGACTTCAATTTACTTTTTTGTTAATATAAGGACAACATTATTTTTTAACCAAATGTGGTCTACCCGACCCGCGCCTTTTGTATAATGTGGGCCAAGGTCTCAGTTCAGTTTAGTAGAAGTTCACAAATTTTTGGAATCTTAATATAGAAACACAGCAAGAACTAGTGACTAGTCTTTCGAAACCCCTTAATTTACGTCACTAACGCCATCTCAAATCCTCTGTCTCTTTTCTTACATCAACTTTTGCAGAGGACATCCAAATAGTAGGCATGAGTGCTACGATCGGGAATCTGCACGAGATCGCTTCATTCCTCAAGGCCGACGTGTTCCAGCGAGAGTTCCGGCCGGTCGAGCTGACGGAGTTCGTGAAGCTCGGCGACATGCTGCACAAGATCGTGTGGGGACCTGATGGCGTGGAAATTGTGCCGGAGAGGGAGCTGGCGTATGATGTAAGTGGAATCCAAGGCGGATTTAAATATATATCACATTGTAGCGGAATATAATGTGTCCCTTTTTGCTTTAATCTCAAAATTCTACAACACATTTTAGATGTTTTCGCGACTTCAAAATACAATTTCTACTTATTTATGATTCTTCTTCTTCTCTCTATGACTTTAGTACTCTGCTGCCGCCAAAAACATGGACCCAGACTTACTAGGCGGCCTGGTTTCTGAAGTAGTGCCTAAAGGCAGCTGCCTCGTTTTCTGTTCCACCAAACGCAACTGCGAAAATGTCGCCATTCTGCTGTGTAAGCTGCAAAGACGGTAAGTTCTTCAACAATCACCAGGAGAAGAATTTACCATTGAAGGCTGAGAACAATAACACAATGTAGCTTCTATATTCACCTAGTGAAATGATGACCCACCGGAAATCCGAGCGTCAAGCGCTGGAAAGCGCGTTAAAAGCTGAAGGTGCTAACGCCGACCTAGCGGCTTCGGTCCGCTATGGCATCGCCTTTCACCACGCTGGGCTGGCCAGCGATGAGCGTTCGATGATTGAACAGGCTTACAGGTAAGAAATATTAGATTGCCACTAGGTTAAGTTTGAAGGGATTTGAGCCCGATACTCAATCGCAGTTTCACGGCTTTTAGTTTACCTAATTTTGGCCTCGCCGAACCAGTCCTTGCTCAGAAGCTAATGTTGTAGTATTGGAAATAACTTAAATATTTATTTATGCAAATGAAATAGGCTTGATGTGATGGTTGGTACTTAAAATGTCTGATCTTGTACATCAGGTCAGGAGTAATATCAGTCATATGCTGCACTTCAACTCTAGCAGCCGGTGTAAACCTGCCCGCTCAGCGCGTGATAATCCGTGCGCCGGCTGTGGGCCGCGATTTCATCTCGCTGGGCGCGTACCGCCAGATGGTGGGTAGGGCTGGCCGCGCGGGCGTCTGTGATACTGGTAAGGGTCTTAGGGCAAGTTCGGCGGTATAAGTTTATTAAGACTTTTTGGGGAAGAAATAATTAACAATTGAGGTGCCTAAATGCATCCGATGGGGCTGAAAGCCAACTTTAAATTAAGAGCTTGTCTTTTGTGTGTGAGAGAGATTGTCTTTTGTAAAAAAAAATACGTTTGATAAGTGCTACTTTGTAGCCTAAGTTAAATAAAAGATTTTTGATTTGATTAGAGCTAGGTAAAGCCTTAATTAATACGATATATTATTTTCTAGCCTTTTCTGTCTGTTTCCGCGGGGCAAAAGCCTGTCTACCCGCCTGCCCTCTCTCTCTGGTTAGGTTTGTGGTCAACCATTCGGTATCAAAGGATGCCATCTCGTCCGGTCATCTCCGCCTGGACCTAACGCGATGTCTCTTGCCATTTAGAGGGATCCATTGCTTCGTTCGTTTGGCCCATTGATCGTTCGATATGCTTTCCGAGCGACGTCAGCGATTTTTGTGTTCGCACGGATTATTATCTTCCTAATACAATACATTGTTAAAAATTTACAAAAAAAAACTCTTCATCCACAACTCGTCCTTACGAACGTTCATCGGGGGATGTCAATAATGAGATATAATACTATGTGCCTAGGTGAGAGTATAATCATCTGTGGGGAGCGCGACTGGCCAAACCTTCAGTCTGTACTCCGTGGGGGCTTAGCACCAGCTCGCAGTGTATTGCGCAGCAGTGCGGAGAGTGCGGGGCTGGGAAGCGCGGGGGGGAGCGCGGCGGCACTGCTGCTGAGCGGCGTGGCGCTGCGGCTGGCCACCACCCGCCCGCGCCTGAGGGACCTGCTGGCCTGCACGCTGCTCGCGGTCACTGGGGATGACACGTGAGTACAAAAACCCCGGCCTTGGCTATCTTATCCAGATGAATGAGACTTCTCTGAGTTCTCAGGCGTCTCTTATATCGGGGTCAGCATTTGTCAATAAGCGATGATTAGTAAATTGATTTATTAACCTGAATCTTTACAGTGTGGTTTTCCTGAATAACAATTTTGAAGTACGTAGGTACGTAGTTTGAATGGTCAAAAATAAAAAAAATATTTATTTTAGTATGATGAACCTGGTGGCATTGAGGAGCAGATCTCAACCTAATTGTGTTAACATTTTCTGTTTATTATGTTTGCTTTAAAACAGATTTATTTACAAGCTTAGCGACAACTGAAGAATCTTTCCACAGATACTTTGAACAGACTTTCAAATCGTTCTTCCATTTTTAGTGCCGACGATATAAAATCAATATGCGATGATTCTCTCCGGTCGCTCCTAAAAACTGGTGCTTTGGAAGTTGTCAACGACAAAAAGAAGAGTGACGTCGTGAATGGCGACATATCAAGAGTTACGGAGGGCAAGTTCCATGTGTATAATAACAGCGAACTGGCTGTTAGCAAACTGGGAAAGGCTGCTATAAAAGGTAAGTCGATTTTCATATTTACAACAATTTTCAAGCTTTGTTTGAAGAATAAGACATTTGCATCTGGAATAACAGAACGGCGTTGGGTGCAAATGTGAGCGTTAAGCTTTTAGATAGTCAGTCAGTCAGTATGTGTAATGACAACTGTGTATCTAAGGATATCTTCATCAATAATAATAATATTACCTCTCAGTTCTCAAACTAATTATTTCTTACCTTTTTTTCCTATTCCACCATATTATGTCCATTCGTCAAAATATATGAGGGTATTATCAGAGTCCATTTCCATGAAGGTTGCATGGACCTATCCGTGGCCAAGCAGCTACTACTAGACCTGGAGCTAGCGTCGCGGGGGCTGGTGCTGATGGGCTCGCTGCACCTGCTGTACCTCGTCACGCCGCACGACGCGGCCGGTGTCAAGCCTGATTACGCACATTATTACGCTTTGGTGAGTACAGGAAGATTTTGGTACTGTAATACGTCAGGTGTGTAGGGTTGGGTGCCTCATAGCGATGGTGCGCGGTGTGTTTCCGCCGGATATAAACGGATCCTTAGGGTGCCGTCTTTTTGAGACATTAATATATCAAGATCCATAAGTAGTGTGTAGCGGATATTAAATAAAATAATTGTAAGTTTTCCTCTTACTCGATGTTTACATTTTGCTGGAAAATTTCGATATATGTATTTTTATAATCCGGTTGAAAACAAATAATACCGAAAATGGTAAAGCATATAAAGGTCTGTTATATTCCTATGTATTTACTCTAAAACTGTAATATTGTTTCTAGTATGGTAGTCTCGACGATGAAGGTCTACAAACAGCGAGAATGTTGGGAATCACTGAACAGAATGCAATTAGGATGGTGACTGGGAAACCTATTAAGGTACCTAATTATTGACTAAACTTTATATTTTAGTGCTAGTAAATGTTTTTGATACTACAGGCTATGTATTTATTTCTTTTGTTGCATTAGAGTTTATTGTCCCGCAGGAACGCAATGGATATTCATAAAAATAATTTAATTATCCAAAATGGCGGCGATGTGGTTCGCCACCCATCACGTCTCGTTTCTCGCGGGGGCGAAAAGTGGGCCACGGAGAGCCGCTTCGCTACGTTTAATTGTAAGAGGAGAAATGCATGGAAAGGTGGATGAAGTATGTCAGATGATGGATGTTGAGACAAAAATTAAGAAAGGTATGCTGAGGAGGTTTGGCTATGTCGAGAGAACGAATGAAGAACGATTGACGAATAAAGTGTATAAGGCGAGTGTGAATGAAAACATGCCAGGTCAAGAGTACCATAAACCGAACAGCATGTATGAAGGGAATAATGAAAGTGGATAAAGCGAAACAAGTGTGTAAGGATCGTAGCAAGTGGAAAGAAGTGGTCTCTGCCTACCCCTATAAGGGACAAAGGCGTGATTATATGTATGTATGTATGTAGAGTTTATTGCATTTCAGAACTTGCCGGAAAGAGTGCTTTGTCGTTTTTACTTAGCTCTGATGTTGCATGATTTATGGAAGCAGGTGCCATTCCATGTTGTTGCGAACAAGTAAGTTCATTTTCATTCGTTTTGTCACAGTTGCATTTTTTTAAATTTAAGTAGTGAACTTTCTACATAAACGTTCAAGCTCTTTGTATGTTTTGTTTCAACCCAAGTTAGTTTTTTTAAGGCTTACTAATATGCAAAAATTCTAAGAGATCTCTTCCTGTCTAGAACGTCGTGCTCCTAAAGTTTAATAGGGAAAGTAAGATATCTGGTAAAAAAGAAATTGGTCCTCTTGAAAACTTAGTAATTAGAACCAGATCACGCCTATATATTTTACATTAAACTTAAACAGATGATTACATACCTACTTACATAGTCATCATTACTAAAATTTCCTGAAACAAATGTCAATTGATTTCCAGGTACAACATACCCCGCGGCACAGTTCAATCAGTGATGTCATCATCATCCGCCTTCGCTTCCTGCGCTCAAAAGTTCTGTGAGGAGATGGAGCATTTGTGGTCGTTCCGAGCGCTGTTAGGCGAACTGGCCACACAGCTGCAGCACTGCGCCGCGCCAGAACTGCACCAGCTCATGGAGCTGCCGGGGGTTAAGAAGGTATGCGCTGGTGGATTTTTAAACGACTTCAAGAAAAAGGTTCTCAATTTCACATCTCTCGGAGGTGGTCCCGGGAATATTTAATTGAAGCTGTGTGTTGTTTGTGTTAAGAAAACCCTGTCCAATTTTATTTTTTTTACTTTTATTACGTATGGTTTACCTAACGATATATTCCACTTTGTTCATCTGGGTGGCAAAGCAGATTTTTGTGTCTCCTCATTTCACCTCGGAATCATATCACCTGGGTGAAACGAGTTGACTTTTTCTGTGTAATTTTTTTCACCATGGAATTGTATCACCCAGGTGAACAAATGCGACTTTTTGAATTATTTTGGTCAAAACCAAAATAATTCAAAAAGTCGTACGTATAATTTGGGTGATATCACCCAGGTGAATATAGTGGAATATACCTATCTAACACCCTGTAGGTATGTGTAACATATATTTTTTTAAAGATGGAGAACAAGTAGATATAAAGATTCTCTTGTTTTTTTTTTTCTTTGCTCATATTTACTCACTGACCTTTTATAAACATGTCATTTCATTTATATTTTAAATATTAAAAAAAATAGTTTTTGATGTCCAGTCTTAATATTTATTTAATTAATTTCGCGGTGTTGCGAGCCATATATTGAGAGTCCTTGTGGTATATTTTGGAGTATATTAATCAACTAGCATGTTCCCAGGCGCGAGCCATGCAGTTATTACGCGGCGGGTTCCGTCGCGTGGAGGACGTGGCGCGCGCCAGCCCGGAGAGCCTGCTGCAGCACGTCGAGCATCTGTCCCGGGCCGCCGCCGCCACGCTCATCACGGCTGCCAGGGTACGTGTTACGTACACTAGAAACACTATTGTGACATTTAATTAAATATTGTTTATGTAAATAGACAAACGAGAGAAGGAGATTAAGTATGCTTTTGGGTGTACAAGATTTGGGGTATAATCGTATGATCAGAATCGTGACAACTGACTCTATACGTTATGTACTAATTCCCATTGGGCAGTTATTGCGTTTCCGTAACACCCTTATGACATGCCTTTGACGATCGCATAAATATCGTACGACCAATACTCATAATATGATCGTACGACCGTTATGTAATTAAGACGAAAAGCCGACGCACCTTTTACTTAGTCTTTTACCTCCAGATTCATTATTTTTATATAAATAAATAATAAAATGTCGTGGTGGCCTAACGGTTCAATGAACGGATGATGGTTGCAGGGTTGTAGGCACAAGGTTGCAGGTTCGAACCCAGGCAAGTACCAATGTAGCTTTTTCAAAGTTATATGTACTTTCTTAATTATTCTAAGACACTTATGACAAACGGTGAAGGAAAGCATCATGAGGAAACCTGGATTCCAAAAGTTTGGGATCTGAAATCGCCAACCCGCAGAGAGCAAGCGTGGTGATCAATGCTCATGCCTTCTCTATATGGGAAGAGGCCTGTGCCCAGCAGTGGGATGTTTATAGGCTGGATTATTAAGTAATAACCATTATACATTTTCAGATGTCACTTATAGAGAAAGTGGAGAATCTTCGTGCGGAAGCAGAAGACGTCATGGAAGAATTAAACAGCTGAATAATAATTGTCCAACTGGTTCATGTGGACACTGTGATAATAGCAATACAATTGATAAATTGAAGGCGGGAAGAAACCGAATAATTATTATAAAGTTGTGAAATGGAAATTAAATAATCAATACTAATAAAATCTTATGAAAAATCAGGTTCTTCATAAATAATTATACTACAGGCAAGATTGCCAGTTATGAACCTGCATTATATGTCGTTAAGTAACATGACATATTTAGTTTATAAGTACAATTAAGTTGTGGCCATCAAATAAATAATTAATCTATACAAGGAAATAGTAGTTACTCAATACAAATAAACTTAGTCAATTTAATTATTGTTAATTTGTTGTAAATAAAATTAATATATTTTTTTATTTGTGTTTAATTTTATTCCATAGAATTTATTCCAAATGATTTTCACACGTTATTCAGGCGTAAGTAGTGCGAAAGATTTATAAAATAGACGGACAAGTCACAATGTAATTTTTTTTATTAATTATCGTCTGAGAAATGAAAATTATCATCATAATAAATGTGCAAGATATTACAGCCCGAGTTACAAACTACCTACATCCTAAAGCGAGAAAAAATAAATAAAAAACCAAACAATAAAATTGAGAGGTGTATATTAATCATCGTCGTTTATACAAGCAGGGTTTGAGGGTCAGCTGTGGCAGCTTGGCCTTCTTGACGGGCGGGTCCCGGATCTTCGAGAACTCCATGAAGAAGAACACGTCGTTGTTCTTGTCCAACTGCTTCAGCTTGAAGCCCAGCCGCTCCACCTCCTTCGCGAAGTTCTCCACCTTGTCGAAACGACTTTCCACCTCGGCTATTAGGAGGTGACCGCTGTGGATAAGGGATTTAATTATTTAATTTATATGACAAAAATATTGGATTTTCGGAAAGTAATATACCTATAAAAACTGTAACAAAATGTATTGTTAAGTTTATTTTCGACATTGCTCTGAATATTGCCAGTACATAAATCATAAAAAGGTTCAATTATTGTTCTTTAAAGAGAATTCTTCTTTTTACATTTGCTGATGTTACCTGCTGTGCAAAACATGGTAAACTCAAAATAAGTTAATTAAGTTAAAAAAAACCATTTACAACTAAATTACTCGCAGTAATAAAATTCAAATCTCTATTTCGTAAAAAACGGGTACAGGCAAATGTATACAGGTTCGCAGTTAATAACAAAAATTATAAGAATTGCACCATTAATAAATAACACCAAAACAACTCCATTGATAGAAAAATTCTTTAAGGTTGTAAAAACATTGTTAATTAAATCTCTCTTGTTTAGCTACATACAATAATATTACCCAACAAACTCACCCCATTTTCAAGACCCTATTAGCTTCAACGAGGTACTGCGTCAAGTCCGTGCCCATGAGCGCCAGGCAGTACACGGCCACATCCATGGAGGCGGAGAGCAGCGGCGTGCGCGCCATGTCGCAGGCCTCCACGCCGGGCGCCGCGGCCACCAGGTCGAAGGAGCGGACCGTGTGCGGCACGCGCCGGGACAGAGCCGCCTCGCCGCAACCCATGTCCGCTATTAAACTGCTTTTGGGCCTAGGAAGGGATAGGAATTATAAAGTTTTAGAAGAACTATCATTATTTTCTAAAATACTGGCTTTGTACATAGGAAACCAAGACCAAAAAGAATTGGATGTATTCTATGAACAATGATTTAAGAAAGGTGTAAATGCTAAATGCTTGAATTATACCTAAACCCTCAAATGTAGACCACAACATACAGAGAAGAAAAGCTAATAATTATTTTTGATATAAAGTAAGACAAATCTACTGATTATGTGTTCGAGTATCTTTTAAATATATATTTAACCATTTTTAGTCTGGTTTAAAACAAGATTTTTTTTTTAAAGTAAGAATCAATGCAAATTTTGGTAAATCGACAATTTGTTACTCAATATGATTAGTTAAAAAAAATCATGCAACACAATAATAAATATTATGACTTACATTTTCATAATCTTCTTAACAATAACATCAAGTGGGTTGACAGGCCACTTTTTGACTTGCAGCTGGTAACCCTGGTGGTATGTATCAAAGGCGGCTGGGTCGGTTGTGAACAGCTTCTGTGCTTCAGATCCTGATGTGGTGTACAGCTTCTCATTCAAAAACCTGAACTGAGCAGCTAAAAGATAGAAGAATTCAGTAAATTTGTTAGATGGAGTGTCTTTTAAGGATTCATAAGCAGAGGTGCATTCTCAAGTTAGTTTTCATTATAATTGTCAATTTAATAATAATAATTGTCTTGTTTTCACTGTGTTTTAAAACTGGTGTAGATTAACTTAGGTAATATTAGGGTGTTACCACACCAATCGATCGATAGTCGATCGATGGAAGAATGGATTGGTCGACGTAAATGGTATGGTTGGTATTGGTATGGTTATACAGAAACTGTCGATCGACGTCGACTAGTCCATTCTGCCGTCGATCGATGGCATCAATCGACTGTCGATCGATTGGTGTGTTAACACCCTTATATAGGAAGTGGTAACATAATGTCTAATAAACGCTCTCATTCTAGTGGCCTGGTCTCACCAGGTAGCAGATATAACAATCAAAAGTAACTTGGATTGTAAGACTCAAACATATTTAACACCAGAACCTTTATAAGGTACTTAATATTTATGAAGAGGCTGAAAATACATAAAATACTCACCCTTAAACCTCTCCATCATCCTTTCCCTCAGTTTACTACTAGTTTTAGTAACATCAATATGGCTTCTCAAATTCTTATTCTCAAGTAATGCTTTCAATTTGGCTTTCTTTCCATTAACAGGTGCAAGCTTAACTACCCCATTTAACTTACTCCTATTATTATTTTTCTCTACATTATTATTGTTGATTGATTTATTTACACTTATGCTACTTTGATTGTTGTTCTTAACTTGTTTTTTTATTGTTTTCTGTTTCTTCTCAGAGAATAACAAATCTTCTTGATCATCATTCTCGATGATTTCATTGAACTTCTTCTTTTTAGCATTTAATAATACTTCATCGAAGTTCTGTGTGTCTGGAATGGGTTCTGATTGGGGTGTTTCTGGTGTTTGTATTTTCTTCACTGGTGTCTTGTTTTTAGGCTTTTTCTTTTTATTGTTTGTAGCTTTATCTTTTATAGGATTGGGAGTTTTGTTCTCTAGTTTACGTTTTCTAGTCACATTGTTAAGACCATTTGTAGGGGTGTCAATCTTCTCTGGTTTTGGTGTTTTTGTTTCTTTTTCTGATGGTTTCTTGTCTTTTTTCTGAAATTAATAATAATAACAAATAAGGTATTAAAAAGGGAATTATATGGGATAGGATACTTAGCATGATTAAGTTATACTATTATAAATTGATATCCTTATCTACTTTTTCTTATTCTATGCTGTCCCACTGGCAAAGGCAAAGAGACCTTGCGCAGGTCCTTTCATGATGAAAGACTAGGAATACATACCTATTTATTTCAAATGTCTCACTCCTTGGAACAAAAACATCATAAAATCCACACCAACCTTAACAAAGTCACAATGGCGAATCATCAGTTATACTTGTATATTTCTGAGCAGTTAAGTGTAGGTTTAGGAGACTAGATAGATATTGCACAAGGTTGCACATTTTAGTAAAAAGGCGGAAAACAGCTAAAACTTATTGCTAATACTATCGTTGGATAAAATACAAACAAACCTTTGCTTTTCCCATAAATTTTGCTTCACTCTTTGGGATATCATCCTCCCAGGCCGGTATTTCAAACATGTTTGCTTAAATTATAAATACAATCAGTCAGATATAAATGTTTTTATTTAAACGTTTAGGTTATATTTATCACTGAAATTGAAAATGCGTGGTAGATCGATTGAGTTGACAGTAATGACATTTAACGTCAAAAATTGTGATGTTACGTTTCGATTTACCATCGTAAAGTTGAGGCAAGAATCAAAAGCAATAATAATATGTTATGGATTTTGCCACTAGTAATTTTATTAATACCTTTTTATTTAAGTAATACTTGTTGGTTACGATATTCAAGTATATATACAAAAAAGATGTCAGTGTGAAATTACCATTAGCTCATAAAATGCACGCCGTACTAAAACAAAAATTTGGTGATGGTTATCACGCCCATGTAGATAGCTAAAGTGGGGATGTTTTGTTTTACATGATGCGACTGTATATCTGACCTCCACACCCCATGCTACTGGGAAACTCGGTATCCCATACTAAGAATGATTGTCAGAATTTACTTAACGATTGCCAAAGATCTTCGTATGACAGCCAGGCTGGACCTAGGGTTTAATGTGCTTTCCGAGGCGCGGAGGGGTCTCGATATGTTTAAAAAACGGTCACCCATCCAAGGACCAAACGCGACAAGGGTGACTTAACCTGTGATATCGGTCAAACCGCAGGTACGGCTGACATTTAGCTCCGAGCCCCTACAAGACAAATAAATGATAGTAATTTATGTATAGCAAATTCTTCGTCACATTAAAGTCATATGTATCTCATTAGTGACCATGACCGACAGGTCCAAGGACAAGTAACGCATTCTTGCGGCCGGAGTTTAGTGAATGCAAGAAAAGCCGAGTGGTGCCTATAGCTCACTACGCCAATAAACATTGTGTGCGACGTGCTGCGGGTTCGATCCCCGCGTGGGTCAAGTTTTTGTTTTAAAAGCAAGGTGTCCTTTCATGTCTTTAAAATGATTGAATTCCTAAACTCGTATGTCATAAAAAAGTGGCAGTGAATAAGTATTAATATATTGAAAAAGGAAAACTTCCATTGCTGTAGGTAATTGATATCGACGAAATTAGTGATTTAGCGAAAAATCAATTATCATCACAATCACCTATGTAATACGTAATTAATAGTAAGACTTTTATGGCTATTTAATTAAATATTTGCTATGTCTGCACCTGATAAATAATACAAATTACCAGCAAATAAGTTCTACAGCAAAATTGAGAGTGTAATAGAGTTAACGTGTATCAGAAAATTACCAAATCAATTTAAATGGCATTGATATGCATTTAAACGGTAACCATCACCACATTACAGACTGCATCGCATAGGTATGTTCAATACTCAGATTTTTATTTTGACAGACAGAATAAACAGAATGGATAAGTATTATCGTTAAATGTTAATGTGTTATCAGGTGTTTCGTATTGCGAATATATTGTTATGAATTTTGATTGTCCTGAATAATAATAATCTCAGTTATAGGTAGGTACTGTAGGTAGGTAGATATCAAGTATTAGGGGCAGTGCTATCTAAGCGTCCAGTTGTGGTGAAAATAAGGATACTTAATCAAGCATTATTAACCCAATATTATAATCTACTTCCGTTATTAGTCACATTTAAAGCTATTTACAGCTGGCATACAAAATAAAATTGTCAAAAATGTTTCACTTGAAATTATGGCATTCATTTTTTTTCCTGAACCTGTTCAGTAGTGTCCTCTTGTGATTTCGATACCCGGTTATTTCACCGTATACAGGGATCAGTTACTGTTCTTATCAGAGAGGTTAATTAATAATGCAATTTATAATAATGTAGATATGGCCAATATTTCCGAGGGGCCCACTGCGCAAGTCCGTAATCCCGTCATGCGCAATCGTGATCGTTATAACTCACCACCCACGGCCTTTCTGTTTGTGTTATTTACTAATTAAAACAAAGGAATTATATCATTTAAATTGAAGTAACATTATAACAGATATATCCTTCTTCGGTGTTGTTAAGTTTGAACGTAAACACCTGAAAAAATATGAAACAATAACCTCAAATGTTCAATGCAGTTGTTATTAATAATTCTGTGCGTGTATTTTAGCGAGTGCTGTTTTATCACATGATAGTATGCAGTTTTTGTTAGTGTTGTTGTGTTGACAAATATGATAACGGTTTAAGTGAGCGGTATGTAAGTACTTAAGTATTTTGGTATTTCATCTAATTGAAAAGGTTCGTAATTCTGGAACAATTTCATAAAAAAACACAATTCACGAACCTCGATAAGTAACTACATATACTTTATCCTTTCAAAAATAAGTCCTAGATCGTAAAGAATTTAAAATATTTTTCCGATGTATTACTATAAAATACTATTGTCATTTTTATTAGCTTGTGTTGTTACCATAAATCTTCAACATCACACAAATAATCAAGGCTAAAAGACCTAACTTATCTATTTACTTATAAGCTAAGCTAGTTATAAACGAAGTCTAGACTCGTGCTTGGCTATGATCCAAGGCCTTAGTTTAATAAGGCATAGACAATTGCGAGACATTCTCGGCCTTAGAAAAACTAGGTCTTTTACCTTTTTACAATGTTTTTTGTCGACCAGCTCTCCAAAATAATATTCTAGATGACTACTTAATTAAGTTATGATCGAGTCTTGTATTTGATTTAAGTTTTGTGTAACCATTGTGACCAACCAACAGGTGTCCGTTAAAAGCGAGTTACTCTTGCACCAGTGCATTGAATCCTATTCTTATTTAAGAACTACATAAACAAAACATTATTTTATAAATAAAAATATAGAAAAAATATGACGTCAGTGTGTATAACACCCACCCATAACATACATTTATTTTGATAAAACCCCCAGATTGTTATTCAAAATGATTCTCCGCTACTAATGCTGATAAGGAACAATGGATCTGGGCACATTAACCATTAATTCTTATCTAATCATAAGATAAAAGTACCCCTTGTTATGATATGAAAGCTTATTATGAAACAATCGGTAATACTTTCGAGTTTCCACCGAAAACAGTAAAAGAGACCTATACCTAGGTACTATAAAAATACTGCAGAAATGAATGATTGTGAATAATAGTTTTATAGGAAAAAACAGTTATATGTATGACAAAATTTCATTTTGTTAGAAATTAGTTCCAATATTAGAAAAGTATTTCGTAAAAGTAAAGAAAATCGTTCTGATAAGCAATTTAATTTTAAATTCAACTCTCTTGAGTTTTGCGTCAATAAACAACGATCAAATGTTTGCCCGTAACACCGATGAGAAATTTTAATTGACTCCACATGTTATACGGAAAAAAGCCGACATCTATTAAAAAAACCTCGTCGATTTTAATCAAAGTTAATTATGGGAACAACTGTAAGGTCCTTATCGCCGCGCCGAGGATATCTCATAACAAACATATAAAGAGCTCCTCTCCTTGAAATCGGTTGTAAAGGCAGAACGAATAACAACCCAGAAATCCTAGAAAATAGAGTAATAATGGTAAAATATTCTTTCTTCAGGGTCGATTACGCAACTCAGCCTAATTGTCAGTCATTACCGATTAAGCATTATGCTAGGAATTGTATACATCTTGTAATTTATTTTATACAAAAGCTTTTGGAATATAACATTACAGTTAATGTACGTAATGGAGCCAAACAACATTATTCCATAGCAACCAATTAGTGGTCCATTTCCTTTGATAAACCATCAGTTTCTTTTGTTATGTTGCTACTAGTGTTATTATTTTCGTTATCACAGTCTGCCTTTTGTTATTCCTTAATATTACCTTAATATACTTGTAGGTACTGTAATCAGATTATTCTACTGTATTTAAGCTGAATTGTTTATTACGTAGCCTCATTTTTGGATTGGCCGCGAAAGCTAGCCAGGTTGTAAATCTCTTAGTTATAGTCGATTGGTTCGTTATCCATAATAATATACGTATAATTCTGACAATAGGAAAATTCTTCGTGGATAAACGAATACATCTGGACAAAGAAAAGCGAATTGTAATTTACATTTTATATTACATTTTATACAGTCTTAAAACGGGTATATGCCACCTTTAACCAGTTAAGAGTTAAGAAAAAAATGTTAAGAGGGATACAAGTAGAGAAATAGAGGTGTAGATAGTAACTTGCAAAGTAAAATAAAGTGGCGAATGTTGATGTCAATTAACGTAACGTAATTTGACTGCAGGATGTACTAAAATTATTTTCACCGACACAGGATGGATTTGTTTGTACATTGCTATAAACATTATAATATCACATACACACATCAACTCATTGTTCTATTTTAGTTTACCCGTTACTTAGTCGTCTTTTGTGAAAATTGTTTTTTTTTTGTAGTCCATAACATCTATCTATCACCTACTTAGAGAATATTTAGATCATATACTAAAATGTTATCGAGAGCACAGAGAGGTATGTCACCTATTGATTCAAATATTTTTCTTACCAGATCGGCTGAAAACTGCAAAGAATATAAAATGCTGAAACTGATCAGATGATGTCTGGCTAATGCCCTAGAAGTTATATGGGGTACTAGCGCCAAATACTAATGGGAAAAACAAGGAGAGACGGAGTGGTAAGAACCCTTTTAACTTCATATATTAAGTAGTAAGAATATCACAAGTCATCATAATTTGATTTTTGTTTACCAACAGTGGAGCTGGCGCTGCAAGTGGAGCGTGGTGTCGATAGCAGCACTAGCGCTGGTGGTGTACAATGCCGTCGCCAACGTGTGGCTGCTGCACCCGCCCTCGTGCCCCGTGCACACCACGCCGCCGCCCACAGACCCGCCCACCTGCGAGCCTTGCATCGACACTGCCCCCAACGCTGCCTTAGATGACGATCCTATATCCAGAATAGACCTAAGACTAGGCAGATGGGACGTCAGCCGATCGTACAAGCTTTTTGACAATGCTGTAGTTGGAGAGACGTATTCCGAGGTGTCGTCTAACTATCACGTCTGCTTAGCCACACAAAGCTCTATAGAAAGACTCCACGAGTTATTAAGAATAGCAGCTCATTGGACGGGACCCATTTCTGTTGCTGTTTTGGTTGCTGGAGAAGAATTGAGGCTACTGAGGGGCTTCACTACTTGGTTGTTTAGATGCCAACCAGAGATTTATTCGAGGATAACGTTACACGTAACTATCCCGGCGGCAAGGCCCGCCACGCACGGCACCATGCCGACTTGGGCGAGGGACTGCGAATCGCCACCGTTGCCTGCAGATGATGCCATTGCATGGAAAGTGATGCATCCATACCCCCAAAATCACATGAGGAATTTGGCCAGAAAGAATTGTCACACGCCTTATGTCTTTTTAGTAGACGTCGATATAGTACCTTCAAAGGGAATGGCGGATGCCTTAGATAAGTTTTTAGCGACCACACCCAAATGCCCACTTTGCGCCTATGTGGTACCAACTTATGAATTAGATCAAAGAGTAGCAAAGTTCCCAGCGAACAAATCAGAGATCATAAGACTGTCCAAAAGAAAACTGGCGATTCCTTTCCATCGGAAAGTGTTCATTTACAATCAGTTTGCTTCAAACTTTTCTAGGTAAGAACCCAATTTATGCTGATTGATCTGGATTTGAAAATATAGCGAAAATAAAAATCGTAATAATTCCTTACCGCACGATCTATTTTGGCTTCTAGCTCTTGTTCCATAACAGAATGCTTTGTGTTTTGTGTTTACCTATTATTTTTTAGTCAGTTTGTAAGTTCTGTTCTAACACCAATACTCTTCCAGATGGGAAGCGAGCGGCGGCAACGAGACCGCGGAGACGCACATCAGCCACAACGTGACGAACTTCGAGCTGCTGTACGAGCCGTTCTACGTGGCGCCCGACACCGTGCCGCCGCATGATGAGAGGTTCCTGGGGTATGGTTTCACCAGGAACACTCAGGTGAGCCTGTCATATAGTTATATAAAGGGAGGGGAGGGTTAGGTGGTGAGCTACTATTACTGGTATTTAATATTTTATGATTGGATACCGGGGTCCCGGATCTAAAATTTTGCTTCTTTTTTATGCAATTACATAAAGGAATACTTATTTCAGAAGAAAAAAAAAGTGTTTCTGGATAATTTTATTCAACTCCTAATGAGTGTTGTACGAAAGATCATTTGAGTTTGTATTGCATTTTAAATGTTTTTGTATATATATGTGTTCTAGATTAAGTTTCGACAAATGACAATAAGCTTACCACATGTTATAGGTACGTCTTTTAACAGTAAACTCAATCAGTCTTCACATTTATGGAAGACAAGATTTCTTAATACTTAAATTGACGGCGAAATTAATAGTTGGTAAAAGTTTTAATATATATTAACAAAATCAGGTTTCCACATATTTCCAATCCTTTTCCACCCCAACATAACTCCAGCCCACGTAATGAAGCATGTCTTGAATGCGAGTGATGATCGCTGTTCGCTATTCAGTAACATCACCACTGGCTATCAGCCAGGCGGCCGTGACGCGGACTGAGGTCATGACATGGAATATTATCCATGTGTTCTACCGAAACATTACTAGCTATGGAGAAAGGGGTATCATTAAAGATATTTTCACATACATATTTAATCTGTTGCCTATGAAAAATACAGGAATAAACATGAATGAATTTGATCGTCGAAAAAGTTTTCAGTTTGATCTTGATTTTTTGCGTGTATCGTTTAATTCATCAAAAAGTACGTACTAACTATACATAAAGATATATATATGTCGGAGACGGTCATTAGCACGGACGCTAAACGAAACGCGGCACGAGTTGAAATAGATGGCAGCACAGTCGCGATGACGTTATGCTCTAACTTCGTGCTACGACAGCGTCTAGCTGATGGAGAGGTGCTGGGACGACGGTCACTTACTATCTGGTCGTCGTATAGTGCAGTAGCTCCTCGCTAGAAACTGTAACTCGTTTCGTTTGTTAATGTACCTACCAAGTAGTTTGTTCAGTGTACCTACCAAGTGTGAATCTGTTGTTTTGTGATACCTAATAAACGTGATCATCGAGTATTCGCTGTTTCTCTTTTGCTCGATTACCCTAGCTAGCCTACATGATGTCTGACGATAGTGCCAATCCTGCTGTCCTTCCGATATCAGAAGTGGGATCGAATCGAGCAAATGATGAAACACGTGGCGATAATCACGAAACCTCACAATGGCGATTGATGCTCGAAATGCAAAACGAGCAAATGCGTGCGCTGATACAAGCCCTAAACGGGTCGCGATCTAACAAGCACGTGACCCTACCCGAGTTTGATCCCGAGAAGAAAGAAGCTGACCCTCAATCATGGTGCGCAACCGCCGACCTTTGCCTCGCTGATAACCCGCTAGAAGGATGCCAGCTAATCGTAGCACTCAGCAAGGCCTTGAAAGGAACTGCGTCAACATGGCTGTCACAAGTTACTTACTCCGGTATTACTTGGCCACAATTCAAGGACCTTTTTTCTGCGAGGTTTGTGCCGACGGAGACAATCCCAGCTACGCTTATTCATTTGAATGCCAGCAGGCCCAATGAGGGAGAAAGCTACGCAGCCTATGCCAGCCGGTTAATGTCGTCGCTGATGAATCACTGGAAAAACGCAAGTACTGAACAAATAGCTGTATCTGTTGTGTTAGCCCATTTTGCACAAATCGATACACGATTACAGCGACTTGCGTTCACCACGGAGATTAAATCACGCCATAACTTACAACAAGAACTGCAAGCATATTCTTACCTAAAACGTAAATTACCACAAGGCGCGAGTGACATTTCAGATAATGCGAAGCGAGCCCGTATGTCGACGCCCGCATCGCCACTGCTTAAATGCTACCTATGTGGCAAGCCGGGACACAGACAAATCGATTGTCGTTCTAAAGGGAAGGAAGCCAAGAAACATCCTATGCCGTTAACTTCGCATACTCGTACAGCTCAGCAGCCAACCCCAAAAAGAACCCTCATCTGCTTCAAATGTGGCGAGCCCGGCCACATCGCTTCGCGCTGCGGGGACGCCGCCTCAGCCGCCACCGTTGCGCCGAGCGCCAAGCCCCGAGCTGAACGCCGAGTCGACCTGTGCATGGTCGAGCCCCCTTCAGGATCGCTAACACATAACGGTCAGTCGATAATATTTCACTTTGATTCGGGAGCCGAGTGCTCATTAGTTAAAGAAAGTATTGCTAAGAAATTTTCTGGTCAGCATTTTAACAATGTTGTGTCACTGATAGGAATAGGTAATAAAAATGTTAGTAGTACTGAACAGATTTTGTGTAAAGTAGAAATCAACGAGTACCCTACTGAGATCTTATTCCATGTTTTGCCTGACGTTTATTTACGTAGCGATATTATGATAGGCCGCGAGATTTTATTTTACGGTTTTGTCCTTAACATAAGCGCGAATGAGCTTACGCTGACGAAGAGCAATGTTATTAATTCGTGTGTTGCAAAGAGTGCCCGGACCGATGTAAATAATTTTAATGAGGTAGACACTGACATTACAACTGAGCATAAACTATCGCTTGTCGGTACATTAGAAAAATATTCTAAATATTTTACAACGGGTTTCCCTACTACCCGCGTTAACACTTATAAACTAGAAATCCGCTTGATTGACCCAAATAAAACGGTGCAAAGACGACCTTATCGCAGCTCGCCGGAGGAGCGAAAAGTGATGCGTGAACGAGTGAATGAACTATTAGATGCAAAGATTATTAGACCTAGTAATTCACCTTTTGCGAGTCCAGCGTTATTTGTTGAGAAGTCTGACGGTACGAAGCGTATGTGTATCGATTATCGCGAGTTAAACAAAAATACAGTGCCAGATAGATACCCACTACCTTTGATTTCTGAACAAATTTCGCGTCTTAACGGTGCAAATTATTTCACAAAACTTGATTGCGCTAGTGGTTTTCATTTAATACCTGTGAGTGAAGAGTCTATCGAACGAACGGCGTTTGTAACAGCCGACGGACAATACGAATTCCTAGCTATGCCTTTCGGGCTACGTAACGCTATTACAGTTTTTCAGCGCGCATTGATGATCGCGTTGGGTGAGTTGGCTTATGCCTACGTCATTGTCTACGTCGATGATCTTTTGATAATATCTGAGACAGTAGAACAAGGTTTAGAGAGGCTTAACATAGTTTTAGAGGTTTTAACTAAAGCGGGCTTTTCACTTAACCTCAAAAAGTGTTCATTTTTAAAAACGGGCGTACAGTTCCTGGGTTATGATGTGCAGGCAGGTGAAATTCGACCGAACAAAAGGAAAATTGAGGCACTTAGCGCTTTACCCCCACCCGAGTCGGTAACACAACTTAGGCAATTTATAGGTTTAGCTTCCTATTTTAGGCAGTTCATACCTAATTTTTCTCGGTTAATGACACCTTTACACAGACTAACCTCTGGTAAATGCCCCTTTGTTTGGAAGGAGAATCACGAAGAGGTACGAAAACAGGTAATTTCTATTTTAACAACGGAACCTGTATTGATGATTTATGACCCACGATACCCGACGGAACTGCACACGGACGCGAGCATGGATGGATATGGAGCTATTCTTTTGCAGATACTAGAAGGTAAGAGACGTGTAGTTGGTTATTACAGCAAGCGCACATCACCTGCTGAGTCGAGATACCACTCATATGAGTTGGAGACGTTAGCTGTAGTAAATGGCGTAAGGCACTTCCGATCTTATTTACATGGGAGGAAGTTTGTCGTAGTAACCGACTGCAATTCTTTAAAGTCATCTCGTGACAAGATAGATCTGACGCCGAGAGTACATCGTTGGTGGGCCTACTTGCAAACGTTCGATTTCGATGTTGTCTACAGAGCTGGTAAGAATATGTCTCATGTTGACTTTCTTTCCCGCAATCATTTACCCTATCACCAGGCACGAGAGGTTACCAAGGTGGAGCAGAAACGTGTTCATCTAATCGAACTTTCTGGTAACTGGCTTTTAGCTGAACAGCAACGGGACAAAGAAATACAAGACGTCATAGTTCAGTTAAATAATGGCGAGATTAAGGACGACATTGCACAGACATATGAGGTACGTTCTGGTTTACTTTACCGTAAAATCCAACGCAATCGTAAGACCAAATGTTTGCCCGTGCTGCCTCGTAGTATAAGATGGTCAGTCGTTCACAACGTACACGAAGCCATCGTGCATTTGGGCTGGGAGAAGACGCTTGAGAAGCTTTATGACTATTACTGGTTTGAAGGTATGTGTCGTTATGTCCGTAAGTTTGTAGATAATTGTGTTACGTGTAAGGTAGCTAAGTCGAACTCTGGTAAGGTACAAGCTGAGTTGCATCCAATTCCAAAGATTAAGATACCCTGGCACACCTTACACATCGATGCAACAGGTAAGCTTAGCGGAAAACGCGATAGCAAAGAGTATGTGTTTGTACTTATTGATGCGTTCTCAAAGTTTGTCCTCCTACATCATACAATGCACATTGACACAGCCAGTAGTATCAGAGCTGTGAAAAAGAGTGTTTCATTATTTGGAGCACCAGTACGTATTATAGCTGACCAAGGTCGTTGTTTCGCGAGTCACGAGTTTAGGGAATTTTGTGACAGTAAAAACATTAAACTCCATCTTATAGCTACCGGATCATCGCGAGCGAACGGCCAAGTCGAGCGCGTAATGAGCACACTAAAATCTATGCTTACCGCGGTTGAAGCGAGCGAAAATAGGTCATGGCAGGACGCGTTAGGAGATGTGCAACTCGCACTTAATTGTACTATCAATAGGGTTACAAAGGCGAGTCCACTAGAATTACTTATCGGTAAAGTCGCGCGCCCTTTGAGCTTAATGGCTAATGACGATAATGTTGACGTAGATATCGAACAAGTTAGGGAAAACGCGGCTGCGTCAATAGAAAAGTCTGCTCAGTATGACAAAAAACGGTTCGACAATACTAAAGCGAAGCTGGATAAGTTCTCTGTGGGTGACTTTGTTTTACTTCAAAACGAAGAACGCAACCAAACCAAATTAGACCCTAAATTTAAGGGACCATTCAAAGTTATTAAGGTGTTAGACGGGGATCGTTACACATTGAGAGCATTGAATTCTAAACGTACTTACAAGTACGCGCATGATAGGCTAAGACGAATGCCAGAGGGCCAAGTACCGCTAGAAGTAGAAGAGATTGATTCGGGTGATAGTAGTGAATCTTAGTTCGGTTGGTGGGACCGTACCAGTAGCCGTTTCGTAGCCGTAGTCCATTAGAAGTCGGTATCTACTTTTTGTAGTCCGTGGATGCGCGGTGCGCGGGTGGCTCTGGCGGAGGTCGGGTCTTGAAGAGACCATGGAGTCGTGGGACTCGGCATTAAGTACAATGCAATGAAACGAACGAGGAGTTTGTTGAAGTGGGGCTTAATGAAAAGCCATATGTCACGAATAAGATTCCTGCTTAATGATTTCTTGATTGTAAATAGTAGATGAAAGTGGTGCTTGGTTGCTTTTGCATTTTTTTTTTAATCTTTATCGATTGTATTTCGAAGTAGAACTGAAATCAAATAAAAGCCGAAGTTATTATGAAAAGTTTATTTTAATTTCTTTGTCATCACTAGCTAATACTAAAGCTGGTGTCAGGAGTGGCCGAACAGTGTTCTGTGCTATGTTTTTTGTTACAGAATAAACACACGAGGTCGTGTGTAGCGCAGGATGGCCGTGTCGGAGACGGTCATTAGCACGGACGCTAAACGAAACGCGGCACGAGTTGAAATAGATGGCAGCACAGTCGCGATGACGTTATGCTCTAACTTCGTGCTACGACAGCGTCTAGCTGATGGAGAGGTGCTGGGACGACGGTCACTTACTATCTGGTCGTCGTATAGTGCAGTAGCTCCTCGCTAGAAACTGTAACTCGTTTCGTTTGTTAATGTACCTACCAAGTAGTTTGTTCAGTGTACCTACCAAGTGTGAATCTGTTGTTTTGTGATACCTAATAAACGTGATCATCGAGTATTCGCTGTTTCTCTTTTGCTCGATTACCCTAGCTAGCCTACATGATGTCTGACGATAGTGCCAATCCTGCTGTCCTTCCGATATATACAATAGTGCTGGATAATGCTTAAATCAGTCGGAAAAAATAAGAACTCATTTCATATTCTCCTTTTTTATTTACACTCCACCGTCCTATAGCTTAAAAAGCTTAACATAGTATTTTAAGAAACTCCCAGATTCTCTTCTTAGCAACATGGACTCCGTCCAGCTACTAAATAATTCTTTAGATCTCAGTAGTTGTTTAAGAAGCTTCCAGTACTTGTTTAACTTGCATTTTTATTATTTACGCCATCCATAAAATTGTCGTAGCAAAAGTATGAAATAACTGAAAGTCTAAGAATGAATAAAGATGGAATAGAAATGTTATTTAGCTTTGATGTCGAGTGGATTACATTGTACAATTTGTAACAGACATTTCTAAGGTATTAAATATATAATAAAGGTAATAATAATAATTTTCATCCTTCTATAGTTTTTATTATAAACATTTGCATTCAAGAAAAAAAAACTGAAAGCCCAAGCGTGAGGTATTTTTAACAAAGCAATAGTTTGTTAAATACTATTCTCTATATTATAATGATTGCTGACTTCAATTTAATATGAATAATCAATTTAACGATGATATTAGCTACATGTAATTTCAAACAACAACGTCACACGTTTCACATCAAACTAATTTAATAAATTGATGTTTATAATCACAAATACGTGTACTAATGAAATGAATAAATATGTACAATACTAATATTGTAATTACTACAGTTTTGTGAAATAGAAAACCATTTTCCACGCTTTCAAAAGTGTTATTTGAATTTATATGTTACCAATTAAATACAACCAATGCATTAGTCTCTCTAAAATGTACACGTTCTGTGTTTTATAAGAATCTTTTACAAGATTGACCTTCCATAAATACTTTTATCTTTTTTACATACAAAAGCTCTATAATATTTTTAATTACATATCCAGAGTCTGTTATTCCGAGTAAACAGTCGAGGTCAGCGGACACCATCAATTTGTAAACGGCGAACAAAAATAACCGTTTTATAGACCGACAGCTGTGCGCTCCCGTTCATAAAAAATAACAACACCCGTTTATTGTTCACAACGATATTACAATTATTAGTACTGAATTAACATAATAAAAAAGGGAGCTTTAGGGATTCTTATCCAGAATTTGTTTAGTCCGGGAAAAGTAACTAACAAATATTTATGACGATGTTTAAAAACAGTTGCGTCACACTGAAATTTCCACTGCTGAAACTAATATAAATAAATAACACATATTTTTATGTTTGCGTAAAAAGCCTTCAGTTGCTATTCCGTGAATAGGATTTGTTTGATCCAGAATTCTCACTAACTGTCTATAGGGTTACGTGTATGAACGTTCATCTACCTTTTAATAGGAATTGAATCCTAAATCAGTCTAGATATTAGTTAAATTTAGATTATTGTATACTTAATCGCTTTTAGATTTCGTATTAAGTTCATCAAGATCAAGATTTTTCGAGGAGAAATGCCAATTGGTGGCAATGTGGTTCGCCACCCATCACGTCTCGTTTCTTGCGGGGGCAAAAAGAAGCCCACGGAGAGCCAGCTCTTACATTCAACGTAGCCATTCGCTACGTTGAATGTAAGCGGAGGAATGTATGGCAAGGTGGACGTATGTCAGATGATGGATGTTGAGACAAAAATTAAGAAAGGAATGCTTGGCAGGAATGTTAGGCTATGTCGATAGAATGAATCAAGAACAGTTGACGAAAAATGTGTACAAGGCGGTGAATGAAAAAAGGCCAGGTCAAGAGTTCCCTAAACCGAAGAGCATGTATGAAGGGAATAATAAAAGTGGACGAAGCGAAACAAGTGTGTAAGGATTGTAGCAAGTGGTCTCTGCCACCAATAATCCAAACACAGAGTTGGTTAGTCACTGTCAAAGTGCTTGAAAAAGTTAGAAAATGTCTAGTTTTGCCAAGCATTTAAGTCTGCTGGTTCCGACACACGGCACGCATGAATCTCTCATCGCTTTTCATGAATTCTATTTGTAACATATGTTCCGATATATCTATTAACGCTGATTATACTATCAGAATCACATTGGACGAATATTTGCTATGAGTCATCATTGTTATTTCTACTCCCAATGACAAAACATTCCTGACTCGATTTTTGTTGGTGTTAAATAAATAAAAATATACTTTAACGCCTTCAAATAGGACACATTTAACCAAGATAATTTTAGGGCCGTTGTCTGAAAGTCACTCGAATTGAAAGTTTTATTGGTAATAATTATAAACATGATGAACTATGAAACAAACATTCGGCGGAAACTGCCTCATTGTACCACATTGACGTACAGGCTGACGTCAGCGTATTTTGTTTGGGGAACAGACAAATACAATGTATATTAACGTGATATAACACCGTCTCATGTTTAGATGAAAGAATCAGAGGAATTTATATTTACAAAGAATTATGTGCCGCAGAAAGCATGGTGGTACTGCGCCATAAAAAGAAAATAGTAAGATCATCGTCCAAAAAGCGTTTTTCATGTTAATAATGAATAGCGTATTTTTTTTGTAAGTATAAATGTAACATTATAAGAACAAAAATCATGAATTCTAATTAAACGAGCGACTTCCAGACATGACTCTATCCCTTTGGGAATGATCCACGCGACGTCGCTCAAAAGTCTCTACAGGGAAATAAGATCAATTTTACGCTACGACCTCTATTTTACTTTCAAATAATAATTATGTTCTAGTATATGGTTACTTCTTGTTTCACGAATACATTAAACGCGAGGTATTTAGTAAATATCAACGAGGTTGCATTTGAAACTATAGAGTGAGCCTATCAGAGTTTAAACCGTAAGCACTAGTGTGAACAAGTGTTGTCGTGAATTATGTATGAAGATGGAGCTTGCCGTTTTAAAAAATCTATCTAAAACACTGCCTCGTTGGCCTAGTGGTGCTAAGCACGCCTGCTACGCTAGAGGTCTTGGGTTCGATTCCCGGGTCGACCAAGGTGTTATTGGGTTTTTCTATGAAATTCTCAGTAGCAGGTCGGAGTTTGGATTTGTGCCCGGTTAGTGGCAATAGGCTCGCCCCCTATTACATGGGACCTAAAACATATCGGCGAACTGTGGGTGTACATTGGTACGCCTCTGCCTACCCCTTCGGGGATACAGGCGTGATGATATGTAATGTTTATGTATCTCAAACACTAATATTATCCTAACAATGTCAAAACCATCGATATTTTCCTATATAAGTTTCACGTTGCGCGAAAATTAACTTAAATGAAAAACGAAATGTACTAGGATCAGACTAAAAACTGCTCTCGCTTGACACAAGGGGAACCTAGCGATAGTAGCAGTCTATACATATCATACGTCGATGGTAAATATTAACAAGTTACGTCATACCAACATTATTGCACATTCAATGCCGCTCGATGGTGTTATACATTATGCTGTCAAGAATATGTTAATAATAAACAATTGCTTCTTACAACTATGATAAAAAACCGGCAACAAACTACATTAAAATTAATGTCAGTGACACAATCATCGTCTAATTTAGTTTAAAACCGTTAAAATAGTACCTAAATATTTTAAAAAAGCGTGATCACCTAAGCAGTAGGTTCTATTGAGTATATTTTCATATATTGTTTGTCGTATATTATTATTTTCAATGGACATAACAAGGTAAACGTTGCCAATATGAGAACAATTCTTACTGGTTAGTTCGTTGCTAAGAACCATTTGTTTTAGTTTACTGACGCAACCTTGGCAATCACAATATATAAAACTAAATTGCCTGGTATATATTTAATATTTACCTCCATCTATTGTCACTGCAACTCCAACGATTATAAGCTTGTACCACATATTTTAATAATTCTGAATCGAGAATTTCCCTTTTTTTTCACTGTTGCTAACTTACAGTGCACTTCATTTGTAACCAACATAAAAAAGGAGGCGGTGCTCAATTCGATTGTTTTTTATCACGGAACTTGCGACTAGGTGATGATTATTTTGACTATTGTGATGATTATTTTGTTATTTGTAATTTTGCCCAGTTTTGACAGTGGGATCCATAAGAAAAACATGTAAGACTTATATTGAAGTTGTTTTTTTTTAGTTATTAGAAGTAGCAAAACGCTCAAATAAATTCAAAGAAGGACCAAGAAAATACAACATTTCCTAATCTAAAACCACAATCAAAAGTTGCTTGTTGCACATACAAAAGAGATTTGAGTATAAACACAGATATAATATAATATTTGCTACATGGCATATTGAAGGCATCATTCTTTGATATCCATACATCCTTCGTACGATACGGATGAACAATATTGCAAATTCCGGAAGGCTTTTGTGCGAAGCCTCGGATTCCGACTGACCGTCGACTATCATGTTTAGACCTTTATATTATTTTCTGTCTATATCAATTTATACTTTTATTGGGTAGAGGAGGTTTTATTTATAATAAAATATTGCTTACATTGTTGGTACTGAAAAGAAAAACGAATCGATTTTCGTTAAAGATAGATCAACGTCATTGCATTACAAAAAATTAGGGAACCCCTTCGAAAGTGCAAATCCTGTATTAAGAGAGTTCCTCATAAATTACATTTAATTTTATGAGTCAGTCCTAGACTTGTATGGCATACTAAACAGTTAAGCAACTCAAAGCACAAACTTTCAATAACTTGCTTCATCCGGTAATCAAAGCCATAACTCCTCCCATTGATGTTCAACCAATTAAATTATCTACTGTCCTAAATTGCTCCTTAGATTACCTTACCTCGAGCATGTACAACATTGATCGTATCGTTCTCAGTAAGATGAGAACCCATTGTTAACGTTATCATGAACACAAATTAACAAAGTACAGACAGCAACTAAAGCATTGAAACCTTTAAAAATAATAATATTGATTTATTTAACTATTGATATGAAAGTGATTATGGTTAATTTATGAAGTGAAAATTCAATTACGTAGGTATTATTGAGGGTTCAGTTTAGCGTTGCTTGCTGACTGTACTCTCCCATAGCTCCGAGCCGCTACTGATAGATTTGTTGCGCCGCCTGCCAAATGGTACCGTTTGGCACCGCTCCATAATCGACACTTTGGATATTATGTTGTTCGCTCAAAGAATATGCTGCTTTTTGTGCGCTGGAAAAACATGCGAACCGCTCACACTCTTGGCACTGAATGATTGTTTGGAACAGAACTAGAAGAAATGGTAAAAATACGTACTCTAAACTTAGGCAATTAAAAATCTTCTTGAAACACTAGTCATTTGCCATTGGTATTGCCCGTGTTGAAGTCATCAATAACGGCTCCCTATCGACAACTGGTACACATCGAAATGACGAGCTTTAAAAAAGAACATTTTTAATCATGACGTCGTATATGCTTATTTATTATACTATTTTGTCGCTCTGTAAACAAAATCAAATAAATCAGTTTTCGTACATTCATTTTACTAAACAGTAGACAAGCCATGGTCAGTCCTGGTCTTACGGTACGAACTAATTGTACTGACTTATTTTTGCTTCTGGCAAAAGTATTTTAATTCAAATTAAGAGAGACAGGTGATCATGTCAAAAACTTGTGAAGCATATTACTATTAATTTTAACGAGACCATCGTAAGTAGAAAAAATTAAATTAGCATTCATATTTCATTATGAGAGACAGTTACATTGCAGACGAGAGCTATACACATTAAAATATTATTTTTTGTGTGTTTATGTAGGATTAGCTGCTGAAATATCAGATTTTTTGTACCATTACCTCCAGCATTTTCTACATCATTATCGAGTATACACGATCTATCATTATATACACTCGATACGATCTATCATATACCTATCGCATAATTAGCTTTCGACTAAATAGATACGTCATGTTGTGGAATCGATACTAAATTAACTTTTGATATAGCTTTACCTACTGATGTTGCTACGGTTAATACACTGTGCAAAAGTTTAATAACTCTGTGTTGTCTTATTTAATTAAAAACAATTTAATTTAAATATCTTTGGTAGAGGAAGTTCCAATCATCGAAATTTGTTTTTTTTTGTTGGTAGAGATCTTTGCAGTTAGCTTGAGCGCAGGCTTTGACTGTACAATTATTTGATATGTAATCAGTGTACCTATAGTGTATTAGTGTAGACACTTTCAAGCTTTAATTCTTTTAACGACGATATTTTCTTACCGACTAGCCCGAGAGAGAAAAAATATAAAAACAAACTTTATGATTTATAGCCCATTTTAAAGTGCAGACCATTCATTATTCACAAATAATATTGTATAAACAAATAATTTTGGGCAATACCTATAGATGTAGACACTTGAATTGTAAAATATTGACCTTTTGTTCGGGTTTAATTTACAATATGTACAGCTATTCTTAAGCACACCTCCCAATATTATTCTGGCCAACAAAACAATGCAAATCCCTTGATTCATTGTAATTGCATGATTGCCAAGAGCCAGGAAGCTTACAATATAATACAAACCTTATACAATTTGTATTGTAATTTGTGTTGCGCGCTACCTTTTCCGCCGGATATGAACCGACCCCTAGGGTGCTGTCTTTTGTAAAAAAAAAAATGACGTTTAATAAGTGCTACTTTGTAGCCTAAGTTAAATAAAAGATTTTTGATTTTGATTTTTTTTTTTGTACACAATTGCAGTCGTGCCTCTCAATTTAAATACTTTTGTACAGTTATTCCGAAATCTATTTTATGAAATAATTTGTAATAACTAATAACAGTGACTGAATTTACCCAATACCAGGAACTGATAGGGATTAATTTCATATTTCAAAATGTAATTTATTAATTAGTTATATGACTGTGGATTCTATATTAATTGAAATTATAAATACTTACTGCATTCCTGACGTACTTATCGGTGCATAAACATGAAATGATATCTATTGGAAAATGTCTGAAAGGTTTATATTAATATCGAATTTTCCTGAAAATTGTTTATGTTCCAAATATTAGTCGAAACAGATTTAAATTAAAACTATTGATTGCAATACAAATTATCTCTCATAGCACCACAATCCAATTTGGAGGTAAGGACCAAATGTTGCCAAGAAGGACCAAAGTGCTCCATTCCAAGGGCCAAAAGACCAAGTTTCGCTCTGCATTCCCCGCGTATCGCGTTACAGCGCAGCACAGAAATATTCCGCGCGGGTATTTTCATAACCCGCGCGCTATTTATATTGCTCCACACTATTGTTCTAAGGGATTCGCTATGGGAGGTTGACGCCGTTCCTCACAGTTTATGACTATACATCCGTCTGTCGAGTTAGTTTCGTAAGGAACTCGTCATTTAAAACCTTGAAGCATAGAATCCTGATAAAATTTTAGATGCCATGGTTTTTTTTTTAGAATTATAATACTATAAATCTAAAATTATATTATCTAAGTAGGTTATGTTACTTTATTTTCAGTACCGCTTTGGTATAATATTTCTGATAAAATTATATTATTATCTTTTATTCTGTTCCATTTTTTCTGGTTTTGGAAATAACTTCACAAAACAATGTGGTAAATCTAAATCCATACTGATATGTTAATACGAAAGTAGTACAGGCAGAGCCTGTTACGCTTGTACGACTAAATCATTAAACCACAAGAGAAGACATACGCATGTTTACCGTGAATATTGACGTGGGCGGAACCGCTGACAGGAGCTAGTAAAACATAAAACTTGCATAATATCTATTTAATTCCTTGTTGTTTACAGTTTTATAGTTAAAGCTATAAATTAAAACGCAAGAATCTGGAAAAAATGACTTTGATAAGTTTCTAACACTTCGCAACACCGATATATTTAATACATAGTTATTTACGTCTGGAGTTAATAATACATTTGGTTTTTTCTATTAAATGAATTCCATTCATAATATATTAGAACTCCCTGAAAATGTATCACCATTAACATAAACTAGATACATATATAAACGTTACTCAAGTTCTTTTCTTGAGACAAAGTTAGGTAGAGCTTATTAAAATTTACTAAACTTTAAAATAAAATCAAGTAACTTCTGGTGATGATAAATTACTAGCCTATAATATATTTATCTTAAACGTTGGAAAAAGGGCTTGATACATTGTGGACAACACATGGGAATCTGATCTTTTGTATTACAGTCAATTGAAACCGTATCATTAAAAACAAGTTTAAATTAGTAAATCCATTTAGTGATAATGAGGATCATTTGGCATGCGGCGACTTTTTATAGACGCACTCTCAGCTACGTAATAACCGTTAACATTTCAATTAATGCTTCGAAATGCAGCAGTTGTGTGCCAATCACCGTACTGCGAAATTATTCGGCACTAAAATTCAAACGATTCGCAATCCATTACGCCGCACCTGCACAACAACCACTGAGTGCTACAAAAGAAAAACGCAATGGAATTTAGATTGGTCGAATAATTCTTTTGGTTTCCTTGGTCCTGGGTTCCGGATGCACTTAAATCGGTTTATTCGAGGCGTCTGTTAATCTCCTGTTGCCGTAGCGTGGTTGCGAAACTCGCTATTTTTGTATCTGTTGTAATTTATGTCATGTAAATATAACGCCGACGCTCTTGGCCCACACCTAGCTATTGGAATACGTAAAACAAGGAATGTTCTCCGATATTCGCGGAGTTTCATCTCTACGTACTCGCTGGTTACTGAAGGTCATGCCGGAGGATACGTTGATCTTGGGATTTGTTTTAAATGTTATTACAGGCTTAAGTAATCTGTATAGTGGTACGTGTATGTTTTGCTGTAACTAATAGCGTAAATTCAAGAAATAATTATGATAGAAAACAATTGTTTCGCTTACAAATTCAAATTATTAATATTATTTTCGTTTAATAAATCAAATATCATAAATACGTTATTAAAAATATAAAACACACCCTACAAAAACACGAATGAAAGCGTAAAACCATGTCCAAAATACGTGTGGGGTTTAAGAACGGTAATAAAAATAAGGTTTCTTGAAGCCCTTCAGGGAAAATAAAAAAATAAAAATCCTTGTGAAAGCCATAAAACAGGCACACTTAAGGAAAAACATTAAAAGGTGGCGTAGCATTGTTCGGAGATGAGACGTCTGAGCTCCACAGATGCATGCGCTGAAATACAACTTACCCACGATTACACACAACATTGTAAAAAGGTAAACGAAGGTGGCATTGGCAGAATATATCTATGATGATTCAAAATGAAAATTAAGGAAAGGGATTAAATGTAGAATTAAATTCAGATATCTGTAAAAACAAATAGAGATGCAACAAAATGTTTTACAAAGAGATACTCAAGAGCGCAGCGGGCATAGAGCATCAAAGAATCAGTAAATCATTTGCACTTGTAGCAAAATCTAATATTTCCCTCTACTTTTATATAATTGCAAATCAGAAAACCTAATTTCACTTGAAAACAAATACTCAAATGCAAACAGATTCACGTTTTCTATAACTGAAAAAAAAAAACAACTATTTCACTTCGTCCCCAATCCTTAAAATGTCGTCATCCACTTTGTACCCTATTCGTAATAAATAACATGCTTTTTTATCCATTGCCGACCGAACGTAATTGGTCACAGGGAAATTTATAGACGAAAACGTTTCGATATTGAAACAACACTAGATTAATGAGTTTAATCTCCGACGCCCAAATTACTAGACGCTTTGGAAAACATCGACCATTCTAAATGTTACAGTTCCACTGGGTTCTGTTTCTTGAAAAAACATACAACGTCGGTTTTATAATAAATCAAAGTATTTCGTTTAAAGATAACGTTTGATTTGTGCATGTTTGTGAAGTCTCAACTCAGTAGTTGTATTTTTTATTTTGTCAAGTCATAAAAGTTTTAGTAACAAGATCAGGAATCTTCTGGTTAAACCATCTGCATCTTTATTAGATTTCTGTTCCTATGTTTTATTTTTGCTACATATTATTATGACAAACCTTAAAATATGTTTTAAAATAACAGAATTTGGCTCATGGCGTAATCCTGACTGAAGTTCTATTTGTTCATGATAAACTCTCAGTCGTATTGTTCCTTAATGTGTTTGTCCAAATGGCGACTTTCCAAACTATACCTACGTGCTATAGGTACCTTCGTACAAACAACTCTACGTGCGTTTTGGAATGTTGACAATGCGCAGCCATTAAAAATGTTCAATCTCATTCTGTTATTCGCTCTACTAATTAGGTTACACGACATTTCAGTAATTGTTAGTGCTTCGATTCTCGGG